>OZ012549.1:17873317-18498317 GCA_963935595.1 Schoenobius gigantellus | reverse complement strand
TGAGACGAGTCGCGCGCGGCTCCTCCGCGCGCTATTTCACTGCCTCCCGCGGACCTTACCCCGCGGCGACCCTTCGTATCGGCCATCTTGCGGTTCATAAAACAGTCTCGGACAATACTCGCTCGCGATGCGACCCCGCCAAAAGTTTCCGCTGACCTAGTCTCACCACGATCGTTTTCCAAGTAATTGTTGTGTTATTATTCTCCCTCTCAACTGCAAGCGCATCAATCACATCCCTCTCAACTGCAAGCGCATCAATCGCAAGATGGCCGATACGAAGGGTCACCGCGGGGTAAGGTCCGCGGGAGGCAATGAAATAGCGCGCGGAGGAGCCGCGCGCGACTCGTCTCACCACTATCAAGCTTTATTTAATTATAAACACAATATATAAAAATACAACATAACAAACAACAACCAACAATATAAGTGACTGAAATTAATGACATATAAAATACACAAAGAACAATAATAAACGACAAGGGACTCGCACTATATACTTATAGATTTATATTAAATACATCTAGATACACAGAAAAACGAGACAACATACAAATACATAGGTGTATCTAAGTTAATACATTAAATAGGTACATATGGGTGGCCGTCGTCCACATACGGAATCAAAAAAACTAAAAATGTGCGTACTATTGCTAAAGATAGTCGCTCGCTCGCTACACTTGAAGTACAAAATCAATAAGACTCGGTGTATGCTCAGTTTCTCATTTAATGTAAAATATGGAGGTACCTATATAAAAAATATTGTAGTGGTAACCATACGTCCATGTGACCCTAGCGGCGTCCGCAGACTACTGCGGGGCGTTACAGGGGGAAGGGCGCTGTAGGTATGCAAATAGCGGTATTTGGCGCACCCACAAAGGAGATTCGCTTCTATACTCGTATTATTAGTTATTCTTATGGTACTAGTTAGCAACCGAAGTTAGAGAATAGGCCTGCGGCACAGCGGTGCGGCGTTGAAAACCGTGCATCGTCTAACGTCGTTTCAGTTCGGCAGACTTCGGCACGGTGTTTTGACGCGGGATTTTCCAGATATTTAGAGGATACCAAGTCTCAAACTTATGTTTCTTATTTCATACCATAAACCTATAGTTTTAATGATAAAAATTCCTGAATAACCTACATGTATTGTAAGATAATAAAAATATTTTAAACAATATTAACTTCTCATTTATTCAATGAAAGAAAAAAAAATGTTTTCTTATCAGTCTCCACGCTCAAAAAGTGTAACTTGAATTAATATTAAAGAAAAAAACTTGAATTAATATCAAAGAAAAAAATATTCTGCATAAATAAAATAAATAAATAATTATAATTGCATAAGTTGATAAAAAATGCTATGCAATAGCTTTACCGCGGCAGTCCCCGGGTGCCACTTTAATTTTTTTAGAAACAGTACATACACATACACTCATGTTGAAGCACAAACACGCACACACACACACACTCACACACATACATACACACACACCCACACACACGCACACACACACTAATAATAAAGTATAACTATTGTAATAAAAAAATAAGTAAAGCCGTGTAAAATGTAAACTGAGTTATTAAGCAGAGGAGCCTGCTTCCCATATCACAGGGAAACCTTCTATGTGAGCAGTTGTACTTTGCACTAATTAGTATGGTACTGAATAAAGATTTTTATTTTTAATGTTTAATGTTTAAAACTGTGACATAGATTCATTGGCGGGGCGGTCATTCTCTTTTTCTAATTTATTAATAAATTAGAAGACGGTATTATAACTGCCCTTGGTGTCTAAGTATGCCCGCTAGGTGGCCCCTAGTGTGCAGTGTTTCTGAACCTCCAGTTTGAGGATTATCCATATATCCAGGGTAGTAACAGACGTTTATACATCTGGACCGTACCTGGCTACAATATTCACTTTGAGGTTGGCTTGGTGAGATCCCAACACATAGTGAGCTATGCTACACAATCATGTCACTTGACCAGCCATCAGTTGGTACGGGGCGCACCGCCTTCTACCTCATTAAAATACCGGCCAAGTTCGTGTCGCGCCACGCGCAGTGTAGGGTTCCGTAGTTGCAAATGCCAACTTTGAGTTCACACTCACACCTCACAACACGTTGCTATTAAATTAGGCATTATTATTATTACTAAAGCTGCAATGATTTTATATTTCTTTAACTTTACGTGGTTCGTAAATTTATATTCAGTACTTACTAATTTTCAATGAAACTTTTCCGAGTACATTTTATAAGTTGGTCGTCTATAACTTTTTAGTTTGTACTTAGTAATCAACTCTAATAGTTTTCCTTTAAACTTCTTTATATACCGGGTGTAACTGAACACCCCAATAACATTTAAGGGGCATATAAGTTAGATACTAAATAGACCTTTGGTGCTTGTCTGAGACCTAGAACCCCAATACTTTCAGAGTTATTTGATTTTAAACTGAAAGCAAAAACTTTCAAGTGACAACCATAATCAGCTCTTAACATAAAAGAAATTTAAACACTTGACCGACGTGAGCGTAGTATTCCTCGTACGCTTACGTAGGGCTGTCGGCTCTTAATACCAAAAAATAATTTATTTAGTTTGTATGGGAAAAAAAGTAAGTTTGTTAGCCCTAATAATTTTCCTACACAATCTCTACTTCTGATGGATACATACCCTGAAATGTTATTGGGGTGTTCAGTTACACCCTGTATACCACTGTTGTAATTTTTTCACGTGTCTATATATCTACACTTTTTTTTTATCACCCTAGAAAATTTTAGGGACGCTTCAGGACACATCAATTAATAAAAAATGAAATAAAAAAATAAAAAAAATCTCTAAAAATAAAAAAAATAAACTAGTACAGCATTTTTTGTATTTTTTTGAAAATTGTATTTAATGAACATGTAAATGAAGAGGATTTTAAAATAAGAATAAAACATTTGAATGAAAGTCAAAAATCAGAAATCAATATGTTAATAAATAAATATGAATCAGTATTTGCAAAAAACAAATATGACATTGGTACTGTTAATGGGTATGAAGCAAAAATAGACTTATTAGTTGATAAGTATTGCAATAAGAGGCCTTACAGATGTACTATGGAAGATAAAAAAGAAATAGAAGAGCAAGTAGCGAAATTATTAGATAATAAGTTAATAGAAGAGTCTTACAGCCCTTTCGCTGCTCCCGTTACCTTAGCTTTTAAAAAGGAAGACAACAGAAAGTCTAAATTATGTATTGACTTTAGAGAACTGAACAAAATAATAGTAGTACCTCAAGCTCAGCCGTTTCCGTTAATAGAAGATTTGATGGTAAAGACAAGAAATTGTAACTTTTTTAAACTTTAGATATTAATTCAGCATTTTGGTCTATTCCTTTACGTATCGAAGACAGGAAAAAGACAGGATTTGTGACACAGGTTGGACATTACCAGTGGACTTGCCTTCCTTTTGGACTAAAAACATCACCGGCAATTTTCTAGAGAATACTAAGTAATATATTGCGAAAGTACAAACTAACAGACTTTGCCGTCAATTATATAGATGACATTCTCATATTTTCAAACGAATTTTCTGACCACATAAAACATCTGACATTACTGCTAGAAGCTATTAAAATAGAAGGTTTCAGAATGAAATTTACAAAGTGCACATTTGCATCAGATTCAGTAAAACATTTGGGTCATATTATACATAAAAACTATGTTCAGCCAGTAAAAGACAATTTAATATCAATTAAAAATTTTCCTGTTCCAAAGACACAAAAGAATGTTAGACAGTTTTTAGGCAAAATTATTTTTTACCATAAATACATACCGAAAAGTGCAATAATATTAGATCCGTTACACAATTTACTCAGGAAAAATCAGCCGTTTGGTCTGATAAATGCCAGAAGGCATTTGAAACTATTAAAGAATTACTATGCTCTCAACCAATTTTGGAAAGGACAATGGGTAATGGTGGGCCCACCTCTCAATAGAAGTGAGATACTCATGAATGACTAGGTATTTTTATGCCGAATGAAACTTAGTATTACATCTAAGGTTAAAAGTCAGTACTTTCGGAGTTATACTGATATAAAAGTGATTCCAATCTAAGTAATCAATTATCGTAGTTTACTTCATTATAGTATAAACATTACCCAGACTCGAACCGTATTGTTTATAATCATTGCTTATCTCCCTACCTGCCCCCTCTACCCGCCACGCCGTCGGCCCGGGCGCATTTGCAAATGGCGGACACCGGCCAGTGATGCGCTAGCGCTAGTCATCGCCAGTGTTTTGTGTTGTGCGTTTTGTTTCGAACGCCCGTTATCTGTTTTGTATACCTTTTGACCCGGCTATTCCTTGGACACTGACTGTTGTTGTTTAAATCGTTGACCCCGGTTTTGTTTAATGGACTACTGAACTGCATCGCGATTGATTTTGTGGAAAATCGAACAACATCGTAACTGTGTTGTGTGTAGACGCGGGTTATATCATAATAGATATCAGCGTCATATTTTGACTAAAGGTCTTCCGCAAACACGGCCGGATTTTACAAGACTCATACAACAAAATGCGATTTGGCTGCTAAAAACACACACGTGTGTTTGTTAGTTAATGAAACGTGTTCTAGCGTTTCAACGCCAGTGCTGAATCACGTGACTCAGCACTGACGTTAGCGCTAGAACATAGTGTACACACCCTAAGTTCTAGCGCTAACGCCAGTGCTGTTTGGTAGCCAGTTTTTAGCAGCCGAAGTGTAGTAGTATAGTAAAGTATCTACAGCACAAAATACGTAATACTAGTACCATATAGTTCGTTTCAAACAAAATACAAGTCGAAAGCATCTCGTAAACTGAACACGATCGATACAGAACATACAGGTAGCTTTTGTATTTTCAGTTTGAATTCAACAATACGCGAGCTGTATGTCATCGATGGTGGCAGAGAATCCATGTTGAGCTTGCCGCTCAGCCAGCTCCTGCTGTTGAGCCAGCTTCTGCTGTTCAGCTAGATCCTGCTGTTCATCCAGATCGTGCCGTTCAGCCGGATCCTGCCGTTCAGCCGGAACGTGCCGCAGAGCCAGACTCTGTCATTCATATGAATCAATATTTTAGAGCACCAAATATTGCTAGACATTGTTTATTTCACAATTGTCAAAATGGAGACCGTCATCGTATTCCGGAGATGATAAAAACATTTTTGCTTTGCGAGTATAAACTGTATGTACCTGAACATGCCCGTATTTGCCAACATCATCTTCGAGGAAATGATTGGGATACGTTATTAGATTTCTGTAATGTTTCCCACGATTTTAATGCAGATCAAATGACAAATCTATGTGACATGTTAATAAGAGCTGCCCGCCGGCCACATAGGTTAGACTTTGAAGATGAAAATGCTTTAAGCAATGATGAAATGCATTTTTGGATTGGTCGTGATAGAAATCAATTCCGATCGATCCTCGAACAGATTCCATCTTTGGTTGAAAGATGCAAGCGCCCAAAAACAGCCTTAGCCATTTATTTATGCAAGCTGAGAACTGGAGAACCAAATGAGAGGTTGGCAACTCTTTTCGCTATGAGGCGACGCACACTCGAAAACTTATTGAAGATTGCACGGGAATGTCTTTTAAACGAGTATGTTTCTTAGCACCTAGGCTTAGATCTCATGACAAGAAATGAAGTGATACAGAGAAACCTATTGCTTCCAAAGGGAATATTCGGCAATGAAGAAAATACTCAGGCTATCCTTATATGTGATGGAACATATATATATATATATATATATATATATATATATATTCAGAAGAGTTCCAACTTCCTCTTTCAAAGACAATCATATAGTCTACATAAATTCAGAAATCTCCTAAAGCCATTCATCATTGTATGCACAGATGGGTACATTTTGGATGTTTGGGGACCGTTTGCAGCAACCGAATCGGACGCTACAATTATGAGCAATATTGTCAAAAGAGTGGATCATCCGTTACATTGGTTTTTAGAAGAAAATGATGTCTTCATATTAGACAGAGGCTTTCGGGACTGTATAGGAGATCTACAATCATGTGGTTATGAAGCGCATATGCCACCATCCAAAGATCGAAGAGCAACTCAATTAACCACCGAGCAGGCTAATAAATCGCGATTGGTGACTATATGCCGTTGGCCGGTAGAAATTGTTAATGGTCGCTTTAAGCGCGATTTCAAGCTTCTGCGCCAAAGCTATTTTAATAAAACCGTCCATAACATGATTACCGATTTTAAAATAGCATCTGCAATTCTAAATCATTTTCATATGCCTATAGACGACCACAGAGAAGCAGATGTTTTCCTGAGTTTGATTAATGAAAGGCTCGAAGTCGACAACCTCTTATTTAACTATGTGGAAGGTAATAATATGAACAGACGCAGAGTGAACTTCGAACGAATGGATGCAACTCTACAAGTTCAGGATTTTCCTCAAATAACAGAAGACGACATCATGTTTCTTGCTTTGGGTTCCTATCATATGAAGTTAGCGAAGTCATATTGTGCTGAACATCTTCGAGACGGTTTATACATAATAGAAATCTACAGAGAAAACGAATTGCATGACCTAATGGAATATAATATAACCGCAGAAAATGTGTGGTTGCTGCGTGGAAGGATACAGTCACGCCACGTAAGAGCAAAAACATATTATTGCTATATATTAATTGATCGAAACCAAGTTGGAAGAAACGCGATAACACAATATTATTGCACTTGCTTGACCGGACGGCGAACTGTAGGAACTTGCGCTCATATCATATATTTGATTTGGTACCTAGGAGTTGGGAGATATCAACCATTCGTGGCCCCCGCGGCTTTTTAAAACGATGTAATTGTTATCGATGTACAGGACGACGAATAAATCTTGTTTAAAGTGAAATACGTGTATTATTACCATTGTACCTTATAAAACTCCATAAATAATAAGTTAGACTGAGACGACTTGAAGACGTCATATCTCCGAAAGTACTAACATTTGACCATAGTTGTATTAATAAAAAATGTTTTGCTTAAAAAGCCCTTTAAAATGGTATATCACATGTTACTATTGAGGGTGGGCCCAGACTCCATACATTTGTTTCCCAATCTCCTTTATGATAAGGATTTACCTATTAATATTTATACGGATGCTTCTTTAGTAGGAATTGGCGCTATTCTGAGGCAGACAGACTGATGGGAAAGAAAAACCAGTAGCTTATTTTTCTAAAAAGCTGAATGAAGCCCAAAAGAAGAAGAAGGCAATATACTTGGAGTGTTTAGCTATCAAAGAAGCAGTAAAATATTGGCAATATTGGTTGATGGGTAAATCATTTACAGTATATTCAGACCACAAACCGCTAGAGAACACGAATTTAAGATCAAGAACGGATGAAGAACTCGGTGATTTAACATATTATTTATCACAATATGATTTTAAAATTAAATATTGCCCTGGAAAGCAGAATTTGGAAGCAGACTGCCTAAGCAGAAACCCAGTATTAGAGTCAAGTGAAAATACAGATGAACAATTGATAGTTGTTAATTTAGTTACACTAACAGACATTATAAAAGATCAAAGAACTAATAAAGATATACAAAGTAACGAAAATAAATTATTAAAAAAACAAAGTGTATACTGGAAAAAATCGGAACGAAAGAAAAAATAATACTATCAGACGAGTTAAGTATCAAATTAATAAATGATGTACATGAAGATTTATGTCATATTGAAATTAAACAAATGCAGAAAACAATTACGGCCTTACAAATAAAAAACTTATACCTCGGAATAACCTCGGAATAGTTATTTCGTGTTTTGTCTTATTTTGACATATTACATCTGACATGTGCTAAAACAAGACAAAACACAGAATAAATTATTCCGAGGATTATCCTCGGTATAAGTTTTTATTTGTAAGGCCATTAGTCTATACTATATGGCAAAAAATTTGATAAAGAATTTATAGAGAGTTTGTTTGAGGTGTGAACTATGTATAAAGAATAAATCGAGAGGACAGTACAAATTTGGATTTATGTCGCATTTAGGGCTTATTGGAGGTCTTGGTGGTTCAAGATCTACGAAAAAATATCTTCATTTATTGGTTGACCATTTCACTAGATATGCATTTATTTTAACATCTAGAACGCAGAATGCGAGTGATTTTATAAAACTTGTAACAAATGTAACAGATATAAAAGAGATTGGAATGCTTCTTACAGATCAATATCCAGGAATCAATTCTAGAGAATTCAAACAGTTTTTAAATGAAAAACAAATTCCAGTAAATATATACTGCAGTGAATGCTCCATTCTCAAATGGATTGAATGAAAGAATAAATCAAACGATAGTTAACAAAATCAAACGATGTAGAATAAATGAAAAGGAAAAAAGAAGAGCTTGGACAACAATCGCTCAAGAATGTGTATATACAATAAAACTATTCACTCGGTCACAGGTTTCTCACCATGTTATCTGTTGTATGGTACAGATGTGACAATTCTACCAAATGAATTACAACAAGAGAAATCATTTAATGACTGGATTAGAGACAGAAAAACTGCTTTTGAGAATACTATTAAGTCACATAATTATAACAAAAAACTATTCGATAAAAACAGGAAATATTTTGAGTTTAATATAGGAGACCTTGTATATGTGGAAAATGGAAACAGACTAAATAGAAAGAAACTAGACGAATTAAAGATACATAGGTCCCTATGAGATTGTTGAAAAAATTTCGGATTCGATATACAAAATTAATACAGGGCATAAGAAAATAGAATCAAATATTTTTCATATAACAAAACTTATTCCAATTCGTGAAAGTGCAGAAAACTAGATACATTTATATTGGAATTTACAGTAAACGTTATTTTTTGCCAAGGGGGGAGATGTAAAGAAAATATATTTTCTTTTTTGTCTGGTAGCAAACCTTTTTGCTATGTTGGCTATTACGATATTGATATCTTGATAGAGGACTGACAGATGACAGACATTAAGATAGAAAATAATCTAAAAATTGAGAATAATAATTTAGTTTATCAAAAATAATTTATGTTGTGAGTATTTATTTAGAGAATCGACATACTAAATAATAAGTAATAAATGTCGTTTCTTTGTTTTTTCAGGAAAGTTTTCAGTTAATATTGTAATTTTAGTTTTACGTTTTATTATAAATCTCTATGTTCCTACAGAAATATAACTTTGTTTTTTCAGAGCAACACATTGCTTATTATTTTGTTAATAATAATCTTATATTAATATAAAATTAAGTACTTAAGAGAGTAACGCGATGGGTTAGTCGATAAAAAAAATACTTCCACTTTACTTGTATGGGAGCTACCCTAAAAAAAACTATATTTTATTCTACCACTTTTTTGACATGTAAATACATACGCATACCAAATTACAGCTTTCTAGTACTAATAGTCTCTGAGTAAAACCGCGGACAGACAGACAGACATGGCGAAACTATAAGGGTTCCTCGTTTACTACGGAACCCTAAAAAGCGACTTCAGTAAGAATAGTTTCTTGTAATTTTGCAAAACCATGATCAGTGTCTACATACTTATGCACTTTAATATTTATTTAAAACTCCTTGTCAAGAAATACATTTTTATTGCCATTTTGCTTTAAATGAATCTCATTTACGAATTTACTAAATTTACTAAAAAAAAATAGAGACGGCTGAGAGTAGAGCAATGTGTTATCGTTGTTGAAAAATATTTAAAAAACAATGAAACAACGTTTTAATTTAAATGGCTTTATTTAAAGTCAAATTAAATTGCATGCGATTGATGTAGACATGTGATGTCAACAAGACGATGCCACAACAAGCCACATGAAGCAATTCAATGACTGCACGAAACATTTTCTATTTCTTCTTTGAAATGACAATTGGCAACTTGATCTTGTTATGTCTGTTTCACAATCAATAAGTAAGTTTTGAATAGCTTACTTGACAGATTCTTTGACATATTTTAGCTGAACCTAGCAAATCGCGGAAAATTTAAAAAAAAATGGGGAAGGCCTCAGAAGAATAACTCATTGTTCTGAGGGGAAGGCAATACTGACTATAGTAGGAAGAAACAGAGTTGATACTTTTTACTTCAATATTAATGTTAACTTCCAATGAACTCCCAGCAATGAGCCATTTAAAAAATATTTAATTCACTGTAATAAAAATGAGTTTCCAAATATTCAACACCTATATCTGAACTGCTTGATTCATCATCATTGAAGCTTATTATATGAATTGCGCCACCTCTTCCGTGATTCTATCCCTGCTCTTGTACCGATTTTTAACGAGAAGCTAATGCACGCGTATTTTTTATGAAAAGCTTTTTTATAATTTCTAGTTCCGCTGCTGACACAGACATGTTTTGTTTGCAACCTTGTGCTTGCCTACACTTTATATGACCTCTAAGTATAGAGTAAGTTAGAACCCACCAAAAACATTCTGTAAAAAACTAGCCAAGCCTCGATGGAGCTGCTTGTTTATCTCTAAAAAGTAATGAAATCTAGACAAAGTCGTGCCAAGTCTAAGGTTCCTTACTGCGATTTCTTTATTATTATAGTTAATGTTATGTGACTTGGCCGTTGACTTGTACCCACTAACGTATAAAGAATGTTCAACGACCAAGTCACACAACATTAACTATAATAATAAAGAAATCGCAGTAAGGAACCTTAGACTTGGCACGACTTTGTCTAGATTTCATTACTTTTTAGAGATAAACAAGCAGCTCCATCGAGACTTGGCTAGTTGTTTACAGAATGTTTTTGGTGGGATTTCACTTCTTTTTGTAGAAACGTGAGCTTATTGATTTATTTTATTAGATTTTCTTATTTGACACAGTTTTTTCTTTTTAGGAGTAGTTTTTTTATTATTACAAATCTTTCTTATGAAGCGGCCCACCAAGTTGAATATTTTTTGTAAAGGCGGTATGTCAATATCTCTAATAGTTTGGTTGGGCTCTTGTGTTTTCTAATCAGGGTCACCAGGTACTCCAGATCTTTGATTATCCTAGTTTTTATAGTTTTCCCTATATGTGGCCATTAAACCCTAACTCTGTATAAAATTTCAGCTCTCTGAGTTTATGGGAAGTACTAGTTCTATTTTGATGATCATGAGTGAGTGAGTGTCATAAATGCGAAACTTTGTTTTCGCTTAACTTCGGAACTAAATGACCTACAGAACTGAAATTTTGGATTTTAAGTATGTGATTATACGAGCTCGTAGCTTACTGGATAACGAAAATTTCTGCGTTCTGGTCTTATCCAGAGGTTCTCAAATAGGGGCCTGAAAATGCGGCGAAATGGTTCCAGTAAAGGATGATACGGCAGTGTTTGCTTCACGCTCGACAGATCACAATGGTATGGAGGAATTCTCAACACCTCATGACCATTCTCCCTTAAAATTTCGTATTCCTCATATTATATTGGCTCAGGTTTGTGCTTCTGTACCAAAATGGTAAATTACAAAGTAATAAGTTTATTACAAAATACCAAAATCACCATGTTCAACTAAACTACAAAGGGACATTGTTTCAGTGTTACTACATGAAAAAAATGTTAGGTCCAGCTTTCATTAACTAGACTCTATCAACGAAATAAAGTTTTTGCCCGATATTTTATTCTATACGCAAGTACGTAGTACTATTATATCTTCTGTAACGCAAGCCTACCTTGTTGACCGTATAGTTCAATAAAAAAAACCGGCCTAGTGCATGTCGAGCCACGCGCAGTGTAGGGTTCCGTAATTGCAAATGCCAACTAGGAGTTCACACTCACACCTCACAACACTTTGCCACAGATTACTAAATACGTTGCTATTAAATTAGGCATTATTATTATTATTAAAGCTGTAATGATTTTATATTTCCTTAACTTCACGTGGTTCGTAAATTTATAATCAGTACGAATTTTCAATGAAATTTTACTTTTCCGAGTACATTTTATAAGTTAGTCGTCTATAACTTTAGTTCTCAACTCTGATAGTTCTCCTTTAAACTTCGTTATACAGGGTGTAACTGAACACCCCAATAACATTTAAGGGTATGTATCCATCAGAAGTAGAGATTCTGTAGGAAAAATATTAGGGCGAACAAACTTACTTTTTTTTCCATACAAACTAACTAAATTATTTTTTGGTATTAAGTGCCGACAACCCTACGTAAGCGTACGAGGAATACTACGCTCACGTCATACAAACTAAATAAATTATTTTTTGGTATTAAGTGCCGTCAGCCCTACGTAAGCGTAGGAGGAATACTACGCTCACGTCTGTCACGTGTCATTTTGTGTTTAAGTTTATTTTGTGTTAAGAGCTGATTATGGTTGTCACTTGAAAGTTTTTGCTTTCAGTTTAAAATCAAATAACTCTGAAAGTATTGAAAGGGTTCCAGGTCTCAGACAAGCACCGAAGGTACATTTGGTATCTAACTTATATGCCCCTTTAATATTATTGGGGTATTCAGTTACACCCGGTATATACTACTGTTGTAATTTTTTTCACGTGTCCATATATAACCGTTTACCAGATAGAGGGGGAGGGACACTTACCTCTAACAAAATATTTCAGAAACGGATCCCTAAATCGAAAAATGGTGTTCTGAACTTTACATTATTTTTTAAAGACCTATTCAACAATACCCCACACAATGGGTTAGTTGAGAAAAAAACATTTACTCCCACTTTACTTGTATGAGAGCTACCCTAAAAATATTTTTTTTCAATGTTTTTTTCCACCACATTTTTGGCATGAATAATATACATACCCATACCAAATTACAGCTTTCTAGTACTTATAGTCTCCGAGTAAAAGCGCGGACAAACAGACAGGCAGACAGACAGACATGGCGAAACTATAAGGGTTCCTTGTTTACTACGGAACCCTAAAAAAGAATAATCTAAAGAAAAAACGATATTTTCCTCTAATTTAAATGGGAAGTATTAAACGAGTGAGTGTAAATTAAAATTTTAAGAGACAAAAATAATTAATTTGGGTTATTGTGTTACTAAGTGAGCGACTGACTGCGAGTGACGATAAATCAACAGAACAGTAACTTATAAACATTCATTTGAGTTACTTCAAATACAAAATGCGAAGTTTCATAATATTTGATTATATATTTGAACGACCTAATATTTGTTTGAGTGTCAACGTTACATCCTGCATTTTTTTCAATATTTGGCAAGTGATTTATTTATGGCGAACGGCATTTTATCTTAAATTAAGTGTTTCGAATAGAAAAACTACTTAGAAAAATACCATAATGAGCACCTACTTTCGTTAAATTTTTTTGAAAGTTTTTGTTAATAATTTTTGAAAGTAATAACGAGGGGACGAGGGGAGAAGGGGAGCTATAACCCTGTACCAATCCCCCCTCTCGGCAATGCGTAGTTTTCGAGATATTAATTTTTAAAAATTTCATAAACCTAACCTCAAAATGTATGGGAAAAGGTTGGGTTGTGTATTTAAATCATGTTTGTGCCGCACCTTGAACCTATTTAAGAATTAGAAGATGTTAAAATTGGAAGATCTTAATAATATGATTTCAGTGGTATAATTTCCCATAGAATAGTACTCATAGTCATGTTCTGAACATAACCTAACATACAGTAGGCAATTTTGTCACCTATTTTCGGGCTTCGGCCCCCGAGCCCCCCTATTGGGGGGCTGTGCCTCACCGTCTGCCTGCTTTTCAGTATTTTATACAAAAAGATCTGTATTATCAGTCGCTTACATAGTAATTTAGTCGCACGTTTAAAATTTTAATATCCAAAATCGATTATTCATACCCAATTTTTGTATGCTATTATTATATTCGTCGTCAGTTTAGTAGATTTTTCGCTTACTGAAATTCATACTGCTAAAGTTATTAAAATAGTATCTCAACATCAGTCGCTACGTATTTTTTTTAATTCGATCGTTTTATTATTCCCCAATTTAAATCTTGTGTCACAATTAATATAAGGCCAAATTACTGATATCTTTGTCGGAAGTTTTGCTATTGACGATTTAAATTACAAGGGTTGTCTCAAAAGTAAGTTACACTATTAAAAAAAAAATAACGCCCAGAATTTGTTTAAAAGGTTATATTTGTGAAACTACATATATTAGTTATTTTTCTACGTAATCTCCTTGAATTTCAATACATTTTTGGTATCGTGGTAATTTTTTTTTAATCCAGCGTCATACCATTCTGCCGCCAAACTGGTTAGCCATGTCTGAACTTCTTCTTTGAGATTTTCTTCTTTTGCGAAGCGTCTTCCCCCAAGCTGTTCTTTCAGCTGTGGAAACAGATGAAAGTCGCTTGGAGCGAGATCAGGGGAGTATGGTGGGTATCCGAAAACATCCCATCGAAACTCTTCAAGCAGGTCTTGAGTTTGACGAGCAAAGTGTGGACGAGCGTTGTCGTGGAACAAAAACACTTTTTTCGTCAACTTTCCCCTCCTTTTGTTCTGGATCACCCTCTTGAGTTTTTTTAACACCTCACAATAGCGTTCAGCTGTTATCGTAGTCCCACGTGGTAGGTAGTCGATCAGCAATATCCCCTTCGAATCCCAGAAGACCGTCGCCATAACCTTCCCAGCTGATTCCACAACTTTCGCCTTTTTTGAAGTTTGCTCGTCCTTCTATTTCCACACCATGCTTTGTCTTTTGGTTTCAGGCGTCCAGTGATGGATCCAAGTTTCATCTCCGGTCACAATTCGGTCGAATAGGCCATCTCCTTCATCCTCAAAAAACTGCAGAAATTGACGAGCAGCGTCAAACTCTCTGCTCTTTGTGGTGGTCTGAAAGGAGCCATGGAACCCACCTTGCACACCCTTTGGACAGATGCAGATCATCAGAAATGATTCTGTGAAGCGATGCACTAGGCTAATTTCAACATTAGGCGGGAGTTGTGAATGAATTTCGTCGAGCGTAAGTCGACGATCGGTGTCGACGACTCTTCGGACATCTTCGACAATGTTCGGGGCCCGTGAAGTGGATGGGCGGCCGCTTCGTTGTTCGTCGTGTATTGTTGTCCTGCCTTCAATAAATGATTGGCGCCAACGAGAAACCATTGGCCTCGACATAACGTTCTCACCGTACACACTGCACAACTCACGGTGAATTTCAGTTGCATTTTTATTTTTTGCCGAATCACACTGCGTACTTCGCAATCGGCGGTAGGAGTAAGTGGTAGCTCTATAGTGACTTGATGGCAACTGATAAATGGGTCATGGCGGCCGCTTAGGAATTTTACAGTGCTGCGACCACACCCGGACGAAAGTTCCCTACGAATCCCAGACGTTTCCTGCCTACCGCGCGGATATAAAAAAATAGTGTAACTTACTTTTGAGACAACCCTCGTAATACCCCCTTTAAGGAAGTGACCTATCACTATTGTACGAAAGGAAATAGCGTCTTTTATATTGCAGGTGCGACAAAAAGCGAATAATACGTGTCCTACTTTAACAAGAATCTGCTCCTTATGGTGTATGTTTTATAGCACGTATTTTATAACCCGGTCCGGGAAATATTTGATTTGTGCGTGCTACATGGCCCAGGGTCAGATATCGGGTGCAGAGCCAAGCACTTATCTAAATTGTTCGCGGGGTAGCTTCGTAAGATACTTCTAACGCCAATAATGCCATAAAATAGGTGTAACATTTTATTTTTAGTGTCTTTTATTCCCGGCTTCCTGATACTACCACAAATAAAATGTAATCACGTTTAGTGCACGTAAAAGAAACGCAAGAAACGTCAATGTAAAGACTATACATCTGTAGGTTAGGCCATAATAATAAACATAAATAAATAGAAATAAACCTTCAATACTTCTGACAACTGAAGGTGTACGTACAGTCCGGATTATCATTTTGCAAAAGTTATTATTCTTTAGCACACTGGCTATCCTGACTGCCTAATGATCGATGTTTAAAATATATGGATACATAATTACTGCAATGTATGTATAAGAACCTACTATTTATTACGGCTTAGATCCTATTGTTGATAAAAAAATTTATCAACATAGGGATATATCATACACTAGATGTGCGACCTTGACATTCACAAACATTAAATCACCAGTTACACATTAAATAAATTCTATCAATAATAATCCGAATTGAATAAATTTCCATACGTATAAGTTTCCATACATTTTAATGTTATTACGATAGCTTTACTTCCATTTGCGTAACTGGCAAAAACTCAGAACAAAATGTGAAATGGAAGTGGCACCTTTGCATACCGATTTTGCCAATTTCTTTCCTTGTTATGTCGATACCTTTACAGCCTGGAGAAGGCAAGCTCTCTAATTAATTGTTTTTTTACGTGACCCTACTCGGAACCGATGAACCTCGTATTGCCTTAATAAGTGTTTATTCTAATGAGAAAAAACTTTTTATTGTAATTTAAAATTAGGATCTCTAAACAAATAAAAAGGTAAACATAAGACCATTAAACACATAAGACTAGTTAATTGCGGTATAATACTTACATAATGATTTTTTTAAAAAATTGACCCTTGTAAAATTCGAATTCACTTCCTTCTCACATCAACTCATACATGTCCCACGGCTGGGCAAGTCAAACTAGGAGAAATTATTAAGACGAAGACGCTTGCTTTATCATGCTAGCCAAAGGAGGGATTGGCTTACGTAATCACAGTAGCCAAACGAATTTGTCTAGAGATTTGTCCGCGTTTTCCATCTTAACTCCCTGTCGACTCATTTCATATCTACGGAAACAAAAGGAGCAGTGACATATTGTGTATTTTTAGGGTTCCAAAAAACGAAAGTTTGTAGGATATATATGTGCCTATAGAACTGTATAGGATCACTCTATTATTCGTCTGTCCCTCTTTCAGTCTGTTAGTCTCTTTTTCTCAGGAACGCGTAAAGATATTAAACTGAAATTTATATTAAATAGGTACTCGCGTCTCCTGTCTCTTTTAGCTGTGAAAAAATTAAATTTGTAAGTCAATACGATCAAATGATATCACCGTTTCAATCAGGCAAGTTGGCTAAGCGCGGATTGGCTTGAATTCCTTAGACGAATGTTATGTCAGAAGGAATACTGACGAATGTTATGTCGGAAGGAATACTGACGAATGTTATGTCAGAAGGAATACTGACGAATGTTATGTCAGAAGGAATACAGACGAATGTTATGTCAGAAGGAATACTGACGAATATTATGTCAGAAGGAATACTAGAATTTATTTAGAGATTGTTTAATTTGACAGCTGTTCATTGCAACGAATTAACAATATGTATGTGGAAACTTATTTGTTTCCTTGTAAAATGCATACCTATCCGGCACAATACCTTGCCCTGATTTAGAAATGAAGTAAACTCAGGGATGAAGGTGATAATTCAATATATTTTTAAAACAACAACGTAAATTATAAAAACATGACACAATTATTTTACATTGACAATAACAATTTTTGACAACTTATAATTCCTTCTTCTATTAAAAATATAATAAACACAAACATTGATGTTTTTAACGCAGGTTGAATAGCCCTACTCCGGACATACTCCCGGCGTTGCAGACGGTGGAAACACTGAATCTGCAAACTTAAATTTCCTACATAACATGAAAGCGCAGGTGAAAAGGACTACCCAACATTTCTCTCCGCAACGCAATTGTAATGGCCCAGCGAGATCAACACCACATACTTCAAAGGCATCACCGCAAGTAATTCTATTCAGTGGGAGAGGGGGAGTGGGGACACCACATGGTTGGGCAGCATGGCATCTACAAATCACGCATTCTCGTACTACTCTTTTAGCTAATCTTTTTATTCCTATTATCCAATAATCTTCACGTAACAAGTTAACTAAAGTTTGTGAGCCTGCATGATGATTATCTACACGCTTTTGTATTACAAGTCTTACTACTATCTTGCTCTTATTTGATAGTAGGGTAGGATATTTAAATCTTTCTAAATACTCTCCTTAATGTCAGGCGAGTTTTAACACATAGCAAACCATCACTATTATAAACTTTCTCTATATTAAGATATATCCAAAACATCTCGGTTCTCCTTTTGCAACAGCTCTAATAGCTTCTTTTCTGCATCTTCAAACTCCCTACCAGATAATTCATTCATACTTCTCTTTTCACTACCTCCTTGGCACATCCTTACAAACCTAAAGCACCATGCAATCATTCTAACTAATTTTGTATATTTTCCAAAGAAAAGTAATTGTAACATCGTCATTCTACCGGACTCAGCATATTTGTTGAGTGAACCGAGCTTCTAGCCGATGCTGGACATACTCGTATTCCAATATTCCTCCGAGTTCGATTACAATTGTCGACTGATCGACGACAAGATCCCAGGTGATTACTTCGTCATTATTTGGACTGCAGTCCAAGTAATCACCTAATTAATCAGAGTGGAATTGGATGAAAAGATCAACGACAACACTACGGGCACATTACGTCTGCCGGATATTTGCTGTTGGCGCGCCCAGTTATAAGTTATTGCCGAGCGGCCAGTGTTCATGTTACGCAACCCAAAATAAGCTTCGAAGCGAGCACGTAAACAATCGTTTAGGCAGCTTTATTGTTGTTTTGGTTAAATAGTCGCGCCAGGCAAAGCGGTTTCATTCGCAGCAGTAAAAAATTGTGCGCTCGGCGGCAGTTAAAAGCTATGACACCAACTTCACCCCTTTTCGGGTACCTATTATAGTGACTATTGTTGGCGTTTGGCGGCGTAAAGAAGACTACAAAATATGTCTAGATCACAATTGTCTAATAAAGTATATAGGTGTGTAATTTGTTTATGATTTTAGTCAAACTTAAAATAGATGATATCTAATATGATTTTAGTTACCAAATAAGAAATAAAATAGCTACTTGGGCTCATAGGCGTAGGCATAAATTTTCGATGGGGGGGGGGGGTCCAGGTTAAAACTTACATACCTACGCCAATGCTTGGGCTATAGAACCCAAACTGCACGTTAAGATAAAATATCATGTCAGTCAAACCTACCTATCGTATGTGATCAAGAAAATAGGAAAAAACATTTTAATGTAAACTATAGCTGTGCCCGCGAACACCTACGTTTCGCTTTAATAAATACCAACACTCAAACATTTTTGGAGAGGGCTACCCTTATCACCTATAGGGGTATATAAATAGCCTACCACCTATTCTCAGACCTACTAAAGCTGTGTTCTATTTAACCATCACCACTTTGCTGGTGCTGACATCATGTTAGCCTCGTTATGCGTTTCTTTTTAGAAATGTTGACATATTTAGCCGCGCTAATTGTTACAAATGAAACGGTATGAACTGATATATAGTGCTGAATTTTGACGTCTCACCTACTTAGTCCAGTAACTTAATATTTCGAATAATACAAATCAAAATCGGCTAAAACTATAAATATCATTCAATTTAATAATGAAATCCACTAAAAAATATTTTTGATTCATGAAAAAAAGTATCCAAATATCAAATTTAAAAGCTGTCAAAAAATGGTATCGGAGGTCCCATATTAGCATGGGTATTTCATGTTAACTTTTCGTGGCAAAAATGTTTATGTGGAACATACGAAACCAGCACGAAATGTTAACACCAAAGCCAAATGAAACGCGTTGATGCTAAAAATGTTGAAAATGTTGCAAATCCGTGCTTAACTGGAACGGGCCTTATATATACACAAAAAATTCTATAAAATCGGTCGAGCCGTTTCGGAGGAGTTCGATAACAAATACTGTGATACGAGATTTTTTATATTTAGATTGGAAAAAATGGCACGATTGTTTAAAAAGGTCCGCCATCCCTACCCTAAGCAATCATGGTTGGTTCGATTTCCGGTTCAGGGGCCTTGACCTGGAACCCTGAACTAGGAATCTAAACAAATAAATTCGGAAAAAAATAATACACTTTTATGGTGCCAATCGATAAAGTTAAATTCCTTTACAAAGACACAACATTTAAAATTGTCTTTAATTTTCAACCTGTATAGGTATTATTGCATAACGTACATATTGCATTAATAAGATTCATTATTATGATTAAGATTATAAATGGGGCATCTAGCTGCACAGATACATTAAAAAGTTTATGGATAAAGAAATAATTTTACCACGTGAATAGTGACGGTTCACAGATTCACCACTTGCTCGCTATCTCAATTTCTTTGAAACGTTAATGGCGGAGGGAATTTATTTGAATCGATCTAAATTCGTTTACTTGGGTTGTCTAGGTGAATTACTATGGCCAGTTGGTATTTTTAATAAAAGCTATTAAATTGTAATAATATAATATACTGCATACTTCAGTAGTGAACATCATAGCTTATTCAATATTCTCTAAAGTTTACTTATTTTTTTTGCGATCCTTAAAATGGTAAATTGTATATTTAAAATCCGTTGAATATTTTTTGGAATTACTGTCAAAAAGACTTCAAAAGTTAATTAAAGACATGTCTTAATAATTTTAAAATCAAGTAATATACTGCTTCTGGAATACATTTTGCTAAGAAGTATCTTTGTACAGCATTTCCACGTGTAAACACGTGTTTTGTTGCTGTTTTTTGTGCCTGCATACATAAATTGTAAATTAATAAATATGATATAGATATGCATGCATACATGATAGTAGCCTATTTTCAGATCCAGCGTCGACGGAAAACAAATTCTGACTTGTCTTAGTAAGTATAGGTATATACGCAACATCTTTTTAGGGTCCCGTACCTGAAAGGGAAAAAACGGAACCCTTATAGGATCACTTTGTTGTCTGTTCGTCCGTCTGTCTGTCGATACACCTTTATCTCGGGAACACGTGGAGGTATCGAGTCAAAATTAAAACCATACGAGTATACTCAAGTCTACAGTCCCTTGAAGCTATGAAAAAATCAAACTTCTAAGTTAACGTAAAAAAAAGTCCCACATACCCTTACCGTGTAGTCCCACACACCCTTGCCGTGTAGTCCCACTCACCCTTGTCCTTGTTCAAGGGGCTCGAAAGGTGCGGAAACGCATTCCCCTCGTAAAAAAGGTCCTATAGCACATCATATTAAGGAAAAATTTAATTACATTATTTTTGTAAAATATTAAAAATATATCTTTCTTAATTTGCATCCTATTATTTATTTAACATTTAATTCGGCATCATTTATAACAATTTAAACTCCCACAAGTTTTTTTTCAGCGTCATTCAATGTCATCAAGCAACATCGCACTTAACAATCTGAAGTTTATTTGTAATAAATGAGATCCCTCCAAAAAGTAACAGTTACATTAGTAATGAGAAACTTTATGTACCATTACGATGCATAAAATATAGAGAGCGTTAAAATTTACGATTTGGGTAACTTCAAAGATACCTAATCTACGAAGTTACACAGTTTACTGGGTAAAGGGATTTGGCAGTTAACCCGCAAGCGCCAACATCGTGCGCTTCCTGTAAAAAGTAAAGTGGCGTCGCTAGAAAATTACCATTTTAACAGGATTCAGATAATTTAGAATTTGATTAAAAAATGTTTTTAAGAAACTTCTGTGATGAGATTGTCTATTTTTAAGCCCCTAGATGAGTTGTTACCGACGCTACCTTTTTTATCATAATCCATATCAATTAAAATAAAATTAACAATTCATTATTTGTAATCTGCGGGTGGACCGAATGGGAAAAAGAGCTGTATATAAAGTCATATAATTTCAATAAAAAATATTTTAATTTTGTATCATTCCGCTGAGCATAGTATGGAATAAGTACCTACTATGCCATTGCAATTCTCTACCTCTTAGGAGAATAAGTCTTGTCGGAATTGAATGTACAAAACCAGAAGACTTTATACAGCCTGGGGCAGTTATCGAACTAAAGAGTTGAACGATTGGTCTAACACTGGAGATAAAAGTGAATTTAAAAGGAGTTGGTAGGTAGCACAAAAGTACGGGATGTCCGCGGGCTCGCCTACAGTACCCCTAGCACAAACAATTCTCGTTATAGTATAGTAATCGTATTTACTTACTATGAAATATTAAATGGACAGCTAGAAACACTATCGTAAGACTATCGCGAGCTTGTAACTTAACAATACTCGTAGTTCTCTCACTGTAAAATACTCGGTGAGAGATATTACGATAGCTAGCTGTCGAATAAAAAGATACGACATGTCAAAAGTGAGTTCGTGCCATTTTCGTGCTGACGATTCTTATGGCCATTTTCACCAACCTCTTCTTAGCTTAGGGGACTCTTAGGTAGCATGCTGTCACATTCTTTTCATTAAAGACAAAAAGTGACAGCATGCGTGTTAGGGGCTACCTAAGCTAAGCAATGGTTGGTGAAATCGACCATTATACTTTAGCTCTCGTTAACTATACCATTACTATTACGATGCCATTTAGTTCCTTAAACGACCGTAGCGGCGCTGCTATAGTTTTCATACAAATAATACGATAACCATAACTATAGTGGTTCATGCTTGAGGCACTGTTCGGTGGTTGCCGCTGGATCGCTAATTAAAATACTAAAGAGAATCACTACGCGTCAAATATCGGTTTGTCTGTCCTGCAGGCTTATTACCGATCTCATTGTTTTCAAATGATATTAGGTGTTAAGAAATCATATTGCAAAACGACAAATAAGTTTATGGGTCAGATTTTTGATCATTCGTTTGATGATATCATTAGAGATCAGTAATACGAAAAAAAGCATTTCATGACTTCATTATCTTAAAATGTATACCATGCTAATACCCGGTATCATTAGTTATGCCGACGACAGCACAATCATAGCAAGATATTTTTCGGGCCCACAGGCCAGTCGAAGAGAAATTCAATCTCTCAGAGAAATGATGGTGGAAAGGGTGAATTCGTCTCTTAAAGCAATATCGGATTGGGGGGTTGCCAATAGAGTCGAATTCAATGCTGACAAAACGCAGGCGTGTCTATTTAGCGCTAAAAAGACCCCATTTCATCCGGCTTCTTCTTTTCTGAATGTATCGGTACCAATAACAGATAGCCGAAATATTCTGGGTCTTGAGTTATCCTCTAATCTGAATTTCGGCAAATTCATAGAGTCAAAGGCGGCGCTTGCTGCGAAAAAGCTTTACTTCACACCAAAACAACTCTTGAAACTTTACCAAGCTCAAATTCGAACGTGTATGTTCTTACCTAAATACCTTTGGGACGGCTCTGCCAAATATCAGCTAAATATGGACTCAGTTGAACGTCGTGCCCTGAGATTGGTAAAGCGTAAAGTGGCCTGTCTGTCGGTATTTTATAAGATACATTTTGGAGAGTGCCCTCAAGAGCTACATAGTCTTATACCTCCTGCTCCATTCCTTTTTAGAGATCTAAGACGCACGTCGGGGATTCATCCCTACGCTGTGGACATTCCATTTTGCCGAACTAAACGATTCGGAGATTCTTTCCTTATTCGTGTCACCAAGGAATGGAACTCTTTACCTTCATCGGTGTTCCCAGAACATTATAACCTGGGTCTTTTAAAAAAAAGGGTGAATGGGGATTTACTAGGTTAGCGCGCTCCATCATAGACCCAGTCTCGCTCACCATCAGGTGATTCTGGGTCAAGCGCAAACCTATTAAAATTTAAAAAAATGTAATACGATGAAAGATCCATAATAGGCTTGCTATTCAACTTTCTATCAACATTGTAATGAGTAAACAATTTACCTCAGTGGTGTGATGATAGCTCGGTGCCTGTCCACTGCTATGGCCGTCAATGTGAACACGCTGACATTGACGCTGAGCGCCTGCACGAACGGGCAAAACGGGCACATGAAGTGTGGCAGAAGCCACCGTTGCAGCAAGGCAGCTTGGAACTGTTCAACATAAAAATTATATTTTTACATTTATACAACATACTGGCTAGCGAGCAAGTGGTAGATTCAAATTTTAATTATTTAATTAAAGTGTATTCCTCATACATACGAAATCGCAATACTATTCATTTTCTTTCATTGACTGCACTAGAACAAGCTTCTGTTGTTAACAATGTACCGGTTATCTAGACATATTAGAATCGGTCACAGAATCATTTTTTAACGTATATTTTTTAGTAAACAGTACCATTATGGTTTCCAGTAAAATAAGGTTAAAGGGATTATTCGTGCGATTGCGATTCGCTGCTCATTTGTATGGAAAGAAAATCTGATAGGTAAAATATTGAACTACTTACTGAAAACGACTTTTTACTGAAACATATTTGAATAAAGATTAATTTATTATTGATATTGTAGTACCTTTAATATAGTAGGCCCTACCTATTTGCCATGCGGTAACTACAATTCATATAGATTATGTAATAGTGCACGTTCTAGACTAGAATCATGATGTCCTAATATTTCATCTGCCATTGACAGCGCCATTTTTCTCGTGTAACCTTTCTATCACAGTGACATAGATGCTGCTTCCGTTAGAGATTCGCAAAAAAATGTGTAACAATTTATGTTTTTTGAATCTATTGTTCTGAAATTTTACAACGTAACCAAAGTGTAACAAGAAGTGACCGTTCTTAGAACAGGTTAGCATGACAAAGTAAAATTTTCACATATAGCCGGATTTAGTTTAGTATTAAATATTAATTTTTTCTCGCCGGATCTCAAATGTATAATTAATTAAGATATCTAGCAAAATGTAGGTCCTTCAATTAGATTTTAGAAGATAATAGAAAATTAAACTGTTTATAACAATATTCGAAATGCATCGCTCAACCGGTCGATTAGTTAGAGAACATGACTAATAACCACAACTCGACACGGTATTTATTTAAGGATAGAACAAATTTAGTGGGATACACCAGTCGTTTATATGCATGGTTTCATCCTGTTTCGATTTATTGTTAGACAGCGTTGATACCACCAGATGTTGATCGGGTGGTCCGGGGTTTGATTCCCCATGGGGGCAGAAGATTTTCTGCTCGGTTTGGTTGGTGATAGGGCTTCTGAGCCCGCTTGGCTAGCTAACACCGTCTTACCTAAGTTTGTCGCCATAATAACAATGTTAATAGCATTGTTGTGTGTACCGACAATTAGAGGTAAGATAGCCAGTTCCTCAGTTGTTGAGGAGTCCAGGTGAAGCTCACTTCTACCTTCGGCTTTATCGTCACTTACCATCACGTGAGATAAAGGCCAAGAGCTTCCCTATCGCATGTATAAAAACTTATCTCTAATCATCTCCCAGTGTGGGTTTTACCCTTCTTGAGTCTTATGTAAATAAGTGCTGTGAAACATTCAAAGGACAACAGCCACTTTGTATGGAGCTCTGGTACCAATGTCAAAGTAATTGTACAACTATTAAATGTATATCATTTTATAGCTCATTACAATAGAAAAAAAGTGGCGTTAATTTAACTTCATTAACAAGTGGGGTTCATTTATAAATAGGCGCTTTAGACAAAGTACTTTAGAGGTTATTTTATCGAACAGCTGTGGCAGTATTATATTTAGAGACTATAAGCTTGATATTTATGGTGGATAACACAACGCAATCACAATAACACACAACCAAACTAACGACAACGCAGCCAACAACAACAAAAAAATTACAAGCAGATTTTTTGACATAATATTTTTTAATCACTCCAGAATAGATCGACAAAGGAATCTACTGTTCAAACAGCCATTATTTTAGAAATTAAAAACTCATATATCATGCTTTTTATCATGGCTTAGAATATTTTTAAGATCTATGAAAGGCTTAGAAACGACGTGGATGTAAGTTTTTGTTTTAGTGGTCATCATAATACACGAGTTTTTGAAAAATAAATATATGTTTCGTTTTACGCAACGTCCAAAGAGTTTCTTTTCACAAAAAACATAAATGGATATTAAAAATGTTTCCTGCTGTTTCCGACTACATAGCATATATCAAAATTATCCTTGAAAAACAGCAAATATAATGGTATATAATATGTAGCTGTACAACTCTGGTACCATTTTGGCTGGTCTCCTTTAATCACCTTGATGCGAATAATGTTTTAAAAACTGTCCGATTGCTTATACATAATTATTTGCCCTGCCGTGACTCGAACTAAGGACCTCTGACCTATATATATAATTTGGGGTCTCCAATAATTTGAGTAGACCATCTTCAGTGTTTCATAATATAGAGAAGTTCAAAATATATTTATATTATGAATGCGAATACCACTAGAGAACAACCAAATTAACTTTCTTCAAAGTGAAAGCTTAATTTTAACAAGTAACGGCAACGTTTATTTTACTTATAAATACAGCTCCCATTTTGCTTATTGTAAAATGTGCAGGTACTCACCGCATCACCGCTCATTTTGAATACAACTTTACGCGCTTATTTCACATAATTTCAGCAAAATGTAACAATAAATTGGGTTATCCTGTTTTTACGTTGCTTAAAGCGCTGAGTTTTCAACGCCAAATTGATGGATGCTTATTTAATTAAAATAAATGGTCTCGCGCCCACTCATAACCAAAAATCTCATAACCAATACGTAAAGGTCCCACTCATAACTGCTGATGTGAGAAGACGAAAGTCATAACCAACACAACTACACAATTATGTACAGTCGCTTTAATAATTACTAACAACATTAACAAAAAAGGGTGAATAATATTTCATCAAAAGTATAAAGCTTGGTATAAAAGATATATTTTCATCAAAATCAAAGTAAAAAACTTGGTATAAAAAAGGTGTAAAGAAGCATCTTGCTGGTCGGCAAGGTGAGGGTGGCTATTGCCTTGTGTAATATCTCTGCCGCATTAAAATTAGACAGCACAAACAATACAGAAGACAAAATGTAATTTTTTTTTCAAAAATCAAACCGACTTCATAAACACTAAAAAGTTATAAATTAGACAGCACAAACAATACAGAAGACAAAATGTAATTTTTTTTTCAAAAATCAAACCGACTTCATAAACACTAAAAAGTTATAAATAATATAAGAATACAAACAACATCACACTTTTATATTGAAGTTCGTGTCTTTTAACTAGTACTTATATTTTTAAGATTTTCCAGATTATTTATGAGTTTTTGGTGTTTTTGAAGTCGGTTTTATTTTTTGTAAAAAAAAAATTCTTTTCAATCTTTTTAGTTAATTTAAAACACACCACCTAACATCCCTCGGTGTAAAAGCTCACTGCCTGAAATACGCATTACACAACGTGCGGTCAGGCGGGAGCTTAAGCTCCTGAACGTCCATAAGTCGAGTGGGCCGGATGGCATCCCAGCAGTGGTGCTGAAGACGTGCGCCCCTGAGCTGACCCCTGTACTAACGCGCCTTTACCGCCTTTCCTATCAGAACAGCAGGGTTCCATCTTTGTGGAAGATTGCTCACGTCCACCCAATTCCCAAAAAGGGTGACCGATCCGACCCGTCAAATTACAGGCCAATAGCAATAACGTCCTTGCTCTCCAAGATTATGGAGCGGGTCATCAACTCCCGCCTCCTACGGTACCTGGAAGAGCACCAGCTGATTAGCAACCGACAATACGGCTTCCGTCACGGCCGTTCAGCTGGTGATCTTTTAGTTTACCTGACCCACCGTTGGGCGGAAACCTTGGAGGGCAAAGGTGAGGCTCTCGCCGTGGGACTAGATATTGCTAAGGCGTTTGATAGGGTCTGGCATAGAGCTCTTCTCACGAAGCTACCATCTTATGGAATCCCCGAGGGACTCTGCAAATGGATAGCCAGCTTCTTGGACGGTAGGAGCATTAAAGTCGTCGACGGCTGCTGTTCCAAAACCATGCCCATAAACGCTGGCGTTCCACAAGGTTCGGTGCTCTCCCCAACCCTGTTCATTCTGCATATCAATGACATGTTGTCCATTGAGAACATACATTGCTATGCAGATGATAGTACGGGTGATGTGCGGTATACCGACCACCAGAATGTCCCTCGGATTTCGTTGCAAGAAAGGCGGTCACAACTTGTGTCTGAAGTCGAGGACTCTCTAGGGCGAGTCTCCGAATGGGGTGCAAAGAACTTAGTTAAGTTCAACCCCACGAAGACACAAGTTTGCGCATTCACTGCGAAGAAGGACCCATTTATCGTAGTGCCTCAGTTCCAGGGAGTTACTCTTCGTATGTCCGGTGGTATTGGGATCCTCGGTGTGGAAATTTCGGCCAAAGTGCAGTTTGGGAGTCATTTGGAGGACAAAGCCAAATTGGCGTGCAAAAAACTGGGCGTCCTGAACAGAGCCAAGCAGTACTTCACTCCTAGCCAGCGCCTGATGCTTTATAAAGCACAAATACGGCCGCATATGGAGTACTGCTCGCACCTCTGGGCAGGAGCTCCGAAATATCAACTCGACCCTCTTGACTCCCTGCAAAGGCGTGCATTCCGCATCGTCGGTGATCCCAATATCACGGCCTCAATGGAGACGCTGGAGCAAAGGAGAGACTTTGGTTCTCTTTGCGTGCTCTATCGGCTCTTTAACGGAGAGTGCTCCGAGGAACTGTTTGCAATGGTGCCCTCGTCACCTTTTTATCATCGCACCACCCGCCACCGCAATAGAGTTCATCCGTACCACCTGGAACCGATCTCGTCTAGCACAGTCCGGTTTCAGCGTTCATTTCTTCCACGTACGTGCAGACTCTGGAACGAGCTCCCAGCTGCGGTGTTTCCTGAGCGCTACGATATGTCCAACTTCAAACGAGGTTTAAAAAGAGCACTTCTCTCCAGGTAGGCAGCAACTGAGCTTTGCCCCTGGCATTGCAGATGTCCATGAGCAGTGGTTACCACTTACCATCAGGTGGGCCACTTGCTCGTCTGCCACCTTTAGCAATAAAAAAAATAAAAAACCTTATCCTAAATGTAACAAATACTTTTCTGAAAACCGCATCAAAATCCATTTAGCCAAACGCGAGATAATCGCGGACAAACATACATACAAATATACAGGTCAAACTGAGAACCTCCTTTTTTAACCGACTTTGAAAAAGGAAGAGGTTCTATGTTTGTCTGTATCTATTTTTTTGAAGTCCGTTAAAAAGGATCTGCTTATTTCATAAATGAAATTTCTTCCAGCAGACCTGCGAAAGGAGAAATTGTAATAAGTATATTAGAATTTGCGTGTATAGCAGCTTAAAAGGCGATCAAATACTTAGTAAAAAAATATATAAAATTAAAACCATACTAAGTATATAACATACTAAATAAAAAATATGTAGAAATGCCTATTACACAAATAATATGAATATTATCATACTAAGACTTGGATAGATAGTATTCTCTTATGCGGCGCTTGAAAGAGTAGATGAGATGTAGCTATCAGGACAAACTAGTTCTCAATCATGTCCCAAAATTGTTATTTTTGTTGAAGATGTCACAGAGAGAAACTATTTATGCCTTCCTCGCACTATGATTTGTTTAGTGCTTACCCGTGGTACTTACTACCGTTGGTACTACTGTTAGTAAGTACTACGGGTATTTTTTGTTGCCCGATCCCGGATTTGGTGACATAAGAGACTAAATGAGAACTATACCCCCTCAAACAAAAAAGAATTTCCAAATCGGTTATTAAATGAGAGAGTTATGAGGTAGCAAACGTAAAAAAAGAACATACAATGGAAATGATAAAGAAGTCGGTTAAAAAATTAAATGACTCGCAATTAAAAGTTGCGTTAAAGTTGCTTTTAAAATAGTTTTATTAAAGCTTTCCTTAATTTCTTCAATATAATATAAATATTAAAACCGATAGTTACCCACATGGTGTTCTTTGATTGTCAAAGATAATAAGTAGTACTACAGGCAAAATTAATCACCCGTAGTACTACCGGACACGTGAGTAGTAGCACGGGTAAGCACTGGATTTTTTGTGTATTGCGTCTTGAAATGACAGTTAAGTCTGTGTTTGTACTGTAACTAAATATTTCTTTTTAGTTTGAAATAATAAAACAGAAAGTACTTACTTTAAAATTAGTATGCAAGTACATAATAGTAAGCAAGCACTATTAGTCTTAAATGTACTTCAAAGTAGTTCACAGTTTAGGTATTTGCTTTTTTTATGATCGGTTATGAGTTACTCCTCTAAATTAAATATTTAATAAGTTTAAAATATATTTCATAACCATGGTTATGAGTGGGTCCTCAAGTCAGTTATGAGTCGCCACATTTTATTCCAGTTATGAGTTTCTGGTTATGAGTGGGCGCGAGACCAAATAAATGACTGACGGTGTTACCTACACAATTCACATGACATTAAATAACGTTCTTCCTACAATCATGCTTTATAAACTACATGAATTTTTGGCAATTGATTTAACTTATTAGATATTCTTCGCTCATTCACAGGCCGTTGAAACAAACAATATTTTATAAAAACAACAATTTAAACACATATTTTCATATTGAAGTTGGTGCTAAATTTAAACTAACTACCTATACCCACGTTTCATTGGTTAGTACAACCATACAACTTACATTTATAAAACTTCTCAGGAGGTCATAGCTTGGCCTCGATTTCACTATAAAAATAATATAATAATAATAAATCTTTTATTTCACTTAAAAACACAGCGCAAGGTACTAGATCTATGACTCCCACACTAGGCTATGCCTGTCTTGTGGGAATCGAATTAAAAACAAAACAATATAATTCAAATCAAAGCGCTCCAGTACTTATGCATGTATTTGTGTATTCGTGTGTGTGTATGTGTATGTGTGTGTGTGTGTGTATAAATGGGAGAGTGTTTGTACTCACATGTATTAATAGATGAAAAAAAAATTGTAGAAGGCTAAAGATAGGATACAGGTAAGTTTGGATTTTATAAGCCCCACTTCTAGGCTCTTGGCATTGGGTGACGAAACTGTACCCAGCCTGTTGAAGACCTATGTAACGACCTTTATGATCTCTTCGGATTTCTCATATTCCCAGATCAATAATAGACTCGTTATTTTCATTTCGGCCTCGTGAAGATGGGACTGTTTTAAGTCACATATATTGACAAGTTTGTTGTAAATGCGTGGAAATAAGTATACTTCGAAATGATAAGCAAAGACCGTTCTCACAGAAGTTGAGGGAATTGAAAAAACTCTTTTTTTACTAAAGTATTATATGTCGGCAACTTGAGAGCTACCTTATGCATAAACATAAAGACTCATCAAATACAGTCTTCGGACGCTCAAACTTGTGCTTCTTTGTATAGATCAGATGTATGATAACGTCTTGGCTTCCCCAAAGCCACCTTCAAAACCAAAAAAAAATATCATTTCTTGTGTGTTCAAATTTTTCAAATTAAAGTTCAAATTTTATAATTTGTAGGGTTTTAGGGGTCTGTATTTTTTTCAAACATTTTAGAACATGCTTATACATTAGAAATAAGGTAATCTAATGTAGATCCAAAAACTATAAGTATATCCATTTTCCAACATTTTGAGAAGAACATGAATTATCAAGAAAATCAACAAATAATTTTATAAGACATTAATTGTAGATTTTTTTTTAAATATTATATATCAAGCGTTATATATTTGAAAGAACAAACAGTCGTGAAATGTCATCCATTTCAGATTTCATGTCAGGTGATCCAGGATTTCTTAGAAGTGGGTCAAATACGAAATTTGCAATTAGTTTCCTTACTCAGGCAAAAAAAAAACTACTGGCCCTTATGTCTTTTGAGAAATAATTGGTCCAGAGTACAGTTGGAGAAACTTATTAAAGTTGTTTAATATAATTAACAATTATATTAAACAGCTTTAATAAGTTTCTGTCTGTAACAAACACGGTAGTATAGCAGCTTTTGTCTCTTAATATTAAAAGAGAAGTAATTAAATGGTTGGCAATGATAAAATTTGGTGAGCCACAAAAAAACAGCATTTAAATAATTTGGTCGGCATACAATGATTTTGTTTGCAATTAAAAAAATCAGGCAGCAATCCTTGTTCCGCAAAAAATTTTGATAATGGTCAAAAATTAAATCATATATAAGCAGCTTACAATAACATGAGTTTGCATAATAAACATTACGTTCGCAAAATAACTACTTGATCAGCAAGATTTCATGATTGATCAGCAGAGAAAACATGTCTATAAGCAGTGTATTTGATTGTTTTGCTTAGTTAAAACATGGTGAGCAAAATAACTAATTGGATTGCACAAAATAACTAATTATATTTTATAACAATAAAAAAAATATTTTATTAATTTACACTTCTATAAATAATACATACCCAAGCAGAGAGTAAATAAGTTCCGATACTTAAAACCTAAACACAAATTTCCTAATAACCTAAACCTAAACACAAATTTTAGGTGATATGTGTTTTAGGCCAAACCTAAAACACATATTACCTAAAAACGAAAGGCCTAATACGATTAGCCTCTTTTTGAAAATAAAAAGTTTCGAAACGTCAAAGCGTATATAGAAACTGTAGGCGGGTCAAAAATAGGTAGCGAGGAGCCAAGCGACGAGCATAGGTTTGAACATGCGGAGCGAGCGTGCCGCGGCAGCGGCCGGCGAAGCGCCAGAAACGACTTTATGTGTATTCTCGACTTTATGCATACTTATTACTTGTGTAAACTGCTAATTTTGAGGTTAGTTTTTTCAAATTTCAAATGCTCATATATCTGGAAGTATGTACTTCCTTTTCTTTTGCCAAATTTCATGACTCTAGGTAGGCTAAACGTTATTAGGCATTTCATTTTAGGTGATATGTGTTTTAGGCCAAATGTTATTAGGCAATTTGTGTTTAGGTTTTAAGTATAACACTCGAGTAAATAAATTAAATAATCTTTATAAGGAATGCGCCCATTTTGCGCATGACAAGTATTTTTGCTACTTTTATATGCAGCTAAAAAGAATTTTTTGCTTACTATCTGAGTGCTAACCAGAATTTTAATAAACAGGAGCAGCTCATTGCAGCTTATGTATAATTAATATGCTGTACAAAAATAATTACAGCCATCCAAAATGACACAAATTGCTGATTGATTTTGGAATGTTTGCTGGCCATGAGTTGCTGATCAATTAGCTATTTCTGCTCACAGATTATATTTTTCTGCTCACAAAAATACGAATACTATGCTAACCATTTAAATAACACCCATATTAAAATAGTTTTCCACCCGCAGCATCGCCTGCGTTATTTTCATTTTTCCCGTGGGAACTATATTTACCCGTAGTACATACAAACCATAATACAGGAGCTTTCAAAAAAGTCTCGTTGAAATAACTTAAGTAGCTAGTTTTAGTTTGATACGCAAATAGAATACTTTCAACCACAATTTCAGCCCATTGAGGGTATGAAATTCTGAAAAAAAACTAAAACATGGGTTTACTCATTTCTATCATATTTGAGCTTTTAGCTTCAAAAATAACGTAGTTCCATGTAAACTTTCATCCCTTATTTTACCACTTTACGGGTTGAATTTCCAAAACCCCTTTCTTGGTGGATGTTAAGGTTATAAAAGGAACCTGCTGGCCAGAAAGTACCTACCTAGCTTTAATAGTTATGGCTCAAGCTCAGCGATGATGAATCAGTCAGTCCAGGAATCAGACATGTTATTTTATAAGTATACACGGTGTTTCATAATAACCAATAAAGAATTAATTATCATCATCATCATCACAGCTCATATATGTCCCCATCGAGGGGTTCGAGCCTACCCTATGTTAGGGTGATTAGGCCTTAGTCAACCACGCTGGCCCAGTGCGGATTGGTAATTAACGCATTAATTAATAATTAATGCGTTATCTAAAACTAATTATTAAATTGTGTTTGTCGTAATGTCATTCAACCCAAAATTCTCATGTATATCATAGTATCATCATCATGTCTATGAATTACATGAAAATTTTGGGTGGAATGACATTACGGGTAAGCACAATTTAATAATTAGTTTTAGATAACACATTAATTATTTATTGGTTATTATGAAACACCGTGTATATAATCCTTTATTGTACACACACATGTCAAAAAAAAACATTTAAAACTTAAAGTATATACAAGGGCGGACTTATCTCTAATTGAGACCTCTTCCAGCCAACCCTAGTGATAGTGTAAGATGTTGTGTTAGCGGGAAAAAAGTTGTACAAAAACAAAACCGTAAAAAAGTAGGTATAGATGAAGCAGAACTATGAGGGCGTTTCTGCAAACAAATTCAAGGAATCGTTTTACTTACTGTTAACAGTTACGGATTTACAATTTAGCATATAATGACATCAATTAATTTTAAAAATATACTTAGATTTTGAAATCTAAGCGATCCGGAAAGTTGCTAAATTCAAAACCAAAAACAAATTGAGAAAACTATAAATACGAGTATATTATACTTTTTAAGGATGATTTTCAAATGTATCCGTTCAAAGAAGTCGATTGAAACGTATTTGATTCCTAACTTTTCAGTTCACTAGGTAGATAATTTAATCTTTACTTAATATTATGAAGAGCAAAGATTTGTATTTTTGTGTGTTTGGATTGAATAGGCTCCGAAACTACTGATCCGATTTGAAAAATTCTTTCACCATTAGAATGCTACATTATCGTTAAATAACATAGGCTACAGAATTATTTTTCCTACGGGAAAATATAAAAATCCCACGGGAAAACAAAAACAACGCAGGCGAAGCCGCGAGCGGAAAGCTAGTCGATTATATTTGTATCTTTAAATATTAGTCTCACAGAAAAAAATAAACAATATTGCAGCTCTTATAATCCATGTGTATCGAATAAATCTCTCCTCTTTTTTTAAAGTCGATTCAAAAATTCTGAACTAACTTCAGAGACGAGGAAAGTAATTACAACTATTCATTTCAACTAATCCTCTGATGTTGAGCTCCAAACTCGAAGCTTAAAAACACCAGCGTAATTAAAATCATCTACCGAACTTCCAAGTTTTTAGCACAGACACGAGATAATATAAGCAAAAAGCAAGGAGAAAATTAAAATTCCACAAAAACTGCATTTCATTTTTTTGCAGATATTCCGAACACTTAAAAGTGTGGAGTTTTTAAGAAGAGTAACAATATGTAACCATCTATAGATTAACATAACGTTCAGATATTTTTGTTTTAACTTTTTTTTGGAAAATAAAACATTTGAACCATTATACAAAAGTCATGATAATAATTCAAGATAAAAAAGGCTAGTACCTTTTTTTCTGTTAACAACCCAAAACTAAACTGATGAAAATCACATTTTATTATAGTAACACATGAGCATCCACGCCACAAGGAACACATCAACGTGCATATCGACCATGAAGTGTAAACCTCCTATCTAAAAAAGGGCTATTTTAGAGGAAACGAAGAATACGTTTATTTTTTTTACACCTATTAAAGGAATAGTAATAGTAGTAGAACACAATAATAATAGTTTTTTTTAAATAGTTTCTGACTTCCATGATATTTTTGTGTATAATGATGTCAGAAACATAGAGATACAGCTATGATTTTTTCTCACGTAGATGGATACATGTCTAGCCAAACAAAACCGTCACCTTTGTCCACAGTGCAACAAAAAAGTAATCCCGCAAAACAAACAAAAAAGCATTTAAACAAATTATTTAGAGGTTTTTTTTTTAAAAGCCACGTCATTTTTCTTTCAATCCTATTTCAAAAACATGTTTGATGCACCTTTCATATAATATACATGATAAATTGTATTACAGGTGCATCAGATGGACTTAGCACAAGTATGTCGCTGAGGTGTGGTAATTTAGAATAGAGAAGGGCGGACATTATACTATTTTCAGTTGCTTTAAATTACATCCAATGTCACTGATTCCGTGTTTAATGTCTTTGAATTATTCCATTATAATTGGTAAATAAAATTAAGCCTTAATAATATAAAACAATAAGTATAAAAAAATGTTTTATAAGGTGTCAGTATTTTAACATTTTCATGTCAAATTAAATAAAAAAACTAATTAATGTCAAGTTAGACAGAATGAGGTGATAGATATTTTGATTTTTATTTTGAAATGAGTTTTGTGGAAGTTTAAAAAAATGAAATTATATTAAATTATATCGAGTAAATATAACTTAATTTAACTACATATGTCAAACAACATAAATAATACAAACCTACCTAATGCATTCCCCAAAATAAAAAAGTCAAAATAACGAAATTGATTAGGTATCTACTTAAGTTTGAACTCCTACAAAATTCAAATAAGCAAGGACGCCGTGAATTTTCTAATTCAAAGGTTTCTGATGTGAATTTGAATATTATCTATCTATAAAATGTGGAATCCAATATCTACTACAAAACATTCTAAGGCCTGAGCTAATGGACTAAAAGATTTTCCTAAGTGGACGGTCCTAGGACGTGCCCGTCCCTGAACTATCCCTTACGTCAGTCGTCCGTAGTATTTACATCGCTGTCACTTTTTTGGCGCGTCAGACAGTGATTACTTTCTCTGCGAGACGGGTCCGGCCTTCGAAAAACGGGCCGCGGCTAATTTGGAACAAATTAACCTCTGCATTTTTTGTGTTTATTTCCAAAGCCTTCGAGGCTAGGATACAAATCACTTTGTAAAACATAATGATAGTTAATTAGCTAAGTCGTTGGAGAATAATGGGACTTTTAGTTATCACAACAGGTCATTATTTTAATCGTGTTTCGTTTGATTTCCTTTACCGAATCATCGATGCATTACCCAATTTTAGTTAGGTAAAATAATATATTGTATGAAAATTAAAGAAATAGCTAATAAATAAATTAATTAGCTTCCACCACAGCAAAAATGTCATCAATTTAAAAATGGAATATGGTATTGTGTCATAGCCCTCTTTATTGCTCTTTGAGTGACATTAAACCTTCTGATGAGACCCATTGTAAACGGCCACGTCTCAGTTCCGTACGTCATCACTGGCAACACGCACGAATTGAAGACTTTCGTCTTAAGACATGGTGGTAGATTGGCCGAGAATATGCTGCGTAGCTTCCCGAACGCTGCCGAGCCGAGTTGGCTTCGTCGATTTACTTCTTTCTGGAAATAGGACTTACCGAGCTGGACTATTTGTCCCAGGTAAACACATTCGTCAACAACTTCCAGTGTTGAGCCTCCAACGTTCACAGGAGTGCTACATGGGAATTCACCATGATTTTGGTCTTTTCCATGTTAATTTTAGGACCCATTTGATGGGAGCCTCTACAGAGGTTTTCGAGCATTGTGCCTTGATCTTCCACGGTCTCAGCCATGACTACGATATCATCGGCATAACGAAGGTGTGTCGTGTACTACACGCCGCCGTTTATGTTGACGCCAAGTCCTCTCCAGTACTTTTGTACTGGAGAGGACTTGACGCCGTCCTGAAGGCGGACTGACATAGTGGCGTTTTCGTACAATGACTGCAACATTTGGATGTACCGGTAGTCTATTTGGCATCTCTGGAGTGACCTAAGCACAGCCCAGATCTCGACAGAATAAAAGGCTTTCTCATAGTCCACAAACGCCAAGCATAGTGGCAGATTACACTCCTCGGTCTTCTGTATAATCTGCCGCAGCGTATGAATGTGGTCTATAGTACTATAGCCTTTACGGAATCCGGCTTGTTCGAGACGCTTAAAGTCGTCAAAACCGCGCGCGAGACGATTCGTCATGACTCTTGATAACAGCTTGTATACATGACTCAGGAGCGTGATGGGTCTGTAGTTCTTCAACGGGGCCCTGTCGCTCTTTTTGAAGAAAAGTGGCACCACGCCCCTGTGCCATGCCTTAGGCTGTTTGCCCTTGAGTAAGACGGAGTTAAATAGCCTCTGCAGCGCTTAACGGACTGGTAGTCCACCCGCTTTCAAAAGCACAGCTGTAACTCCATCATCACCCGGCGCCTTGTTGTTTTTGAGCTATTTGAGAGCCACATTAATCGCGTACAGGCTGACGTCCGGGATGTCTTCGGTGTAATGCCGGATGAATTTGGCTCTAGGATCTGTAGCCTGAATAACAGGTGCCTGCGATGTTGTGTAAAGCTGTCCATGAAAGCGTTCGATCTCAGCCATAAGCTCAGGTCGGGACGTAACGACTCTGCCGTCCTCTGTCTTCAGCTTCGTCAGCAGACTCTGGCCGAGTGACAGATCTCTTGCAAATACTTTGGAGCCCTTGTTCCGCTCGATGGCTTCTTTAATACGTTCCGTATTTAATCGGCGTATGTCGCGAGTCAGAGATTTCAAGATCTGTTTGTTGAGTCGCCGACGAGCATCTTCAGAAGACTGCAGACCCATCCCACGCCTTTCCTCCATCAGCTTAATTGTCGGCTCTGAGATCCTGCTTTTTTGCTTGGTATGGCTGGTTTGAAAAACTTCGAATCCACCGTAAAGACAGTTTCCACAACCCTGTCATTGTATGTGTTCACATCCGTGCAATTCTCCAGGCAAGCAAAACGTTTTGCAATTCGAGTTAAAAGCGCTCGGGGTTTTGGATCTGGATGGCTTCAGGACGGAGAGTAGACCTTATCAGTCGATATCTCTCGGCTTTTACGTTAAGATTCAAGGCGCCTCGCACCATTCGGTGATCGCTTCCCGTGTTGAACGCATTAATCACTGAGACGTGATTGAATATGTGAGTCTTAGTTGACATGATAAAGTCAATCTCATTTTTTGTCACGCCATACGGACTTTCCCAGGTCCACTTTCGATGCAGCCGTTTTTTGAAGAAAGAGTTCATCATATAGCCTCTCTCTCCATGTAATCGGCTAGCATTTGACCACGGTAATTCCGGATTCCAGCTCCAAATTGCCCCACTTTCAACTCACTATCGCCGCGCTTGCCTAGCCTTGCGTTGAAGTCTGCCATGACAACGGTGTAGTGAGTCCTGGAAGCATGTATTGCCCGAGAAATGACCTCATATATAGCTTCCACTTCCTCGTTGGGGTGAGTCAAGGTTGGGGCGTATACCTGTATAACCTTCAGCGAATACGGTTTCTCTACGTTATCGCATCAGAAATAAAGAGATCCGTAGAAGAACTAGAGTCACCGGCATAGCCCAAAGCATTGCAAACTTTAAGTGGCAGTGGGCAGGACACATAGCACGCAGGACTGACGGCCATTAGGGCGGGAAGGTCCTCGAGTGGCGGCCGCGTATCGGGAGACGCAGCGTTGGAAGGCCACCCACAAGGTGGACCGACGATCTAGCGAAGGTCGCGGGACGCCGCTGGATGCTGGAGGGGCGCAGGACCGATCAGTTTGGAGATCCTTGGGGGACGCCTATGTCTAACAGTAGGCGATTCTTAGCTGGAATGATGATGATGATAATTGTGTCATGTCATGACTCATGATTACAATGCTCGAAGCTGGTTCCAAGGTATAAAATATAAATTTATTCAAGGGAACAAAACCTGGGGGGCTCCCGCCTAATTCATAGCGATCACTCGCTATCGCTTTCGTGACATTACAACAATAGCTCAAATGTCACCTGTGTGTGACATTACAACTATTGTTCTTATGTCACGATAACGATAGCGAGTGATCGCTTTGAGTTAGGCGGTACGGCCGCTGTTCCGCCTCTACGAAATAATGCCTAGTTTTAAACGATTTCATAGTAAATTGGTATTGGTAATATTGGTATTGACATGAGGTGCCAATATAATTTATAAGCACAATGGAAATAAATCTGAAAGTTGGTAAACAAAAGCGCTTACAAAAGCACTTCACTTCATTTCCCCTTGCAAGGTCTATAAAAGTGATTAAGGGCTTTGTTTTGGTCAATTTCCTTTTATTTGTAAGGGTGTTAATTGTTCAATTAATAATAAGCATAATTGAAGGTGTGTTGAGGAAGCACTTCCGTATTGAGTGATTATCAAAGATTTTTTTTTCGTATATATCAACATTTTTTTATTCGATTGTTAAAAAGCTGAACAAGAGACATTGTGTTATTCTTGTTTTTACTTTACACATCTAACTTAACAAGAAACTTAACAAGTCTATAGGGCATCATGCATTGAATTTCCGATCTCGGAATTAAAATCATAATCCGTAGTCAGAGTTAATGCTACTGAAATTCACTCTGTGGATATTCACATAGTTAATTTCATTGTTAAAAATTCGCACCACCATGATCACAAAAAGTAATTTAATTGTGCATTAAATGACTTTATGACTGTGATCATGAGAGTAAGATACAACAAACAGACTTTTTAAATGTACTCTACAAATTATTAACATATAAAATGTTAATTTTCTGTGGGGTCAGCTTTAGTTAATATTATTTTAAAGTAGGTTGAATAAAAAAGAATAATACATATTTAATAACTTGTTTATAAATAAACATTCCTCAGCTTTTTTAGGCTTTAAGCTTGTTCTTTTTGAATTCATCGTTAGACCAGCTTTTGAAAACACGCGTTCGCATGGAACACTGGTGACCATAACACATAGCCTGCGTCGCATTAACGTGTACAATCTTGGGTATATGTGCTTTCGTTCGTCCCACCACAATATTGGATCTTCCGTTCTTTTTATTATGGGTTCATTGATATATTTATCAATTTCGATAATGCTTGCAGCGTGTGGATCTGGATTTGCAACTATACATTCTACTTGTTTGTCAAAATCATCCTAAATAAGTGATTTCGGTTGTAACTGATAACCTGACTCTACTGATGAAGTGGATGGCTGAAGCTGCGGATTCTGCATTTCAGGACAGGCAGATGGAGTTGATAAAATTTTTCTTTTTAAAATTGATACACATTTATCATATTTTAAAACATCTGGAAACCCGTATTTTTTAAATCTTGGGTCTAAAAAGGTTGCCTGTGTTAATGAGTTCTGAATCATCTAATTCAGAAAATCAATCTCTCATTGACATATTGAGCCGGTGTACCAGTTCACAAATTTTTTTCTCATCAGCGAAATATTCGGCAGCTGATTTTGTCAAATGTTTGTTAATGGCGTTCACCATTAATATCAGCTTTGATAATGTGACATTTTTTTCAGCAGAAATTTCATCTGTAATTGCTTTAAAGATTTCCAACACATTTGCAGCTCTTTGTAATATTGCCCAATCAGAGGGCGATAGACAATTCAAATCTGGATTATCTATTGCTAGGACGCCGATAACCGCTGTCCTTCTTGAAGTATCCCGGATAACATTTTGTATGTTGAGTTCCATCTGGTAATACAGTCCTGTTTTAATTTGATAGTTGGAAGATTTAATTGAACCTTCATATTATTTAATTTTTCTAAAGCCTTGGAGCTACGTTTAAAGTAGGCTACTATTTCCTTAATTTTTGATAACTGTGCTTGAATAATTTGCAGTCCATCGCCCAAAACTAAATTAAGAGTATGTGCAAAGCAGGGAAAATGTCTCCAGTTAGTGTTTCTCACTGCCGCTACTACATTAGCTGCGTTATCGGTAACTACGCATGTTATTTTGTGCTGTAAGCCCCACAAAGAAACTTGATCATTAAAAAATGTTGCTAAGTTTATAACAGTATGGCTATTATCATATGGGATACACCCAAGTAGGCAAGACTGCAGGGAGCTTTTACTAGCTTCGGTATGTACAAAATGTGCTGTGATGGCAACATAACTTTGCTGAGTTAAAGAAGTCCAACCATCAGTGGTGAGACATACTGCATCCACATTAGACAGTTTTTCTGAGACCTTCTCTTTGGTTTCATTACATAGCCTTGGTATAATTGAATTTGATATTGTTTTTCGTGTTGGCATAGAATAGGAAGGACATAGCATGGAAATGAATTTTTTGAATTCTTTGTCTTCTACCATCCTGAAGTACTACCCAGTATTCTTTGACCATGGCCTTTACGAGTTGTTCGTCCAACTGTTTAGACATAGTGAGCGACATAGGTCGGCGCACATATGTCGACATCATACCCTGTCTTAAAACAGGCGCAGTTCTTCCTTCATGTGAGGACGATTGTCCTGGTTGGCTCACAGTTTGTATGCGTGCAACTTCTAAGGCCCCCGTCGGTTGCTGCTGTTCAGCGGCAATGTTATTACTACTATAAATGATAGGCTCAAGAGACACAGTCTTATGTGTCGTTTTCAGGTGTCGAATTAGGTTTCCAGTAGCTCCTCCTTTATAACTCAATGCTTTCAAACAGTAGCTACATTTAGCCTTCATACCTGCTTCTGAAGTAAAATGCTTCCAAATTTCGCTTCTTTTATTTTGTGACATTTTTAATGTTTTTCTACAAAGTAAAATAAAAAGCCAAAACCAAACCAAATGCACCCAGAGTCAAGTCACAATCACAAAAGTAGATCTCGTATTATTAAAAAAAACATGCACAGTAAGAATTATTATTAATAAAAAAGCTGTTGTATGTAAGTGTTCCGAATAATTTGCAACCACAAAAAGCACTTAAACTTCATCTGCAATATTTTTACCACATTAGTATAATCATTCATTAGGAAAATAATGACAAATATAATATAATGGATTTAAAGAAAAATGTTAACCACACAAGACAAATGTATCTTATGGCATGAACCCTGTGCCTGTTATTTTTTTTAAATACCCATAAAACCTCATACAAAACATTTTCTCATGCGTTCATAATTTTTGCACCGCTGTTACTAAATTAAGTTGAACGCATCCGTTCACATATTTGAATAAAAACATTTACATTTGCCAAAACGGTGTACACAATACAATATATAAGAATAAACATTGTGTTGGTTTGTACCTTATTAAACACGTTTAAAACATACATATCATTTATAATATATATTGTGTTATGAATACTGCAGTGAATCGTTCTTTAAAATTTTTTGGCAACGGCAAGTTCGCGACAAAATGCCCTCGTACTTTTTAATCACAAACCGACACGCGCGTAAATTATTGCTAAGAACACAAAATAATGGAGCAAGAGACACACACAACACAAGCGAACATAAACAAACAAGTCGTGCAGTGCAACCAATATTATAAAAGTGAGTGCAATAACGGCAACGCAACGTACTGACCACAGACTAAGTAGATGGTACTACCTAGGTACTGACCTCAGAACAATAATTCTTCTGAGGGACTGACTGAGTGCATAATATAAGGCGTGGTCCATTTAAGCACAGATTTGCAACACAATATTTCTTTTCAACTTTTGGTGTTAATTTTACAAAGAACAATGGTCATTTCTGTTCCCAAAAAAAAAGCGAAATATAGAGAGATTAATTTATGGATAAATGTGATCCTAACAAAATATGTAGCCGCTTTTTGTATTTAGAATATTTATAAAACCCCAAATAAAAAATGCCAGCCAGCCAGAATGCATCTATAATTTAACAGTACAAGTGTTCGACGTAATGAAGTCATCGTTGACGTCAGATTGGATGCTGTCAGCACGCTCACCGTGATTCGAAACAACTTTTATCTCGCTGACATCGCCATTCGGAACGCATCCGTTCAGTTAGTTACGGTCCGAAATGCGTATGTTATCAATAGTATCAAAACCTAAATATCTCTTTATCCTGGGGTTTAAAAAATAAGAAAGCGATTTCAACATTATTTTTTTAACCAGTATAATAAGTTAAACTAGTTTTTATAATCTCTAAGATTTTATTTTTTGACATTCGAAAACTTATTTAATGAATCAAAATGGTTTTTCAGAGGGTTTAAAAATAGTAAAGTTTTAGTCGATTAATATTTGCAAGTTCTATTTCTAATGGTGTCAAAATTCAGTAAGAATAGTTCAAGTTTACTAAAATGTTAACTTAAAAGAAACGCAAAACGCGGTTAGTATCAAATGTTAGCACTAAAAAGATGCGATGATTTATCTGAAACGCATCGATTGTATTGAATTGAGAGACACGACCTGCGTACTACGCAGGTCGATCACAAGCTCAGAGCTGTAGGTCAATCACGACCCTATGATTGAACGACCCGAATGACCCGGGTCGCGGCTCGAATCAATACATGAATGACCAATCACTGAAATTAAACGATTGACACAGCTCTACTAAGCCGCCAATTGCCGCTAAAGAGGAAATAGCTTGGTAAGTATGCAACATTCATAGGTTCTAGGTAAGTGTAGTAGTAGAGGAGTCCAAGAGGGGATTTTTGAAGTCATTCCGGCGCATCAGATTAATATATGGGGGATACCTTACACTCTGTTGAGTATCTCTACCCAATCTGAGCCTTTTATGTAAGGGGGGCTGCGCAGGGCAGCCGATCAGTTTAGTAAAAAAAATCGATCGGTAGAAATACTCGAGCGCGTCAGATTAAGCTATGGTACGTTAACTACATACTAAAAAGTGTGTAATTTAATAATCTGACGATTTCAGCGTGACGTAGGGGAGTGGGAACGTGTCATTTTTTTGCAACTTCGTCACCTTCAAGGTGACGAAGTTGCAAAAAAATGACCCTTCGGGATTCTCGAGCACAGTGGCCTTTTTTTATTTTGTGTGAAATGCTATGAAAATTACAAAAAAATATATAATCTGCCGTTTTGGACATGCCGAATACGCAAAAATTATAAATAAAGTTTGGCGCCTGCAGCCTCAGCGGGGCTTTGTACTTCCCACACTGCACGTATCGTTCTTTAACTTCGCTTCTATCTCTCATTTTCTCGCACTCTCTCGTGTCGTTCCCTACTGCATCCATGCAACCTTGATGCAATGACACCATCATATAACTGTTCACAGCACGCGTGGCATTACTTATACAACGCTGTAGCTTGTTTATATTTTTACTTATTATTTAAGAAAAAAATGCAATAATTTAGTCTGATCAATAAATAATCATATAATTTATAGTATTTTCCTTGATTAGTATAAGCCGTGAAATTATATGCAATGAGTGTACAGCCAAAAAATTTTCAAACTATCAGATTAATGAAACCCCTTAAAATAATCGTCAGATTATGAATGGGTATGATCAAGACGTTCAGTTGAATCGTCTGTATAAAAATCTGGCGCGCTCGAGTAGTGCAAAGTTGCGATATTTTTTTGCATTTTTTAAAAGCTACCACGAGCTCGCGTCACATCCAAAACGTCAGATTTTTGAATGGTAGTTTGTTTAGGATGTAAAGCCGGCTTTTGACTATGGGATATAATGTAATATATATTACATTTTGAGATATAATATTTTATCGCTTGCCATACTTTTTTACGAGACCGTTCTCACTGTGCTATAATATATATTACACCCCAAACTGTAAATATTTTTTCGCCCGACCGAGCTATATTTGAAGGCGATTTATGCGGTATATATTTTACCTCACGTTCCCGCACACCGCACCTCTGCCCCTGCCTCGCCTTCATTTCGAATCGTGACGGTCATGCGCACGTACTTACATAGCTGTCCGCGTGTTATGATTTTTGGGTATTTTGGTTCGCAATCTTTTCTTTACGTATTTACCACGTATTTACCTATTTACGTATTTATCCCTATAATGGAACATTTTATAGAAAGTGTTAGGAAATATCCTTGTTTACGACTAATCTTGAAGAGTATAAAATGAATGAAATTAAGGATGCTGCATGGAGAAACGTAATAAGAAATTCACTATAATCTTTTCTTAAGGCCTTACTAATAACCATTTCATAGGCCTGATTTAGTTAAACAGTGTTTTGTCACGTTCACTCGAATGACATTTCAAATTCGAACAAAAGAGACAAAACACTACTTAACTATACAAGGTTTATACAATGGTTATTAGTAAGGCCTTTAGTCTATTAAGATTCGATATCCAGAATCGACGTTTATTGTATTTTTTCTAAATAATGAGACATGTAAATCGAATACTGCATCATCTTCGTCTGATGAACTATCGAAAGTATCTAGCAAAACAATTTCCATATTATCCATTTAATAACGAGAGGTCAACCGTTTCAATAAAAGACGTTATGATGTAAGGATCATAGAAGCTGAACTATTCTAAAAAATATATCTGATAGTGAGAACAGCAAACCCGGGATGTAATATATAGCTGAACATGTAATATATATTACATCCTATAGTCAAAAGCCGGCTTAATTAACATCCCCTATAAAAATCTGACGCGCTCGAATAACTTTTTTTAAGCCTTCCGTACGGCCACCTCCACCATGCAAACCGACAGATTAAGGTACCTCCGGGATATGTGGCGTATTTACCATAACAAAATCTGACACGCTTGAGTATTGCAGCGATGCTAGTTTTTTTTACATTTTTGGAAAGCTGTAGACGCTTCCCTCACCGGTGAATTGGTAACATCATAAAAAATTTTTTGCTTTCTATGATGTAATCTTTCAAGTTATCATTGTCTCTACGACGCTCGAGTGACTGCAAATTTAGCATCATGGGCTCCGCTACTATAGGATATACAAATTCTCACAAGTTTATCGATAGATCCGTACCACCCGTTTTAACTAGTTTTTCACACAAACTCCGTCTCGCGGTATTAATTACTCACAAGGTTTTATCTTGAAAAACTCAAAAACACGTGTTTTAATATGAAGTTTAGAGAATTACAAAAAAAACTAGGTAATTAAATTACTCGATAATGAAACAACATTACGAGTACTATACTTATATTTGATTTCTGAACTCTCTATTTCACCCCCTTTAAGTTTTAATTTTGCAATAAATCTTTTCAATGGGTCTTAGTGGACATCACCATCGCAAATAACCTAGGTATGGCCTTCTCTCTAATCTTTATTCGAACATGTACAATTCACAAAATTCAATATTGGTACAGCGTGAAAGCGTTTTTCACTTAAATTATAATAGAACTTTTGAACCAATTCGAATAAAAACGCATAAAATAGGCTATGCTTGTAAGGCTTTATTAAAAATTGAATATTAATTGTTCAACTCCAGTCGCGAGTTTGTAAAAGAAAAGGGAATTTCTAAACCTTGTTATTCGAGGAGATGTCCACTTTGAATAACAAGGGTGAGAAATAAATTCATTGTTATTTCCTTCAACGACCGTATTTCCTAAGATTTCAATATTGGATGTATTTCGTTTCATTTTATTAGACGATCTCGGATGTTCCAAATTTAATTCAGTAAACATCGCATAAATAAATTTTAAGGGTTGAGATAAAAGTTTGAAAGATTGAGTTTTAAAGGTTGCAAATATTGAGATACTATTAGTGGGAAACATTAGGTGCCTAAATAATATGGTATCTATTTTTTTAACGCTTAAAAATGTTTTCACTGTATTAATTATGATTTTGTTTGCATTTTTTATTGTAATTGTAATCTTACCTTACTGTTTATTTTTCTCCTGAAAGCAAGGAAATAATAATTATATTTTATTACATTGCAGACATACTCATCCTTACTATAATAATATACACGCGAAAGTTTGTAAGTATGGATGTATGGATGTTTGTTACTCTTTCACGCAAGAACTACTCAATAGATTTGGATGAAATTTTGTAGGTAGACAGATTACGACAGAAATTAACATATATCCTTATGTTAATTCCTGGGAACTACTTACTTTTCTGGGATAATAACCATACCTATTATCCCAGAAAAGTAAGTAGTTCCCGCGTGAAAGTAGATTTACAGTTTTTTCTTTGAACTTTTAAAACGAAACATAGTTCACGGGTACAGATAATTATTTATAAACCCTTTTAATTTCTTAAATATTATCATATGTAGTACCCCCGCGAAACAAGAAACATGGCAATCTCCCCTTAGTATACAAATGAGAACAAATAAGATTTAAAATAAATATTATCATAGGTGTACGTACCTAGCGATTATATTCTATAGCAGATTATATTTGTATTTGCATGTGATTGCTACGAAAATACTGTGTAAATAATTTAGCATTTATTTTTAGCGCGTTCTAAAAGATACGCCATTTTTTTGAAAATAAGTTTTATCTATGGGATATATAAATAAAAACTTTCATGTTTTTATCTGAGTTGTTTGTAAATATGTCCTTTACAGAAGCTGACTATCACACGAGACAGATAATACATTTCACAAATACTAAATCAATAATTTTTGACGTCTAACGAGACTTCTAAAAATTGTTTACTCCCTTATATTTTGCACCATTATGTAGTCCCTATAATACTCGTAGACTCAAGTGAGAGATCGCGTAGATATTTTATGGCCTCGTCGTAAAAGTTGTTTCTAGGTAGGCCATGTTCCCGTGTCGAGTAAATGTACATTTTTATGTTTTTACACTTTGTCGCGTCTATGGAAGGATGTATTTCTATTAGTACTTTTTATATCGAACATATTTTTGCTCCATAATCCTCATATTTTGTTATGACCTACAAAATAAAGAGCAAAAATTAAAATTTCATAATAGAAATTATAAGTGAAAGAAAACTTTATTTTGATTTTAAAAACAACCCAAGCTGCATTCACATATTTTGATATATTCGCTTGTCTGAACCGGAATCTAAATCGGCAAAATTAGGAAAATTAACCTGTCCTTCCACTCCGACCAACTAAACTGACCAACTGGTTGTGCAGAATGGAACCCGATAAAGGGTTTTATTCCAATCTAAGCAACTAGTTGATCATTTATTTCATTTCGAGCCTCATCTAGCCTATTGGTGCCATGGTGAGCCTTGACGGGTGGGCGCTGGTGGCGACTTGGTGAAATGTGCTCAGCACAGAGCCCGGGGGGGTTATTGTCTGAGAAAAAATCTATCACGATCGCTTATAATTTGACAGCCATTATGCTGTGGCGTATGACAGACTCTGTACCGACTTCCTTTTATAAAGGAGTAATGGATGTACTGCGACTGTCAAATTGTAAGCGATCGCGATAGATTTCTTCTTAGACAATAACCCCCCGGGTATAGCATTTCAGTTTCTTGTAGTTTATGCACTATGTACCATGCTCCACTTGTATGTATTTTTAATGATATTTCATTTGGTGGTGTTATATCTGATAGAGGGACTACGGGCACTTTTAGTTTCCGTGGTCCCTCCAAGGGACTACCAGAGGGACCACGAGTACTAAACCATGACCAGTTCATTAAAAAAACAATACCAAAGTTGTGTGGATGGGGACAAATTTGAATTAACAAAATATTCCTATCAGACCAACTAAAAAGTTGTATCGTTGAGAAAAAAAATAGTTGATCCGTTTCAGTTGGTTAGTTTAATTGGTCAGAGTGGAAGGACAGAAATTAACATCCTCTATTTTTATGACACCGATCGATCACATGGGTGAAATCTCTCTAATTAACATTACCTCTAAAACTTGAGGATGACAAAAATCAAACAGTACTTAATGCATTGTGGAACAGAGAAAATAAAAGAGAAGGAGAAGAATAGTGCCAAATAAAATATTGAAAATCTTCTTATGTAATTATATAAAATACTTCATTCTCACAGTAAAGGAAATTCAAGTGCCAGATAAAATAAAATAGCGATACTGATGCGCCCCACGTTTGACGTTTTCAATACTTACCTAATATAACGGCCAGTTGCACCAAATTTACGTGTTACAGTTTCGTAAAAGTAACAACATAAATACGTAAGAATTGCACCATAATCTAGTTTCAAATTTATGTTTAAAAAGGTTGAATGTACAGCGCAAATCATATATTTAATAGTGAAACGACCCATTTTTAGGTATTAAGTGGTTACTTTTTACGCAATCGTAAAACGTAAAACTTGGTGCAACCGGTTGTATGAGTTGCGAAGTCAACCTATAATTTTTTAACATTTTAGTGCATTTTTTGTTTAATAGTAGATTATGCACCAAGGGATTAAAGTAGTGTCTAACGTCACGGGCGCCATATTAAACCCCGAGCGTAGCGAGGGAGTTAAAATTTACCTACTTACGTTTTTTAACTTTATCAATAAAACACTGAATAAACTTCTAAAAAGACTGTATTATTGATGCCACAAAACACATTCCACTAAGCACTTTATTAACGTAAGCAACAAGATATTACAATTTTGAAATATACGTAATGGCGTTGGCGGCAAAGTTTTAGCTATGAAAACAATACAACGGAATACTGTTGGTGCAAATTATGGAACAAATTGTAGAAACATTCTTTATTTTTAAATATGCCGCGTAATTTTTCCAAATGCTGTTTATCCGCTAGCAGCGAGTGTTCTTGCTTTACTCTGCTTTTATTCGTTTTTATCGATAGTTAATAGTGACCGTCAAAAGATGGCGCCTTTTGCATAAAACGTATTTTATCAATAAAAAATAAAGTGAAATCTAATTGTTTATTTTAGCTTGCAGTGTTATGTAGATAAATATTTTATAATTTTGGTAAAGAAATTATGTATTTAGAGTTTATAAAAACATTATTTACACAGGTAGAATGTCTTTGTCTCTAGTGGATGCACGCTACTGCTGTATGGGCGTAGAACCTTTGCCTTCTTAAGCTAGCATCTATGCTAAATTTAATACAAATTTTATGTTCCATATTTAAAACACTTTAATCCCTTGGGAGTTTCATACAAAATTATATCCCTTGGGATATAATGTCTTGCTTTACGTTGAAGTTAAGGGGGATCTAATTGAACATTGTCGAGCAGGTGGTATGAAAAACTTTTAAATACTTACCTATTTTTTTTATATAAAACGTGGTTTTAACTTCTTTATTTTAAACAAACATTATTTACTTATTTTCATTTTGTTTATGATGATAATCAAAAGATTTTGATATTCGTAGTAATATTATATTGATTTACTGAAATCGAGCGCAGACGACGCTTCACGAACGCTCGACTCAATGCGAATGTTTCCGAAATAAATAAATGGCCCGAGAACTCGGTAGAATTTGCGTATACAACTAGGTAGGTAATGACAGGAAAGCTTACATAACATTTTATTTTCACGAATAAGTACGGCACCCAGGGCGTTTCCTTAAAAAAAAAATGTTTAAATGTTTATTCAAATATTTCTTAATGACGTTTGCTGCGAATAGGTCATCCATGGGATTATTGCAGATTCACAGACTGTAGGGACAGACAGTCGTACGAATGGTAGCCCTGGTACTAACCCGCGGGTTACGGTTATGTACATATAATCATAAGTAGGGAAAAGTCATCGCAAATGAATCGAAATTACGCACCTGGAATGGTACTGCAAATAATCCTATGACTATGTCGGCTAGCGCTAAGTTTGCGATGTAGCAGTTGGTGACGCTTTGCATCCTCCTTGAAGTTGCTACTATCCACATGACGAGGAAGTTCCCAACCACGGCCAGCACTGATATCGAACCGTACAGGAACGATAGCAGCACTATCATGCTCGTCGGTACATCGTATAAAGTATCTGAAACAAAAAAAAAAGTAGATATCAAAAATATTCATCTGTCTCATCTGGTAGTTAGGTAAAGTACATTACTACCGCAGCCTGTATGTACACCATTGATACAGCCGCAGCAGGGGCACAGGCAAGAGAATAGCATAGATATATATTATGGAGCATGTCATACTTTCAAATACGTCTTAAGCCGGGGTCCTACGGCGTGCTTTAAGCTGCTTTGCTGTTCAAGGTGAGTGTATATTCAAAAGTCATACTAGTTGGTTATGTTTATTTGTTTATTTATTAGTCTATTATTTAAAAAATACCTTATGACTAAATCTTTTAATTGTTCTCTCTGCAATTACAATCACCATACCACCATCTGCATTTACCACCGAACACTAATATTCTTGGGCTGTACAGCTGAGTACATACAGAAAGAACTAAAAGATTGCGATTTCTCAGCTCCTCCATTAGTTGACAACAGAAGTTATTATTAAGATGCCTACTGCAACAGATCTATCGAAGTCATGATAATCAAGAGGGAGGGGCTAATTTTGAGAAGGGGGTTTGATACGAGTAACTACTGTAACACTTTTGTAAATCACCACTGCCATTAACGAACTGTCACATTAATTTTTCATACTCAGATCTCATACCTACTAAAATAATACAGCAGATGAAGTTGTGTGAGAAAGGCAAATTCCTTACTATATATCTTTTTTAGCACATAAACAACTAAAACTAATATTTCCATCGGTTTGCCAATAAAACACTCATTTCTCAATGCGAGCCCTGAGCTAGGCGATCTAAAATAGTTTTAGTTAAAAGGTGTTTTGCAGATAGTATCCACAGAATTTTCAACCCATTGGAAAAGGTGTGTTTTCAAATACACGCAGAGGATATTATGGCAAAAGTTGATGGGGGCCCAACAGTATTACGCTGCGTCCATGAAAAATGGGTAAAGCTGGAGTATTTTTATTTAGCCGCGTTTTTCATCCATCAAACATAAAGTAACCCTTGTCAAAAATTGCAAGACCACCTCTTAATACCTTTACAGTGAAAGATTTACAAAGGAGGGAAAGTCAAGCGGAAATTTCTCTTCCATAAAGGGTTTCCATTTAGGTCGATAACGCATAAAAATGTACACAGAATAAAACGTCCGTTGGAATGTGTAGTCTATTCACAATAAGCGAAGAATTGCATTATTTATTTGGTGAAAATATGAATACATTATACCACCTATTCAACAAAGAACAAAAGAAAAGACAAAATTTCCATACAGTAGCTGCAAACCAGGATTTTTTTGCTCACACGAGCATAGGAAAGTTACTGCCAATTGATAAAACATTTGTTTTTTTTTTATCAAATTTAGTTGCCTGTAACCAGTTGAATAGGTGATATTAGAATAGTAACGTGACTTCTCAAAACTACTTTATCTTTGTTATTTTCAAATGTCTTTTACTATCACTGTTCAACATATCGATACTTGTAATTTCAATTGACGTAAAGCACAAAACCCGACTTTACATCAGGAGAGCTAAAATAATATTTTTATATTTATAATCATTACCATTACGTTTTTAAAGTTATAAAAAAATGATGTAGACAAAATATTCCCCAAAACATATAGATGTGCCTTCATCATCACAGCTCATATACGTCCCCACCGAGGGGCTCGAGCCTACCCTATATTAGGGTTATTAGGCCTTAGTCAACCACGCTGGCCCAGTGCGGATTGGTCGACTTCACATACATCATTGAATTTCTTCGCAGGTGTATGCAGGTTTCCTCACGATGTTTTCCTTCACCTTATGAGCGTCAGACAAATGTACATATGAAATTCGAAACGGAAAAAACACATTGGTACATGGCGGTCTCGAACCCGGACCTCCCGATTGGAAGGCAAGTGCCAAGTCCACAGCGCCACCGACGCTAGTGCCTTACATCTAGGAAAATCCATTTAAATGTTCTTTACGTCCATTTTTATTACGAGGCTCAGATTCATTTTGGGCGTGAAGCACGATTAAAAAAATTATATTCTCTACGCTCTAGGATCCTAGAGCTAAATTGATCTGACTTTACACCGAAGACATCCCAGACACCGGCCTGTACGAGATTAGTGTGACTCTCAAACAGCTTAAGAGCAACGCCGGGTGATGGTGGAATTACAGCCGCACTCCCAGTTGAAAAACAAATAGACCCATCACGCTCTTGAGTCATGTACGGTTATCAAGAATCGTCTTGTATGCAGATTGGACAACTTCCAGCCTTCCGAACAAGCCGGACTAGACCACATTCATACGCTGCGGCAGGTGCTGCAGAAGACCGAGAAATATATTCGCCACTATGCTGTGTAGACTATGAGAAAGCCGTCGATTCTGTCGAGACCTGGGCCGTGGTTAGGTCACTCTAGAGGTGCCAAATAGACTATCGGTACATCCAAGTGTTGCAGTCATTGTACGAAAACACCACCCTGTCAGCCCGCCTTCAGGACAGAAACTCGAAACCAGTACGACTTCAGCGCGATGTGAGACAGGGCGTTATATCACCGTAACTGTTTATAGCTACGTTGGAGGATGTATTTAAGCTTTTGGTCTGGAGAGGACTCAGCGTCAAAATAAATGGCGAGTACATGACTTATCTTCGTTTTGCTGATGATATCATAGTCATGGCTGAGTCCGTGAAGGATCTAGGCACTGCAAATCTAAAGTGGCAGTGGGCAGGACACAATGCTCGCAGGACTGACGGCCGTTAGGGCGGAAAGGTCCTCGAGTGGCGGCCACCTACCGGGAGACGCAGCGTTGGTCGGTCCCCACAGGTGGATTGACGATCTGGTGGAGGTTGCTAAAAGCCACTCGATGCGCAAAGCGCAGGACTGATCGGTTTGGAGAACCCTGGGGGAGGCCTATGTCCAACAGTAGGTTTCTCTTGGCTAAAATGATGATGATGATTCTATAAAAGGTAATCTTCAGCGTAGATTTTATCTGGTAGCTATGCATTTAAGAGCAACACTCCTCTTAACACTTAACTATTAAAATTAAAACTATTAAAATTAAATAATCAAGGTAGTTAATACATATTAAAACATACAGTAGGTAAGTATGTACTACTAGCTGACCGTATGCAACTTTGTTTACATTATAACTAAGTTATCCCGTAGGAAAACTTTTCCCGTTAATTTTTCCCATAGGAAAATTACCCTATGTCCTTCCGCTAGTCTTGAACTATCCCTATACCAACTTTCATCAAAATCGGTTCCGTAGCTTCGAAGCCTATTCAATACAAACAAACAAACAATCAAATCTTTCCTCTTTATAATATTAGTATAGATTCATCATAACAGCTCATATACGTCCCCACCGAGGGGTTTGAGCCTAGTTAGGGTGTTTAGGCCTTAGTCAACCATTGATCCAATGCGGATTGGTCGACTTCATATATACACCTATGAATTTCTTCGCAGATGTATGCAGGTTGTCTCACGATGTTTTCCTTTATCGCAGGAGCGTCAGATGTACATATGAAAAACTATTAATATGTTTTATTAGGGTTTAGATACGAGTAGTTTCATAACCACAGAGGTCAGAAAAAATGGACAAAAAAGTTTTTTACTTATCTAGGTATTTGGTCTTTGCGCTTTTTTGCTAAGTTTAACAAAGCTGGATTACTACTGGAAAAACAAAAAACAAGTGTAAAAAATCCACAAGCATAGTTATTAACATTAAAATGTCTTTATCTTAGGATTGTAGCGTCCTGCCTGTCGTTTCTATACTCTATTATAAGCTAGATTTTAAGTTAGTTTGTAAGATTTGTTTTCGGCCCATAATTTTGTAAATATTAAGAAAATAAGCTTTTTCTCCTTTGCATTCTCTATATATTTTAATTACGCTTTGTTCTATATAGTTTATTATTCGCATTTATTATTTTCATATTTTTATCTCTATTTTCATACTATGTTTATTATATTATTTATATGTATGCGGAATACTCAAGTTCTATCATCCAAAATTGCACTGACTGTCATTTATTTCTACACTTTAGCGCGAACGCACACGGCCGTCTTTTTGTAGGCCGACTTTTTCACCGACTTTTTTTCCACCGATTTGGGGCCCATCATGGGCAAGTATAGACATGCACGATTATGTAGAGGGCATGATTGTCCATGAGCGGCCATCATCGCCGGTAATCGTGAGCAATCGGTAAATTGTCGGTACATCAAAGGAATTATGGCCCATGATCGCCTACGCGTCCACACAATCGCCGATTACTCAGTACGTATTTGTCTCGAGTACAGTGTAGACTTCTCGGTAAATAAATTTTACTCTATGATGTTTCTTTTTTCACGCACATTAAGTAGATGATTATAAGAGCTAAGTAAAAATATTGCCGCTGCCGCGATAATCTCTTCGATGTCCATTTTCAACCGACTTCAAAAAAGGAGGTTCTCAATTCGATGCGTTTGTTTTTTTTGTGTGTATGTTACGCGATTACGCCGCCAATAGTGGACCGATTTTCAAAATTATTTTTGTATTCGATAGAGTATACTCCAAGGGTAGTTCCATGGCCACCAAAGTTAGGATCTGATGATGGAATCCCATGAAAATCGAGGAAAACCCTTAAATTTTAAGGTTTGTCCAACGTGTTTTGTGTGTATGTTACGCAATTACTCCGCCAATTGTGGACCGATTTTCATTTTTTTTGTATTTGATAGAGTATACTCCTGGGGTGGTTCCAAGGTTCACCAAAATCAGGATCTGATGATGGGATCCCAAGAAAATCGAGAAAAACGCTTTTCTTTTTCGAGAGTTTTCCTCGATTTTTACCTAATTTTAAAATTAGGGTTTCTTTCACTAAAAAGATTGCATTCACTAAAAAATTTAAAATATTTTACAAAAAATAAAAACCGGTACATACAAACAACATCACACTTCTATATTGAAGTCGGTGACAAATTTTAAGGCTTTCTAGGAGATCATCGTTTGGCACCGACTTCAATATAGAAGTGTGATGTTGTTTACCTATTCTTATATTATTTTTAACTTTTCAGTGTTTTTGAAGTCGGTTTTTAGTTTTTGTAAAATATTTTTGATAGACGTCTTATCATAACAGTAAACAGTTAGTAAATGAATGTTCACGATTGTGTGGAGAGTTGCCCGATCATGGCGGCATTGATGGACGATCATTTGATGGGACATCATGGTCCATTGTGAAGAGGCGCCTTTAAAATTCTAGTACTTGTTTTGTTTTATTCATTTGTTTTAGCTGTAATATAAAATTAGTATGTACGCTAAATCGAGAGTTCAGTCGTCGAGTTAGCTCGTACACTACGCAGTGTAGTGCAGGCCGTTCCCGGGCCATTGGCATTGACCCGGGACTCAAGAAGGCTCCGCGTAAATCTCTCTCTAAACTAAAACTATTTGCTGCTGCCTAATCGCTTTGCCGAAGCTCCTACTTTCGGTCGCCGTGGAAGAAGCTCCCCTTCTATTACCGTTTTACTTCGTCCTGCGGAAGAAGTCACTGCCGATTTGCCTCTACGGGTCTCTTCTGATTATCGTCTCCGAGTGCTGAAGAGCATCACAACTGCGGGCCTGGTGTGACTGGGTTGTCGCCGTGCGCTGGAGCGACGCTGCTATTGCCATCTTCAGCTGTGTTACTGTTCTCCCTAAGTCCGTACCCATCCTACCACCGGTGATCACGTCGCGAGTGAATTCCCTTTTCCCCTGTCCCTCCTTTTCCCCGGCAGTGTCGTGTGTGCATCGAAATAGACTCTAAAATTTGTTTGTAAATAAATATTAATATTTTGTACCATAATATTTTTATCTTTTGAAGTATAGTGTTTCCCTATTTCTCTCTCCCGATTTATCTGCTGCGTTACAGCTTCTCCCTCTCAGAGAAGTTGTAACGTGACAGGATTTACATCAAACGAGGGAACGAACAAATCATTCTATCCCAACTCTGTGAGTGTCCAAAGTGTTCTAGCAAAGAGAATTTGACAGAGTAACATAGAATGAACATTACCTGGATTTTACTAAAATCGTCATTTTAAAAGCATAATCATCAAATTAAAGTTAGATCACTAATAAAAAAATCTAAATCATTTTGGCCAAATGTGTTTTTTTATTGCTACTAAGTTGGCAAACAAGCAAACTACCACCTGCTGGTAAGTGGTAACAGTCACCTATAATACATGTGGCTCCTGTGAGATTCGCAGCAAAACTGCAACCCTCACAAGGGCCACTGTACGTTGCCAACTTGTGAAGTAGTAAAGTCCCCGATGTCTCATTTGCACCATTGGCCTGCACCATTAATGGTGTAAACGTAACTACTTTGTCTCGTTTGCACCATTGATAATAATACAACTTCTTCATCCTTCTTTGCTCATTTTACCCAGTAATTTCAGTGCCATATCTTAGCCTTCAAACACAGCAATGCAAGCACTGCTGCTTTGCAGCAGAAATAGGAGCTTACTGTTAAGTTTATGAGGCGTCATATTCATAGCCTGCATTTTTTTCATAAAATAAGACATATAAAAATATAATGTGCAAAACGTAGCGACCCCTCTGACCTGTTTGACGTTTTGTCTCAAGAAGCAATATTAAATAGACTATACATGTTGCTTTAAAAACAATAGTAAATGCTATCTTATATTCGTTATTAAATGTATATATCTATTATTAAATGTCTACTCAGTGAATAATGATTTAGAAACGATGTGTAAAAATCAATTCCAAACGCAATTTTTTAACTAAGCAATTCGTTCAATTAATCCGGTTCTGAACTAAAAGAGTTGAGACTAACGGAGTTCGCTCGACGACATAATTGTAGACTTAACGTTGTCAACTCACTCCGTGTTTCTAACGAAAACATGGCTTTTTAAATCAACACTTGTATTATTAATTAAACAGAAATTCTGAAAGCACAATTAACTCATCTTTTCAGGGTTCACCTTAACAATTGCCAAAGGAATTGAACGGTAACATGTTTCAGTAAGTTCTGCTATTTCGTGGAAAACTATTAATACTCCAGTACAAAGAACTCTATTTCAGATATAAATTGCTAGTGACACCGATTCCTTTGTATACATATGTTTTAATAATGAATCTTTTTTTGTAGAAAATTATAAAAACAAAAATTCTATTGATTTTTACAATGTGATGAGAGTTTATGTTAAACAACGATCGCCTCCAGGTAACCTTATAGCAAAATCTGCTCCAAAAAGAACTGTAAAGAAGCCTGAGTAATGATAAAGTAGTGGGGGAATTTCCATATAATACATGGATATTCTTTTATACAACAACTTATTTTGAACATGATCATAAATCATAATATTGTTACGGATGGGGGTATTTAAAATGCCAATTTCTAACAATAGAACGTTTATTACGCCTTCGACGACAAACACTCTAAAACTAAGGCGCTCTCACACTGGCACCACGCCCCGCCGCGGTACGCGGAGCGGCAAATCCCTGATCGGCCTATGATCGGCCGATCTCATGGTTTTGCAAATGATATCATATAATATCATAGTGCATAACGAAAAATACGATTTCCGGTCAGGTTTTTGATCATTTGTTCATTATTTTAATGATGACATCATTGAAATTATGCCATAGTGATGATATCATTGGAGATCGGTAATACAAAATGCAGCATTTCATGACTTCTTTTTCACAAATTTATACCATGTCATGAGATGAAAGATCCATAATTGGCCTGCAGATCTGCGTCACCGCGCGGCTTGCACCGCACCTCCGCGCGGAACGGCATTGTACGACGACGGTCCACGGTCAAATAAAGTTCACTACACAGTGGATCGTCGTGGTGATATTACTTGAGGATAATACCGAAATCATTCGGGGTGCTGCAAGTGTCTTACTTATTTGGTTTTTGTATTCTCAAACTAGAAGATACCGTGTCCTTGGAAGATTTTGGATACATTCCTTTCTACTGAATTACAAAGAATTACAAAATTTGAGGATTTTTTTTTTATTACACACGGATGTCAACTGTATCATTTGATTATTAATTAGGTAAAATTCGAACGACTATCACTGAATAAATTTTCGTCTTTGCATTACGCCGAAGGAAAACCTTTGGGTTACACTAAGGTAAGTAAAATCTTCTATTTTCCTCAATTATGTACCAATTGATGTACTCTCATCTATAAAAATACTTATAATTTCTTCCCACTTCTTCACCTTTTGTACATGGTCATTGTAGTTTTTAGATTTCATATCCCAAATTGATGGGCGTTGCGCTATTTCGAAAATAAATCTATCCACATCGATATACATGGTGGGAACGTCCTTAAAAACGCATTAAAACCCGCGCGGTACTACCGGAGCTCAGGACTGATTTGCGAGATTATGTGGTCAGCCACTTGCGTTCATATTGCCGGTCCTTTGACTCGCGTAACTATTATCTAATCTGTGCTCGCGTCCAAAAACCGGTCGTCGAAGCGTCGGTGGCGCTGTGGACTGGTCGGGGTTCGAGACCCGCCATGTACCACTGTGTTTTTCGTTTCGAATTTCATATGTACATTTGTCCGACGTTCCTACAGTGAAGGAAAACATCGTGAGGCAACCTGCATACATCTGCGAAGAAATTCAATGGTGTATGTGAAGTCGACCAATCCGCACTAGGCCAGCGTGGTTGACTAAGGCCTAATCACCCTAACATAAGGTAGGCTCGAACCCCTCGGTGGGGACGTATGTGAGCTGTGATGATGATGATGATGATGTCCAAAAACCGACAAAATAGGGAGGGGTTGGCAAGAAGCATGTCTCTGCCCCCTTTCCTCGCTACTTCCCATACCACTAGTCGAGTGTGTGGCAGGCCCATAACACTCGTTTATCATGAATAATGATAAAAGTTGGTTTAGTTTTACTACAATTTAGTTACGTCTAAACACCTCGTGTTTAGACGTAACTAAATTGTAGTCCTTTCGCAAAAATTACGAAATAGTGCTTTAGACCATCTCATATTTAGACGACATTGAACTTTAGATTAACTGCTATAAGGACGACATGTGTTGTTGGACCATATAATATGTTAGACGAGTTGATACAGTCACCAATTACGTTTGCGATCATTCGATACTAACCCAAATAATGTTGGTAAAGTCACACTTAAAATGGGAACCTATTACTTGACCGAAATTTATTTGTCCGATTTACCGACTTCTTTTTTACTATTGTACATTATTTGCCATATTTTTAGACTATCGAAATATCATTTTTGACATAACTTTAATTTTACCGAACTGCGATGCACCGATTTTAAAAATAATTATTTTACTATTGACCGAAATCTCTTTTGAAATATTTTCAATTGCCAGATGATTTATTTCACATATTTTCGTTTCACCAAAAAAAAACATTTTACCGAAAATGATTAGATTAATACTTGGCTGCTTAGGTTACGGAGGTTATGAGTAAAGAGGGTAGGTACATTGTAATTACACATCAAACTACATATTTTTTGTATGCTTCCCCGCAAGGAGAAAAACTTATGAGTTATCTCTATAAGCTAGGTTAGTATCTGCGAGGACGTGATCTCGCAGAAGGAGGCAGCGGAGCGAGTGCGAGAGGTTGACCCTCTCGCCGCACCACTCCGCGTCCTTTGAAGAAAGGTTGTCGACCAAACAAAACGTCGGAGTATCGAAAAAAAAAACGAATTGACATATAAGGTGAACTAATACAGTGGCGAACGTGATTTCGACAAAGTAAAAAAAAAGACGAAACGAAAATAGTCGAAAATTTTTCTGTTAAGTAAATGAAATTCGGTTAAAAATTTTCGATCTTATGATAGGTAACCACTTAATATATATGTAATGCTGAGTTTACACTACACACACAAGCTATTTTATTTATATTAAAACCATATTTTGTGCTTTAAACCATTTTTTTTAATTTATAGTATTATTATTATTTTTCAATAGCTTGTATATTTTTGTGCTAATAATATATATTTTCTACTCCTATAAAGAATTTATAATCAGTGACGCAACACAAATATGGCTAAAATTTAAATAACTAAAATAAAAATCTAAATACTGGAAAACAGTGTTTCCAAATATGAATAATGTTTTATCGTGGCAGCCGGTGGCAGATAATAATTTACCGGTCCACATAATTTAACAGAGAGAATAATATAAGGCTATATACAGGTTTGTTTGTTTTGTATAAATCAGTTCTACATACCTATTTGATCTTTGACGCCATAAAATTACGAGTATTCCATAGTTTTAGCATATCACAATATAGCACCTAGATTTATGAATTCCAAACTATCGCCTGCTTATTTCAATTCAGTTCGCAGATAAAGATTTCCTTGACTCCAGCGAAAAGTCGGAAGAAATTGAAGACAAATAGAACACGGGCCGGTCGGTGCGATTCAAATAGTCTACAAAATAGCATCACGATTATGACAAATGGAGCGGGTACGGGCGGCAGTGCCCCAGGCTGACTACGTGCCGCCCTGAACTTCTATAAAGTAACAACTAAAAGTTCACGGACAAACTTCTACCTCTTATTTATTACTGCTCTGAAGACACTTGGGCACTTTCGGTATCGTCATTTTTTACGTGGGTCATAATAACGCAATAATTTTTTATTTGTTGTCATGCCTCGTTTTATGTCTCACCGTTGTTTTTATTTCGGTAGGAGAATTATTCCATGGTTGAAGCTTGTTTTATAATCTAATTACGTACTTCACACACTTAAAAATTTTGAAAAAGTTTGGTTTGTGTGAGCGAAAGACGGGTAAATTAATATTTTCCCTTCTTACAACTTTCAACTATAGTAGTAAGAAAGGAAATTAAAATCACTTTATTTTTATAGGAGGCCCACCAAATGACTCCGTTCCACCTAGTGGTAAGTGGGCGTAGAGTCCAAATGCGAAGTTGGCTAGACTGTGACAGGGAGAAAACCCGTCGCACTAGCCACCCTCACCTTGCCAACCAAGGTGCAAGGTGCTTCTTCACGTCTGTTTTAAAGGATCCGGGATTGTAAGAAGGAGGGAACATGTGCGCTGGCAGAGTTCCATTTTTGATTGTGCGTAAATTGTAAATATTTATACCTACCTACATCCACACGTATTATTGTCACCTTGAAAAATATTAAGCCTAGCTTAAAGTCGCATTTCCTGTCCGGGATATAGCTGCTGCCACATTCCATAATAATTGTTATATCTAATATATAAAATTCTCGTGTCACAGTGTTTGTTACCAAACTCCTCCGAAACGGCTTGACCGATCTTTATGAAATGTTTTGTGTATATTCAATAGATCTAAGAATAGGTCGTAAACTATTTTTTATTATGGCGAAACGTAAGTTCGCCGGCACAGCTAGTCTAATATATAAAATTCTCGTGTCACAGTGTTTGTTACCGAACTCCTCCGAAACGGCTTGACCGATCTTTATAAAAATTTTGTGTATATTCAGTAGTTCTGAGAATAGGTCTTAAACTATTTTTTATTATGGCCGTTATTATGGCGAAACGTAGTGCACAGCTAGTAATATATAAAAACTAGTTGTGCCTGCGAACTAAGTTTCGCCATAATAATTTTCCAAAAAAAATGTGGAGAGAACCACTCTATCACCTTGGGGTATAAAAATAGCCTATGGCCTATTCTAAGTATACACAAAAAATTTCATAAATATCGAACAAGCTGTTTCGGGGGAGTTCGATAACTATCACTGTGACACAAGAATTTTATATATTCAATTTTTTGTTTGTACAAAACAATCAAACTGCATGTTGCATGCTGCATGCTTGCTTGCTTCTTTGTTAGCATGTTTGGAAACACAATACTTCGAACAAATGTTATTTCGGTTAAGCATAACTTCGGTAAAAAAATCGACCAAATGAAACTATGGAATCTGAAAAAAAGTACAAACGAAAATCGGAATTATAGTAATACTAGCTGTTTGGTACCTTATTTTGGCTCCGACGTTTCGGCCCGGTTTCACCGGCCGTGGTCACGGGCTGACTGTAGCAGCGATGTTACGCCTCAGTGTCCGATGAAGAATCTTCCTCCACCGTCACACTATTTCTCCAACTAACACACAACACTAACAGTGTCCCTATTCCGAACGATAGCCGTATTCTGGAGGTTTACCGACTGCGAATTAAAAAGAGATTTTGTGTTTGCAAACACCGGATTCCACGCTGTTGACAGTTTAAATCCATCTTCCCGATTGAAATTATTGGGATTTTTTCTGATTTCAATCGCTTCTTGTACTACTCTTGAATAAAAGTGACGATCAGTGGAAAGGACTTGCGTACGGTGAAATTCAATCCAGTGATTTGCGCCTTTTTCTAAAAGATACTCCGCAATCGCTGATTTATTAGACTGGCGGTTTTTGACAGCGGCTATATGTTCTCTAATCCTTTCATAGATCGTTCTTTTTGTTTGGCCAATGTAAGAGCTGCCACAACTGCAGTCTATTTTGTACACCCCTGGTGTTTGTAAGGGCAAGACATCCATCGGGGTGCCCACCATATTACTCACCTTTATGCCAGGACTATAGATTGTCGGTATAGAGTATTCACGCAATGCGTGGCCGATCTTGTCCGTCACTCCTTTAACATAAGGCAAGTAGGCCGGTTGTCTGCACACCTCTGGACGCCTAAATCTTTTCCTCGGCTGGTTTCGTCGTATATTCACCTAATACCAGTTTTTCTTTAGTACCTCCTGAACATGTTTCAGTTCCTCCTCCACATGCTCAGGGTCACAGAGGTCAAAGGCTCTATTCTTTAACGAAGATATCACGGACTGCAGGTGACGAGGATGGTGATGCGACGTTGCATGCAGGTATCTGTCCGTGTGTGTCGGTTTGCGGTAAACACAGTGTGTGAGGGACCCATCAGATCTCACGGTCATCCTGACATCCAAGAAAGACAACGTTCTCTCCGCTTCCATTTAAAATGCAATTTAAAATGCAACGCGAAAGTTTAAAAGTGTATAATACTAGCTGTGCCGGCGAACTACGTTTCGCCATAATAAAAAATAGTTTACGACCTATTCTCAGACCTACCGAATATACACAGAAAATTTCATAAAGATCGGTGGAGCCGTTTTAGAGGGGTTTGGTAACAAACACTGTGACACGAGAATTGTATATATTAGATAGATTAGATGGCAATCGTGTTTTAATCAAATAAAAATATGAAAGATAAAAAAATTGACTAACGTTTTCGACAAAATAATATTCGAACTAAAAAAATTCGTCTTTAAGATAGGTAACCGCTGAAATTATTTAATATTCCCGTCTACGTTCCTTAACCTACACCAAGGGATCCATGTTATTGGAGCCTTCACTACTGCATTCTCTTGGGAACAGTTCTAAATTTGGTACTGGAATCGTAAGGGTTATTTTCAACTTCTGAGAAATCTAGCATATAGCAATAAAACTGTCGGCCATATTAACAAGTTGTCGATATATTTGTGGAGTTAAAATATAGGATGTCCCTAAAACAATGGATAAACCTGTAACTATAGATAAACTTCATCATGGCCTCTCTTACCACAAATTTTTACCTTAGTAAAAATATCACGGTTTCAGAGATATTTATTGTTTTTTTTTTATTTTTCGAAAATTTCCAAGTGCGATTACTTTTTAATTTTATAGATATAATTTTATAGAAAGAATATATTTTTTTAAATGCGATACAAGTGTTTATAAAAATTAAAAGATGCCCGTTTTGTTGTAATTACACGCTAAAGTTCAATTACCTTGCAATAACACTAGTAATGTGAAATTAATTATTACTATTTGTGTATATTATAATGAAATATTACATTTTAAGCTTGCTATTTAATAAATCTTTGTCAAACAAAGCTAGTTTAATTATCACAAATCGCAATAATTCAATGAATAAAACGCATCAAAACTATGGACTGACAGTGACACTGAAAATCAGCGGATTTCACCCTCGCTTGTGTGTGTGTTTTGTACTTTTCTGCATAATTTGTGTTTTCTGCCTATTACGACGGGTGCTCTGTTTCTTGGACCTGATTTTTGGAATAACGATATTGTCTTGTTGACCCCTTTATCGGATACCCTTTTGCTCAACGATTTGGATCAACGACGACAACGGCTGGTTAATAATATTATCTAGCAAACGTGGTGGCAAAAAAACCTTTGCCTCTCCAAATTGGACGAATATTACTACTTCTACACTAGAAAACAATAAACTCTTCCCTTTCGACGCAGATTCAATTAAGTTTTTTTCGTTTTTTTGAAACGTATGCATCTTATACCAATAGTTTTTCATGTCAAAGAATGGTCGAAGATACAAAATACTTATTGAAAAAGCAACTTATTGGTTAAAACTGTAGGTTAGGTTAGATTAGGTTCTTACCCTTTGAATGTCACCTGACTAATAATTTATTTACAAACTTTTTGTAAAATCACCAATTTGGCAAACGAATTATTTAGTCAAATGAACATTTATAAAATAATATTTTAACAGTTGAAATATTTTCTAAGTAAAACATTTGCGATACCTGTATTGTGTCAAATGATTCTTTTTAAAGTAATAATGTTTGCGAAATGAAAGTTTGTCAAATGATTAGTTTTTCATACGTTGTTTGTAAAACGATCTTTTGTCATACGTTTTTTGGTAAACAATAGTAAACCAGTTAAATAATTTGCACTGTACATCATTATTATCATCCTATTTAGAGACTATACAAATATATTTCAATCAAGAGGTTGCAATTTGATGTTGGTTTTAAGGATTAGTTGTTTTAAATACTGCAACATTAGTAGTTATTAAAACGAAAATATTCTCTTGTTTTAAGGTTTCAAACACTTATAGATTATGTCACGAGTGTCATAACTTACTGATTGCCGAAGTTAATGAAGGTGCCCAGCCCATCTTAGCCCGGCGGGCCACTTCGTGTGGCCACCCGCTTCATGCGGAGAAGGGCGAAGTCCCCTCTTCTTATGTTAAGAAGAGGTGTAGCTCTCGCTGGAAGCCGATTCCGGCGGCTACCTCTTGTGGTAGGGAGGATGAGGGCGAGCTTCTCGCCGTGGCGCTTCGCGCCGGTTGGGGATTTCCCCGAGCTTCGGCTCACCCGCGCGGCTGTGGATCCAGTGGGATCTGCCGTCGGGCAACCCGTTACCCGCACTGAGCGGGCCGGGAGTCCGGCGCACTGAGCGTCAGGCCGCGTGGAAGACAACCACAATAAAAAACCAATTTCGGGGTCTAGAGCGGCGCAATTCTGTGCCGCTCCACAAAGTAGCAGAGCCAGATGGGGAGTCCGGCAACGGACGTGTCACAGGCAGGACGTGTCATTTTTCCAGATAACCGCCAATGATCGTGTGTGCAATGCTTTTGGCAACAAGCTCACTACAGAGTCCGACAAGATGTGAATGTTCATGCCCCTTCGCACATGGAGATGATCATGAAGCTGGTCCATCAAATGAACTATTTCAAGAACCTGCTTCATCAACTATAACTCTTGCAAGTTACAGTTGCAATCCAGATACTGCAAGCCACTGTTTTGTCCGGGAGTGTATTAACATGGAGCGACTTAGTACTAGCATATTTAAGAAACAGAAGTCAATGTTAACCCAACTATTACAAACATACACAGTTTGTCGTCTTCACATTCATCATCACAGCCCATATACGTCCCCACCGAGGGGCTCGAGCCTACCCTATATTAGGGTGATTAGGCCTTAGTCAACCACGCTGGCCCAGTGCGGATTGGTCGACTTCACATACATCATTGAATTTCTTCGCAGATGTATGCAGGTTGCCTCACGATGTTTTCCTTCACCGTAGGAGCGTCAGACAAATGTACATATGAAATTCGAAACGAAAAACACATTGGTACATGGCGGGTCTCGAACCCCGTCCCCCCGATTGGAAGGCAAGTGCCGAGTCCACTGCGCCACCGACGCTCTCACATTAGACAGTTTTAATGCGAATAAGGATTAGGTCCCATCATCACAGCAGTTTAATTCATTATACATACATATTCATAAAAAAGGAGCAGACTAGCGGGATCTGATCTGTGGCTATTATTGCTCTTATACAGTTTTTAAGTTTTAGTAATTTATTATTGCTCTTGTATAATAGGTAAGCTAACAGTTTGTACATGTGTTCATGTGATGATGATTGTTTGGTATCTTGGTTGGGCTCAGCATCGGGATACTATATGAGCACCTGATATATTTTATGATGGAAATTTGGTGATAAAAAATGAGTACCTAAAGGAAATATAAAAAATAATATTGTTTCATTTCTTTAATTGAGTAAGATAAAAGGAGACTTAATACTGAGTCTTTTGCGTGGGTGTCTATCTCACCTATTTCTGCAACAACATGATGGTGTACTTGCATTGCGGGTAAGACAAGCAGTGATATTGGTTGGCACCAAGACTTAACATCTTATGACACAAGTTGGCAAAATACTATGTGGACCTTGCAGATTTGCACATACCATCAGATGGGCAGCCTATTTTTGAATTTGAAGACCAGTTGCGGTTTGTTTTCATGGTGTTCTAAACCTTATGTGAGCATTGTTATTACAGTAATTGCACTTAGTTCTCCACTGTTTGAAGCTTAAATGTGATCTATATACTCGTACAATTATGTTACAAAGCTGTCTGAGTAATTACTCAACCAGCTTTAATATGACATGGTAATGTTAAAAAAATGATTACCGGATTAGTTGGACGATAGATCATTTTACTTCCCCGTGATACAACAGTTGGACAAACGAGTAGGACATTTTTCACAGTTGTACTACGGGTCGTTAAAATTAATAATAAAATATAGAATGTTCAACCAGTTGTACAATCGGTATATTTACTTCCCCATTGTACAACCAGTTGAACAAAACAGTTGTACCACGGGTCGGTCACGCTTTGTAACAAAACATAAAAGACAAATTGTTGACTGAAACGATTCAGCAAGACCTTTTGTTTTCTCAAAATAGTAGATACAGCTTCAACCAGCAAAGGCTCAATGCTGGTTGTATAAATGTAAATAATACATGTAGGATATCTAAATGTCTGTTCTTGGCACTAGCCTTAACAGACTCCAACCTAAATTATTATTATTTTTCTGGGTGTGGTGAATGTTCTGACTACCCAGAAGTCAGCAACTGTGCATTCTACTTTCTAGACAGTACTGTCACATTTCCAACGCGTTCTCACTTCTTGTCTGCATAGTAGGCAGAGTAGACAACAACTGTGCTACTAGGTTTGACCTTGCCGTTTCTGACACACGAAGTTGTTTTAAAACAGAGCGATCATCGGCACAAGCTAATCCTTTAGGAGTGGGAGAAATCAGTGGACAGCGGTATCAACATTTTTTGAAGTAGCTGGCCGTTTGTCACTATCCTGTCAGAGCAGACCCAGTAGCTGTTGGACAGTAATTTTCATTCACTGTCGGTCAGCTACTGGGCCTGTGAAAACCGGGCTTCAGTCAGACTACCAGCATATCTAAGAAAGAGAAGTCAATGTTAACCCGCAAAACTACTGTCAGATTCGACAATTTCGCCAATGTCGAGTAGCGACTACCTTACACGGTTCAAATTATTAGATTTTAGCGCTTATAGTTAAATACTTGGCAGGTACATAATATGATCATTTATGATATTAAATTAAACGTTTTAATAAACCGATTTAGGTGCTATCGTAAATAATACCTAAAAACAAACTAAAACTTAAACAAAAGACGCAGTGTACTTAATAAAAAGGTATACTCATTGAAGCTGTGAAGCATTACAAATTATCTACTAAAAAAGTCTTAGTTACTTTTTTTTAGTAGATAATTTGTAATGCACATATTTCGAAAAGTAAGATTTAAAATTATAACCAATTCTAACGTGTCCGTTCCACCTTTACGCTGACGACCTACAAATTTACTGTCACTTTGATCCCTCTGACTCTGTTACGGCTATTTCGGCACTGAATAAAAACCTTTCAGCGATACAAGATTGGGCGGATTCTTTTGGACTCCTCGTCAATCCTGCTAAATCCCAAGCAATGATTGTAGGTAGTAGTAGGTTAAGAACTTCGCTAAAAGTGAATCTTTTGCCAGCTGTTGTTTTTAATGGAGTACCTATTGCTTACTCAGACACTGTTAAGAATCTGGGTTTGATTATGGACTGCAATATGTCATGGAGACCCCAAATAAATGAAGTAAGTAAACGTATGTACTTCTCGTTTCACTCTCTCAAGCGTCTCCAGTATTTACTTCCTTTCAAAACTAGATATATGCTCGCACAAGCTCTTTTGATTCCCATACTAGACTATGCAGATGTTTGTTATTTGGACTTGAACGAGGATCTGCTCGATAAACTTGAACGCCTTCAAAATCTGGCGGTACGTTTCATTTTTGGACTAAAGAACATTTCCCACTATCGGAATGAATTAAAATGGCTTCCAATACGTGAGCGTCGTAATGTCCACATCCTTACAACACTATTTAAAATCCTCAGAGATCCCAATGCCCCGCCTTATCTCAGTTCCCGTTTCAACTTGTTACCTCTTCCCGCTCGTCCTATGCGCTCCAACTACACTAGAAAGCTCGATCTCCCCATATGCAACACCAACTTCCTTCTCCACTCCTTTTCCTTTCGTGCCGCCCAACTGTGGAATCATTTACCGGGTACTTTACATCTATGCTCTTCAGTGGAGTCATTTCGGCGTAAACTGAAGCAGCATTTTCTTTCGGAGCATAAAGTATGAACCTAATTTGTTATCATCATCATTTCATTTTTATTTATTTAGTTATGTATGAATATATATCTATGGTGTGTGTATATATATATATATATATATATATATAATATATATTAGTTTATATATACCTATGTATATATTTATATTTTTAATATCAATAATTATGTTTATTTTATCTTGGTGTCTCCCATTAATAAAATGGAATCTCCCACACAATTACAGGTTGGCTGGTAGAGATCTCTTTAGAGATAAGTCCACCATTGCATCTTCTGTTTATTACTTGTGTTTCCCCATGTGTGTCTTTTTTGCAATAAAGAGTATATATAAAGACTGTCCTTTATCTTGATTTTTTTCTTTCAAAGTCTTCTGGTTGGAATGGTTGAAATTTAACGCTGTTTTATTAGTTTGAATGAAAATTGTGATAATTTTTCGATCGACATATTTATGTTAAGAATAAGGCGATGCAATTTTCGCCAATCAACTCATTACGCGTGCGTATCTCCGACCTATTCAGAAAAACTCTTGCCCTAGCTCATAGTGTCAACATAATAAATCAGTTGAGGGGGTGGAATAATCACAAACTGGCACACCATGTAATTCAGTGTATACACTGAAATGTACGAAAATTTGGCGAGAATGCGAGGGTCGTGGGACGCTTTTTATTGTAAGACTAGCTGTGCCCGCGAACTTCGTTTCGCCTTACGATAGATTTCCCGTCATATTTTTCCTGTGGTATTCCCGTCATATTTTTCCCGTGGGAAATATAGCCTATGTTACTCACGAAGGATCTAGCTCTCTAATGGTGAAAGAATTTTTAAAATCGGCTCAGTAGTTATCGAATTTTCCCATAGGAAAGAAATATTTTCCCGCGGTAAAAATTAAATATAGCCTATAACTATCAGAGACAATGTAGCATTCTAATGGTAAAAGAGTTTCTCAATTCGAACCAGTAGTTTCTGAGATTTGCGCTTACCACCACATTTTGCGATTCATTTTTATATATAACACTAGTATATAAGATATGACGAGGCGAGATCGTTTATCTGCTTCCGTAGCATGACGCCCTGAGGAAAAACACGCTTGACAAAATGTCCGTGTTTCGACTAAAACAATTGGTGTTTCGGCTTCGGCAGTCGAAGATAAGATTTTTATGTAACTCAACAAACGCGTTGAGGAAATTTTCTCAAGGCCTTTGTTGAGTTGAGCTTTTCATCACCCCGGATAATTTAAGGGACGCTTCATTACACTGTAGTAGAACGATTTAAACATTAATAATACATTTAACTCACCTATTTAATTTTACATTAATTTTCTAAAAGATCCAAAAATTACTAAACTGATATGGACACAGTGAATATGTAGACAAAACATTGAATGAACGGCAAACTTAAATATACTAATAGCTTTCCGCTCGCGACTTCGCCCGCGTTATTTTTGTTTTCCCGTGGGAAAATTACCATATGTCCTTCCCCTGGTATCGAGCTATCCCTATGCCAACTTTCACTAAAATTGCTTCAGTAGTTTCGAAGCCTATTAAATACAAACAAACAATCAAATCATTCCTCTTTATAATATTAGTATAGACTAGCTTTCCGCTCGCGACTTCGTCCGCGTTGTTTTTGTTTTCCCGTGGGTTTTTTTTCCCGTAGGAAAATTACCCTATGTCCTTCCCCTGGTCTCGAACTATCCCCATACCAACTTTAATCAAAATCAGTTCAGTAGTTTCGAAGCCTATTCAATACAAACAAACAAACAATCAAATCTTTTCTCTTTATAATATTAGTATAGATTAGTATGTATTCACGCTCATTTATATTATTTTAGAAAAAAAGTCTAAAATTAAATAAGTAAGGCGCTATTAAGGAGCTATTCTCTATATTTGTACCGATGTTTCATGCTCGCTGTTTGCTGTAGATTGAGTGTAGGTAATTTCATTAACAATTGAATCTTACCGAACAATGAAAAGTTAAACACATAAATATAAAAAGTCAACATTATTTTCCGATTGTTAAACGTACATTATTATAACATTAATTATGAACGTTTAGGTGAGCACGCATCATGCGAATCCTTACAAAACATTGGAATTCGAAACCAAGAAAATTGTGGTGGCTTAATTCCGAAACAATTATTTGATACGTTTTGTGTATTTTAAATTTTAGAAAGCACATAACCATTTTAATTAAATATGTATACCTTTTTAATTAAATATACAAATATACATTAGAAGGATATGCATGCGGAAAATGTAAATACTAACTTATCGTATTTATACTTAATATTATGAAGCTGAATAGTTGGTGTAGTTGATCGCGCTAATCTCAGGAACTAAGGACTGGTTCAAATTGCAAAATTCCTTTAGTGTTGGATCGAGGAAGGCTATTAAGGCTAACTTTCACGCAAACATCCCTTATTATCCCTTATTTGATGCAAACCAATTTATCTTATAATTTATGTGATGAAGCTTTTGCTAAAAAGACAAAATAGCTTTGATAGTTGAAACCTTTAACGACGTCGCTCATGTGCAGTAAGAACGAGATGCTAAAGGGTTTTCTCGTAAGAATTAAGTATATACTTATAACAAAGATAAACATTATGTTATGTTTGTCTGTCTTGTGTGATATTGCAACAAAGTTTTTACTTACCGTATGTATCATTACTGCTATTTTGTCCTATGTATTCTAGCCTTGACGTATTCCTTGACCAATCCGCGTCGTCGTCTTGACTTGAATTTGTTGCACTGAAACAAACGAAAAAAATGTGATTTCAATTATAGGTACTTTTATTGTATTGCCTTCTTATTATATGGATAAGGTAATCATACTCATATTATCATCCATAGCTTGATTTTTAGTAGGTATCTAAATAAACCTGATATGATCCAAGCAATGTGGGCCAATAAGTTTACTTTCACAAATCCTTGACTTTTTGAGATTCGCAAACAGATTCAACAGAATACTCACTTGAGTTTTACCCACCCAATGAACAGGCCGCATTTAGACAGGGCTTTAGTACTACGGATCATATTATATTCACTATGAGTGTATAAATAGAAAAGTTCACAGAGCACTACATACCACTCTAGTTGGCATCCTTTGCAATAACAATGTCTAAATAGAGTAAGCTAAGCTTATCTATATACATCAAAGGAGGTGTCAGGTAAGAAAATACGATTTTACTAAATCTGTGAATAGCTGGGTTTAAATGCATCTACAGAAAACTGGACCACCAGCGGCATAATAGTTATAGCAATATGTCAGTAAACCTACCTAGATACAAAGATGGAAAAAGCGGTTTACCTTTGGTTCAGCTTGGACATTATGCAGTCTGGACATGATTCAAGTTGGACATTATTCAGATTGGACATTATTCAGTTTTGACAAAATTAAATTCATTCATTTTTCAGTTTGGACATTATTATTGCAAATCATTGGTTGCTACATAGACAACTTTCCAAAATCTTAAAGTAGCTCAAAGGGCAATGGAGAGGTGTTATATTTTTTCTCGCTTCTTTGTCAAAAATATGGTAAAACTTAAAAAGAGTTAAAGAGAAAGAAATCACTCTGGATAAATTATTGTATCTTTCTTTCTTTCTTTTATCCAAAATTAGTAGCCTTCCCCGGATAGTTGGTGTATCGTAACTTCGACTTTACGTCCTTGGAACCACGGGTCTGTAATACGCCCTCAAATTTCAGAGACTTTTATTTTATTTAGTTTAGTTTTATTAAGAGACTTTTACATATATCATGTTCGGTAAGTAGGTCCTTATTACCCCCAAATAGGGTTTGTAGGTGACCAATTAGCGCTCTAGGGTAATAATGTAGCTAGAAAAGCCCTACGGCTGTAAGTAATTTATTGCCATTATGATGGTTAGATGTACGCGAACTTTTTGAAATAGTGAAGTGTTTTTTTACACTTACCGCCCTAGGGCTTTCCAAGCTACATTATTACCCTAGAGCGCTTATTGGTCACCTACAAGCCCTATTTGGGGGTAATAAGGACCTACTTACCTCACAATCGAGATGTAAAGTAGAGTAGTTAGCTCGGGTGTAAGCACCAATTGCACCCTCGAAATATAATTATCTCGGGCTGCAAATTGATGCCTTACAGCCCTTAGCTACTAATCTACTATTATTACTAGGTAAATTAAATGCGCTGATATAACTAAGAATTCTTGCTTGTGTTTGGTAATTATTCCATGTTTATGTTATAGGTACTTATTTATGTTAAACTAGCTGACGCGGCGTACTTTGTGTCGCCATGTTTTTTAACAAAATTACTGGAATGTTTGCTTAAATTATTGTAATTTTTATACTACACAAACCTTGTCCTAACAATAACGAACACATAAAACCAAGAATCATCCAATTTGGTGCAGTCGTTCGAAAGTTATGGGCGTACATACATTTTGAAGATCCATTTTTATTTATATAGACTAGCTGTGCCCGCGAACTACGTTTCGCCATCAAAATACTTAACACAATGTTTAGTTTTTTCCTCCATTTAATTTTTATTCCATAATGATTCAACTTTATTCTGCCTTTCTTGAGCATCGGCCATTTCGAAATTAGGTCAATTTTCGTAGGTTCGTAATGCTCTAGGTCAGCGGTTCTCAAACTTTTTTGGTGATGGAACCCTTTTGGAAAGCGAAACGGTCCATAGTGCTCTAATCTTGAAGACCTTTCATTTGATACCTATATTGCTAGATTAGAAAACGAACTTTTATCCACCTTTATTGAGCGGCGGACCTGTTGAATTTATGTCAGTGTTGCTAGGTTCATAGTGCTCTACTCATCAAGGCCTTTCATTTGGTACCCACATTGCTGGGTTTGAAAACTAACATTTATCCTTTTTTTTGAGCGGCGGCCATGTTGAATTTAGGTCGATTTTCCTAGGTACCTAATGCTCTACTCTTCAAGGCCTTTCATTTGATACCCATATTGCTAGGTTTGGAAACTAACTTTAATCCACCTTTTTTGAGCGGCTGCTATTTTGAATTTATGTCAATGTTGCTAGGTTCATAGTGCTCTACTCATCAAGGCCTTTTATTTGATACCCATATTGCTGGGTTTGAAAACGAACTTTTATCCATTTTTTGAGCGGCGGCCATGTTTAATTTAGGGCAATTTTCCTTAGTTCATAATGCTCTACTCTTTTAGGCCTTTCATTTGATACCCATATTGCTAGGTTTGAAAACTAACTATTATCCACCTTTTTTGAGCGGCGGCCATGTTGAATTTATCTCAATGTTACTAGGTTCATAGTGCTCTGCTCTTCAAGGCCTTTCATTTGATACCCATATTGCTAGGTTTGGAAACTAACTTTCATCCACCTTTTTTGAGCGGTGGCCATGTTGAATTTATGTCAACGTTGCTAGGTTCATAGTGCTCTACTCTTCAAGGCCTTTCATTTGATACCCATATTGCTAGGTTTGGAAACTAACTTTCATCCACCTTTTTTGAGCGGCAGCTATGCTGAATTTACGTCAATGTTGCTAGGTTCATAGTACTCTACTCATCAAGGCCTTCCATTTGATACCCATATTGCTGGGTTTGGAAACGAACTTTTATCCGTTTTATTTGAGCGGCGGCCATGTTGAATTTAGGACGATTTTCCTTGGTTCATAGTGCTCTACTCATCAAGGCCTTTCATTTGATATGCATATCGCTGGGTTTGGAAACGAACTTTATCGGCAGTCATGTCAAATTAATTCAACGTGGCTAGGTTCAATGTGTTCTACTCTTTAGGTTCTTCGTTCGATATCCATGTTCCTTGGGTGGATCCAAAAAAATGTGATCCGTCATTTTAGACATTAGGATCAAGAGTCCCGTCCCGTCCCTCTACGCGTAACCCAGAACATTGCAGTCAGATATTTTTTTTATTATCAATATTAATCTATTACTTTTAATAGTTTTATATGGATGAAAGAGTTTGATTCCTTAGTCCTAATGTAAAAACATATAACACCTTTCAAAATACCTTGAAAAGGGTATCTTCACTTTTCAACATTTCAAATATTTCAAAAATTGTACCGATTTTGTCAAAATTAATCAAGAATTAAACCAATCTACAAATATTGTGACTCGATATTATCATAAAAAATGCTTTATACATTGGGGTATGGCTTGATCCTTTTGCCTTACCACCACGGTACGACATAAGAAAAAGACAATTTGGTTGGCGAAATCCAGACGGGCACAGCCATTAACAGAAAATATTAAATTTTATTTGTATGTGTAACACTTCATTCCTGCCTTTCAATTTTCGACTTCCAATTACTTATGATCAGGCTGTATGGCGTAGTTCCATTGCCTTTCCTTCGTGGAAGAAAATACCTTCTCTCTATGTGACAGACTTGTCAAAATAATTTCACGTACACGTGCGCCATGTTGTTTTTCTACCTAAAGCACTGTCGAAAATGTTATATGGTATTTTTTCACTAAAAATAAAAAGTGAATTTAAACAAACGAAATTAGACCTAAATGTTCTTCCGGAAAATTCTAAGCATTGTGGTGTAAGCCATATCAAATTATGTCCAGTAGTTTCGGAGATCTTTCCGGACAAACAGACAAACAAACAATTTTTTAAAAACTATTCTATCGTGTTCTGCTAATGATTTTAAGGCGACCTGTGTATTTTTTTTCCTAATATTTCGCAATTACAGATTTTTGTACCCCTACGACTTTTATTATATAATATAAGAGAAGAGATAAGTATTCTTATACCCCTACGGGAAATGCCCTTTTATGGGCGTCAGTGTTTAAATTATTATATTAATGAATTCGAAGAAATGACGGAATCCCTACTATATCGAACATTTAAAGTATGTCGATCCGTGTTGAGATAAATATCAGTTATTTCATCCGCTGAAAAGAAAATCTGGAAGATCGCGTGACTTCAATATAATTCCATGAAATTATTTTGTACTGATATATTCTTTAAGACACGCAGAAGTTATAACAAAACAAGATTTTTTTTTCAGAGGATAATAAACACTATGACTATGCCACGAGATTTGTGTATATTTGATTATATGTGTACAAATAACAGTGTAACCAAAGTGTTTTTGCAGATTTAATATTTAAGGAAATTTAAAGGAATAAACGGTGTTACAGAGGTAAGTAGGAGTGTCAGTGTGATTAGAAAGACAAAATTATGGCTCAGTAAACAAAATTGTGGCTCGGGCAGATAAAGTGATATTGGCAACAACATAGTGCAAGCAAGTATTAAACTGGAGACAGTGGGGTGGTACATGACACGACCAACTGGGGGAAGCAAATGAGAGGATAGAACAGTATTCTGAAATGAGCAGCCGTTAATTGACTGGAAATTGCCTGGAAACAGAGATACACCAAAAGAATCGAAAATGGCTTAAGATGACGATGATGGTATATAGGGTTATAGACCAATTAATTGACGATTATGATAAATCGATTTATTTCAAACATAAATTTCAAATTTTAATATACAATTTATGAATAACATTTCTTGCGTAAATCGTAAAACAATAACTCATAAAGAAAGCCAGTCGAGTTTTTTTATAAGCTCTAGCAACAAGTTATATCATCTGATGGCCAGTACGGAATTTTATACTAAACTAGTGGGCCCGGCAGACGTTGTCCTGCCCGATTCCAGTGCCACCTACCGGGTCAAACTTTACGTTTAAACCTTCCTTGGACCTATTCAAATACACACAGAAAATTTCGTAAGAACCCGTCATGGCGTTTTTGAGTTTTAGCGAGACTAACACACAGCGTTTCATTTTTATATATAAGAAAGAGAAGAAGAAGATTACTCCAATTTAGATTTCAGCGGTATTGATTTCAATAATTTTGTATTGTTAAATAGTTTAGATATCCAAGCATATTTTTTAACAACATAATTCCATCATAAAATCGATAATTCTTATCAAGTATTGTTAACAAAACGAAGAATAAAGTCAACAAAACCATATAGCAAAGTCAACAAACAATATAATATTGTTCCCTCGTGAAAGGAAACCTGATAACTTTTATTAGCAATAACTAAGCTTAGGAACATTTTACCGCAATCCAACCGCTTGTTTAATTACATTCTATAGATATTGTTTACTTTTACAACACAGATCCTAGCATTATTGCCGTTGTTTGCTATCTCGTCGAAAGTTCCCGATTATGAAGTTATTGTATACCTACCTTTAATAAATATGAGGTAAATATGATGGTATGATTTATCATTCAAGAATACTCTGAACGCTGGGCGTGTTTCCAGCAACCCATAAAATGGATCCTAACTCTAATATGTTCTAGTGTATATCCTGTCAAAGGCACGGACCACGAGCCTGTGGTGATTATAACTAAAATAAAAAAAAAAGTGTATATCCTGAATATATTCATGTTTATATCAGCAATTTATTGATAGCATACTTACTGCATTTCCCTTTTAACTGAAATATGTTACATTCGGCGTTGTATTTCTTTGTTAAGATTCTTTACGTCCGAATATAACACGTAACGCTTATACGATAATTTGTGTTTGTCTGACCATCTGTCATGGCCAGGAAATTTGCTATACATGTCAATTTCTGTGACCCAAACACGGACGTGTAGGTAATGAAAATTAATGGAATTTGGGAATTACAGTAGTTTATTGCAGGTGTAATTGTAAGATATTTGATGATTCTCAGCCATCGGCAAAGACACCCTCTGGAGTATCAGAGCCAAAGGCAAAGGGATAGGTACGTTTATTGGAAACACGTTTGGGCTTCATTTGCGTTAAACGTAACTAGATTAGCTTCTCCCTAATCTGAGACAGTCCGTGGAGTCTGGTTCATTTGCCTTATTAATATCTCTCGAATGAATTGAACTTCCGGCCTTTGCAAATAATCTGTTTGACAGTAGTAGGAGTTTAATCTGCATGCTGGTCAACAAAACAAAAAGCAAAAAAGAACATATTTTCATAGTTTGCAAATCTTTTTGCTTATTTTTTTTATTTCGTTCTTTCTAATGCTAAAAACGAAGTGAAATTTCAGATGTTTGTCGTTATTTATAATATTAAGCCACGTCCTTTATAAATAAGTATTAATTATATAATAATTTTATTTATTAAGAAAATATTTTACGATAAAGGAAAACCGACTTCAAAAACACAAAAAAATCACAAACAATATACCTATACACAATACATTAATTTTTTGGAGCCTGGTATTTGGTAAAGCTAACATATTCTTTTGTCTAGTATTAACTGAATGAATATCACTATTTTTACAAAACACATGAATATTCTTACGAACATATATTAGATTCTCATAAATATATTGCGACGCTACTGTCATAATACCAATTTCTTTGAACTTTTCTCGCAAAGAATCTCTCATTTTAAGGTTATAGATTGCTCGAATAGCCCTTTTCTGCAGTACAAAAACAATCTGAATGTCGGCAGCATTTCCCCACAACAAAATACTATATGACATCACACTATGAAAGTAAGAAAAGTATACAAGTCTTGCTGTATCAACATCAGTCAACTGACGTATTTTCCATACAGCGTGAGCTGCAGAACTAAGTCTCTTTGACAATTTATCGATATGTGGGCCCCATTGCAGCTTAGAATCAAGTGTGATCCCAAGAAATACTGTGGTGTCCACAGGGTCAACACCTATATCCTTTATTTTTACAGTGGTGTGAACCTCTTTGACATTGGGTAAAACAAATTTTATACATTTTGTTTTCCCTTCATTAAGTGACAGGTTGTTCACATTAAACCAATGAACAATTCTTGAGATAGAATTATTTACATCGTCATTAATTTGCACACCTCTTTTAATTTTAAATAAAAGTGAAGTATCATCTGCAAATAATACCATCTCATGTCTGTCCTGTACAAAATCAGGGAGGTCATTGACATATATAAGAAATAGAAAAGGACCAAGAATCGAACCTTGCGGAACTCCCATTTTAACTGCAGAACCTTGAGAGCTTTTTCCATTGATGTCTACTTTTTGAATCCTCCCACTTAGATAAGAGATTAGAAGATCTAGTGCAGTGTCACGAAACCCATAGTGGTGTAATTTTCTGATTAAGATTTTGTGATAAACGCAATCAAATGCCTTGGACAAGTCACAAAAAATACCTAACGCATCGTGTGAGAATATATGTTGTACTAACTCAACACCAGCATCGGTTGTTGAGCGACTCCTTCTAAAACCAAATTGTTTACAGTGTAGAAGATTATTCCTATTAAAATAACTTTGCATTTGCTCCAACATTATTTTTTCAAAAATTTTGCTAAAAGTAGGTAGCACAGAGATAGGTCTAAAATTACTGGGGTCTGATGTGCTACCAGATTTATGTAAAGGAATAATTTTACTTAGCTTCATTAGATCAGGAAATACACCACAGTCAATGCAATCATTAAAAATGTTAGCAAGTATTGGAGTTATTGTTTCATTTACGGATTTAGTAACATCAACGGAATTGCCCCACAGATCCGCAGTTTTCTTTTTATTTAAGGTTTTAAATGACTTTGTTATATCAATTCCACTAATGTGTACAAATTAGAATTTATCATTACAAACTTTAACATGATCCTTCACTATAGATTCAGCATTAGCGGGGGATGAATCCAAAGACTTTGTGATTGAGACTGGAATATCAGTAAAGAACTTTTCAAATTCTGCAGCTACTTCTGTGTCAACTGTTACCACAGATCCGCAGTTACCTTCTTACCATCAACATTCAAACAATATTGATTATTAGTAGTTTTAGCTTTTCCAGTTTCATTATTTATAATATTCCATGTCATTTTAATTTTATTATCACTGTTTTTTATTTTTGAACTTAAATAATTAGATTTAGCAAGCTTGCAAACTTTTTTGAACACTTTGGACACGTTTAAATTCATCACTAGTATTGAATGAGCGTTCATTGTAAAGTTCAAAAAGTTTTATTCAGATAGGCAGACCACTTAACGCCCTGCCCGAGTATCCTTATAGAGATATCAATTCAGGACACCTTTCGCGGTTTGAGTTGCTCCAGCAGCTTACCCAGAGCTTCTGGCGCCGCTGGCACCTTGAATACTTACACATTTTGCAACAGCGCGTTAAGTGGTCAGATAAGACAAACCCACCGAGGGTTGGAGACCTCGTGTTAGTGAAGGACCCAAACCTGCCACCCCTACGTTGGCGTCGCGGATGCATTGTCCAACTTACTCTAGGGTCTGATGGTGTGCCCAGGTTTGCCGAGGTCGTAGTTGGGGATTCTGTTTTGAAGCGCGCGGTCGCTACTCTTTCTCGCCTCCCCTTAGACTGATTAGGCGGACAGTCCGGGACTGTCCGGAGCAGGGGGATGTTTACGCTCGAGGAAGAGCGAGTGGCAACACTGCATTATAGACTGTGCAGTGAGAGCCTGTGGCGGCCGGCCGCATGTAACATGTCAGTCGAGTCGAATACGGAATGACATTGAAATAGGTTAGGTTACCGGGCGGCGCGTTTTCGTTTCGAGAAATATATAATTGAACTAGTTTTGCGCGGCGCACCAAGTGATTGTTGGTGCGAGGGTCCGCCAAAGTTTTAGTGTCGGTGAAGTGAGTCGGCGGCCTAATAGGCCTATGTAGTGCTCCGGTCTCCATCTTTGGATTAACAGCAGCCCTTCAGGAGCCGCGACTTCCTTCGAGCTAGCTCAGGAAGTCCACCGGCTACATACGGAGACTGAACGGAGTCAAGGTAAGGACAATTCTTTGATTGTAGTGTCGACATCAGCAATCCACCTAAAAATCCTTATTCGGTGAAACGCCGACGTGGTGGAGTCTACTTTGGGCACCACCAGCCTAAGTTAAATACCCGCATTAAGTTTAATAGTAGCCGGGACCTATTTTGTTTCGGTTTATAATTTGCAAATGATTTACATAATTTTTAATTTATTTTAATGTTGTTTTCTATTATCAATCTTGCTTGTTTCGGTATTGTTAGTGCATTGCTTATAAATACTTATCAACTTTTTTGTAGTTGGGTTTTATAATTATTTATTTATCAAAGATAAGTAGACAATCCAACCACAGGTTTCCATGTAATAGAACAGGTTTCCATGTATTACCTTGAAAATATTTATAAAAATCGTCTGCTAGACGTACCTATACATAATAATTTATATTATTGTCAAAGTCATATTAATTTATTGTAACAAATAACAAAGATAGATATATAGTAATAATATTATAATATTAATAATATTATTGTCACTAATTAAAGATATTAAAATGGAAAAAGATTGGTATTGTAACAGATTCCTTAGAGGCACGAATGATAGCCACAAAGTCACGATTTCTTTCTTGCTCATTATCTTTTATGGTAGATCAAATCATCCACAGATAATGCTTACGTAAGGGCGCCTGAAAGTTTATATTTGGTAAACAAGTTACGGTTTTCCCAAATATCTTGTATATGTAACTGCTTTTTATCACAAATTGGGTAAGTGACGTCAGAACTGTAACTTAGTGTTAACGACCGAATAATGCTATTTCGACGTTTTATTACTACCAATAAAAGAGGAATAAAATACTAACCGGGTTAATGTTACACTAATAATTTAGACCTCAAAGAACATGAAAGAAAAACTGGCTTTTATTCCTGATTAGTTAACCGTGAGTGAATTTAATAGCATTGGATACGACCAGAACATTAGCTCTATTCTCCATTTGAACCAGTAAATTTTTGTGGCTGTAACCTTTCCGCAACATAATCTTTAATCTGTACAGTGCCTATAGAATACATTAGATAGCTATTATAATATTGACTTTTATCTGGAACTTTGTCTACGTACTCGTAGATTTGCAAAAACACTTATTTTTATTTTACCATATACTTAAACGAATTTCTACATCATTATGTGTAGTATCCATAGATACTCGGTAAAGTTCACTAAGCATCATTGACTTACTTTACCCATGTATGAAAAAACCCACGTTCATTCAATTTGGAACCAATGTTTATTCTTCAGCCACAGATGTGCCCTAAATTAATGAATAATTCGTGGAATAGAGCACTAGTTGCTTATGACAGATAAAATTAATGACATCCGCTATATTTTACAAAGCCCCGTTGTTTGTTAGAACACGCTTTTGTAGGAAAAATGTTTAGAAAAATCTCATTCATTTATCATTTAAATAAAAATACTGTTCTCTCATCATCCTCCATAATAGGTCCAAGGCCTTAATAGACCTTAATAATCTACTTTGTACAAATTTTGAAAAATGGGAACCTTCCATTGTTAGGAAAGAAATTTGCCGATATCTTTTTCTGTTTTCTTTTGTGGGCAAATATTTGAGGCGAGAACTATTTGCACAAACCGAACATCGCGTAAATGGGCACAATCTGTACTCTCTCAAACGTTAACAACGCCACAATCCCCCGTAATCCAATCTCATCGTAACTGCCAGCGTACCTACTCTATGTATATTTAAATGCAAATAGCAAATATTGACGTTTTGTTTTCAATTTGCTCAGTTTATCCTTGAGTAGGATACCTAAATTATAGTCATAGAAGATAAACCTGAACCCTAATGCTATTTTTAGCGTAATCAAAAGTTGTACTTTTGTAGCTGCTGTATCATGATGACATGGATAGTGACATATTTTAATCGAACCAAAAAGTTTGTATGCTCTACTTTTTTTTTATTCCGTCACTTAAAATTGTAATTAGAAATTATTTAAAATTAAAATTGGATACTTAAATACTAAAAATGATAAATCGTTTAAAATTCTTAAAAACGGTTTTTCAAAATAATGATTGGGCCGGATAACGCCCGAACCCAATATGCGATCCTGATCCATTTTTTCCGGATTGAGATTGCAAACTCGATCCAAAAGTACCATTTTGCGTCTCTATATCCAATCGATGGATTGCATTTGTAATCTCGGAAAGTCAACCATCCATGAGAGGTCCGATCAGTGTTTTTGGATGGACCTCTGCTCGAAAATGACGTTTGACGTATCCCAATAATCAATCTTTGAATAAAAAGGATTGATTGCTATGTCTACACAATCTTTTTTGGCGATCTTCATATTTTTATGGTTTACTTGTCAAAATTTGGATTGATTTACATGTTTTGAAAATAAATTGTTGTATTTTTGTCAGAAATGGCAATGGCAAAGGCGATATTTTTGGAAGATGTGATAGTAGTGCTTTGGAGTTATGCCGAAATAATATTTGATTTCGATATGTGACTGCAGTGATGATGATGGAGTGTTACAACAACAACGTCGCAATTAACACCAAATATCAACAATAGTAATAAATAACTAAGAATTTACTTAAATTACTTTTTACGAAAATAATGCCAGACATAAAAGAAACAGTGACTAGAATACCTTTTGCCGCGCTATATACACGGTTATTTTTTTATCACCCTGGAAAATTTAAGGGACGCTTCACGACATGGTATTAGAATGATTTAAATATAAATAAAAAAAATAACCCCCCTCCTTAATTTTATATTAATTTTTTTAAAAATACAAAAAATGCTGCACTAGTTGAGAGCAGCATTTTTAGAGATTTTTTTTTTTATATATATTTTTTTAATTTTATATATATATTTTTTTTTATATAATATTGGATGTGTCCTGAAGCGTCCCTAAAATTTTCCAGGGTGATAAAAAAATAACCGTGTATGTGATGTGAATGTGTTTGAAATATATAATAAAGAGCTGTGCCGGCGAACTACGTTTCGCCATAATAATCACCTAGGTGTATAAAAAATAGTTTACGGCCTATTCTCAGACCTACCAAACATACTTACACAAAAAATTTCATAAAGATCGGTCAAGCTGTTTTGGAGGAGTAATATGTTATCTGTGCCGCTTTCCAAAAGAAGAATGAAGAACTCACTGATTTTTTTAAAGTCAATTCCTTTTATGTATCACACACTGCTTTCTAGTATCACACATTAAATTTTAAACTATCCCACCCTTCTTCTATTTTCTTCATTTTAATACCCCTTTGCCATGGTTGCCTGAAACAGATTATTGTGTAGCAATAGGGCCGCCTATTGCTCCTTTTTATTATTCGTTAAATCATTTTTAAAATAATATAATTACTACCGAACTGAGATTGGGATGGCGCTATACGTAGCAGAACGGTGTCTCTACTTAAATATTGTTTTAACCAGTTTTTAACCTTGCTAGTCTGGCTAATGAAAGCTGAACCTAACAATTTTTCGATTTGCACTACTGATACAATGTTTCGTTTGTGGTTTAATTGGACATGGTGATTTTCCTACTTTGAAATAAACTTGTTACTTTCGATTTTGGTTTTCACTTTCGATTTTGGTTCAGAAGCACAAACCTGAGCTAATTATGAGGAAGACGAAATTTTAAGGGAGCATGGTCATGAGGTGTTGAGAATCCCTCCATTCCATTATGATTTTAACCCTATTCTTAGAGATTATATTATATGGAGTTTAGGCAAGCCCAAGGTTACAAACAAAAACATGTCTGTGTAAGCAAAGCAGCGGACAGAACTAGAAGAAATTATAAAAAAGCTTTTTATAAAAAAAATATAAGGCATTTACTTCACCTTAAAAATTGGTACAAAAGCTAGGCTGGAGGTTAGGATGGAGGAGGAGCAATTTATAATAAATGTCAACGATGAAGAATCAAGTTGCTTAGATGAATTAGATATTGTTTATTACAGTGAATAATATAAAATATTTTTTAAATGTATTTAGATTCTTTACAGCTTTATGTACCAATTGACTTAAGGCTTAGTTGTCAACATTAAATAATATTTTTTCTTAATTTGTGTCGAAAATTCGAAATAAAACAGAATTACAGAAATTAAGAAATTTTAATAAAATCCAAATACCGCGATTTCTTATATGAGATTCATTGTTGGGAGTTCATTGAAACTAAACATTAATATGTAATAAAAAATTATCCTTTCCCAATATTTTTTTATTTCCCGCGTTTTGCTAGGTTCAGCTTTCATTAGCCAGACTATAAGCGATCATGGTACAATATCTATAAGGATCATGGACTCGTGCGTAATAATAACATACTTTCCACGCCTACATCAAAAACTACTATTTTCACATCTTACATTATTTATCAGTGTTTTTTTCTGCCTTTTCTAAATAATTATAAATGATGTAAGTATAATGTATACACTAGTACTAGTACACTGGTCTGCAAAGTAAACGGATCAATCTATCGAAAATATTGCACGTTGATTAATAAATCCAAAAGCAAATTAATGTTTATTTAATTACAAATGTAGAAAATTATCAAAACAAAATTTACCATTGTTTTTATTTTTGGCTTGTTTTCTTTGCGGTCAATTTTTATTTTGACTGATCTGAGTGTTTAGCACACAAATATGTTAAAGCCTTACCATATCCCCCTGAAAGTTCTACTCTGAATACGTTTCACAAATACAAACCTAATTTGATTTATATTCAACCTGTAACTGCAGTTTATCCATGTCTCACCATATCGTATAACACGCCGTACTGCAAGTAATGCGGCTAACTCACGTTTGTTTATACGATTTTCAATTCGGCTGAAATAAGCTACGCCGCATTGTACGACCACTTGGCGTTCGTCAATGCGGCTAAGTACCTAAGGTGTAAACGTAAACGGGCGTATCGTCGATATGCACTCTTTAGAAGTTTTCGTTCCAATCGGGATGATGACTGAATTCTAATTTTCACGTGTTGTCATAAAATATTAAAATACCGTAGAAAAAGATGCAATCACGTGAAATTAGAATTAAAATCGGCTTAGAAATACATTAGATTCAAGCATTTTAAGCTGTGATTAGACAGAGAGATCCGACATCAACCGTGACATCGTTGTTGAGTACGGCCATATAAACTCGTAAAGCCATATAACCATATAAATGTAAATTGTCGTTTTGATAGAAAGAGATGGAGAAAAATCTTTAATACCTTATATCTTGGTAAACAACCAAGATATAAGGTATTAAAGATTTTTCTCAAACTGATTTTTAGTTATTCAAAAACTGATTTTCTTTTCATTCTGTTGAGCTGTCTATTATATGAATTAGCTTTTATTAAAGCAATTTTTTTTTTCATTCATCTAGCCTGTAGCCCTGCATGATCATAACACAACCACAAAATTGGCGTAACCAATTTTGTAGCGTTCTCGATCTGAATGCAGATTTACTCAACAAACTTGACCGCCCTTTTGAATAAGTGCATTCGATTCGTTTTCAATTTTTGAAAACTTGACTGAGTAAATTTCGTTAAAACTGATTGTCCATTTGGCAGCCCAGGCATCTTTATTACCCCATATTTTACCCCACAACACCCGATTATTTCTCATTTTCACTACTTGTATACCTTCATCTTCCAATCACTATGACATTATGCATTCGTTTCATAGGCATAGTAATAACATATTTATTCACATATGAGTAAGCAGAAACTGTTGAACATTTGGCGAACGCATTCCATTTCAATGAATGGACGACTTTACGACAGTCCAACAGTAGGACATTGGCAACATTCTATAAAAATCAAGATTATGTTTTTCATTGGAACATAAACAGATTTTATCGTAGTTGTGTTTGTTTTCACAATTCAGCAAGCTCTACGAATCAGTCAGAATGTATATTTAGTTTTCGTTTTGAATACCAAATATCAGGTTCAAATGTGGCTTCACATTCAATTCAATGCAAGCACGATTCTTCATATTATATCGAGGCAAGTCAAATTCAAATGTTTAGATGTAGAGCACGGTAAAGTAGCTTAGCGAAAAATGTGACGACCTACCATATTCTTTTGTGATACTTTGTGTGTGCAGTTGCCGATAAAAAAATATTAAATAGGGTAAAACCGAAATAGGTGGCCCGTTTTCAAAAATCTATTTCACAAACTCGCTATTACGAATTAATAGTAAAAATTAGAAGTACAGGTATTCCACACATAGTTCCCTCGCAGCGAGGAACGAGTCTTGCTTGTGCGTGTGATTTTCTCCACAGCAAAACCGACGAATATGTAACTGCTTTCAAGTTTCACAAGCAAGTATTACTTTTTATTATGTTAGGTCAGACATGTCAAGGTCGTTGCTACACAAAACGGTAGCAACTTTAACAAATTATGAAACCTCTTTGGATACGTCAAGAACTACTTTAGATGTGTAATTAATAGCAGACTACTTTCTATAATGCTGTGACGCTGACATTTCTATGATGCTCCATTTTACCATTTTTTTAATACAACTAAGTTGCGGCACACAAGCATACTGCTCACCTGTTGGTAATTAGTAACCGTGACCTATAGTACATGTGGTTCTTGTTAGATTCGCAGCAAATCTGCAACGCTCACAAGAAACACAGCGTACGTTGCCAACTTGTGACATAAGATGTAAAGTCACGGCAACCAGTAATTTCACTGCCATATGTTACCCTTCAAACCGGAACAAAGCAATGCTTCTTTGCGGCAGAAATAGGTAAAACGGAGGTACCCAAGCAGGCGACCCTTGTACAAAGTCCGGTAAAAAATATAGGTTATATTTCACTCTCATACAGATAGGCTACCTACACAAAAAGTAAACATACGTTCATGTCTTTTCCGTGTCACCAACTTTGTATAATAATTCGAAACATAAATTATGTTAGTATTAAAAGAGATTATTCAGACCGTCAAACTGAACAATTTTCACTAAAGGAGCAATTCTGATATTGCGAAAAAAGATTTACTCTTACATGACTGTATAATTTAGTAGAGAAGTTGTTGAAATTGTTGAGGAAATCGGGAATGCTTTTCAATGACCTACGCTCGCTATGGCTTGTAAACGTAAGTGTCAGAATGTATAAAAAAACAACAGTATCAAAAATTACGTTGTTCACCGAGGGCGGAGAGTGACTGATTACCAATGAGAGCTTAGTTTAAGAGAAAATACAGGCCGTTTTCCCATACAAACGTAGTCACCTATTTTTTCCTCAATATAGACAATTGTTGCTTTATTTTTCCCAAAAATATATGGCCACTGTTAGCAAATTCTTATGTTTTTCTTTTTTTATTAAGTTGATTATTAAAAGGGAAAAACTTAAAAGTTGGCCATATTTTCAGGTTTTTTGTCATGGCCCAAAACTTATTATTTTGGGCAATGAAAAAAAACCGTACAGCCACACAGCGACACTAATAAATAAATAAACTTTTAAAAACATTATTATCAATTCTTTCAAATTAATGAAAGTATTGTATTACAAACTGACTTAACAGTCACAAATTTACACATAAATAACAAGGCCCTATAGCGATTAATTATTGTGCCTGAAAAAAGGCGGAAAAGCCAATGTCTCGAACACATTTTTTTTTTTACTTTCCTCATATTCCAAATAAAAAAATAGTATTTAATTCGGATAAATACAACCATTTAAGTCTCTAAAGATGGGCGCTCGAGCGCAGTGCGCCAAAATATCTCTACTGTAATGGGTACTGTTCAGTCCCTATAAAACAATATACTATTTCTGCCCGCTCATGACGTTAACAATTGATTTTCATTGAAAGTAATTCTTTGTATTTTTTTCACCTTACATAAATGATCCGACAAATTAATTACGAAATGCTTATTTAATAATTTCCAACATCCATAAACCAATATGTGTATAACTCGTAATTTCATTAACTTAGCCTATCTAAAAAAGGAAAGTATTATCATTTTCCTTGTTTACCTTTTTCCTATATGAAATATACCCGAATGGTCATTTATTACATTTCTCCGAATGTTAAAAATGCTCCCGAAATACACCAGCGGAAGAACGTCCCTTTGAGCTATTTGGTAACAATTCGGACCCATGCTGAACTTTACGCAACGCTGCTTGCCTTTTGTCATTATATTTTATACGAGTAGAATGTTCTTGTTTGTGATTTAATTAATATTATTTTCAGACAATTACCTTTAAAAAAAGTCTCAGCATTTGTGCTTATGCGTATAATAATCCTAGTAATGCTTGTATTTAATAAATCTGTGAAAAAAATCGTACAATTTATTGAAGTGTGTGAAGTTCCATTTAAAATCGATCCATTATTTGTTATTTTAGAATTTTCTACCTGCGATTATATTCGTGAAAAAAGAATTTACAATAATGGTCACTACTACAGTAAACAAGGTAGAGAAGACAATGCTACGATAAATAATAAAACAGTCAAATAAATCGCGAAGAACGAAGACGGATTAATAGTAATTCAGCTTTATATATTATAGATGTACCTTTTTATACAAATCATGAAAATATTTTTTTTCCCAAAAAATATATTTTGCACTAAAACTAAATGACAAAGTATGGCAACAAAATAAACACATCCTCTACAAAGAAAAAAAAATCACAATTCATACCAAATAGTCCATTAACACCGATACGGAGTCTGTGATTGGTTTGTAAGTGATAACCGAGGAAGTTATACACCGTGTAAAAAATATTAAATATAAAAAATTATATCCCGTAACTAAACGGGAAGGTGTTTTTGTTAGATTTTTATTGTACAGGTTTTGGAAGTAATTGGGTGCAGAGGAGTATTTATTCTCATATCGACTTCTCCACCTTAAATGTCTTAACTTTGATAATACACGATATATAATATTCATATAAGTATGTGAGCTCATATAAATTCAGTCACCCCATATCTAAAAATAAAAATACAAATATTTTAAATATTTTGTAGAGAGACAAACTAGCAGTAGATAACTATTTAGTAGAATATAAAGGGTTTTGGATGGTCATGAGAGCTGCGTCACAAACATCCCAAGCGTTCAAATGTTAACGTCAGAATTTGACGCTAACATTTTAACACATGGAATATTATGTAGGACTCGGAAGTATTATCAGAAAACTATATAGGTAATGAAATAAAATTTTTGGTGTACATTTTAACTGTACCCATTAGTTCGTCTTTGTGGGGATCGTTACAACTCCTTATTTATATTTTTATCGATCTATGTCTATTACAAATAGCAAAAATATAAAATCAGTTCAGTCATTTCTGAAACAATATGTTACAAAAATCAAAAATCATCCAGAGATATAATACAAACCTATAAAGTTTTCAGTGTCTAAGTCTCCGAGCTTAATTTCCTAACAAAGAATACAATTGTTGAATGAACTTTCGAATTCATTTTTGCAAATGCAATGGATTCTCCAATTGGAATTTTGTACAGTACTTTAAAATAAATAAAAGGCATTGGTTAACTTCGTGTTTCCGAGGATGACCGATACTTCTAGGCAGTATGATGTTATGGAGCTGCACTTGTTGGGATTGTAAATGATTTTTAGAGCCAAACTACCTTTCGTCAATTTATTCTCTTTGATAAGTTAGACGATTTTTTCCGATGTTTTCCGATACCAATATTATATCTTGATGTATTGTAACTCGGGTTACTCAGGCGAAGAGCCTATCGCCACAAAGTGAGATCTTTCCGAAAAAGACACTAATCTTGAGTGAAATTTACGGTTTCTGATATGAAATCGAATTCTGTAGCGGGATTTCGGAAGTTACTTCAGATTTCATCTGTCAGATTAAAGTTTTATTTTGTCAAATAAAAAGTTAGTGCAGAGTGTATGAAAACTCTGAAATCTCCAAAAATTATGATACATAATAATATATGACAAAAAAAACTATTGAAGCGTACGAGTAATATTAAAACGTAACTTTTCATTCTATCAAATTTATCTTACTGTTAATAGACATTACAATAGTATATTGTTACCCTAGTTGTGAAAGTAACTTATTTAGACACGAGACGTGGTTTGGCGCCCAAGCGTAGCGAAGGCGCCTATAATTCGAGAGACTAAATAACTCTTTAACCCGAGGTAAACACTGTGCTTTTCATTACGAATTTAAGGGAAAGTATAAATTAAAACATGAGATAGGTGAAGAAAAAATGAGTGAATTTTATTTCGCAGTGCTGCTTTAGACTCTTCTCTTAAAAAAATCAGACGTTAAATCCATATCTGAATCGGATGAAGTCATTATGGTAATACAAATCTCTGCTATACGGAAGTATAAACAAAACTCAACAACTCGAAAAAACAAATGAAGATCGGATTGCCGCTTTCCCGCTTACTTTGTTCTTTTTTCCGTGGCCGGCCAGCTATTCACCCATGTATATTTTATTTTCATCATTGAAATAATGGTTAATATTTTGCCCAAATCTATGTTATTTTAAGGAAATAGTTGAAATAATTGAAGCATCAGTGGCGCTGTGTACTCGGCACTCGCCTTCCAATCGGGAGATACGGGGTTCGAGACCGCCATGTACCAATGTGTTTTTCGTATTTTTAATTTCATATGTACATTTGTCTGACACTTCTACGGTGAAGGAAATCATCGTGAGGTAACCTGCATACATCTGCGAAGAAATTCAATGGTGTATGTGAAGTCGACCAATCGGCACTGGGCCAGCGTGGTTGACTAAGGCCTATAGTCACCCTAACATAGGGTGGGCTCGAGCCCCTGAGTGAGTACGTATATGAGCTGTGATGATAACGATGAAATTATAATAGTCATTTAAAAAATTGACTCGTTAATTAAAAAAAAATGTCGCCCCACACTAGGATTTCCTCCTGTGTCGTGGGTGCAGTTACCAGACCGGAAAAAAAATCTGTAGGCCATACAAAATATTTGTCCCGTACGGGAATCGAACCCGCGACCCGTTGCGCAGTAGGCGATCACTCGACCTTTGCGCTAACAACCGTGTCGTCGAGTTAAGATACATACATTATGTTATTTCAATTTTACACCGCGCTGTAATTGAGCGGCTGTATAGAAAGTTGAAACATGATTCAATAGAAATGTGAAAATAGAACTAGTTTCATTTTTATCACTTGACAACTGTCAGTTGTAAACGATTTTCCCTAGGGCATATTACTTTCCGCTAAAAAGTATTACTTTCCACCCGCTCCTCAGGTAACTTCAGACCTACTTTCAGAGTATTAGTAATAAAAAATTATATAAATGCTACTTAGATATCAATACTAGTCGTCGTTTAGTTCAATCTTTAATATTATACCTCTGGTGGGCTGCAATAATGAATATGTAAGAATTTATCGTTTCATTGAGGATCTTATTAAAGATTTAGAAAACTATGTAAAATATTAACTTCCAACGACTAAACGCGGGATTAAAAGTGGGAAAGCACACATCAAACGCAAGTGAGAAAGCACTTACAACTAGATTTGTTGTAAGTGCTTTCTCACTTGCGTTTGATGTGTGCTTCTACGTCTTCAATAAGTAATGAAACTAACAATACATAGATCAAATGATGACTCCATTATGATACAGTATCTACACTAACAAAGAAAATAAAGGAATGAAGGAAACTTGCTCTTACAAACGTTTGAATATAATACAAGCTATCTCCTCACCGGTCAAGTGACAAACCGCAGAGTAAATATTCCTGTTTAAATTCCTGGGGCCTGGAGGCCGACTCTCATGGATTCGAAAAGAGTTCAAATTCAATTTGAGATGAATTAACTTTCAATAAAATAATTTTAATTTGAATAAATTATATTTAAAGTGTTTATTTAAATAAACAAAATGTCGAAGCTCGACATGTCCCTCCTGTGTTCTGATTGGCTGAACTGCTGTCACAAGTTGGCAACGAGCATTGGCGTCCTTGTGGGCGTTGTAGAAGTTCAAGTCCTACAGGAACCACATGTACTATGGGCGACTGTAGCCACTTACCATCAGGTGGGCAGCCTGCTTGGTTGTATAAAAAACTGTGATTAACGCTCGAGGAAAAACTGGGAAAAGAAGTTTACCACGAATTGAGCGAGAATCAGCGGCCATATTTTTCACTTAGATCGGAAATTAAATCTATATCGAAATCGTGTTAGTGTTTTTATAGAATCGCACTACCATTCCGAGAGTGAGCTAGCTTTGAGGAGAGCGGCTTCTGAAAGTCATGTTTTACCTCCACCATGCTAACCCTATTTCATTTTTTTTGCCCATGCGCTATCGGATTTAGAATACACGTATTATACTCGTATATATATATATATATATACGTATATCCCCGCCGCATTTCCTGATGGACGCTAAAGATTTTTTATCGATGGAAAACAAAAAGACATTCAGAAACAAATCCTTATTGAACTGATCAGAATCGAAAATATGACTATAACACAGTCGCAGATCATAAAAATAAGACAATTACTAAAATTAAGTTAAAATACTGCGAAAATGCGAGCAGTGTGGGTGGGACGCAGACTATCTTAGAGATCCTTGGGGGCCTTCCCAAGGATCGCCTTATACGTCCAGCAAAGGAATTTTCTTGGCTTAAATAATGATGATGAACAAAAATGAAATTAAAATTCAATAATATTCTTAAAACAACATAAAGCGGTGTATACGTATATATAGTGTATGATTTTTTGTTGCCTTTGGCAAATAATAAACTTTAACAAACAAACAATGAGTAAAAAACACTTCGTCCGTAAGTTACTCTATCAACCCTCTTAAAAATACTAAATGTTCATACAACTCATTTCACATAACTAAGAACTCCCTCGTAAATAGTGCCACATATTTTGTAGAATTAGTTGCTTGCGGCATTTTCCTACTGTGCTTGGGAGTCCATGACGTAATCAGGGACCAATGGTCAAAATTTAATGCAAGCTTGGTATAAATCGAGTACGTCTCCGCTGTGCTCTACTTAATTTTGCTTCGTGAAAATATTTTTTTTTACTCTTATAAGCTAGCTTGTGCACAATACACTAATACTGTAAGATATAAGCACTTTCGAGTTTAGGATAGCTTAGCTTTTACAAATTATCCCATATAACTAGAACATACTTTTAATACGATTTCATATAAATTTAAGGTTGTTTCAATGCTGCGATTAATGTACTCCAAATATTCTGTTAAATGCTCGTCACAACCACAGAAACAAGTCAAAGTTCCGAGTTCGCTTACCGGCGGAAGCGACAAGTCACCGCCCCATGTTGGGTTTTGTTACGAAAGGAACTAGGTCGTATATTGCTGGAAACGACTGCAATAGCAAGATAGTAGTCGTTAATACGCACCAACCCACATTAGGCAAGTTAGTTAATTGCACTTTCTCCCATATACGCTTTGTTTGCCCTAATCATGAGGATTTATTTAAATACAGTTATTAGGGGCTCGGGTACGCACTCTGTGAGGAAATGTCCATAATTATTCGTTTGGATATCAATCTACGCGGGCTTAAATTAAGCTTACACTTTTTTCGTATAGATTTAAAATTGAGTGTCAGTTTTTTTTAATGTAAATTCATCTAAACTAAACTACTAAACTTTAATTATTAAAGCTCATGGTATTTTTTATTGTTCTCTTTTCATAAGTTGTTTAATTTCACTACGCAAATCTTACCCTAAACTTTTTTGGTTGCGAATTTTTTGTGTTTTTTTTTTCTACGCAAGAATTTTCGCTGAGCTGTATAAATTACGCTTCGATGTAGTCAGGCCCTTGGAGGGGATTCCCAATGCAGGCAGCTACAAGAAGCTTGATAAACAATTACTGCCAACGATCAACGATATGCCTACGATCCGAAAAAAAGTTTTACTTGCAACGTGGTTTCATAACACCACACAGTGAATTTTTCTATGAAGCTACCTAGAAGAACAACACCATAAACTCTTATTTTAAAAGTTGTAAGCCAGGAATCTTACTTTGGGGTGTATGATACCCCACGCGCCTAATTATGAGCTAATTATAGTCAAATTAATATTTACTTATAAAGATCAAAAGTTTTTTTATTAAACACAAAACTATTCTTAGCATAATTATAACACAATAACAATGTTATTTTTCAGTTACAAAAAAAAATTGTGTGCTTGTTCAGACAAGTAAACTGAACAACTTTCACTATGGAACCAACTTTTAAATCGCAAAAAAATCAGCTGTTCCATACATCTAGGTTCAGTGAATGTTGAACATTTGTATGGAACAGCTGATTACAACAGCTTTACCAAGAAGTCACAATAAGATTCCTACAAAATGTAGATATTTTTCAAAGAGGTTTGAGTGGCTGTATAAGAGTTACAACAATACACTACACATGTGCAAAATAAATAGGAGCATACAAAGCCAATGTTATTGACTTCAATGGCATTTAATGGCCAATTTAATTTTATTTAATAATTTGTCATTACAATGTTGTTAATATGTAATTTCAAACATAAGTTACGTTAATTACAGTACACATCATCCATGTCTGGTGTCAATTAATTCGACCGTATAGTATATACTCGAAATACGCATATTTCTTCTCAGGCGGGACTCGAACATTCTTAATAATATTTGATATTGATTTGATAATGATATAAGACTCGAAAATATTTGATTTATTTTCATCATTTTTTTTCAAATTATTTATCATTTTTATATAAAATGCAAATTCACAAAATATAAAATGCACTTCTACTATCACTACTTCTAATATCATGTTCATAAAATACTTCATGTAATGGTGAAATCATCACAAAAATTATCTTAAAATATCCTAAATACCCGTACATGTGTATCAAACACGCGCAATTAGTAATTCTATATTAGATGGCATATGTTTGGAATCGTATCCGTAAATATTAAAAACTGACAAATCATGGCAAAACAGACCTGTGGGAGCATCTGTTTGATAAAGCTTGAAAACAATACCACTAAATATATTTTGAAGACAACAAACAGAGCAAGCTGTCCAAATTACAATTAAGTCGTCACAATAAAACATATATCTTCTGTAATAAAGCTATTATTGAATAAGAATAAAATTGTGTTTGAGTACACCTTAAAAGTGTATGATAATATCAATGAAAAGATGAAAATTTACTACACTTACCTACTAAGCCTTTTTGAACAGTAAAAAATGGATAACTTGGTATTGTATTTTCATGTTATTATGTACATACTCGTATTTACAGTCAACATCCTACTATCCTACTAATATTATAAATGTGAAAGTGTGGATGTTTGGATGTTTGTTACTCAATCACGCAACAACGGCTGAACGGATTTGGATGAAATTTGGCATGCATGTAGCCTTTGACATGGAAAAGAACATAGGCTACCTTTTATCCCGATTCCTGAAGTAGTTCCCGAGGGAAAATTGAAAATTGTTTACGAGCTAAGCCGCGGGCGGACAGCTTTGAAATTTGGTATGCATGTCACCGTAGCTATGGAACAGGACATGTAATAGTTCCCGTGGGATGATTAAACATTGTTAACGAGCGAAGCTTTAGAACCAATTCTGAAGTCCACGCAGACGAAGTTGGGGGCAGAAGCTAGTATTATATACATCTCATATATCGAGCGATGCAAGAAACACATCAAAAGAAAAATAAAAGTGTCTAATATATTTAATTTGCCGGATTGTACGTTTCAGGAATAAGTCGATCCTGCTCCTGGACTGGCACATTGACAAGTCGTCCTTTACTATAGCGGGGGAACTGCTGTTAAACATGGACGGAGACCCAAGAGTCATCAGCGTGGATGTCATGAAGGTAGATCTCGAGAAAGGGAAAGTGTCCGATTACACGCCTCCCGAAAACACAAAATTATCGTGTACGAGGGAAGAGGCCAAAACCTCGACTTTCTGCTCAAAGACCACGAGCAGACTCCACGCAATGAACTAACAGAAAGTGGCTCAGCCCGGGCACAAAGGCAACACGAGGAGGCGATGCAAGAAGCAAACGAAAGAAGACGCCTCCAATCACAAAGACAATCCCCGACAGACGACCTCGTTAGGGGCATATCTGTTGCCCTGGGCCACGCTCGTCCTCGTAGAACAAGCAGTGAGACAGTACCGGACTCGGTCCCCAAACATAGAACGGTCTCCTCACCCAAAACCACACTGGCAGACATGGGAAGGGTGAGACCACCATCCAGAATAGTCACTGACCGGGACGGAGATGACCTAGTCAACGCCTATCTAGAGTACCTGGGGACACTGCGGGCGACGCTGCAGGTAAAACACACCACCTGCAGCAAGATACTTGAGGCATTTCAGATAAACGCCCGCATGTTACTACAGGAACTCCTGGACGGGGCGAGGGCGGTGGTCTATAACAACGACACCGGGACTGTGGTGGCGGGAACTCGCCCTATAGATAAAAAGCAGATGGCGGCATACAGTGGCACGTCAGGCATGGTGCTGGTGGATCATGAAGCAACTGACGAAAGGGGAGCAATCACATTCTGCACACCGATCGAGGACCCAATAGTGGTAATTGCCAAGTGCACCCGCTTCATGCTGGAGGACCGAATTCTAAAAACGGCGGAATCCGTGAGTGGAACTTGGATCTCCGAACCATGGGGTAAACTGGCAATCAGATGGGTTGACGGTGTGCCGGGTTGCGGGAAGACCACGTGGCTCCTCAACAACTTCCAAATGAAGGAAGATATGATCATCACTAGCACACTCGAGACGGCAAAAAAACTGTTGGACAAAGTGACGACTCGATTCGGGGCGGTCGTGAAGGGGAAAATAAGAACCATTGCCTCAGTTCTCATCAATGGTGTGGAAGCATCAAAACGCCTTTTGGTGGACGAAGCTCTCCTAGTCCATTTTGGAGCTATCATCATGGCAACAAGGCTGACCGGGGTAAGAGAATTGGTACTAATGACCGATACAAATCAGATCCCCTTCATAGACAGAGACAACCTGTTCGAGATGCGTTACGGAAGCCCCGCCGCCATCACGTCGGTAACAAAAAAGCTCCTCTGCACACACCGAAGTCCGATGGATGTGGTGTATGCCTTCCAAAACATCTACAAGGGTATTTACACATCACGGCAAGTGCTGAGGTCCATGACATGCAGAATGGCATCGGAGGCGGTGTTACGAAGGGGCAACCCAAATACTCTCTTCCTTACCTTTACTCAAGACGAGAAAGAAGCGTATGGGAGGGAAGGATTCAGCACCGGAGAACAATCTAGACTGCTGACGATCCACGAAGCACAGGGACTAACGTACGATCACGTGGTTGTGCTCAGAGGAGCAGAAAGGAAGAACCCTGTCCACGATAGTGTCCCTCACGCGGTGGTTGCCATTACCAGACACACGGTATCCTGCACCTACTTCTACCGGGAGTTGAAGGAGGACGACGCAATTAGACGTCTCATTGCCCTTCCCAGCATAGCAACAGATGAAGTGGTCATGGAATACAATAAAAAAATGGTGCTCAGGGCCCTATCAAGAGGAGCGACCTTGGTGTAACTAAAAAAAAAAAAAAACAGACGTAACATATATTATGCCAAATACGAGTATACTAACTGTCCAAATCTTATGAAATAGTCAATACATTAATTATTAACATATAGTATAATATTATTAAGATATATATTTGTGTATAATTAAGTATATATAAGTATAAATAGATATTATTAAGATATATATTAAAAATTTTAAATTGATTGAGTTGCGCAACTCACCTTAGATTAGGAGTAAAAAGTAGTCGTAAGTCTTAATATAATAAATATAATAAAATAGATCACAATGAGAAGATTCCATGAAAAGAGCACGGACCACGAGTCTGTGGAGTGTTAAATTAGTAATAAAAAAAAATATATTTAATTTTAACAAAAAGTTGTTTATAGCTAAGAAGATTTATATAATGTTACACGATCCAAATGAGCTTGTATTATACAAGCTAATCCCTTAAGGGATTTCCAAACTTATCGTGAATTCCTTGATACTTGTTTGTATATACGTAATTTACTCCCAAAGGTGTTTTTTGATAAACGAAATTTGTGTAATGGTTTGTAAATTTAAATGTTTAAATTTTACCAAGGTGCTGCTCAAGGAATCAGAAGATAGAATTACAAAACACGACAAATTCAGAAATTTCACTCCCAAAGGAAATAAGCAAATAAATTCTTTTCAAAGTTTAAAACGGCCAAATTTCAAGACGGCTTTCTGATAGCAGTTTGTGTATTGATTATCTTTATGTATATTTTTCGTAATTTATTATCATACATTTGATAACTATTATTATTATTATACTATTATAACCCTATTACATGAACTTTGGAGCGTAAAAAAGTGTTGGATATTTATTTCTATGTATTGACAATATTTTTTTTGCGTGATATGATTTGTATTCGGGCAAGTTGAGTTATTATGCACTAGCGACGTTAGCCATATACTCTTTAGATACATATGGCCGCATCAAATTCCATTGTGCAGTTTAAACGTACAAGTGGCAGGCGACTTTGTTTTATTTTATGTAGAGATTCTCCGATTGCATGAAAAAAATATTTATTTTAACTTAGATAATTAAGCAACCTCTGCTTTTTCCAATGCAATAAGACCATTTTTACATGATACTACGATGAGTCGAACTGCGTTAAAAAATTTAATTACAGTATTTCAATCTAGCTATAGAACTAGGTACTCGCATTACTCGAAATTGATTTTACACTAAAGAGTCGACCTAATAGTTCCTCAAACAGTTTCGCTTTATATATTTCCCTGTACTTTCTTAGATTAAAAAAAAAACATATCCCTCAATCAAAGCATCACAAGTACATATTATTTTTATTTATTAACACTTTAATGAGATAATAAAATATTTTCTAGACACTCATATTCTAGACAATACTACTGTCAGTCGTAAAAAAATATATAATGACATATTCTTTATCAAGAATCATGAATATAAATAAACAGATACTAATATGAATCTCACGTAGAGTTTCAAATTAGAGACTGTATAATAATAGATGATTAACTACTTAGTAGTCTTCACACATTCAGTACATATGAACACTAGCATAGTAATTTGTATAACAATGCAGCACATACATTGTTAATACATTATACATTGCCAACTCTTTTTCATTGCTAATACATTATATATTAGCTACATATAATCATGTATATAGCTTCAATAATAATAACATGTATCAATAACTTTGTTAGGCCTATTATAACGGAAAAGAAATCCCACGGGAAAACAAAAATAACGCGGGCGAAGTCGCGAGCGGAAAGCTAGTACAATATATACGAGAAAGCGTACTCGTATGTACATTAAGAATAACAATTGTTGATAAAGAAGGGACTAGCAATATCATAATAATATATTTTACTGTTCTGCCTAATCTTATTAAAGCTGATGCAAATGACGTTTGAGTTTGTGAAGCGAATCTATTTGGTTTTTGACTGGTTGTGAAGCTTGCAAAATCCCAGAATCGGTGAGTTGGAACCAAGTTTGGTTTTACGGAAGGGAGGAACTAAAAGGTTAATGGGAAATGGAGGATATTTATAGGGAAATTTAAATTTAATTTTTGAAAGTAATTTAGGATCAATATTACAAGTTGTTGTAATATTGATCGGTATCTATTAATTTATTTTTTTAAGCTGACCAAGGAATTTTTTTATTGTTTGTTTGATTGTTGACAATTTTTATTTTAATTACTTGTATTTTAATTTTAATAATTTGTATTTTAATGAATTGACATGTAAGTTAATGTATGATCCATAATGTTGTTATTGTGATTTTTTTTGTATTTGTATTTTAATTACTAGTATTTTAATAATTTCTATTTTAATGAATTTGACATGTAAATTATTGTACTATTCATAGTGTTGTTATTGTGATTTTTTTTAACTGGACTTGTTGGCGATTTGGTGTCCTACTGTAAGCCAGCAAGTTATACTTACAAAAAAATAAATAAAATACGATACGAGTAAAATACGATCTATAATTTATAATAGGTATATAAAGCTCGATTAATTTATTGGCAAGCTGTTTTTAAGTTTGCCAAGATACGACAACCGATAAAGACTATTGTAGATGTTATATTAAAAACCGGAGGGCTCATAACGTTAAAAAACATTAAGTTTATTACCCCAAATATCCAACATTAAGTCCATTATAATGAAAATATGATATCCATCCACAATGTTGTTTGATGAGAAAATATAGCTTTTCCTAAAATGAAATGTGGCTCCGCTTTCATATTTAAGCAAATTTGGTCATTCGATATCCATGTTTCGTACTCATCATAATTGCGATGCATTAGGTACGAACCACATTTATCCTATGTTTTTAAATATACATAGCCAGAAAAGCATCGAGATTATAATATTGTTTGTTTTCCCAGTGAACGGATATCCGTTCACTAGTCGATAGTGATGATGCGGTGAACGTTTCTACATGAATTAGAATAAGGATAAGAAATTGAATATTAAAATAAGTTTCTGAGTGGGTAGTAGGTACTGAAGACGATGCGTTAGGCATACATTATCTATCACATTTAAACGGCCGGTTGCACCAAGTTTTATAAATTCAAAGTGTGGTTTTTTATATAAAACTTTAGCCGGAGGTGGTTATAATGTTCTATTTAAAAAATCCACGCTGACGGAAAGCTAAATTAACTATTTAAATAGCAATAGTTACAATGATGCGTCGTCGTCCGAATAGAAAGCCGAGTGATAAATGCACTGATTGCAAAATAACTTTATCATGTTCTGTCGCTTCATCGATTGTCGCGCTTTTACGCGCGTATCAACTAATCAATCCATACTCCATACTTATACTTATAACGCAATATTGTGCTTATAATATTATAAATAATAAATATTATAAATGCGAAAGTAACTCTGTCTGTCTGTCAGTCGCGCTTTCACGCCAAAACTACTAAACTGATTTATATGAAATTTGGTGAAGACATATTTTGAGTCCCAGGAAAGGACATATGATAGCTTTTATCGCAGAGACCCCTTAAGGGGGAAAAAAGGGGGGCGGAAGTTTGTATGGGGAATCAATAACTGCTGAACCGATTTAGATGGTATGGAGATAGTTTGAGTTGTGGGGAAGGATCAACAATATATTGTCCCCGAAATCATTCCTTAATGGTGTAAAAGAGGGGGGGAGGGATTGTAAAGGGAATCAATAAAAAACCGGCCAAGTGCGAGTCGGACTCGCGCACCGAGGGTTCCGCACAAACCTGTAGGTATATAAGTTAATAATAAAAAAATATGTGATGTAACTTAAAATGTAAGGTTTTTTGGAATTTTTCCTTTATATGTGCTATAAAACATTGCTTAATGCCAAATTTCAAGATTCTAGGTCGACTGGAAGTACTCTTTAGGTTTTCATTCCCTTGGGATTAGTTGCGAGTTTGAAAATATGCGGCTTAAATTGCTGTTTCTTTTTATTGCGTTGACATAGAAGTTTGATTTTATTACAGCTTAGAGGCATTATAGACCTGAGTATTTGATATGAATTTCAATTTAATACCTCTACGCGTTCATGAGGAAAGGGGTAGTAAGTTTAAAATTATTAAAAATATTTTTATTATATGATGTAACTAAAAATTTACGGTTTTCGCAATTTTTTCCTTTATCTGTGCTATAAGACGTTACTTTGTACCAAATTTCAAAATTCTGAGTTTACGGAAGTACCCTGTAGGTTTTGATTCCATTGCGAGTGTCGAAAATTTGCGGCATAAACGGCTGTATCTTTTGATTGCGTTGGCTTAGAAGTTTGATTTTTTCACAGCTCCAAGGGACAGTAGACCTGAGTATTTCGATGGACGCGGTGGCCCTCCTCAAGAGGTGGACTGAGGGGGCCACAGCTCGTGGGGAGACTGTTGTTGCGGTGTCTCTTGACATCCGCAACGCTTTCAACAGCCTGCCCCACGAGTGTATAAAGGAGGCACTCCGCTTCCACCGGGTGCCTCCGTACCTCCGCGCTCTCGTGGAGAGCTACCTGGAAGGCAGGTCAGTTCTCTACGAGGGACCGGATGGTCGCGTCCATACGTGGGCAATGGCGGCAGGTGTACCCCAGGGTTCCGTACTAGGTCCTCTACTATGGAACCTGGAGTACAATTGGGTTCTGCGAGGCGGCCTCCTGCCACGAACGGAGGTCGTCTGCTTCGCCGACGACACGCTTGTTGCGGCGAGAGCCAAAACGGGGGAGGAGGCGGCCCACCTTGCGTCGGTCTGCGCCTCTTTGGTTGTCCGTCACATCCGCCTCCTGGGCCTGGACGTGGCCCTCGACAAAACGAGGGCCATGAGTTTCCACGCCCCCCGTCGCAGAATCCCACCGGGGCTACGAGTCCGAGTGGAGGGGGTCCGTATACCGGTCGAGGCCCACTTCAAGTACCTCGGCCTGGTTCTGGACCCCCGATGGAGTTTCGAGGAGCACTTCAAGCTTCTCACTCCACGGCTGTGTGCCGCCGCAGCCGCACTCGGACGGGTCCTCCCTAATGTGGGAGGGCCGGGATCGGCGTGCCGTCGTCTGTATCACGGCGTGATACGGTCGATGGCACTCTACGGAGCCCCGGTATGGGCGGAGTGCCTCTCTCCCCGAACGGTGGCCCTCTTACGACGTCCGCAGAGGGTCATAGCAACCCGGGCCGTGCAAGCTTATCGCACAGTCAGCCACGGCGCGGCCTGCGTTCTTGCGGGCCAAACGCCGTGGGATGTCGATGCACGCGTCCATGCGGAGGTGTATCGTCATCGGGTTGCCATTAAAGAACGGGGGGAACGATCCGCTCCTGAGGAGGTGGAGCGGGTTCGTACCCAGGCGCAGAGGGAGGCTCTGCGTCGATGGGGCGAGGCACTCGTCTTCCCAGCTGCCGGCCACCGGACGATCGACGCGATTCGTCCGGTGTTGGAGGAGTGGGTAGGGCGCCGGCAGGGCAGTCTCTCATTCCGTATGGTGCAGGTACTGACCGGACATGGTTGTTTTGGTCACTACCTGCACCGAGTCGCGCGTCGGGAGGAAACGCCGCAGTGTCATCACTGCGACGCTCCCGACGACACTGCCGAGCACACCCTGTTGGTGTGCCCGGCCTGGCGACGCCAGCGCAGCGAACTCAACGCTGCGCTGGGAGGCGGAAACCTCTCGCTGCCGAGCATGATCGTGACCATGCTCCGCGGCGAGGCGGAATGGGGGGCTGTCGCCTCCTTTTGCGAGGACGTCATCTCGCAGAAGGAGGCCGCGGAGAGGGAGCGGGAGAATGATCCTCAAGCCGCTCCCATCCGCCGCAGACGGACAGGCAGGCGAAGGCGGGCATTTGCACAAGCAATGCCCGTCTAATGACCCTGCCGTGGAGGCCTGCGTGCACGGTCGGCCCCGTGCACGCCACCGCAAGGCCCTCCGTCTGGGGATTGCCCTGGTGTTCTCGAGCAATCCCCCCTTGGCGATAGCCCGACCCCGGTCGGGCTTGCCCGGGCGCGCTGGTAGTGGTAGTCGCAGTGTGGACCTTACCATGCGCGCCCATAAGGGCACGGAGAACACCGGGGGGTTTTAGTGGGTCGGCCTGGCACTCTGCCGGGCCAGCCCCACACACGCCCGCCGTCCAGCCAACGGCGGGTACGGTGCGATTACGCATTTCCCCCCGAAAAAAAAAAAAAAAAAAAAAGACCTGAGTATTTGGTATACATTTTAGCTTGATACCTCCACGCGTTCCTGAGAAAAAGGGTCTTGACAGACAGACAGACGGACGGACGGACAACAAAGCGATCCTATAAGGGTTCCGTTTTTTCCTTTTGAGGTACGGAAACGTAGAAAAGGAATTCCACGCGGACGAAGTCGCGAGCAAAAGCTAGTACTTACATAATGCAACAATGATGACTTACATTAAAGCACCCATTAAGATCACTGTTATATCATAGTTATTTAGACTCTGCTAAGATTGGGTTGAATTATACCCTAGTTCCGGACCCTACATGTCACACGCGAAATAAACAACTCCATTCAACTCTCTGAACAATCATTAAACATTAAGATGAAAGTTAAGATATTAAAGTGAAATTAACATCTTCAGTTTGAGATCGCTTAAGACAAGTTCAACGTGAAATTAATAATTAATCACGCAGTTTGCAGACATAAAAAAATATAGAATGTAACGGGATCCTGAACTTGATGAACTAAGTATTATATTATATTATAGTATTATATTATATTATAATTACACAATGACAAAAAGCAAACATTAAAGATAATTGTATCCTAATTACTTAAGTACTTAAAGCTACGTAAACAATGAGTCGTCGTTTATACGAGTATTAAGCTTTAGGTAGATAAATCCTTTAAGGGGAAATTTGTATTTTCATCCCATACCAGCTGTGCCCGCATCTTTGCTTGCCTTCCTCGATAAATGAGCTATCCAAAAATAAATGAATTTTTAAATTCAAACCTGTGAGCGCATCCCAACGAAAAAACTATACAATATATGTATACGGGGTGTAACTGAACACCCCAATAACATTTAAGGGTATGTATCCATCAGAAGTAGAGATTCTGTAGGAAAAATATTAGGGCTAACAAACCTACTTTTTTTCCATACAAACTAAATAAATATTTTTTTGGTATTAAGTTCCGAAAGCCCTACGTAAGCGTACGAGGAATACTACGCTCAAGTCGGTCACGTGTCATTTTGTGTTTAAATTTCTTTTGTGTTAAGAGCTGATTATGGTTGTCACTTGAAAGTTTTTGCTTTCAGTTTAAAATCAAACAACTCTGAAAGTATTGGGGTTCTAGGTCTCAGACAAGCACCGAAGGTCCATTTAGTATCTAACTTATATGCCCCTTAAATGTTATTGGGGTGTTCAGTTACACTTGGTATATAAAGATTGCGTTTACCCATAGAATTTGTCTAATAGAACTTTTATGTATCTTGTAACGTTCGGTAGTGCATTTATAGTACTCAGGTCCATGGTGGCCAAAAATGTAAAATTTTTTGAGTTCCCCAGTGATTCCGAAGGCACTTTAAAGAGCGGCTCCTACACCTGGAGCTCAACCATGATCGCATTTATAGTAAGGTTAAAATAATATTGAAACAGAGACACCGCTCTTGATGCGTACAGCGCCATCCCGCTCTCAGTGCTGTTATATTGTTTTAAGCGATCATGGTTATTAGGGGGCTGATCTTCCTTTCGTAGACTTAATTCACCTGCTTAATTCACTTAGGTGCATTAAGTCAACCAAGAAGTATACCTTATTCACCCAGGTGAATTAAATCTTCCAAATAGTACTTTTATTCCCCTGGGTGCATTAAGGCTACCAAATAATATTCTTTATTCACCCAGGTGAATTAAATCTACCAAATACTAATCTTTATTCACACAGGTGCATAACTCGTAAGTCTATATTTTTATTCACCTGTGTTTGATAAGTATATCTAAGACATTGGGAAATGGTGTCAAAATGAACTTCCTAATATTTTTTATTATCTTTATCAGCACTAGTAATAAACGGATTTCTTTAACGCATCATTTCCAAAAAATGTCGTACTGTAATGCTTTCATCCGATAAACTTAACTGAGCCTTTTGAATGATTCCATCGTTAATCTGATTAGTCTGCCTGCGTTTTCTAGGATTGCGTATCATATATGCATCTCTTTTGAAAGCATTTAGTACTTGAAGTAAATTTTTATTGTTTCGTCGAAAGCGGTTATTTAACGAAAGGTGCCACCCCTCAATATAATTATTTGATCGGTGTCGTTCACCACACACCACTTCTTTATAAAGTCGGATTTCATCCAGTAGGTCTTAAAATAATTGAGAAAGGATTGTACTTCCTTACGATTTGTGTATTGTTGTACAATATAGTTCAAACCTTCGATAATTTGTTTTTCTGGTAGTAATGCCAAGTTAGAGCAGAGGTAAATACATATTCATAATCGCAAGTTTTCCAGTCTTCAGAAATTTGCGACATTATAATTTTGAACATAATTGTAGGAGTTTAAATCTTTATGTGACATCAAGGCATAAATAAGAGGTGTAATATTGGTATTCTGAATATCACTGCCACAATCCCCCTGTATTGAATTAATCTGGCAGCATGGTTTGGAGCATAATTTAAAAGTACCATCTCCGGAAAAGTGCTTCAGCTGTCTCATCTTCAATCTACTTTCTTTAGAACATAGCAAAATGACACCATCACAATAATTATAGTCGGCTAATAAGAAATCGTCAAACTCATTATGGATGGCAATATTGGCAAACATTTTCGGTATTCCTATTTCTTTTTCGAAAAAGTCCTGATTTGATGGCATCAATAAATTTATAAATTAGACATTTTAAAATTGTTTTATTTTGTTAAAGATGAATTAATATTATTATTATCCACTATTTGATACGATATTAAAAATTAAAAGACGCAAATATGCAGTGACATTTTCAAAAGACTATCATTAGGATCAGTAGCAGTCGAGTTTCTGGTTATGAGTAGGTGCGAGATCGGCATAGCACGGGCCGTGGACAAAACGGGACAAAAGAAAAATAACATGTTTCTGCTCGCTTTGAATGAATACTTTATTGTTTAAAAGTTAAAAATACAAAAGAATTGTTGTGATGGACTAACAAACGGCGGCCTTATTGCCAAAGCAGCAATCTCTACCAGGCAACCGATGGGTAGAGGAAAGTTTAAACTGAAAAGATAATGACAGGTATGATATTAAAGTTCTTACTGAAATGTAAAAATATACTTGATAAATAAAAATAATAAAATACATAAACTACACATATAACAGATATTTAAGACATACACTACATAAGATACCTACATATACTACTATTATGGTGTTGGAGATGTTTCCCTAAATATCCAGCTGCAGGAAATGTTTTTTTACAATGATGCATTCAAGATGCATCATACGATGGTGCACGTCTGATGGCTTCGGGTAGGGAGTTCCACAGTTTGATGGTTTTCTCATATAACAACGAAACAAGACGGTACGAGAGTTAGTCACTTTCTCTACTATAGTCTACGCGCCGTGCTAGGCCTGCAGGATTTATAAATGGAATAGGTTACAAAACTCGCAACAACGAATGGTTGACTTTAATGCACCCAGGTGAATTAAACATGCGAAATAAGTGTACTTAATTCACCTGGGTGAATATTACTATACTATTTGGTAGCTTTAATGCACCTAGGTGAATAAAAATATTATTTGGTAGACTTAACTCACCTGGGTGAATAAAGTATACTATTTGGTTTACTTAATGCACCTGGGTGAATTAAGCAGGTGAATTAAGTCTACGGAAGGCTGATCTCCTTTGCTCCAGGCGTGTTCGTTGGTTAAACATCCCAAATGATGAATAGATCTATCGAAGAATAGAACAGGGTGCACCTGTGTTTGCATAGACATATGCACTGTCATATGACAGTGACAGTGCATGTAATACTGCGCAGAATATATATGTCCTGCGCAGTATCAATTGAAATGGTGACCGCGACCAATAATTTAAATGTACTGTTTTTAATATGTTGTAAGAGTTTTAAATGTAAAAAGGCTACTGCTATTCTACCTTTTGTCTGTGTGAATGCATAATTTTCAGAAAAGCTTGTCTTTATTTCAACATGTTATACATTACAAAATATTTATCTTTATTATACCTTTCCAGTTATATTTTTGAGACAAAAAGCAATATTGTATCGCATTTAATTTTGTCATATTATGTGTATTCTTTTTAACGAGAGGCTCATTAGATAATTTAACATAAAAATGGCTTAAATATAAATGGGATAATCCACGTACGGATATCAGGCAATACTTTCAAATGAGAAGCTCTGATAACTAGTAATAGCTCAATTTATTCAGAATACCGTATTCAGAGTCGTCTTATCTAAGGCTGAGTATTTATTTAGTCTCTATCGAAATCTAAATGTGCAATTTATAGAAACGTTTCAGCTACTTATAACGAACAGTGCATATATTTTTTAGAATTATATATTGCATTATGTGACAAAGGTATAGAGCTTGATAGAACTTTAATATTCCTTATTTATTTTGATGATTTATATTTGTATTAAATATGACATAGATAAGAATTCTGTTCACAGTCAAAGTGGTAACCAACACAAACAGATTGATATGCAATATTGCATTTTGAATATTACATTATATTTGAAGTAGATAGATATTTAGAAAGAAAGAAATGTTTTATTGGGCTTCACACATACAAGAAGATACATGTACAATTACGATAAACTAACATTACAAGAAAACAAAGCAATATAAATGATAGACTATGGAGGCCAAAAGTAACCGCCTCAGCTAATACTATTGGCGGCGGAACCGCAATAGTGCTGATTTTCAGGAAAAGCCTGAACACATGCTATATGTTAACACATTATACTATGCTATGCTTAATACATTATGGTGCAAAATGGTGACAATTTTCATTTGATAAACTCACAAGTTCACTTCTGTCCCCTAGGGGAGGGCTGGGCTATAGATTGGAGGGCCGTAGAAATAAATGTCTAGCTTTTTACAATCCCCCCGGTAACGCGCCGTACCATTTTAAACAGCCTATGATGCTAATCTCTCTTTTTTGCGGACATTACTTAATGACATTTATGATTGTACTCTTCATTCACAGACAAGACTTGTATACAAATCATATACCTACTGCATTTTGTTATTATTGTTGCAGATAAAATTGTCTAATGCCCCTTTTTCAAATGTGCGATTTTCATCACTGGCTTCTTTGCAGACATAATGTTTGTAATTTTGGTTAAAAACTATAGAGTGTGCAACACAAAACAGCAATATGGCCGGTACACACATTGTTTAGTGTTTAGTGCGAGTGGCTTGTTTAGTGTTAAGTGTTTAGTAAAAAACACGTTCGGACAGCTTCTGTTTAGTGTTAAGTGTTTAGTGTTAAGTGTTTAGTGTTTAGCGAATAGGAACGCGTTCTATTTTTTCTGCGAGTCGCCCCTCCCGCTCTCCCGCCTTCACCCCTCACTTAACACTAAACACTCACTAAACACGTCTGGACAGATCTGTTTAGTGTTTAGTCCATATAATGAACAAATAAACTAAACACCGTTTACTAAACAGTGTATGGACAGCACCTACTAATCACTTAACACTAAACAGTCTACTAAACACTAAACACTAAGCACTTAACTAAACAAAGTGTATACCGGCTAATACGTATTTAAACTACTCCAGACGCCAGCTCTCGTATAGAATGACAGATGAAAGAGGACAACAATCGGCTACCGATGCAATGTCTTGGTGCACTGAATAGGGAAGATGCAAATGTAATATTTATGAACGATTTGTAATTAAAATGTTATAAAAACCTAAAATAAAAATGATGGCAACGTTTTTATTTTAGTTAATACTATTTTTCATGAAAAATTGCGGATGAAAAATATGCGAAACGGAACGCATCTTGATCTACCAATCAGCGACTAGTGACGTCACTCGTGTTTTATGTCCCGTCAGATGTAAAGGTAAACATTACTTTTACGAAGATTATTTACATTTTTATGTAAAAAAATGGTAGTTGGTTGTATAAAAATAGACCCCAGAAACCTACCCCAGACCAAACCCCAGTCCCTGTATAAAAATAGACCGAGAGTTAGTGTCGACATGGTAGTAACTTTTTTGTTGAAAGTGCCGAGTTTTCGAGTGCAGAAATGAAAGGAACTAAACTTTTCCGGTAGGTAAAGTATTAAATTACAGTAAAGTGTTAGTGTTTTATTAAGAGCATAAAGTACGAAAAGAAGGTTATCGTGTTACAATCATTTTTTTCAACGTTTGATCAGAAGGTCCAGTTAAAATCAATTTATTTGGGAACATCCAAACGTCTTTTTTCAGAGCAATAATTGCATTTTTCTGACTATCTTATGTCTTATAGTCATGGATAGTCCATTTAAAATAAGTTATTTGAAACAAATGGAACCTTTCCCTATGATATTTGAATTGAATGTTAGCGACGAATGAGTGACAGACAGAAGTGACGTCATCAGAACTGTAGGCCCCTTTTAGCGCGAAATTTGAAACTGTTAGTTTCAGATGGCTTTTTATTGCAGTAAAATTTATTATTTTAATTTTTGTCATACTTGTGATCTATTCTACATGGGATTCTTTACAATAAACGCAAAAATAAAAATATTGCATGTTCCCTATTGGTCTTTTAAACCAGTCGTAAAAAGAAATAAATACCGAAGTCTTTGTCAATTAAGTACATCAATGTGAAGTGTAATAAACTACATAACTACTACTATTATATTGAAAAAATCATTTATTTGACATGCCATAGAAATGAAATAAAATGTATTTTTTTCCAAAAAGATACCAAAGGAAAATTGGGGTACTTATGATTAATACATGATGACTTATAGACTAGAAACATGTCGCGGGCCGCACAAATAGTAGTCGCGGACCGCGGTTTGGACAGCCCTGCCCTAGGGGATCGGGCTAGGGGATCCTGGTGGGTTATTGTCTAAGAAAAAATCTATCACGATCGCTTATGATTTGACAGCCATTGCGCCGTGAACATAAGACTCTGTACCGACTTCTTTTTATAAAGGAGTAATGGATGAGCTGCGACTGTCAAATTGTAAGCGATTGCGATAGATTTTTTCTTAGACAATAACCCCCCTGGTGGCTTAACTCGTCTGCTGTGACCATGTATTTATTAATTGTTTTCAAAAACGCTATGTGCAACACTGGTGCTCGGGTTGCGGTCACTTAATCCTCTATACTATAGCATCTGTACTTAATGTTTTCCTATTGAGTTAAAATTGCATAGGCAAATTGGTAAAAATTTTTTACCTAACGTAACATTAGTTTCGCTAACACTAATGTTAATCCTGTCCTGTAACTCGAATCAATAAAGAATTAAAGAGATCCTATAATTACTATAATCTGTTGTGTATTATCGTCGAAAGTAAATTGCGCGTTTTATGCCTAATCTGTTCCAATAGTATAATGCAGTATCCATAAAAAGCCATCATCATTATATTTATGATTAGATAGTTCGCGATAACATCGTCGTGGCCAAAACTGGACATAAACATAAAGTGTTACTCGTATTTGACTTTATCGCTGACGTCAACGCTGCTTTAGTAACAAAATTTAATAAAACTACTTTATAATAGAATTCTGTCGTAAGTACCTAATAGTTTCCTTATGGTAAATGAGCATTGCGCAAGTACCTATATGCTAATTATCAAATCGTTTAATAAAGCCACACACTTTTTTCATCACCACAGTACCAGATCGTATACGTCCCATTATGGGCATGAATACCGAGATTCTGAGAGCTCACAATCTCGGAATCACGGCTTAAATTTTTATGATTCATATTATAATTATTATTAAGTATTGAGCAAGGTACAATATCCAAATACCCGCATTGAAAAAAAAATACAGTCATTTGCGAAACATAATATTTAGATAATATTTACTTTGTAATTTTTAATGTAATAACAATAATAAATTCTTTATTTGCAATAGTTGTTTACTATTTTCTAGGCCCTGGTCCCCACACTAGGATTCCCTGTGTTGTGGGAACCAGTCACGACCGTTCCAGTCTCACAATGAAAAAAAAAATTTTTTAAATATAATTAAATGTGCAAATATTAATTTAGTTATTCGCCGTATGGTATGTGTATGTATGTGTCATGGATTTATTAATTCCATGGTACGTGTTATGCCATAGTGATAGCTAGATGCACAAATTTCAAAAAATTTAAGTACTCCTATCTATCCACTCGGTTTCGAAATGTTAATATTCGTTGTATTAGATAAAAGTAAAATGTGAGCACTTTCACCTTTAAACAAAGAAATTATTATACTCGTTGTTGGTTTAGTTCAACTAAGGACTTCATACTTATTAAGGTATTTGGATTTTAAATTTATTTTTCTTTAGATATAGAAGAGTGTGATTTACGTAGTTTATTAAATACTAGCTGTGCCAGCGAACTACGTTTCGCCGTATATTTTTTACCCGTTTTTGCAACATTTGTCATTGATGCTCAGCTCCTATTAGTCGTAGCGTGATGTTATATAGCCTAAAGCCTTCCTCGATAAATGGACTATCCAACACAAAAATAATTTTTCAATTTGAATCAGTAGTTCCTGAGATTAGCGCGTTCAAGCAAACAAACAAACTCTTCAGCTTTATAATATTAGTATAGATTAATAAATACGCATGAATTTTTTGTCTTATTTGTTGACCGCATGCATTATAAAAGCAAAGTGCAATATTTAACATGATTTATTAATATTGCCAGCCGAAATGTAATTTTTTTAGAATAGCTTATAGACTTGCAATATTTTCATTTCAATCATTTTATTTGCTCATAAAACATGGGTATATACATAGGTGTTAAATGCAATACAAACGGAGTACAGCCATGATTCGCCATAGGCATATGAGAAGTAAATTAAAAATTAACATGACAGGATTCTAAATACAATAATAATAAATAAATGTCAGACTGGGATAACCACGATCTTCATAATAATTACAGTCACTATAATATTAATATTTATAATGTCAATGTCAATAAAACTTAATTATAAAATAGATACTAATAATTTTTGTAGTAAAATTAGGGAATTATGATGTCAAATAAGTTACAATGTCAAATAAGTTGCAATGACAAATAAGAAATTAATCTATTCTAAACAAGCTTAAATACATTAATAATGTCAAATTAGGATAACCACGATCATAATAATATTCAAAATCACAAAAATAAAACAATAATAATAGTATTTATAATGTCAATGAAAGTTATGTTATAGGTACAAAATAATTTACGTAGTCAAATTAGGGAATTATGATGTCAAATAAGAAATTAAACAGTTAAATTAAACCAATATATTAAATGGATAGAATTATTGTGATTTCCACTGCTGAGTTGTCTTATCATCTAAGAAGACTTGAAGATTGTAATACGCTTTAGTAGCAAGAAAACCACTGAGTGTAGTTTTAAACTGATGATTGTCAGATATAGACCTAATGCACAATGGAATTTTGTTATACATAGTAGGTGCCATACAGTTAACACTAACTTTGCGAAGGGTTGTCTTGCAACTATGAGTTACTTTTAATTTGCCATCTTGACGGTTTCCGTTGGGATATGCTTCAAAGTAATGCATATTATTTCTCACAAAATTTGCAACCTCACTAATATAAATAGAGGTGACAGTCAATATTTTATGATCACGGAAAAAGGGTTTACCTGAATCTTCCTGCATCAGGCCAAACATAGCTCTTAAACATCTTTTCTGTGCCCTGAATACACTTTGCTTATCAGTACTATTGCCCCAAAATATTATACCATATTTTATAATGGACGCAACATATCCATAGTATGCTGTTAAAAGTGTTTTTATATTTGTAACTTGTCTTAATTTATACAAAGCGTAAGAGAATTGGTTTAATTTTTTTACTAAAATGTAAATGTGAGGTTTCCATGTCAACTTATTATCTATTGTTACTCCTAAAAATTTTGTTATATCCACTTCTTTTATTGAATTTCCTAAATAATTTATGTCAAAATTTAATGGGGAATTATTCCGTAGTTTAAAATTCATTACATATGTCTTTTATAGGTTTATTGTCAAATTATTTAATGTCAACCATTTAATTACTAATTTTAAAGTGTTATTAATGTCATATTCTATGTCATGCGAATTGTCAAATTTAAATAATATAGTACTGTCATCAGCAAAAATTGTCATAAAGTGATTAGTCACACTAGGAAAGTCGTTAATATATATATTAAATAGCAGTGGACCTAAAACACTGCCTTGTGGAACACCAAAGCAGACACACCTTTCTTTCGACACATAAGTGGTATTGATACCAGTTTCAGGATTAATCCTATTTATGTGGGTAATTTGCCTTCGGTTATTTAGATAAGATCCAATTAGTTTATTGACATTGCCTCTTATGCCATACGTTTCAAGTTTGCTTAACAGAGTTTTATGATTAACACTGTCAAACGCTTTGGTCATATCCATATAGATGGCTACGGTTGGACTTCGTTTTTCTACATTACTAATAACTCTTTCTAAAAATTCGAATATTGCCATATTGATAGACCTATTTTTTCGAAAACCATATTGGTACTTTGTAAAAATTTTATTTGTTTCGAAGTAGTTGTAAAGTTTGTCATATATAACCTTTTCAAAAATCTTGGAAAATATGGACAAAAGAGCAATAGGTCGATAATTTTTTAGAAGTTTCTTGTTATCTTTTTTGTGTATTGGAAGAGTAATTGTTACTTTCAGTCTATCGGGAATAATTCCTTCTTCCATGCATAAGTTTACAATGTGGCTTAATGTGGGTGCAATTATATTTCCTACTTGCTTAATGGCGCTAGTGCATACATTGTCATACCCTACACTGTTAGTGTTTTTTAGGGATTGAATAATTTTTACAATGTCAAGTGGAGAAGTTGGTGAAAGAAATATTGAATGCAGTTGATTATACTGAATATTTTTCAAATTTGGTTCATTATCATTAGAAACATTTACAGAATCTACAAAAAAATTGTTAAATGCATCGGCTATATTTGTCGGATTGGTTATTTCTATGTCATTATTTAAAATACAAGAAATATTTTCTTTTGGTGTATTATTATTATACTTTTTAATTATTTTCCAAGTGGCTTTTGATTTATTGTTGGACTTATTAATATAGTGGTCATTTTGCGCTTTTTGAGTGAGTTTAATTATTTTCTTATATCTTTTTGTGTAATTTTCAAATGCTACTTTATTTACTGTAGTTGGGAATTTACGGTATTTCCATAAAAGAGCTCGTCTTCTTTTGCTGCACGTTTTGATACCCCGCGAGACCCATTTAGTTTTTCTTTCAGATGAAACTTTTATTCTCTTGTTAGGGAAACACAGATTATAAAAGAGCGTGAAGTAATCGTGAAAAATATTAAAAGCGTAATCTGGGTCAACTGTATCGTAGACATCTTTAAAGCTGAGACTTTTAATACAATTTGTGAACTTGCGCATATTATCCCAAGAGAAATCACAGCGGTAAGTGGACCAGTATTTAAGTCTGCATGTTTTATTAACAGGCACATTTATTATTTGAGATGTATGGTCGGATAGAGCTAAGTCAATAATTTCACCTTTAGCGCCACGTATATTATGAATTATGTTGTCTATACAAGTGTTACTACTAAGCCTTGTAGGCTCTTCAAATTGAAATATTAAGTTATATGTAGATAACAATCGGTTAAAATGTTTCGTAATTTTACTATCTTTCAAGATGTCAATGTTAAAATCACCGCAAATAATAATTTTATAATTAATGTTAGAATTAGTGATACAATTTAATATTTCATCAAGTCTAGTTAAAAATAAATTTAAAGATTCTACTCTCGTTCTGGGAGGTCTGTAAATACATATGATAAACATTTTGTGTTTCGCTATCTTTATTGCAGAACATTCGACTATATCACTTATTGATTGTTTGACGATAGTGGGAACGTTCTCACATTCATGGCCATTTCTAATAAGAATGCAAGAGCCACCTCTATGCTGCTGCCTGCAGAAGTACGATACTAATGTATAGTTTGTTAGATTTAGGCGATTCAGGTCAGTTTCTGTCATGTTATGTTCCGTTATGCATAAAATATCAATGACTTTATCAGATTCTTTCAGTGTTTCAAGATTAATTAAAAGTGAATTCGCTTTGTTTATAAGTCCGTTAATATTTTGGTGGAGAACATATAAATTATTAAATTCGAAATAAATGATTAGAAGAACCATAGGTTGTTTCAGAGGCACACATAGTCTCAGACCCACTCTCAATGGTTTTGTTGCAATTAATTTTAGTAGGAGAAGGAAACCTTTCAATGTCAATTTTAAAATTTTACATTATTGTTTCGAATATATTAATAAATCCTAAATTATTTATTCTACCGGTCAAACAAGAAAACATTTCATAGGTCAAGCATGTGTTGGAGTCAAAAAAATGTATTTGATCATGATTTTGCAATTCTAAATATAACAAAGTATTAAACATCTCAATTTTGTAGTTATATATTGGTGCTCCTTGTATATATGTGGGTGTACATATTACAACATTCGTATGTTTTACTTCTCTAATTGAATTCCTAATGGTATTAATCAATTCAACTGGGTTTTGATTTGATTTCAAGTCAGCATCTCCCAATACAATGACACAGTAATCATCCATAGTTAAATTACATAATTTATATTCTAAATTAGCAAGTAGCTGTTGAGTACCCGAGTTAGGTGCTAGAAAGCGGTAAATATCAAAATCTGTTGAAAATATATTTTCAGCAGAGTGCAGAGTACCTATGTAGTGTCTATTACTTAAAATGTAAAGTTTTCTTTTAGTTTCATCACCTTTATGGTTACTAGTAGTAGTGGGGTGATTTCTAGAATATTTATTGGAATTGCTTGATGTGTCTTGTACTTGATCAGCTAACGTTTTTTCAAATTCCAAGATCTTCGAAGATTTTAATGCAGAGTGGATGCTATTTCGTTTGGCTTTTTTCTTAGATCTTAGTAGAGGTGTTTTATTAATTTGGTCCACAATACTAACCTTTTTGAAATTTTCTATAGCAGTCAGACTTTTATTTAAGTCCGTCTTCAGCCGATAGTTTTCGCTGTGTACATTTTCTATCTCTAGGTGTGCACTATCTAGTTGTCTATTCACATTTTCTAGCTTTTGAGTAAGATTTCTGATTTTATCATATAGTTCGGTAACATTCAGAGATTCATTCAATGAGCTATTTGGTAAGCTCAGCATTGTTGTATCTAATAAACTTTCTTTCGAAAGATTTATCAGAGAAGAAGATCTTGGCCTGTGTCGTTGTAGACGAATGGTAACATTTTCTGTATCAAAATGTATATTAGAGTTATTCTCCTGATTCATTGTAGGATTTACTTGTTCTTCTATTCTATTTACTTATTCTTTAAAAATAATTTATTTATTATAAGCAAATCTTCAAGCAAAATAGTGTAACAATAGTGTAGTAAAAGCTAAAGTCGTATATATTTATGCCCTTTGCTTTTTCATAAGTTAAGAAATAAATAAATATTTTTTATCTATGACTTACATTGGCTTTTTCTCTATCTTGTTGGTTCTTGAACTGTCGAGTCGTGTAATATTTTATCTATGGTAAGCTTTTTGACGTTAGGTTGGTGCTATTGAATGTTGTCAAAAGCAAACCAATCAGCTGTTTGTTGACTAACACGTCATATTTCCTTATAGCGAATTAAAACAATGCAGCAGATAAATCGTGCTTTTAGTAGTACATATTTAAAAAAATAACTGATTATAAAAATCTCACCAAAAAGTAATTATCCTCACATGTACAGTTTCACTTGATCTATAGTTGTGTTGTTGTAAGTTCTTGGTTATGTTGTGGTTTCAGATCAATTTTATAAGTGAAAGGTGCAATAATATGGTTGAATTATTTATTTTTGCGACGGAGCTATTTCAGTAAGTGTTTATTTACAAATGGACGTGACGTCGAATTTTCAAACGACGAATTTTATTAGGTAGGTACCTATTTAAATAATATAATATACTCATATAAACAAATAATTCAAAATAAATCCAATTTAATGACGTTATAATTAAATAAATAATTTTTGTAGGTCTACAACATGTGAAAAAAAACATATTCAGTTTTGTAAAAGCTCGTCTCTATATAAGTATAATAAAATCGTAGGGGTACAAAAATCTGTAATTGCGAAATATTAAGAAAAAAATACTCAGGTCGCCTTAAAATCATTAGCAGAACACGATAGAATATTTTTTAAAAAAATTGTTGTTTGTTTGTTTGTTTGTCTGTCTGTTTGTCCGGAAAGATCTCCGAAACTACTGGACAGATTTTGATATGGCTTACACCACAATGCTTAGAATTTTCCGGAAGAACATTTAGGCATAATTTCGTTTGTTTAAATTCACTTTTTATTTTTAGTGAAAAAATACCATATAAAATTTTCGAACAATGCTTTAGGTAGAAAAACAACATGGCGCACGTGAAATTATTTTGAAAAGTCTGTCACATAGTACAGAGAGAAGGTATTTTCTTCCACAAAGAAAAGGCAATGGAACTACGCCATACAGCCTGATCTTAAGTAATTGGATTTCGAAAATTGAAAGGCAGGAATGAAGTGTTTATATATTACAAATAAAATTTAATATTTTCTGTTAATGGCTGTGCCCAACTGGATTTCGCCAACCAAATTGTCTTTTTCTTATGTCGTACCGTGGTGGTAAGGCAAAAGGATCAAGCCATACAACCAATGTATAAAGCATTTTTTATGATAATACTTATCGAGTCACAATAAAATTTGTAGATTGGTTTAATTCTTGACTAATTTTCACAAAATCGGTACAATTTTTTAAATATTTGAAATGTTGAAAAGTGAAGATACCCTTTTCAAGGTATTTTGAAAGGTGTTATATGTTTTTACATTAGGACTAAGGAATCAAACTCTTTCATCCATTTAAAACTATTAAAAGTAATAGATTAATATTGATAATTTAAAAAAATATCTGACTGCAATGTTCTGGGTTACGCGTAGAGGGATGGGACGGGACTCTTGATCCTAATGTCTAAAATGACGGATCACATTTTTTTGGATCCACCCAAGGAACATGGATATCGAACGAAGAACCTAAAGAGTAGAACACATTGAACCTAGCCACGTTGATTTAATTTGAAATGACTGCCGATAAAGTTCGTTTCCAAACCCAGCGATATGCATATCAAATGAAAGGCCTTGATGAATAGAGCACTATGAACTTAGGAAAATCGCCCTAAATTCAACATGGCCGCCGCTCAAATAAAACGGATAAAAGTTCGTTTCCAAACCCAGCAATGTGGGTATCAAATGGAAGGCCTTGATGAGTAGAGTACTATGAACCTAGCAACATTGACGTAAATTCAGCATAGCTGCCGCTCAAAAAAGGTGGATAAAATTTCGTTTCTAAACCTAGCAATATAGGTATCAAATGAAAGGCATTGATGAGTAGAGCACTATGAACCTAGCAACATTGACACAAATTCAACATGACCGCCGCTCAAAAAAGCTGGATAAAAGTTAGTTTCCAAGTCTATCAATATGGGTATCAAATGAAAGGCCTTGAAGAGTAGAGCATTAGGTACCTAGGAAAATCGACCTAAATTCAACATGGCCGCCGCTCAAAAAAAAAGGATAAAAGTTCGTTTTCAAACCCAGCAATATGGGTATCAAATGAAAGGTCCTGATGAGTAGAGCACTATGAACCTAGCAACATTGACATAAATTCAACATAGCCGCCGCTCTAAAAAGAAGAATAATAGTTCGTTTCCAAACCTAGCAATATGGGTATCAACTGAAAGGCCTAAAAGAGTAGAGCATTATGAACTAAGGAAAATTGCCCTAAATTAAACATAGCCGCCGCTCAAGAAATGGATAAAAGTTCGTTTTCAAACCCAGCAACATGGGTATCAAATAAAAGGTTTTGATGCGTAGAGCACTATGAACCTAGCAACATTGACATAAATTCAACATGGCCGCCACTCAAAAAAGACGGATAACAGTTGCTTTTCAAACCCAGCAATAGGGGTATTAAATGAAAGTACGCCCTGAAGGGTACCTAGAGCAGCCATGCTCTAAGTGTGTTCCGCGGAACCCTAGGGCTCCACGATAAGGGTTCCGCAATAATTTAGAAAAATCAAAACACACTCTCTGGTCGTACTTTTATTATGCTTATTAATAAAGAATACACTTTTAAAACTATTGTTTTATTTTAGGGTTCCGTCAAGAATTTCGTTTTCCAAAAGGGTTTCGTCACCAAAAAAAATGAAAGTACGCCCTGAAGGGTACCTAGAGCAGCCATGCTCTAAGTGTGTTCCGCGGAACCCTAGGGCTCCACGATAAGGGTTCCGCAATAATTTAGAAAAATCAAAACACACTCTGGTCGTACTTTTATTGTGCTTATTAATAAAGAATACACTTTTAAAACTATTGTTTTATTTTAGGGTTCCGTCAAGAATTTCGTTTTCCAAAAGGGTTTCGTCACCAAAAAAGTTTGAGAACCGCTTCGGGCCTATTGGATGTTCGATGTTAGATGTTACCTGTGTTTAGTGTCCTTCGAGACCGTGATAATGCAACGATCGTGAACTAATTAACGATAACTCCAAGTTTGTGTGTTAGATGTTAGTCATCACGGCGAGTTTGCTAACCGAACTATGCCAGCAACACTATATCGCACAGTACACGTTACAAAAACGTAACCGCATAAATACGTTTTTTCGCATTCGTTTTCTGAATGCGGGCATCCGAATGCATCAAACCTATACAAAATACACAATGACTGCTGCACACGTTCTGTACGTACGTTTAGGTAGAATGGTAGAAATCCCGAATGAGAAGAAACGAACGTCTGCGCTACGTTCACGAAACTCCGTGTCTGTATTCCTTGACCGGAAATCGAATACGGAAAACCTATTTGTACAATAACCTCCCCCCCCATTCATGCTACACATTAACTCTACGAAAACCGCCAGTATTACGATTACGAGAGACATAAGAACGGTCCAAAGGTCAAACAGTATAGCTTGACAAGGAGCTTACTGTACGACCAGTCTAAATTGGCCAAGTTGTCATATCCAAAAAATATATTTTGTTGGTGTTACCAACACCCATTATAAAATCTAAACTTTATTCGTATACAGTTCTAATTTATTTAACAATTGTTTATTTTAATTCGAAACATGAATACGATAAAGATTATTCTTGCAACTGTGTAGTTCTTTCTACTGAAGAAGAATTTATTAATATCAATAATGTCTTTAAAACAATAATAATACTTAGTGTTTATAGTAATATGTAATGTATTTAATTTTGTGGACTGTTAGATAAAGAGCATTACGAACCTACGAAAATTGTCTTATTTCGAAATGGCCGTTGCTCAAGAAAGGCAGAATAAACTTGAATCATTATGGAATAAAATGGAGGAAAAAACTAAACACTGTGTTAAGTATTTTGATGGCGAAACGTAGTTCGCGGGCACAGCTAGTTAGAAATATAGTGAAATACGATCTTAAACTATTTGTATTTTTTAAAAAGAATTATTTTCAAATTTTAGTAAAAACGACTTCTTTAGTTTTTCGTATAAAAGGTAGATTTATGATTAATTTTGTTTATATTATTACTAGGCAAACACCGTGAGGCAACCTGCATACAATTGGGATGATGACTGAATTCTAATTTTTACGTCTCGTCATTAAATATTAAAATACCGTGGAAAAAGATGCAGTGCTGTGAAATTAGAATTAAAATCGGTTAAGAAATACATTAGATACAAGCATTTTAAGTTGTTAATTTGAAGGCGATTAGACAGAGAGATCCGACATCAACCGTGACGTCATAGTTGAGTACGGCCATATAAACTCCTTGTAAATTGCCGTTTTGCTAGAAAGAGATAGAGAAAAATCTTTAATACCTTTTAATATCTTTGATGTTTTTATAGTTATTCAAAAACCGATTTTTTATTTCTGTTTATTATATGAATGAGCTTCAATTAAAGCAAAAAAAAAATTTTTTGTCATCTAGCCTAGTCTGCGAAGAAATTCAATGGTGAATGTGAAGTCGACCAATCCGCACTGGGCCAGCGTGGTTGACTAAGGCCTAATCACCCTAACATAGGGTAGGCTCGAGCCCCTCGGTGGGGACGTATATGAACTGTGATGATGATGATGATGTTATTATTATCATTAAACGAAATAATTATCATATTTCTAAAGTTTATTAATTTAGTAAATTTCGCTTATCTTATCTTAAACTTGATGAGAATTTAAATGTATTTTTTAATTGGTTTATCTTTTCGAAATTAGACTTTATCAGTTGATTAAAAGTTATATTCGACTTTTAAGCACTAAATGACCATCACCTATACACGGTGTTTCATAATAGCCAATAAATAATCAATGCATTATCTAAAACTAATTATTAAAATGTGTTTACACGTAATATCATTCAACCCAAAATTTTCATGTATATCATAGTATCATCATCATGTCTATGATTTACATGAAAATTTTGGGTTGAATGACATTACGGGTAAACACAATTTAATAATTAGTTTTCGATAAAGAATTGATTATTTATTGGTTATAATGAAACACCGTGTATAGGTGATGGTCGTTTTTATATTTATAATATTCCTGTCAAGGAAATTTTCAATACCGGCATTAATACCGAAATCTCGCGTATCTCGAAAACCAACATGCACTAGTCTGCTTAAACAAAAATGAATTTGTGTACTACGGACTTGTGTAGGATTTTGTTTTGAATTTGCTACCCCTTCGCAGAGATAGGTATGTTTGTAAACTCCCTTAGTTGGCTCTTACGACATCCACCGGAAAAAACGGAGCGGTGACACACATATTCTAAATCCCTCACAAACGAACGCCTCTAGTTCCCTAGTGAAACTCTAAAAGCCACCTGCGGGTAGAAACATTTATAACGCTTCCAATCATATGTGAATTGCAGCAGTTGTGTGTTTTCACCTTCTGGCGTACATACTGTTAGTATTGCCAAATATGGTCGGTTTATTTATTTAGTTTAATTATTTGCAGTATAATACAATTATTTACAAATGCTATAAATTGTAACATATGTTTCGGCTCTCAACATTTTAGTTCAAGGAGCCATAACTAGTCAAAATTTGTGATAATCAATAATTAGACAGTTAAATATTTTTTTAACTATCATATTTTAAAAAATTAATACGTATCAACTAAAACTACAATTATTTTTAAATAAACTTTATTCAATATAAGGAGTTAAATACGATTTTAATGTCAAGATACGAGCTTTATATTTAATAGCAGCTTGGCCTAAATCCGGACTTGGTTTGACTTTGACAGTCTTGACGATTGATCGACGTGGCGATGTCCTTTAAACTGTTAAGTAGGCGCTTAGGCAAATGCTTTAAAGCTATTACAGCGTCATCAAAAAGTCATCGAACATGAAATACTTTATTACAACGCTTAAATGGGAGAGATATTTCTTTTTTCATAGCCTCGGCTAATAAATCCAGAGAATTCATTGACATCATTTAAATTGCATAATTGAAGATGCATTATTTTACAGAAGGAACGTCAGTTGCGTAAGTGATTTTGCAAATAAAAATATAAAATCAAAAAAATCAAAATCAAAATATTTTATTCAACTTGGATTTTACAATCTCTTTTGAAAGTCAAGGAAGCTACGCCAATGGTTCACAAGTCTATAAATAGATGTTGTATGACATGCTACATTAGTTAAACTACCACACTTTATTAATCAATCGTGCAATAATATCCTACAATTTATCTTATTAGAACAAAGAATTGCGTTCGGAACAATAAAAAGCGAAAGAAACAACCTCAATGAACATTAACGTCCTCTTTGAATTCATTTGGGCATTTCAGGACCCAAACAGGTATCGATAGGATAGCTATCAAACCTTTGTTCACTTAATTGGGAGTGCGCTAAATTATACTCAGAGTCCTTTCCATTTCGTTTAGCAGAACCTTTTGAAAATTAAACGATAATGACCCATCGTGATCCTCTTCGTGCTTGAAGTTAGCGGAAAGGAGGAAATATAGATTAAAATCTCAATGGTTGTGATTTTTAACATAACAACGTCGTGATCGTAGATTTTGATAAGTATTATAATTTGAAGATTGACTTAAAACTTACAGGAATTAATGTACATTTACTTAATTTTTTTATTAACACCAATGATCACAAGACTGAAGTTTAATTTAGTTTTAATTTTACGGGTAAACATAATTGTGCTCGCGATGGTATTTCTTATCATCACAAGGATAAACAAAAAATAGTCACAATAGGGAAAATCTTAACTATATACGAGAACTACTATGTCTGTCTTCCTACTTTTTGTTCTAAGAGTTTGGTTAGACTGTAACTTGACTTCAATTGGAGTCGATACATCAATACCTACACAATATTACACTGTCCAATTTTCAGCTCGAAATCTTCAGCCAAGTCTACCTTGAATTGCTTCATCCAATGTATATCTTGAATTAATTAATACTTTATTGTTTAAAAATTAAAAATACAAAAGAATTGTTGTGATGGACTAACAAACGGCGACCTTATTGCCAAAACAGCAATCTCTACCAGGCAACCGATGGGTAGAGGAAAGTTTAAATTGAAAAGCTAATGACAGGTATGATATTAAAGTTCTTACTGAAATGTAAAAATATACTTGATAAAAAGAATAAAGTACATAAACTACACATACCTATAACAGATATTTAAGAAATATACTACATAAAATACATATACTACTATTATGCTGTTATCATACCTATTCCAAAGTGTTATATCTTGCAAAGCGACAAGGATGTCATCTATATAATTAACAACGATCCATCCTATTTATGTTTATAGTTAAGACATGGTTCATTCGCAGAAAAAAAATAAATTCATCTGACGTAATTTTTCATCCAACCTCAGGTACCACTGTCGTCCAGCCTGCTTTAAACCGATTAAGGAATTGTTTAGCAAACAGGCATTCCTCCTGCTTGGATTTCTTGCATCATCCGCAGCGCACGATCTCTAACTAAAGGTTTCTTTTCCTTCATCCAGCGTTTCCTTTAAACATTTTAGGAATTTGCATGACTACTCTAGGAATTTGCATGACGGTCGATTAGATGAAAATTCAAGTATGCCATATTAATTTCCAGTTGGTGAATTTTAAGATCTTTCTCTACGGCTAGTGCCACCAGTCGCCTTATTGTCAGAGTGTACATGTAATAGTCAAGACCATATCGTTGACTAAGTCCATGAGCTACCAATCTAGCCTCCTTTTTGGTTGTTTTATCAACATTTAATTTTGTCGTTAATACATATCGACATCCAACTATATTCCCAGCACTCTGGCTCTTAACTAAGCTTCTGACTTCCGACAAAATAGCTTTTTGCCATCCCTACTTTCTTCAATTTGTTCAACTATCTCCAGATCCTCTTTATAATCACTTCCCATTGTATCCCTTCACCGATGTTCCGACCTCCGAACAAGCGTTCCATTCTTGTTGAATCGCTTTCTGCTATTTGATCACCAGAACCTTTTTCGGGCTTCGTGTCGTTTCGTTCATTGAGCTTCATTGGAACAACTTGAGTCTTCAACTATTTCTCGTATCGTACTATTATATGTTTCAGTTTATTCAGCATATTCACTTGATTCAATTAACTTTTATATTGAACCAAATCCAACTCCATCAAAAGTTTGACATCTCGTACCTCGATGACTTTACGTTCTGTTGGTATCCAGATTCTGTATCCTTTCTTTCGCCCCTACAAAAACACCCTCTTTAGAACGCGCAACGAACTTATTTTTCTGTCGAATTTTGTTCAATACAAACGCTTTGGATCAAAAGATTTGCATATCACTTATATCTCTACATTACTTCCAGTCCATTTTTCAAATCGAATACCACCATTCAAATTGCTGGTTAGACAAAGATTACGCACATAGCAAGCGGTTACAGCATCTGCCCAAAATCCCGCAGTTAGATCGGAAGCTGGCAACATACATCTTGCCATTTCAAGTAACGATCTATTCATACATTCGCTAACACCTTTTATCAGTGCAATGTGTTGTATCGTCAACCTTCTTTGGATACCTTTGGCTTAGCTGCGAAGGCAACAACATCCTGAGGATGCCACGTGGAGTGGCGAAACGCGTCGAATCTAAGTACATATATGAATGTTAGTGTGGTCCTAATTAGTGATTTTCCTTTGTCGCATGCGATTGAGGGAGGGCGGGCGGTGCACCATTCGCCTGCGTAGCTAGTTAGTACCAACTACTGAATTTTTTTGCTATATATCTACTCCTTAATAATTTTCGTTTTTATTTATTATCGAATACTGCGGTCGTTGTTTTACATACAATACTCCTTTAATAGTTTCTTCAGCAAACAGTATTTTTAACAGAACCTTTTGATGCATACACTCTGTATAACTTCTCCAATATTTCGTGAGAAGTTGCAGATCCTCAAATATGTTTTAATTCTGCCAGACTTATCGCCATCACCAAGTCTTCTTTCGCCATTGCGTCATTTTCAACCCATAACACAGCAGTCTCTTCTGCGCTCGGCTTAGCTAATGATCCATTTACCATACCTTATTCTATGCTAGTAGCGCTTAAACTTAAATCTTCCATATCTCGTAATTATTTTCATTTAAAAGTTCAATCTTGACGCTGCCTATTAGAGAAGTGGAAGTCTTTGGCTGTTCAGCAGAGTTGCAGCACCAAAGTAAAGTCGCTAGTAAATTCCAGAAAATATTTTAATAAGAAACCTTAATATCAACAATACATCAACAAATTTTTTTTTGGTAACCAAGTTAATAAACACATTGTCATCACTGTCAAGTCATTCGAAAATCAAAGCAAGACATTTGTATAAAACCTCAACACTAAATTTGATTAACCTCCTTTATTAATTCTACATTGTCCAGCACAAGTCAAGACGATAATAGCGTTAAAAAAATCGCAATCTTTAAAAGTTCTCGAAGTATGTTGAACGCTAACTTAGCATAAGCTAAGCCGCCAATGTTTTTTAGAGATATCTCTACATCGACATTATCTATACAGCAAGATAATAGCTAGATAAGAGTTTAGATGATTAGCATTCTACTAGAGATAAGTGGCTACAATTTAAACCTATTATTGAAGATTAATATATGAAGATAAATATATACATTTAGTTATTCTTTTAAGTGCATTAAAGGGCGTTTCTTATCTTCATATTTGAGTTTGTTTTCACTTTTGTGTGACCTTGAGTGACCTTTCAATGCAAATAAATGTATCTGTTTCGTATTATATAAAGAAAGTAACTATCGTTAAAATGCAACTACAAAATTTCAAGCAGACTTCTTACAAATTATACGAGACATTTCTTTTCAGCCGCAGAATCTCTAAGTCGGGGATGAGCATTAAGAATGAGTAAAGTGAAATCCCGTCTAAGCCTTCCATACACTTAGGAAAGCCCGCAAAGAAACTTCATCACTCCAGATTGGCGTAGGTACGTAAACTGACATTCTTATTTAGTCTATCATAGTAATAATAACTTACACTTTAGATGTAAATAAATATATTTTCGAAAGCAAGGACTGAGTATTTAAAAAAAACTAATAGTTTCCCGGCTTAATAGAAAAATTAATGTTTGGATTATTAGGCATTGTTTCATATAGAATAATTAAATCTTAACTCTTTATTGAGAACTAATTTTTTCGATTAGATATGAAATTCGGGTTATTCCTTTAAAAAAGTAATAATATGTACAGCATAAGAGATGCGCATACATACAATTCGATAATTGATTTTCATTTAAGTATATAGATTGCACATAATCTACCACTACATAACAAGTTCACAAAGAAAGGTAGGCGTACTTAGTTAAATAGGTACTAGAATACCGGAACAACAAATGATAAGTACTCACAAAGGAAACGTGAATGATGCGTTTTTAACAAAACAATAATTTTTCATGTAAAGCAAGTGTACAAAGAGGTAGGCACTCGATTGAAAAAATAAACCTTTCGTTGCTATTTTACTCGATGTATTTTCAGCGACACTTCCTACCTTAACAATGATCCGAAAAAACAATCTACAGCTCTCAGCAGTCCTCTTTGTTTTTCGTCGTCCATTAATTTGATTAAAGCGTGACGGTCGGATTTGTAATTTCATCTTCTTTCGGGATCGTGGAGCTCAATTGTAATTGAAAAGTTAGACTTATTTTTTACTTTGATTGAGTCAATGCTCCAGCAAACTTTTTACCCGTAACTAATTACAAAGGACCTTTGACCTTGTGTTATGGCTGCTCAGAAATTTACAATTAAGAGAATAAGTACGTTAAGGCAAACACACCATTATGATCAAAATTAATGAAGATACAAAAAACTATGAATGAAAAATATCTTACAAACCAACGGCTAATATTCACAAAACAATTCTGTTTGGTTAAAGGTATACCTACTCAAACATTGTTATAGGTGTCTATTCTTCTATTCAACCTAATTCACCAAAAATCGTCATTTCTTCGCATTCAACCCACACGAGAGTTTCATTTTATCTACATATAGATTTACCGGTACGGCGGAGGGAGGACTCTGTACCAGGGTCGCCTGCTTGGGTGCCACCGTCTCACCTATTTCTGTCCTAAAGCAGCAGTGCTTGCATTGCTGTGTTCCGGTTTAAAGGGTAAGATACCGTGACTCTACATCTTACGTCACAAGTTGGCAACGTACACTGTAGTTCTTGTGGGGGTCTCAAATTTGCTGCGAATATCGCAACTTCGCAAGAACCACATGCACTATAGGTGACCTTACCACTGCCCAGTATGCTTGTTTGCCAACTTAGATGTTTATAAAAAAATAATAAAGTTGCCATTCCAGAACCTTTACCCAAAGTAACAACGCGTTCGTTTCGTCCGTAAGCGTCTTCGAGCATTTATGTTCTAAGTTTCGCATAGAACTGCAAAATGTATACTACCGTTCTATGAGTTTTAACGCAACAAACTGACTGAATTATTTTGTGACTTGATGTCTCACAGTTGAGTTCTTTACGGGAAAATGCGTAATTTATACGCATGTTGTATATATCGGTTTTATACTGAGTTGTACAATGTACATTGAGGTTTAATTTTAATAATGTAACTTGCGTATTGAAATTCTACAATGAAGCGCTCTACACACAGAGGGCAAAAGCGGGACGGTAGCGGAATTGCGGTAAGCGATTTACTTGCGCCGCGCCGCTTCCGAGGGCGGTGTCTGTGTGGCATTGTCCATAGCAACACGAACATTACAAAAATTCCGCTCCGCTACCGTCCCGCTTCCTGCCTTTGTGTGTGGAGCGCTTAAATAATGTATAGTATACTCGGTAGTCGTGTTTGATAGCATATTATGCTGAACTACATCGTTGGTTGTGATGCTATTCTTAAACGATTGGTTAGGTAAAGTAAAATTTCAAATATGTTTACATAATAGGTACAGGTACAAGAGAACATAGAAACTAATAGTGGAGTGTAAACAAATATAGCTACTGGGGCTTTTATTTTAACTATCTTAGGTCAGCAAGAACTGTCATTTGTTTCAATAATAAAATAACGCGACTACGAGAATTCTATCGCACGTGCCAAGAAAGTATTTTAACGTATGTATTTTAATTTATCCGTAGCGTGTAACTTGTTGATATATGCTTATGATTCACTTATGTTTATTTAGATATATTGACACCGCATACATTTAATTATACATATTGTATTATTTTCCATTTTAAAAGATGATTTTTAGATAAATATTTTATTAGTTGTTAAAATAATTTATTCTGATTGAAAATAAGACACTTTATTGTTAACTTCATATGACATCTGTGCTTGTGATAAGTACAAAGATTTAATATTTGTTAAGAAGTGCAAAGATTTGAAAATAAATGATTGTGATATTGTATGATTTGCACATAGACGAAGAAGCTTCATTATTGTTTAATTAAAGGTTAAGAACTATTATAAAACAACTTATTTCCAATTGAACAATATAAATTAGAAGAGTTTCATTATTTAGTAAGGTTAACATATTTGACCACGTTAATTCAGCACAACAAAACTTTATCAGTGCGTACCACTCACGCAAGATAAAAAGTTAATGTATTTTTAACATTAAATAATTACCGCATAAAAATCAGGTACTATTAAGACATCAAGACTAATAATAATAACAAGACTAATAAAAATAATAAATAATCTTACTAAAGGTATTAACGTTATAAGATACTATAACAACGATTTCTAGCTAGAAAAATCAGTTCATGATTCCTGGAGGAATCAGTGAACGCATATAAAAATAGATATAATCGAACATGGAACCTCCTCCTTTTTTGAAGTCAGTTAAAATATAACTTCGATGTGGCGGAAGAGGTAGGAACCTATTTGGAGAATTCACGATGTCGAAACCAATGAATAGTCACTTTTCGATTAACGACGCATCAAAACGTATTCGTGTTTATTTGGTATTTATATGTCAAACACGTCAAACAGATTTTTGCGCTCTCTATCAATCATTGGATTCAAAGGAAAATACCTGCCGATTTGTTAAGCAAAGTCAATTTCTATGTTCCGAATGGAAATTTCCGCAATTGTCGCATTATCCTATGTCCCTATAGTATTGCAACCAATTATCGGCAGAATAATGTTATATGCCGTGATACGAAGACGTACGAGTATGTACAAGGAATTAACTATAGACCTGAATCGGGATATTTGTTTCAGCAGTAAGTATGTATTAATTTATTTAAATCCAAACTTCACAAAGTATTTTTATGATTAACATTCACTAATCCCAAATTGAACAGCAGACTTTTTTTCGCGATTCCAAAATTGGTACCATAATAAAAAATTGTTTGGTTTGCTTGCTTGAATAATCGCATAAAATTAACCCTGTATTAATGCATTCTTATTATAAACATAAATAAAATGTACATAGTAATGTGTATTAGTTGTTAGCCACTAAATTGTTATAAACAATAATATAGAAGGTATTTTTGTTATTCATATATATTAGTTAGAACTATATATTCATTATATATAGTTCTAACAATCTAGACTTGTAAATGACTGTCCAGTAATTTACGAAGTTTCTTGTGTACTAAATATTATAGTTGATAGTCTTCCTAAAATAAATAAATGAAAATTAAATCGAATACGAGTCTTATGCCTAGTAGTATGGCGCATATTGGTTAACGTGAACAAAACATATCTTCACACATCGCAAATTACGGACCGGCAAGGATCAACCCAACTCAAGATTAGATCGAATACCATAGCCAATAAACACTTGCAAGATGAGGGGTTGCGCACCATCAACTCAAATTCTAACCTTGCGGCTTTCTCTTGAAACTTATTCTGATCGATCGAAATTCTCTTGTGAGGTTCCGCTCTCTAGAATTGCAACACCAGCGCCTACGCAATCACACTTACTATACCTTTATATTTATAATAATAATAATAATAATAATACTCTTTATTGCACACAAAGACAAAGTACAACAGAAAAAGAACAAAAGAAATAAAAACAGAAATGTTACAATAGGCGGCCTTATTGCTAAAAAGCAATCTCTTCCAGGCAACCTCGGAAGTGGAAAATATAAACACAGGAGATTCAACCGGGGGAAGGGTGCAGAAACTGGAATCGGAAATAAATGTGTGATAGGGAAAGGAAATCAGTGTCACGAAAGCAACTAAGGATTCAAGGATAGGAAGTGATCACGAACATGGTTTTTAAAAGACTCCAGCGTACGCGCACTTCGAATACTCTCTGGGAGAGAGTTCCATAAGCGGACAGCGTAGGATGGGAATGAGCATGACAAGACATGTGTCGAGTGGGGCGGGATATCAAGAATTAAGTTGAAATGAGATCGCAACATGCGATTTGAAGAAGTGGGCCGAAACGAAAAATGAGACTTAAGATATTTATATCGTTAACTCATCGTATAAGCCGTTACTCCAATCATCAAAACAAAACCATGCTCAGCTGTGAGGTTTTTCACTCAGCTATCATTTTATCTATATAGTAACCTTTTTATCTATATAGTTTCTGTATTAATTCGACTTCTTGCATTACCGCTTACTTTTGATAAGACATTAATATAACCATACTTACTTCTGATACAAAACATTGAATTCAATTGGTACTCTTTAATTTATCGCTAAGTCTCGCGTAATCTTCTTTGAAGCTGCTTTGCTGACGGTTTCCGAAGCATCTTCAAAGTCGCATTATGCTAATAAGATCAGAAATCTTGACAGAATGAGGATGTCAATTTTCATTTTAACCACGAGGGAGAGATAAATGTCAATACAAAATAGACTGAGGCGATTTTAGGTGTGGAAATTATTGAATTGTTAACATCTCCCATAGAGTGTGTCAAACACTCTATTATAAGTAGGCTACGCTTTACGTTACTAATGGCCAATTGTCTTAGCTAAGACACTTCTAAGAAGAATGCTGTCACTTCTTGACTTTAATGAAAAGAACGCGATAGCAGGTCACTTAAGATCGTCCTAAGCGAAGACAAGGGTAAGGCAATTGGCCATTAATGTTTAAAAAAATTCTAAGGTCAAAAAATGTCTTTTCTTTATAAGAAAACTGAAAGAAATTTTTTGCTAATTCACTAAACTTTATTTATTATTACTCTAACCAAGCGGAACGGTGAAGGAAAACATTGTGAGGCAAACTGCATACATCTGCGAAGAAATTGAAAAGTGTATGATGTCGACCAATTCGCACAGGGCCAGCGTGATTGACTAAGGCCTAAACACCCTAACTTAGGGTAGACTCGAGCCTCTCGGTTGGGACGTTTATGAGCTGATAGGATGAAGCGGAACAATTATCAAAGTTTTACTTCACAATCGTTTTTAATAACTTTAAAAATAAGTTACAAATAAGTAATACCCCTTCGTATCGCATGTTTTAAAACTATCTTGCTATAACCTATTTAACTAGACATAAAATGAAGACATGGACCAAAAACCTATTTGTCCATAAGAATCTTATCGCTCCGCGTTTGTTTGAATATTTTATCGTACACGATTATGTTTGTGTATGGATTCAAAAGCCTTACTTATGATTGTGACATAAAATGATATATCGCAAATGAAAACTTGTTGCGGTTTTAACTGCCCGAGTAATGAGAGTTTCAATCGAATTACTGACGCGTTATTGAATAAGTGAGCGTTAATAAAATTTGATATTGACATTTAAATTATAATTTTATTTTGATTGAATAGTATCTTTTACTCAGATAACTGTGCCGCAAATAAATCGGTTCAGAAAAACATCTTAATATCTGTTTTTTTTTCTATAAGATATAAGGTTCTACTACTATATTTTGACAAAATGAAATATACAAGAGAAAGGCTTACGAAATAAACTGTTTGTATTTCGTTAGGATGGCCTTTATATTTTAGAAGATATATTATTGTTTACAATCTTACGAACACATTCTTTACTTTCATTGCAGCCCAGTTTATAAAATACACAAATGTGTCTGCAAAATAAACTCATATTGACGCATTCAAAAAACAAGAAACACTTTTCACATACAGGGCTGCAAGGTTTTTGGATTTCTTTCAAACGGTAACAAAGGTTATTCGAAAGACAAAAATAATGTTTTTTGAATTGAAACTAAGCTAATCCTGAGAACATATTACAAACAACAAATTTAACGTAGGAAAATTACAAAACTAGATTTTGACAGCTGTTGCAAACGTGAGAAAAATGTAAATTTAACCTGCGGGGTGAACGGCATACAACAATAATTATTGTGACAGGCAGTCATTAAACTTTGAATAAATTGCTTTCATGAATATTTGACGAAACCTTTGCTTCACGCATCGGTTTTAATAGAGTTGGCTTTATTGCACAATCCAATTAAGGTTATTTGTTTTTTGTCTGTTGTGGTCATTAATTAAAAAAATATCTTTCACTTAAACATTATGTTCAAAAATATTGTAGGTTAAGCTATAAGTAGTTCTGATCGGTATTTATTCCACTTTGTTTATTTATTTATTTATATATTACTGTTTAAAACCAATTAATAATCTTGATCTATTACATTATAATGATATGATCCTAGATAGAAACTCAATTTCCGGTCTCCTATGTCTTCCGAGTGATATAAATTTGTCTTCGAGCATCACATTCTAATGTGTAAATTGAAAATTTGTGGTCAAGTTTGAAAATTGAATTGAGACGTCATGTGAAAGCCGTCTATGTTGTTTACGTGCTTTGAACAAATGGATTAGTCTCTTGCTTGAGGGTCTAATATTAGTGGCCGTTTTTTTACCTGGTATCCATGATGTTTTCTATGGTGTACTTGAGGTAGTTAATGATTCTTGAAATAGTTTCCTTTTGTTCTCGAGCTTGCAGGCCGGCTTAGCTCACTGTGCTAACAGGCAAGACACACAAGTCGGACTCGATGCGCGCCTTACAGCGTGTTTGTAAAACGATTAGCACCGTTGTCCCAGCTCCCAAAGTTGACATTGCGCACTTACAGACTTTTTAACCTTCACAAAGGAAATTACTTCAGTAAACTTCATCTAAAGACTTCGTGTATCACTTCACACAAATCAATATGTTTGAGGAAAAACTGTATGCAAACATTCTTAACACAAACTCTATTTGCGAAGCCATAAAAGGATATTATACACTTAATTCAACACTTTGTATTTTTGTTTGCCCAATTTGAACTCTTAACTGTTTATTTACAATTCGTCTTCACTTAAGAACTTTATTGCACTAATGTGGACGATAATTTTGGTGAGATTCTTTTATCGTGTCGCTAACAAGTAGGAGGTGTATGTTGAGATTGTGTTTGTGAGAAGTTGTATGCGCGGCTGAATTACTGCGAGCGGACACGAGCGAAAGTTTCAGCGCTCGCTGAAGAGTGTGCGGCTGAAAGCGTTACGTCTTGCCGCTTGACGCGGGCCGAATGGCTTCACTCTGTAGAGTACAGTCTACACGCACGTCTGACTGTATCTAGTGAAAATTTTTGTGTGTCAAAACCAAGCGTGTATGTACCGATTTATATTAATTTTGTTGTTGTGAGGTTGTAGAGTTCATATTTTATCTTTATTACGTGAAACGCCTCTTTTTGTGTTTTGTTACATCTGGCTGTAATCGGAGACATTATTTCTATTTCGCTTTGTCGATTTATTTGACAATGGCCTTCATTTATTGATAATTCAATTACATTATTTATTTTCTATGCCTTGTCACGTACGATTAAGTATAATATAACGCTTTGAAAGGTATAAGATGACATATAAATTAATGCATTGCATATTCTTTGCACTAGCTTAAATTAAATTGCCTTTTTACAATTCACAATTAATAGTTTAATTGGTGGCGTTCAATTAAATGTGATACCAGTAATTCACGCTCAATTTCCGCGCAATATGGAGTTATCATTTCTTGTTTCAATTTGTAAAGGTTTTTATCTTGAAAAATTACTCTAGTTTAATTTAAAGAATAAACCTAATAATTAACGACCTCCTAAGAATACATGTTAAGCGGTTGTTAATTATTAGATTAATAAAAAAGCTAAAATACAAGTATGTTTATAATAAAACAATCTTTAAGTCGTAGAAGTAATGGCTCCCCAAACCCGCACTGTGGCTAGATGACCGGCAATGGGCGTATTATAGCTGAGATGATTATATTAGTTCATTGTTCTAAGTCTGTTTATAAACTTTGTTGTATTAGATGGTTATTTATAGATTGTATATTTTATATAGGTGCTTATTGAAATAGGACAGTACACCAACTAGCATTGATCCAATATGATGGAAGACAGACCAAATCTTTGGGGGAGGACGATGCCCATCATGCCAATGATGAGGAAGAAATTAAAAACTCGAAAAAAAATCTCGTACATCAACCTGTCTGCATGACGTAATTAACCAATTCGTTCTTGTCTGAAGAGAGGTCTCAGGTCATACAGTAGGAAGTACCTATATATGGATTGAAGTTATGATGAGATACAATAATGCTGATTTAAAAAAAAGGTCTCAATACTGCTACTTGACTTAGTCCGCGGGGGTTATCTGATCTTCGGAAAAATCAACATGCTATTGTTACATTGGTTTCCGTATGCAAATTTTCTTGCTCTCTTTCGCGCCCTCGCGCAGATTTATTTAAGCTTATAGAATTAGCATTTCAATCAATTCTCTTGTTCTTATCTAAAAGTTATATGTTTCACACACAAATTCGTTTAGTTGGATTGAAATTGATAAAATGAAGAATAGTTTTACTACACTATTTTCATCGGTATAGATCTTTCTTATATATAAAATGAACTAATGAATCGCCTTTTGTTAGTCTCAAACATGACTTAACCGATTTGATTTTTTTTATTTCCTGAAATAAAAAGAATATTTAAATAGGAAATTAATAATAAATATACTAGGTAGGTATAGAGAAAATCGTAAGAAAAAGCTAAAAAATAAAATAAAGTACCTAATAATTATAACTTTAAATGAAAATTACGGTACACTTCGCGATTAATTGGACTCATTTGCAAAAAAAACGGGCACCTAAGCAATGAACCATTTCAAATGTTAATATTGCTTTGTTTGATAATTATAGGTAGTTTTATCCTCACAATTTGGTAAATTAATAAGAAAATAATCGTTTTCATCAGTATTTCATAAAAATTTTGATACAATTTATGGGAAATAATGCTAAACCTCACTAGAAGTGTATATTCGCTAGTAGTGCATAAGCTCATGAAGTAAAAATAAAAAAGTTTTTTTGATTGTTTTTCTTTAATAAAGTAAAAGCAGATAAATGTTTAGTATCGAGTGTGACCCCCTCTAGCTAAAATCACAGCTTGAATTCGTCTGGGCATGCTAGCGAGTATATCCCGGATACTTGCTTGCGGAATACGTTCCCACTCCGCAGTAATCACATTCTTCAGCTCTCTGATGGTCTGCGGAGCTGGTTGTACTGATCTCACACGCCATTTCAGAACGTCCCAGACATGCTCTATGGGACTGAGGTCGGGACTTCGAGCTGGCCAATCCAAACGACGAATGCCGACCTCTTGCACATACGCTTTAACATTGCGAGATCGGTGGGCGCGAGCATTGTCGTCCATAAAAATCGAGTCTTCACCTAGAGCGGCCAATGCGGGTTGTGCATGAGGAATTAGAACTTCCGTTATGTATCGATGCCCAGTCAGTGAGCCGTTTTCAATGAAGACCAACTCTGTACGATCCATTGAATTTATTCCAGCCCAAAACATAACAGAGCCCCCACCATAAGGTGTGATTTCTTCGAAACATGCCTCTGCAAAGCGTTCTACTTGTCTTCTTAGCACTCGCCGACGTCGATCTTCACCGAACAGAGATATCCTGGCTTCATCAGAGAACAAAACCCTATTCCAATCTTCTTGAGTCCATGATTCACAATTTCTAGCGAACCTAAGCCTGTGAACTCGGTGCTCACGGAGTAATTTGGGGCCGCGGGCCGGGCGGTGACTGCGTATATTAGCAGCGAGAAGCCTCCTCCTGACCGTCCATAGACTAATATGCACATTTCTTACTTCTTGGAGGTCGTTCTTAAGATCCACATACGAAGATTTGCGATTTGCGATTTCTCAATGCGCGACTCACAAGAAAACGATCATCCCTTGGTTGGGTAAATGGTTTTCTTCCAGAACCAGGCCTTCTCTCGACGGAACCAGTCTCCTGATATCGCTGCCAGGTCCTTTGGACCGTCGAGCGACTAACATTTAGCCTCCTAGCCACGAAGCATTGGCTGCAACCCTCTTCTTCAAGCAGCGCGGTAATTTTGGTAGCTTTTACCACTTTATCTACCATTTTTGATACAGCCAAACAGCAATAAATAAAGCTTTGACAGTCAAGGATATGAAATTAATCGATGAAAATTGAATAAAAGTTATGAAAGTCGATGTTAACTTCTGGAACTTCGCGCCAAAAATGTAGAATAAAAAGGGGTTTTCTGTAAAAATGAGCATCAAATGAAAATTTGAATTTAGAACGTACTTTTTTAAATACCACGGCATTTTTAAAACCGGCCAGTAACGTGTACAAACGATTGAAACCTTTTTTGTATTGTATCTTTTTAAAGATGAATGAAAATCAAAACCGCCCGTTTTTTGCAAATGAGTGTATTTAGATCTGTCACCAGGTTAGGGGATACAAAATATTTGCTTAAGTGCATTGTCAAAAATATCTGGCGAATATGCAGAAGCCAATAAAGAAATTGTTTTTTTTTTTGTTAAATTAAAGTAACTTTAGAAGCGACTAGTAGAATCTATTCTATACAATCATGATCCCTTCATCTTTGTTTGACTCACCTTTTAATTCATCATCATCATCATCATCATTTCAGCCAAGAGACGCCTCCTCCAGGGATCTCCAAACTGATCGGTCCTGCGCCTCCCGCATCCAGCGGCTTCCCGCTGGCAGTGGGCAGGACACATAGCTCGCAGGACTGACGGCCATTGGGGCGGAAAGGTCCTTGTATGGCGGCCGCGTACCGGGAGACGCAGCGTTGGTAGGCCCCCCACAAGGTGGACCGATGATCTGGTGAAGATCACCTTTTAATTAAGAAATCGGCAAAACGCAGAAATTTATTCAATCTCCAAATTTTTCTCGTTTGAATGATGACAAAGGGATCGATTCAATTATTCATGCTTAACGTGTATTCCCAAATAGATATAAACTTTCGTCATATTTAACAACATAAACATTTTATAAGAGAAAGCTTTCCCATTTAAAATAAATAGAGTAAAAGTTGTGTAATTTTTTACTCAACTCTTTCATGCTTAACGTCTGTTCCTAAATAGACATAAACTTTTGCCATGTTTAACAACATAAACAGTTTATAAGAGAAAGCTTGCCTATTTAGTAAAATAAATAGAGTAAAAGTTGTGAATTTTTTTCGCTTTAATCCTCCCAAGGCTCTGCCATAACAACCCTTGTTCATACTCCCATTCAACCCGTGACTAGAATACGCAGATGAGCGTTATTTACAACCCACTAAGGAGCTCTTAACAAATTTGAGCACTTCCAAAATCTGTTCTTTCGGATTTACGTTTGCCTTAATAAATATGATCACGTTTCTAATTTTCTCTCATAAACACGACTGGTTTACGTATCGCTAAGATAAGAACACTAATATTTATTAACCCCTTGCTTCAACATCAAGGGAAGTAATTGTGTAATATTTATTCCAAGCTAACACTTATGGCTTATATAGGTATATTTTAATAAGATCTTGCAATAAAAAATAAAAAATATCTTTCGATGACATTATTGTGACAAAAAATAATTTGTCATGAACCTAACTTTACATAAACAGATGATTTGAAGTTTTAATAAAACTTCGTTTTGTTAAAACTTCATATTGAGGTGTTTTTCCCGTTGAAAATGGCAATAAATTAGAAAAGTTTCACAAACCAAGGACGTTTCATCAACACTTTATTTTTTTAACTCCTTTCTCCACGAAAAGTTAAATAGAGGTGTATAAACACCCATATTAAAAAAACAAAATAGCTAAGTACGCTAGAGTACATACCTAACTTGAAGAGAAGCAAATATATATATATATATATAATTTAAATAAGGAACATAGTGAGCAAACTATATGAACAGAATAATTGCCCTGAAGCAATAAACCGCCATTAAGAATTTTGTTCGATAGTGAAGAAAAAGCGAACTTTACCGGTGGTATTTATCTTTTTGCCCTATCCGCTCGAAAAGAGAGAAATAGGAATGCCCGACCCGACATGTTTTGTCTAGATAGATTGACATCGAATTTTTCATTCGGTGATTGTGAAACTTTATTATATCTGCCTGGAATATTTGTTTTCCACTTTTTCGCCTAGAGTCACACGTCTCGCTTACCTGTGCTTCTAAACTTTTCAGAGCAAATTAAAACTCAAGTGACAAGTAATTAAAAGGCAGACAATTGTGAATTTAATTAAAAGTTTACTTTGACCCTTCAATTTTAATCAACACATTGATAGATATATTATAATCCAAATACCTAAAAGCTGATTAAGAAAACGTGTATTCGGAGTTCAAATAACCCGTTTAACCTATCCAAAATTATCACGACCAGCTAAAAGCCAAAACAGATTGCTAAGCCATCTTTTCAATTAGAATGATCCAACCCTGCAAGATCCACTTTATCAAACAAGACGTAAGGAGCTTATCCTGAGCAGAATTGTATATTGGACAATGTCTGCTTATTTCTGCTGCATTCGTTGAATGTATTAGGTACAACCGGCTTCAAAAATAGATAAGCATTTTTAGCAGATTTAGTACCATGGAACACCAGCTATTCCTTTTATTAGGGTTCCGTAGTAAACAAGGAACCCTTATAGTTTCGCCATGTCTGTCTGTCTGTCTCTCTGTCCGCGGTTTTACTCAGAGAAATATATAAAAAACACATCCAATATTATATAAAAAATAAAAAAAATGAAATTAAAAATTAAAAAAAAATATAAAAAAAAATAAAAAAATCTCAAAATGCTGCTCTCAACTAGTGCAGCATTTTTTGTATTTTTTTAAAAATTAATATAAAATTAAGGATTATTTTTTTTATTTATATTTAAATTATTCTAATACCATGCCGTGAAGCGTCCCTTAAATTTTCCAGGGTGATAAAAAAATAACCGTGTATATATATATATATATATATATATATATATATTATATATTAGTACTAGAAAGCTGTAATTTTGTACGGGTATGTATATTATTCATGCCAAAAAAGTGGTAGAAAAAAATATTGAAAAAAAATATTTTTTAGGGTAGCTCCCATACAATTAAAGTGGGATTTTTTTTTTCGACTAACCCATCGTTTGGGGTATTGTTGAATAGGTCTTTAAAAAATAAATTAAGGTTCAGAACACCATTTTTCGATTTCGGGATCCGTTTCTGAAATATCTCTATCTGCTAAACGGTTATATATGGACACGTGAAAAAAATTACAACAGTAGTATATATAACTAAGTTTAAAGGAAAACTATCAGAGTTGAGTACTAATTACAAACTAAAAAGTTATAGACAACCAACTTATAAAATGTACTCGGAAAAGTAAAATTTCATTAAAAATTAGTACTGTAGCAACAGACACTCAATACTGTAAGTTGATGGTCTGAACGTGCTGACAGAGATGGCGCCACTGTACACAATTGTACTGGTGCGTATGTGACCACAGAGATGGCGCTGTTGTAAATTACAACGCGACTACGTTATGGGCTAATCAGAAGCATATGCTCGAAGGCCATTGTTTGAATATTCTTCCTTGGAGCTTATTCTGTGCTGACGGCTTCCCGACTTACTTAATAAACTACCTGTTTTCTGTTTTTTGCTTAATGTTATGTTTTTACCACTTCCATTTGCTTTGTGTGTGTGTTCTGTAGCACAAAAATAAAGTTTATTATTATTACCTGCGATACATATATGGCTGATGCGAATGGTTCCCGGTTCATCAGCAACGTGTTGTGAGGTGTGTGTGAACTAGACGTGGGTCGTTACGTTATTTTCAAGAAACGTAACGAAACCGGTGACTTGGTCGGCGTCACCTGTTCCAAAACTAGTGATTTTTGTAACTAGCGATTTTTATTCAGCTATTGTGATTGTTTGCATAAATACCTCCACTAATTATACAGTTACACACGAAACGAAAATAAATTAAATCACAATCAGTGTTTGTAGCTATACAGTTAAATCAATGAATTAACTTCCCTTCATACTTTATTCAGGCTTAGGACTGACTGCATTAAATGTATTTATGATTGACTAGCTTTCCACTGCGGCTTCGCCCACGTTGTTTTTGTTTTCCCGTGGGAATTTTCTCGTAGGAAAAATAAATGTATAGCCTATTTAAGCCCGGATAATAAATTTCGTTGAAATTTGAGCAGATTTTAAAATTTTCCATAGAAGCTTTCAACTCCTATTTTGGGGTAAATTCCAATAAAACATGAAACATACACAAATTGTTCAATTAAATATTTTTAGGAGCATAAATCTCAAGTTTTATCAAAATCGTTGCCAATTTAAAGATTTTTCTATACAAAATTGCAACACCTATGTCATCCCTTTAGAGTTAAAATTTAAAAAAATCCTTTCTTAGTGTCTGTGCACATTTTGAATTAAAATAACTATCCAAATTTCACGTGTCTACCATTAGCGGTTACGGCTGTGCGTGCGATTAGTGTTTACTAGGAAACTATGATTTTTTTATAATTTTATACACATTTACATTTTTTATACATATTTTTTTGTTTTATTTTAACTTTATGATAGGTAATTGAGTTTATGACCCTATCAAAAATCTTTTTGGATCTAAGTTAACATTTAAATACGTCAATTGGGCAACGACTCACACCCAACAATCTTGTAATTTGTCTCGATACTAGTGATTCGGTTACATGCCGTGTAACTAGTTATTGTAACTAGTGACGTGAAATAACGCCCACGTCTAGTGTGAACTCAAAGTTGGCATTTGCAACTACGGAACCCTACACTGTGCGTGGCCCAACACGCACTTGGCCGGTTTTAATTATTTAGCATGGTTTCACCTATATTGCATTGTTTATACCTATATGAGACTTGTATCTTTTCTTGAGACAAAGAGGTTAATCATGGATCGGCAATTCGGGTTTCGACGTGGCCGATCTACGGAAGATGCCGTTACTCTTCTCACACATACTGTTGTTTCTCATCTTGACAAAGGTTTGAAGTGTATAGGCGTCTTTTTGGATCTCACAAAGGCGTTCGACTCAATTTCAATCCCTATCCTTTTGAAAAAACTCGAGGCCTACGGTGTAAGGGGAATTACTCTAAAATGGTTTACTGATTATCTGACCGAGAGACAGCAATGTGTGAGAATCTCAGATCAAAGGAGCACACTAAGACCCATATCTTTCGGCGTCCCGCAGGGAAGCATTCTTGGACCTACCCTCTTTCTGCTATATTTAAACGATATTGCCTCCCTTCACCTACAAAATGCTGAAATCCTATGTTATGCCGATGATACTGCTCTGGTTTTCTCTGATCATACCTGGCCTGACGTTCGCAGAAAAGTGGAAGAGGGTATGAGGTTGGTGTTTGACTGGTTAAATAAAAATTTATTATCCCTAAATCTGTCAAAAACTAAGTTTCTGTGCTTTCACAAAACCGCGACATCTGCTCCATCTTTATTGAATTCTCTTAAAATACATAATATCAATTCATGTATAGACTCAGATAAATGTAATTGCAACTCAATTTGCCGATCAGATTCTATTAAATATCTAGGTGTGGTTATGGACGAAAAACTTACTTTTAAGCTGCACATTGCTGAAATGGCCAAGAGAGTAAGGAAAATCATCCAAGTGATGAAAAATCTTCGTGATGTGGTAAGTGGTGAAATCTTGAGAATGGTGTACTTAGCTCTCTGTCAGAACGTCATCAATTACTGCATCCTAGCCTGGGGTGGAGCAAGTTCTTCGACTCTACTCCCCCTCGAAAGAGCACAAAGGGGAGTTTTGAAGGTAGCGCTTAGGAAACCCCTCCGTTTCTCAACCGATGCTCTTTATGCAGAAGCCGAGGTTCTGAGTGTCCGGAGGCTTTACTTTGTAAGGGTGGTTGGCCTGCTCCATAAATCTGTGATTGGGTCTGTTATGTATCTCGATTTAATAAAAAAACGAGTCTATAAACTACCCACTGTCACTACTTCCACATCTTTCGCGCATCGTTTTGGAATTTTTCTTTTCCCATTTATCTACAATAAACTTGCAAAAATCTGTGATTTCAAGCTTTGTAATGTTAATGAAACAAAGCGACTCGTTTCAAGAACTGTTATGAAGTGGACGTACGCAGAATCTGAACAACTGATGAGGGTAACTAAATAAAGAATACTTTAGTGCCGCTCTCTCTCTTTCACCCACGTACACATATACGCACACATGCACACACACACACACGCACACAAACATTTATTCCTATACACACTCGTGCACATATATTCTTATAAATTGCGCCAATTATTTACCATAATCTATGTCTTAAATGCTTTGTTTCAAATATTTGTATTGTAATATTTTCATTATGAAATATTTAAAAAAATGCATGTTCGTATCCTATTTGTATTTTCCGTTTGGTCATAGTTTTTGTTTGAGAAAGTTCTATTTCTTCTCCCACAGGACAGGCTAAGCCTAGTGTGGAAGTTAGATCAATCCTATTGTGTTTGTATGTACTAAATTGGAAATAAACATTTATTTATTATTATTTATTATTTATAGTTGGTGTGACATGGTACTAAGATGTTTATCTACTTTTGAAGCCGGCTGTACATAATGTTTCTATCGTTGCGAATGCTACGCAAATGACGGGCGATTATTATCTAGAAAATAAATGGTTATATTGCCTGTAGAGTTTTGATAACTGGAACAATATACAAAGTGCCTTTGTTTTGACTTCTTACTCCTTTGACGGACGGATCTTACGACTTTCTTGCATTGAAGGGCGGGCAGGCATCACGCAGGATTGGAAACTTTTTCATCTTCTTTCTCGATTCCGTGCCTGTAAAAAAATATTTTACAAACAATTAAAATCGTCTTCAAAAACACTGAAAAGGTAAAAATAATATAAGAATAGGTACAGACAACATCACACTTCTATATTGAAGTCGGTGCCAAACGATGATCTCCCAGAAAGTCTTAAAATTTGTCACCGACTTCAATATAGAAGTGTGATGTTATCTGTACCTATTTTTTTTTCATAGTAGATAATATTTATTAGTTGTTTTAAATTGGTGCAACCCAAACTATTCTCTGCTACCACTCGAAGTCAATTTGGGCTTCGAGTCTTTTACGAGTTTTAAGATATAGGTATAAGTAACTTACAGTTCGTTATGGAGTCCGCCCTGAAGATCACCCGCCACGAGTCACAACTTGACGTGTTTATTCACAACTTCCTTCCTTATATTTAACAGTTTTTTTCATGAAAGTTGTATAATAATATTAAATACGTAATAAATTATTAAATAATATAAGGATATTACGAGCTACTGAGAAATATTTATGTTAAGGGCAGTCGTTTTGCCATCTCTTTTTACGTTTCTACCATTAGCGGTTACGGCTGTGCGTGCGTCTATAGATGGGAACATCTCCTTTTATATATATAGATATATATTAACATGGGTAGGTTACGGCTTGACAGGGTGTGTACCAAACGCGTTGTAAAGGGTGATCCAACCAAACGCACGAAATGTTTTTAAAGTAAAACAAAAAGTTTTCGAAGAATTATCTTAATTTTTACACTATGATAGCAGGATCTATGACAAATGTGTGAAACAAAATATCGGCCAAACGCTCACCACGGCTTTGGTTTTGGTTGGACCATCCTTTATATATTTTCTATCTATTTGGACAAGTTATCAGAAACAGTGGAAAATAGTGCTCAGCACTATTTTCCACTGTTGATGTAGGTGTAGTTAATAAAATCCGAAAGCGTTTTCCTATTGTAACAGTATGCCGTAAGAATATAAATTGACCAACTGTTTCCCTATAGATAGAAAAATATTTTCCCTCATCCTCAAATATATTTTTTCGGGCGACGCACGTCAGACGCCTCGACATTGGTTGTGTAGCTTTCTAGACAGATAGAACGTGACAGATAGAACGTGTTAGCGCAAGTGACAGATAATATTGAACTAATATTTGGTCTTCATGGTAAAATTAAAGATGATTACGTCTACATTATAAATTTAAATCAATAACTTGTAACTATTTATCATGAAATATTGTGTTAGGTGAACTGTTATAAATCGTATAAATGTAGAGCAGTAGCTAATAATGAATCAGAATTATAAAGTGGGTATTAAATATCGAACTGTGTAATTGCTATGTTTAATTACTAATCACTTGTCCCTTTGTTGCATGTTATGATAAATGTAATACTTATTCCTAATTAATTATTTATAATTAATTACTTATTTGTAATTTTTATTTGAAAAGAGCAACCCCTGAGTTTTTCGCTCGCTCTTCTCGAGGAAGTCGGCATTACGAGCGAGTGGTAGAGTAATTTTAATGAAAAATAATTATTCAGTTTAATTGTAGTTAATACTTACATTACCTATTTACCTTAGTTAAATATTGAAAGTTATTTATTACCTTCACTGTACATTTATTAAAATTTAGTTATCCCCTTTTTAATATTTAACACATGCAACATGCTTTACATGAAAATTCAAAATAAAATTAATGTAATAATTACCCCTACATTTTTTTCACAGACCCAACTATTTGTGTGGGGATTTAAAAATTAATTTTACTTTCAATGACGCCATACAGTCAATGAAGGCAAAAATCAGCTACAACCTCCGATTTCGTTGAGCCTCCATAGATTTGAATGAAAATTCGGGATTGAGTATTTTTTACCCTCTACTTCAAAAGTGATATATGCTCGTCTTGCGCTTTTTGCATTTTAGGGGTGAAATCCACCCCTTTTGTTAAAAATGGGGAAAAATGCAGATATAACCATTCTGGCTTAAGTAATTGTGTTTAATAAGATAAAATAAATGTATTTTAATATAAATATGCATGATTTATGATTTTAATTAATTTTTCAACCCTTTTAGCAACCACCCCTTAAATCGAAAATCATGAAAAAATATTTTTTTGTATTTCTGAGTTTTAAAATCGCATATTTACATTACATAAACAGTTTGTTTGTTAGTTATGATATAATTTTTGTTTGACAGTGAAATTTCAACCCTAACCAATTTTTACAGTGATTCTGCAATAAGGGGGCTTATTGCAGAATCACTGTAAAAATTGGTTTCAAAAACTTTAACCTATTAAAAAGTACATTACTGAAGTGAAATCTTATTTACTGAGTATTAAAATATTTATTTATTTATTGCGAAATTTTTTACCCTTAAAAACTACCCCTTGAATAATTTTTTATCAGCTTTAATTACTAAGAATCTTTTCTAATAGTTAAGATAAATTTTATTAATATATTTCAAACTTTATTAATATTATTCAATTCACATTCTACAAACTACGACTTCAAACTACCCTTTGTTCAAAAAGTGATGAAAAAGCATACTTTAAAGTTGTAAATATTTTTTTTTATATTTTAGTCCACTTTTGGAAATATACTGAAATATTCAATAGACACACATCATTCTAGAAAGCCCCAGCACGTTTTCGAGCAGATGTTTACCGTTCTTTTCACTTTCTCTATCTTCAAAGCACACACACACCCATACTTAGTAATAGTTACACCCATACTTAGTAACCCGTATTTAGTAAGCTCCAAAATTTTTTCCAGAAAAATATAATTTGTTTTTTTTACAATAACTCCGTTGATTTTTAAGATATCAGGTTCATCCAAAAACCATTTGAAAGGTAATTTCAAGAGCTATAAGATTTTTTAAAGCCCTTATTTTTCAAAAGATAAAGGGTGAAACATGGTTCTCGCAAAAGTTAGGCTTTCAACGTCTCTATCTCGGTTATTTTTCATCCTATAAAAAAAACAAAATCTTTGTTACAAAAAAAACTCAAATTTCGTTCTTTATAATTTTTTATGAATATCCAATAATTTTTAAGTTATTTTCAAAAGAAAATGAAATTTACGAAAGTTTGAAAAATCTCGATATTATTAAATCATACTTTTTAAAAAAAATAAGCATTTTAAACCGGGCAATATTTTTGAGGTCATCACTTATGCTAAAAAAAAGAAAGCCCTTTAGGGATAACCATTAATTAGAATTTTTGTGGAAATGGTGAAGGTTTTATTTTTCGTTTTTTCCAAAAAAGTTCGAAAGTGTCATCTTATTTTTATTATAACTTGCTCAATTTTGATGCTATTAACTTTTTACAGTACTCATTAGAAAGGTATTTCCGAGTACCTACTTAGATTTAAGTAATCGCCGAAAAAAATATACATACAATTACCTATAGCTCACTTTGAAATAATATTAGATTTTTCAAAGTTCCCTACTTTGTTTGTTTGTTTTTTTTTAGCTCCAATTTTGGTAATGGCACATTTTTTGTAAAAACTCATAGTTTTTGAGTTATTTATGAAAAACCGCTTTAAAACATGTATTTTTATCACAAAAAATCACAATCTTTGATCTTTAATAACTATTCACATCGAAACAGCAAGATTATATAAACCGGCATCTGAATTACTTGATTAAAATTCATAAAACGTGGCCTTAATAATCCTGAGGTGCTTACAATGCCTGCGATCCCTTGTCATTTTGAGGGCTCTATCATTTGATTATTTTTAATACGTGAATTGGATTATATCGCAATGGAATAACAAGCAGGAAATTGTAAATTTCAAGTTGAATTTGTTTTGCTCATTGAGATAAATACCGCATGTGAAAATTTATTGTTATCAATGTTAGTTAGTTAGTTAAAATACAGTGAAATGTTGATTCAGGTCAATTTTCGGACATCTGCTTTTTATTGCATAAATGTTGTAAGATGCTTATAAATTGCAATTTGATTTGGTCAATAAACGAGAAATAGTCATTGACGTATAACGAACCCGTCAGTGAAAATAGTCTTCTCTTTATATACAGGGTGTCCCTAAAACAGTGGATAAACCTTTCATGTTTGTTTAGCTACAATGTAAAAAAAAATATCTTTAAAACTTGCTTAGCTATTCTAGATTCCAAAAAGTTATCATAGTATGTATCATCATCATCATCATCATCATCACAGCCCATACACGTCCCCACCGAGGGGCTCGAGCCTACCCTATATTAGGGTGATTAGGCCTTAGTCAAACACGCTGGCCCAGTGCGGATTGGTTGACTTCACATACATCATTGAATTTCTTCGCAGATGTATGCAGGTTGCCTCACGATGTTTTCCTTCACCGTAGGAGCATCAGACAAATGTACATATGAAATTCGAAACGAAAAACACATTGGTACATGGCGGGTCTCGAACCCCGACCCCCCGATTGGAAGGCAAGTGCCGAGTCCACTGCGCCACCGAGGCTCCTATGTATCATATTATCATCTAAATATCTATATTTTAGACTTAAAAACTACCTCGAGTATTTTTATATTTTACTGAATTACAAAAAAAAGCAAAACGTACAAACATAGTTTAAGGTATACTGAATCGAATGAGACCAAAAGTGTCTAATTTCGTAAAGGTTTAGGGGGGTAAAACAGTTATCACCCGAAACAATATTTCAAACAGGAATTGTAGGCAATTTCGACCAGTTCTTGCAACTCTCTCTATCGCACGATACGGGTCGGGGGCAGGGGTATAATGGGGCATAATCTAGTGATGTGACTTAATGTTATCGTAGTTATAGTTGCCTAGGGAGGAGAAAGTAATATCGATATATCGATCAATACTGAAAGGTACCTATTACTCAAGTCAGAACTATTAATCTACACAAATACCTTCTACATAAAAAGGAAATGTCTTTTCGAATACGTTTATTGATTTTAGTGTTTTATTTTAAGGATCTTATTTCAATACAAACTTTATTTAAGGGGAAGCAGCCTGTAGCCTGTTAACGAACTGTAAATTCCCAAAATCAAAATAAGAAAATAAATTGTAAGTATGTAGTTGCTTGTTATAATAGATATGTGCCACAAAGACACAAACTCAAGAGAAATTAGTTTTTTGTTTCTTGAGATAGGTATTTGTTATGCATTGTATGTTCGTTATCGTATTCTAAGTTGCTCACAAACTATTTTCGTATAACCAAGTTGGAGCAGCTAAAAAACGTGTTACAAACTATATTATGCAAGTAGCGTTATTTTCAATATTATTTTATTTGTACTCGCGTTATGGAATCTACGAATGTATAAAAAATACAGACGACACAGTAAATAATATGTAGGGTAGGCAGGGTAGGCATATATGTGGAGATGGCACCCTTCGTACGGTTTTGACGTTTTTTTTTTCATTTTAACAATATAATTTAAAGCAGCTGAGTACATATAATCCTACTAATATATTTTTTTTTTCATACGACAGGGAAGCTCTTGGCCTTATATCGGAACACAGCAATGCTATTAACATGTTATTAGTGCGACAAACTTAGGTAAGACGGTGGTAGCTAGCCAGGTGGGCTAAGAAGCCCTACCACCAACCAAACCGATCAGAAAAGCTTCTGTCCCCGATGGGAATTGAACCTCGCACCTCCCGATCAATACCCGGTGGCCTCAACCACTAGACCACGAAGGTGGTAAAAATTAAAATTCTAAAACTATATAAAAATGAGAGGTATTTTATATTTGTTGCATAATTATGACCTAACTCTAAATTGAAATTCGTACAAATCTACCCCGCACATGGGGTACTTTCAGTATTATTCCTGTATTTCTGACAGCATAGACTTTTCATCGACTGCTGGACTACAAGTATTCTTTGGTTAATAACTTTGTACATAGGTACAATGTTTTTGAAAAAAGTTATTTACTTAATTAAACGCCCTGGCCCTTTTTTACGTTTTTTAATTGTGGATATGTCAGTCCAGTCTACTTTTTTAATGTCATCTAGCCACCTTTTCCTTTAGTATTCCGGGCTTTTCGAGGAATCTTGAGTTTGAGGATCAATTATGGAAACTCATAGAGGGATCAGTCACAGAGCCCTGTTGTTAACCCTGATTCCACCGACGCACATCACTTCTGTTTTGCTGCTGACTAATTCAAAGATGGATGGAGATGGAGCTAGTTGCAGATGATGTTACGTTTGGCTTATTATTAAAGAAATTGAGGTGAACATCACCAACAAAAATAATCATATAATTATTAAAAAATATTATTCATCATCTAAGCCTTTTCTTCTACCATGGCGGTATAGGCCTCCTTCAACTTTCTCCATTCCGTTCTATTTTGGGCTACTCTAATCCAGTTCGTGCCCACCATCTTGACGATGTCGTCCTTCTACCGCATCTGTGGTCTCCCGTTGGGTCTTTTACGGTTCCATGGCCTCCACTCGAAGACAGTTCCGCACCACGAGTCCGGCTTTCTGGCTATATGTCCAGCCCATTGCCACTTGAGTTGCTACGCGGTGTGTAATGCCCGAGACCTGATGCCGTTTCGTGTCCCGGAGTGTTACTCCTACCAATTTTCCTACCAATGTTCTTTGTGCCACCTCTAGTTTGTGGACGATGGCCTTAGTTGTTACCCATGTCTCGGCTCTATAAGTAAGCACTGGTAGGACACACTGGTTGAAGATCCGCCCTTTCTGTTTTATGCTAATGCTCATATTAAAAGCAAAGCCAAGTTTTGCAAAAGCTGTCCAGCAGAATCAAAAAAATATTATTATTATTTATTATTACTTTTTATTTTTGTATCCCTGTTCCTATTTAGTTTGTATGTAAAAGTATTATTATATGTTTAGTGTTTTGTTTTTCAGAAAAGATTCACATCTCAAATGCAAATCATTTAAATTCAGTATAACACTCATCTTAAAAAATTGCATTTTCCTTAGTAAGGTAAATGTAGGATACATATTGTCATAACAAAAAGTCCTCACCCTCAATCCTATAAGGTATAGGATAGGGATACCAAGTAAGTGCCTTCACAATAAATTCCAATACAGAAATAATTTACGAAATGTAAATAACTTCTGTATTCCGAAACTCATCTACTAAAATATTATGAAGAATATTTATTTATTTTTTTATTTTTGTTTTTAATGAATAAACTCAAAAACTACCAGACTGATTTTAAAAATTCTTTGGCTAATAGAATGCTACGTTATCACTGAGTAATATAGGTAGGCTATAAAATTCTTTTACCTATGTGAAAACATAAAATTCCCACACGAAAAATGAAAGTAACGATGGCGAAGTTGCGAGCGGAAAGGGAGTCAGAAATATAAGCAACGCAAAACATTACGAACGATAGAATTCGAGCTCTCGCGCCCGCCGCCGAGTATCGTGGCCGAGTCGCGCGCTGCTGTGTCGTAGTGTGCGTGAAAATTTGCGCATGTTGTATTTGTGGTGTAAACGCCAGACCGGAGACAGAGCGGTGTGAAACAGATAGCATTTTAGAAAATACCTACTCGCGCCGCGCACGATTACTTCACAATCCTCTTAATAGTAACTTAGTAACACACGAGTATTTTTCTTACGTAGTTATGTGTTGTTTCGTATAGGTACTCCTTTATCAACACTCATACCATATTGGGCAATATTATAAAGGAGGTGATTGACAAACAAAGCACTCGAAAATTCGTCGACGTAATATAATGTGCAATGACGCCAAAACATGCGAACATTCCGCCGCGTAATCATGCAGTGCGCATCAAGCCAGCACTGACAACTTGCAAAAATTAAACCAGTCTTCTTTTTCATAGCTATGGAGGAAATACAAAGAGGGAGCGACCTATGCAAAGTAGGCATGCATAAAGCAATGTTGTTCTTTCGAAACACCAGGGCTAACATGTCTTCGTCGTCAGAGGAAGACATGTTGTCCGATCAAAATCAAACTCTGGCACCAACGAACTCGCTCGCTAGCGCAGCGCGCCTGCAGCGTGCTGCCAGTGCGCCACCGGGTGCGTCCCATGCGCGCCGCGCCACCTCTGTCTGTCTTGCGCCTTAGAATGCCACTCCCATGATAGTTTTCCTCGGGAGGCGAGGAAAGCGGTAGTTAATTAAGGCGCGCGGCAGACAGCTTGATGTTATTTCAACTGTATTAGGATTCTTCTGAAGGACTCTGAAGATACGGAGTTATGCAGCACCCTCTGGAATCAATCTTCGTGGTGGAAAAAAGCCCTGGAATGCAATGCGTTCAGCAAAACATTTCATTTTTCTGCTATGACATCAAATCCATGGACGAACTGCTACGGCTACCTTCGATTTAAGGGGAGTGGAATCTACTTTACACAATGATTTTTAATGAGGCAGGCATAGCATTTTCTTATTGTAAAAATTTCTTAACTCCGTTTAAGCAAAAAGAAAATAAAAATTGCTAAATCATATTTCAGTAAAAATAATAAAGAAATGTTAAATTTAAAATTAGTTAAAAAATATGCACCATTGTTAAATTAATATTTTTTTACGGAGGGCCCGGCAAATGACCTCCTCTCGCCTGATGTTAAGCGGTGAAAGAGGCCCAAATGAGTTGACAGATAGAGGAGGGTCGACATCTACTATCCTACCTGCCCGCCTCTTGCCAGTCTAGAAGATGCTTTTTCACGCCTCTTTTGAAGGAACCCATGTTGTAGTATAGAGGAAACACGTGCGCAGGTAAAGAATTCCAAGTGTGGGATGAACGACAGAAGAAGGAATCTTGGAATTTCTTGGTAAGGTGTGAAAAAGATCATACAGTGTAAGGATGACTCCGAAGGCTCTTACGCGTGTTTTTGTTAAGGAATGGAGAGGGAGGGATTAGGTTAAAGAGCTCGTCAGAGCATTGCCCATAGAACATACGGTAAAAGGGGCTAAAAGAGGCGATGTCACGATGGTTGTAGAGGCTCGAGGGTATTAGTTGCCTCTACATTGCCAATTATGCGAATAGCGTGACGCTGCAATCTGTCCAGAGCAATATAAAACTTAACAACAACAACAACAAAAAGAGTACATGGTTCAAATCAAACTTTTCAAGCATTGATTTAGTGTACATTTCTAGGATTTTGTATTATATTGAATGTTAATTTGTTGTTAATTATGTCTATCTTAACAGGTGCTAACTGCATTGATATTCGTCTGCATTTTTGGCTTGGTTATCAGTGACATTATCAATTTACGATTCAAATCTTAATAAAATGGATATTCAACGAATGTATAATATAAAAAATAAATATGTCCTTGGGTTAAACCGACGCTCACAGAAGGAAAAATGTCTATAATATTGAATTGGCGGACATTAATAAAAAGGACCAACAGTCTTTTTTATTAATGTTATAAAGCATTTTATGATAAAAAAACAACCTTTGTTGCCAAATTCGTATAGTAACAAGAAATAAAGGAAAATCAGAAAGCGCGATCAAAAAATAATAATAGACGAAAACAATTATAAGTATTAAAAGTTAGTACAGTCGTGCACAATTGAAACCGGCAAGATATTAGTAAGTGCATATAAAAACAGAGAAAGTTTCATTTTATTATTTAACTAGCTGTGCCCGCGAACTACGTTTCGCCATCGAAATGCTTAACACAGTGTTTAGTTTTATCTTCCATTTTATTCCATAATGATTCAACTTAATTCTGCCTTTCTTGAGCAGCGGCCATTTCGAAATTAGGATGTTAGGACAATTTTCGTAGGTTCGTAATGCTCTAGCTAGGTGCTCTTCAGGGCCTTTCATTTAATACCCATCTTGCTGGGTGTGAAAAGGAACTTTTATCCGCCTTTTTTGAGAGCCGACCATGTTGAATTTACGTCAATGTTGCTACGTTCATAGTGCTTTACTAATGAAGGCCTTTCATTTGATACCCATATTGCTGGGTTTGGAAACGAACATTTATCCGGTTTTTTTTTGAGCGGCTGCCATATTGAATTTGTGCGATCTTCCTAGGTTCATAGTGCTGGCCTTTCATGTAATGCCAGTATTGGTAGATTTGAAAACGAACTTTAATCTACCTTTTTTGAGCGGTGGCCATGTCGAATTTACGTCAATATTGCTAGGTTCATAGTAGGTACTCTACTCATCAAGGCCCTTCATTTGATACCCATATTGCTGGGTTTGGAAACGAACTTTTTTCCGCCTTTTGGAGCGGCAGCTATGTTGAATTTACGTCAATGTTGCCAGGTTCATAGTGCTCTACTCATCAAGGCCTTTCATTTGATATTCATATTGCTGGGTTTGGAAACAAACTTTTATCGGCAGTCATGTCGAATTAAATCAACGTGTCTAGGATCAATGTGTTTTACCCTTTAGGTCCTTCGTTCGATATCCATGTTCCTTAGATGGATCCAAAAAAATGTGATCCGTCATTTTAGACATTAGGATCAAGAGTCCCGTACTCCCTCTACGCGTAACCCAGAGACATTGCAGTCATATATTTTTTTTTCATTATCAATATAAATTAATTACTTTTAATAGTTTCAAATGGACGAAAGAGTTTGATTCCTTAGTCATAATCTAAAAACATATAACACCTTTGAAAATACCTTGAAAAGGGTATCTTCACTTTTCAACATTTCAAGTATTTCAAAAATTGTACCAATTTTGTGAAAATTGGTCAAGAATTAAACCAACTTACAAATGTTATATTTGTGACGTGATATTGTCATAAAAAATGATTGATGATTTATAGATTGGTTGCATGGCTTGATCTTCTCGAGAAGGCTCTGCCAATTTCCGACGGACGTGGACCGACGATCTGGTGAAGGTCGCGGGAAGCCGCTGGATGCGGGAGGCGCAGGACCGATCGGTATGGAGATCCTTGGGAAAGGCTGAGTCATATAAAAGCAAAAGCAGCAACATCCATTTTTTTTGGAATGGCAACTGTGAATGCAGTCTGTTAGTCTATTACCATATTGATATATTTGAATTAACAGTTCCCTGTAAAACCAGCAACATCCCCTTCAAAATCGTCTCTATCTTCGTAGCAAACACAGAAATATCCAACACTGTTAACCGCAAAATCAGCAACATTCCTCTCAACCAATCAGGTGTCACCATTGCCCGTAACTTAATATGGGCGATTTTGTTTAAAACAATGCTACCGTGCAACTTATTTGTGCGATATTATCTGAACAAATTAATATTTCTTTCTAAACGATTATAAAAATAGCAAGACGGACTGTTACCCTACACCTGTGGATAATAATTTTAATAGGAAAAGAAAAGATAAATCTGCAAAATGGAAAAGAAATTTGGCCAAAAAACAGAGGTTAGTTGTAGTGATTATAGTCTCCATGTTAGTTTGATCGTTTGTCATTTTTATCCGGATGGTGCAGACCTGATTGTATTTAATAGTTATGTAGTTCATTGTATTTGCTGTTAAGTAATAACGTGTTAACCAACAAAAAGTTTAAAAAATGAGTTTTTAATGTTTCATGAAAATATATATTCATGGAAATCAACCTGATGCAAAGAAAAAGGACACTTTGACACTATTTAAAAGCCATTAGGGCAATGGTTGGCAGGAAAACGTAGAATTATCTTTTTTAGGTATTTGTTAAATGAGGCTGATGGTGAAGTTGAAGAGTCTGGTGACAATAAACAGCTATGTGAACTGCAGGAAGAAATAGGTGACATACATGTTTAATTTTTTATTTTTGATAATTATATTGAGGAATCTCCGAAATATTCTAAGATTTATGATTATAATTCAAGTGCCTTATATTTAGTTTTATTTACCATTCCTTAATATTTACTTGTAATAAGTACCAAAAATATTTATACGTCCTACACCCAAAATACATGAACTGCAAAAACAGCAACATCCTAAACGAATCGTATCAAAGGTAGCAATATCCTGGTATTGGCTTCAAAAACAGCATCATCCAAAATTAATTCCTATTTTCTGAGAAATATATTGTTATAAAGTGAAATTTTATTGAACAATTCATATTGTACGATAATTCCTCATTGAGAAATGTAAAAAACATTAGCACATTAGTTGCAATATTCTTTATATTTTAAAAAAGCCGTTACTGGAATTTCATTAAAGATGGATGTTGCTGCCTTTGCTTTATGACTCCTATGTCCAACAGTCGGCGTCTCTTGGCTGATAATGATAATGATGATGTGACAGACTTGTCAAAATAATTTCACGTGCGCCATATTGATTTTCTACATAAACATTATTCGAAAATTTTATATGGTATTTTTTCACTGAAAATAAAAAGTGAATTTAAACAAATGAAATTATGTCAAAATGTTCTTTCGGAAAATTCCATAAGCCATATCAAATTCTGTCCAGTAGTTTCGGAGATCTTTCCGGACAAACAAAAAAAACAAACAAACAATTTAAAAAATAATCTATCGTGTCCTGCTAATGATTTTAAGGCGGCCTGTGTACTTTTTTTTCTTAATATTTCGCAATTACAGATTTTATTATATATATAGAGATGAGCTCAAATCCGGGTTTTGTTAAGACTTACCAGTATACTAAGCAACGCAACGGCAAGGCCCTTACGGTCCTGGACAGCGGACGCAATCAATTCAGCAAACTAGCTAATTGCGTGCCCATAGTTAAATCGTGGATAGGCTTAAGCAATATGATTTGAGAATAACCTAACATTCAAATCACATTTATGTTTAGTGTTGTATAACTCCTACAACCTAGCTAAACTGGTACTTATTATACAACCGCATCGATCTTAAAATGAGGGATCTTTCGGGATTATATTATTATGGAATATATACACAACTTCCGTAGCATACAGCTTGTGGCATAAAACTGAACTTCAAGAACTGATAAACAGCTTGTTCTGCTACTATTCATGTGAAACCACCCTAAAAATGTCACTTTTCAAAAGTTTGTTAGTTAATCATGTGCTAAAAACTACTGATTAAAAGTTTCTGGATCATTTGAACTGAGGGTTATACAATGTTCTTGCGGAAACAATAAAAACTAACAAAAGTAAGGTGAAAAAGTAGTCCGTAAATTTCTTGCAAGAAAAACTGTCATTCTGCACTGTTGCATAAATAATTTTCATACCATTATTTAGTTTGTTTACAAATTAACAATAATTTTTTTTAGGCCCTTGCGGGCACTTAAAATCGTCAATTTTACACATTTTACAAAATTATTGAAACATAAAAAATATTCTACTAAAATCAAGCTAACCCGTGCGCTAGTGGCAAGTACATCCGCGGAGTTGATGCCGCGCATGTAATCGCCAAGAGCGACCCGATTCCGAATGTAGGGGCTAACATGAGAAGAATCGGGCAAGAAACTCATGTGCCAAAACTCTTTTAAAATCGCCAAATGTCTTACAAATTGTGAATATTACAAAACTATTCAGAGAACGAGCAATTCATTTCTTTTACCGCCACGCTGCCTTATCATTCAAAAAATCTTTAACACTGTAATAAGCCTTTTTGCTTAACTGAGCTTTAATTAAAATTTGTGTTATTCTGCACATTTGCATAAATAATTTTCATACCATTACTTAGTTTGTTTACAAATTAACAATAATTTGCGTTATTAAATCAAAAAAATCTGTTTATTTGGTATTTTTCCTCACAAGTGTGTTGAAAAACATCGTTCGATACCTACGTGCGTAAATTGATTATACACACTGGGCTCTATTACTAAAATCCCGCCTCGTGAGTTATAACCAACATACCACACTTATATTGTAATGCACTTTGATGTAGGTTAGGGATTGTTCATTTTACGGGAGTAGTCGGGATAGTATTGTCTCCAAGAGAAGGTTATCATACTATTAAATTCAAATGCACACACAATTTTACAAATCAACATTAACCTTTTAATAAGCATAAAATTTGTTTTAAAGTTAAAAATTGTACCCAATCAATCAAACAATTTGATGATGTCTCTGTTTTGGGTGCCGCGATTCAGAGCCGTAATGAATAATATTCATTCAGTGGCCGCAGTCACAGACAAGCTTTTTGTTATTCAGTGAGAGAAAATGTTTTTTCTGCATAAATTTTGTGCTGCGCTTATCATCAGTTTTGCAGGTAAATTAAACTTGAAAATATATATTTTGGAAATTTATTTGTTTGCTTTTCAAATGTATTAAATATTTTCTTCCTTTGGGTCTTTCTTTTTAATATATATAACTTGTTGTACATACTTTGCATATGTTCCTGTTGAGTTGTGTCTGTGTCCAATATATTTATATTTCTAGTGGTTGAGACCGGGTGTTGATCGGCCAGGGGTTCAATTCCTTATGGGGGCAGAAGTTCTTTTGCTCGGTTTGGTTGATGGTAGGGCTTCTGAGCCGTTTGAGCTGACTAGCTACCCACCAATGTTTTAGCTAAGTCTATCGCCATAATAACAATGTTAATAGCACAACAAGTGTTTCGACAATTACAGCCAGTTCCTTAGTTGTTGAGGAGTCCATGTGAAGCTCGCTTCCACCGCGGGTTTATTGTCACTTATCATCCTTGAAGACGAAGGCCCAGAGCTTCCTTGGCATGTAAAATTGGTATACGTAAAAAAAACCGGCCAAGTGTGAGTCGGACTCGCCCATGAAGGGTTCCGTACGATTTATGAAGTATTAAAAAACTACTTGCTAGATCTTGTTGAAACCAATTTTCGGTGGAAGTTTGCATGGTTAATGTACATCATATATTTTTTTTAGTTTTATCATTCTCTTATTTTAGAAGTTACAGGGGGGGAGACACATTTTACCACTTTGGAAGTGTCTCTACTCGTGATACCCCCCACGTATGGGTGTGATGAAAATATTTTTTTTGAGTTTCAGTTCTAAGTATGCGGAACCTCCAAAATTTAATGCTTTTCTTCTATATTTGTGTGAAAATCTTAATGCGGTTCACAGAATACATCTACTTACCATGTTTCAACAGTATAGTTCTTATAGTTTCAGTAAAAAGTGGCTGTGACATACGGACGGACAGACATACAGACCATGACGAATCTATAAGGGTTCCGTTTTTTTACCATTTAGCTACGGAACCCTAAAAAGTAGGGTAACATTAGAATCTTATTCGCTCGTTTAAATGTATGCATTATCAAATCAAAGGATCAAATCAAGGAATTTGGAACTTTCTAATTCTCGGTGAATATTGTGATAGTATTTCATTGTAAAAAACCCATTGAAAATGCTTTGAACTTTCCAAAAAATGAGTTAAATAGTCTAATCTCAGAAAAAATGTTCTATCAGCTTCCGAGCTTCTCGTCCAGTTTTTCGATATCCGGTCACAACAGGTCCTTGAGCTGTCGTTGTCCTTCGGCAAAAAAGGCACGTTCCAATTTAAGATAGGCCAAGAAACAGAATGAGGAGGAAAATTTTAACTTGGAAAGGCAACTTCACGGACTTGGGATAACAGATTAATGGTAAGAGTTTTCATGTCTATGACACGTGTCAAAACTTTAAAAAGTCAGTCCATTAGGTGAGAAATAATAGAATGGTTTTATCGAAAACTTATGCATAATAATTATTGGGTTTATGTCACAAAATCATCTATGTAGTCTTTGAGCAATTCTTAAGTTTGACTTAGTTAATTTAGATTTTCTGCGCCCATTGTTTTTTAGATTCCAATAAAATAAGATTTCACTGTTATTAACTTACAATAAGTACTATTTGCATAAGAGGTAAAAAATTATATAGGTAAATTAGGTATTACATACAAATGTGTTTGTGATATCTGTGCATTATGTAATTTGTGTCTGGCTTAATACGCAATGACTTACTAACAAATGGACGCCGTGTCTAATACAAAATTCAATAAAAATGTTACATTTATGCGTGTAAAACAATATGAAACATCTGACAAATTGTACAATAAAGAGCAGCCTTATCTCTCCTAGGTAACCTCTTTCATAAAAATATGAAAATAATGAAAAGAATTGTAAGGGAAAGGTGAGAAAGTACAAAAATAAATTAACAATAAATAAATGGAACATATAATATATGAGATTGTGCATAATAGGTAGGATAAATACTTATAACATAGAATGAAAATAATGAAAAGAATGATTTTACAGTAATTTCCATTTAAAGGTAAATTATAGATGGCAGAATAGGACATTTCAACATGGCTGAATAAGAATACTTTATTATAAGAATGTTTAAAAGTTATTATTTGCCTACACTTTTATGTAATTGTCTTCAATATAATAAAAACTCAAAAAGAATTATTGAATAAAGTTAAATCGATAGCACATAATACTTCTTCACCTGTGATTTTAAAGAAACCACTGAACGCGCCTTCCGAATATTGACAGGCAAAGCATTCCACAACCGGACAGTCTGCACAGAAAAGGAATGAGATAGGAATTGGGTCGAAAAGGAGGATAATCTCCAAGATAAGGTCGTGAGTCGAGCGCATAGATCGATTGTTTGAAGAGGTACGAAATGAGAAACAGTCTTTTATATAGGAAGGGCAATCAAATAGAAAAGGATGGTATACAACAGTGTCACAACTTTCGAGGACACATTGGGAACCCTGTCAGAACATCCAGGTCCCCACGCTTTCAAATGGACGCCAGTTGAGGCAGTTGAGTTTGTTTTAATATTATCATTAAATCATTTATGCCGTTGTGTTTAATTTTGTTATTTTCACCTTACGAACTTCTACTATGATCGCTTATAGCAAGGTTAAAACAATATTGAAACAGAGACACCGCCCTTGCTGCGTTGTCCCGCTCTCAGTGTGGTTTTGACATTGTTTTGGGCGATCATGGTTAGGGGGCTGACGTCCGATTCTACTAATAAGTTATAGCCGCATCGAAACTAAACCGTTGCGATCGACCAGTCGGAGCGCGTATATTGACTTTCAACTGTTCGATGATGTGAGAATGTGGCGTTCTGCAGGCCTATTACCGATCTCATGGTTTTCAATTGATGTATTTTTTGGAGTTGGACTAATGATACAGTGGTGTATTATTTGTTCAACTAGTTGAACTACTCAGTTGAACTACTGTATCAGAGGGGATATCATAGTGCAAAGCGAAAAATAAGATTTTCGGTTAGATTTTTAATCATTCGTTAATTATATCATAATGACATCATTGAAATTATTCCATAGTCATGTTAGATCAGTAATACGAAATGAAGCATTGTATGTCTTCTTTATCTGAAAATTTATACCATGTCATACTATGAAAGATCCATAACTGGCCTGCTGATTGATTGAACGCAACGGTTTAGTTCCGATTCGGCTGTAACTTATTAGTAAAATTGGGCCTTTGGTCGCCGTAGCGTACCGTAGCATTTTTACAAGCTGTTATTTACCTTGCCATGTTCGTATGTAAGTAACTCATATTTTCAAATCTTGCTAACCAATTTTAAACAACTTCCTGATATTCGATTGACTTGAAATTTTGTATATGCGTTTGATTTACGTGACAATACATTATATTGTTCAGCATGACTTGATGGTGCACCCAGGATCGGCTCCCAACGAAAGAACTCAATAGTTAACAGTATGGACTTGAAATTTTACACGTGGCTACAGTGCTAATGGAAATGCAGTATTATGATTGAAATGACCTGATGGTACACCTAGGATCGGCTCCCAACGAAAGAACTCCTCAATAGTTAACATTACGGACTTGAAATTTTACACGTGGCTACAGTGTTAATGGCAATGCAGTATTATGATTGAAATGACCTGATGGTATACCCAGGATCGGCTCCCAACGAAAGAACTCCTCAATAGTTAACAGTACGGACTTGAAATCTGTATTTTAGATCAGGTTGCATTGGGATATAATGGTTCTAAATCAATATCTGTCAATAATTTGATAAGGTGTAAATAATGTAAAACAAATTAAATAATGTAGATTCAGTAAATGATTTAAAATAGCACAAATTACTTTTTTGAATGACCTGAAAGTGAAATACAATAGTGTGAATACGCAAACATACCCTTAAATATAAACCAAAAAAAAGTCTGAAGACAGACTAAAAAGTAAAAAATAAATTAAAGTAAAAAAACTTTTTTAAAAAAACTTTTTTAAAAAAACAAGCTTTTATTTAAATGACCTAAAAAGAATAAAATAAATTTTTCGTTTAAAACTTTTACTATCAACTTATAATGTATTACACAATATATCTGATAAAAAAGCTTGTCGTAAAAGAGCGTCGGTGGCGCTGTGGACTCGGAACTTGCCTTCCAATCGGGGGGTCGGGGTTCAAGACCCGCCATGTACCAATGTGTTTTTCGTTTCGAATTTCATATGTGCATTTGTCTGACGCTCCTACGGTGAAGGAAAACATCGTGAGGCAACCTGCATACATCTGCGAAGAAATTCAATGATGTATGTGAAGTCGACCAATCCGCACTGGGCCAGCGTGGTTGACTAAGGCCTAATCACCCTTTTTTTTATAGTTGGGAAATGCGTTACGCATACCTCGCGCTTGGGAGGCGCGAGGTTATGTCGGATTCTCCGCGGCCCCTGGCAGACTGGATGGTATGTCCACCAGGGAGTGCAATGCCGCGGCCTACCGACTAAAACCCAACTATGCCCCCTCACAAACGCCTTGGCACGAGAACGCCCATCACCGCCACATCCTCCTCGTCGTCTGACGAAGGGGATACGTCGGGAAGGGACGCTCCGCTGCCGGACAAGGCCATGGGAACCCTTTCGGACACTTCCATGACCTCGTCAGAGTCAGCTCGCCTACGGCGAGCCCCTCTCACCTCCCCAAACTGGAAAGGCCGGCGATGCTTTTTTTTTTTTTTTTTTTTTTTTATGGATGGCCCGGCAAATGACCTCCTCTCGCCTGATGTTAAGCGGTGAAAGAGGCCCAAATGAGTTGACAGATAGAGTAGGGACGACATCCACTCTCCTACCTGCCCGCCCCTTGCCGGCCCAAAAGATGCTTTTTCACGCCTCTTTTGAAGGAACCCATGTTGTAGGATGGAGGAAACACGTGCGCAGGTAGAGAATTCCAAGTGTGGGATGAACGACAGAAGAAGGAATCTTGGAATTTCTTGGTACGGTGTGAAAAGGAGGGCATTAGGAGCATCGACGACTGGCGGTGACCTGTGCAATGCAGGACTCGGGCTTCCCATGCCCGGGTCCCGCTGGTCACCGTCAGGAGGAAGAAGGCGGGCAAACTGCCGCCTCCTCCGCCCTAATCTCCTCTTCCGCCGGTAGGGATCTGCCTCTGGGTCCTCCTCTCTGGCCCGTTCTGCCACCTCCTTCTGTGTGATAAACTCCACACAGAAGGAGTTTACTGCATCCCAGGCCTCTTCGCTCTCGACCATCTTTGAGATGAGAGATGGTAGAGAGAGGTCGGGGCCAACGCACGAAGTCAGACTGGTGCGCTGCGAGGAAAAGGCAGTACACTCCTCGAGAGTGTGCTGTGCTGAGTCCTCACCAGCGTCACAGTGATGGCATTGGAAATTTAAATTGAGCGGTTGGAAATTTGATTATTCCAAAAAGTTCTTTAGAAAATTTTTCTTCCAGATATACATATATTTTTTAAAAAGCTAAGTAACTTTTAGGAAGAATAAAAATATTTTTCTTCCTTTTAGGAAGAAGAAGAATAAATACAAAATTTGGAGCCCCATTTCAACCCCTTAGGACGTGAATTTTGGATAATCCTTTCTTAATTATAAATCTCATAAGGAACCTACGTGCCAAATTTTAAATCTCTAGACCCGGTGGTTTAGGCAGTGCGTTGATATGTCAGTCAGTCGCTTTGTTCTTTTATATATACAGATACAGATAGAAGATAATAAGTATATGTAGCCGAGACCTATGTTTAATAAATCATTTTTCACTCTGAGCCCTATTATGTAGAGAAATTTAGAGATCTTACAAATATCTCCAAAGTATGCGTCGGAGCTTAAAAAATAACGAAATTTTGGATCCTTGTGATACCCAAGAGATAAGTCGGAGGAATCTAATGTACTTATTAAAAAACGGTGAAGTGTGAGTTTGATAAAAAAATTCATATATTTTTCCTTCTGGCACTGGCTGCATTGCATTTTTAACCGACTTCAGAAAGGAGGGGGCTGTCAATTCAGTTATGTTCGCTACTGTGGAACTTCGTTGATTGAGAGCCGATTTCTGTGATATCGCGGGGATGGCCCCATTTAGTTACTGGCGGTCCGGTGCTTTTTGAAAGAATCGACTGGAACAAAAGTAAGGGTGTTTGCCTTGGTTTTTTGGTGTGTCGTTTATATGCTCATAGATAGTCTAATTTTGTACAAATTTTAGACCTCCGTTATAACCCCGTAGAGGGTGGTTTTTGAAAAATCCATTCTTTTTGCACTTGCATTAATCGCCAGCCTAAATCCAAAATTTGGAAATCCTAACTTCAAAACTGACGGACTTTTATACAAACTTTCATCCCCATTTTACCCCCTCAGGGGTGGAATTTCCAAAAACTTATTTATCGATTGGAGTACTCATGTGAAGTTTCGATTAAAAAAGAGAAAATAATCTGGTTTCCCCATACAAACTTTGGAGCCCTTTTTCAACCCTTTAGAGGGTGAATTTTAAAAAATCCTTTCTTAGTGCACCCCTTCACCTCATAAGGAACTTACGTGCCAAATTTGGAATCTCTAGGCCCAGTGATTTGGTCTGTGCGTTGATATTATCAATTTTCACACTTTGACACCCCATATCTCCCTTTTAGGGGTTGAAATTTGGAAAATCCTGTAACAGGTGTTAACTTATTTATCGATTAGAGTACTCATGTGAAGTTTCGATTAAAATAGAGCAAGTAATCTGGTTTCCCCATACAAACTTTGGAGCCCTTAATCAACCCTTTAGAGGGTGAATTTAAAAAAATCCTTTCTTAGTGCATCCCTTCACCTCATAAGGAACCTACGTGCCAAATTTGGAATCATTAGGCCCAGTGGTTTGGGCTGTGCGTTGATATTATCAAGTTTTACACTTTGTCACCCCATATCCCCCTTTTAGGGGTTGAAATTTGGAAAATCCTGAAACAAGTGTTAATTTATTTATCGATTGGAGTACTCACGTGAAGTTTCGATTAAAATAGAGCAAGTAATCTGGTTTCCCCATACAAACTTTGGAGCCCTTTTTCAACCCTTTAGAGGGTGAATTTTAAAAAATAATTTCTTAGTGCACCCCGCCACCTCATAAGGAACCTACGTGCCAAATTTGGAATCTCTAGTCCTAGTGGTTTGGGCTGTGCGTTGATATATCAGTCAGTCAGTCAGTCAGTCAGTCAGTTTCTTCTTTTATATATATAGATGATCAAGTAATTCTTAAGGCAATCCTGTAATTTCAAATGAGACTGCAGAGTGTGACAAATTATCACCCCCTCCCCCCCCCCCTAGACGGCCCCGATTGTTCCTCCTGTATAGGGCACTGTTCAACACTTCTTAATAGTTCTACACATTCGTTTTTGTCTAACCAATTCGAATACTAGACTTATTTAGAACTATTTTTTTGTACGTGCTTACTATCCAGATTTTTTTAAGACTTCTACATGAACTAACAATTCGATTTTATAACGTTAAAAAGCTTTTAAAATATATTTTTACGATCAGAAGGTTCTTACGAACACCACAGCTCAAATAAATGCCTCCTTGAAAAAGAACAATTGATTTTAGTGGTACCTGAAATTAAAATATAAAATTAATATCAAGTTTCGTTGACAATGCTACGAGGCGTCTACGGCATCGTAGCAGACATGTTATGATCCCGCGAGCAAATCATAGCAAAAAAATGATTCGAATAAAAAAGTCAGATGTACCAAACTTTTAAACTAAGCCAGATAGAGGCCACCAGGGGCCAACATTTTTTAGCTTTTGATAAAGTTACAGTAACGGAAAAATAAACTAAGAAAAATAGGTTGGCGTATAGCACCCCCATAAATCAAAAATTAAAATAAGTAAGTGCTAAAAACTTAATCATTTACAAAACACTTACCATGTTCTTAGAACTCCATTGTACACAAACAACAAAATAATTAACATTTCTTAGAAATCACCAAAGACAATCGAGTCGATTAATAAATGATATTTGAATTAAAATTTGATATAAACACCTTGATATTTATACTTCTAGATAGGTACGTAAGTATAATATAATATAGATAGTATAATATAGATTGCCAATATTAATTTTTAAAATATATTTTTTTTAATTTTGTCCTATGGCGGGATCATTGTGTGACGGGCCCAATTCTGCTCTAATAAGTTACAGCCGAATCGAAACTAAACCGTTGCGATTGACCAATCGGAGCGCGTATATTGCCATGCAACTGTTCGATGACGTGATAATGGGGTACTCTGATTGGTCGATCGCAAAGGTTCAGTTTCGATTCGGCTGTAACTTATTAGCAGAACTGGGCCTCTGAAGCCCTACCAACAACCATGCCAAGCAAATGTGTTTCCTCTCTGTGGAAAATCGAACTCTCTAAATCAATACCGGATAATCACAAACACCAGACAGGAAATTTATCACGGCAGCGTTAACGTTCACGATAATACGGCTGCAGTATTTTTACAACGTACATTTAGATTTTTAATCTTTACAAACTGAAATTGTGATAATCAGTCGCAACCAATCACGATTCGGTACTTTAAAAATATGGAAAATATATGTTTATTATTTCCAACAAATTTATCTTAGTGTGGGGGCGGCCCAATATATTGAGCCTTCGCACTTCGACCCATCATGGATCTTTTGTGCTTCCCCGAGCTTTAGTCTGTAAAGCCATCGCTACCTACGGTCCAGTCTATTGTCCCCATAAGCTCGACGATGTCCTTCGGTGGTATGGCCCTGTATATAGTCTTCCGGTTTTGGGCATCCAATTTCCGTCAGCCTTAATCTCCTGCAGGCTAGGGCATCGCAGTGGCACAGCAGGTGTTCCATGCTTTCCTCTGCCTCCTTGCAGGCCCTACAGATTTTGGAACTGGTGTGTCCCATCCTGGTTGGCATGATCCTAGTGCCGAAGTGTCCGGTTAGAGCACCCACCAATAGGCGAGTCTGGGATCTGCTTGAGATCAGTGTAAACTTGAGCCAATTAACCATACCCATGAAGAGTTTGGCGTGAGTTATTCCTTTTTGATTGGCCCATTATTTTCGATGCCTCATTTGCAGTTGAGTTCTTTGACCTGTACTGACTGTTTTTGGAGTGATCCTGACAAATGGTTCCGGTCCTACTAATTGTGTTTCCGATCCCTTTCTTGCCAGGTAGTCAGCCTTCTCGTTTCCAGCGAAACCCTTGTGACCTGGTATCCAAACTAGACGTACTGTATTAGTTTTACCCAATTAATTCAGTACTTCAATTGCATTGAGCACTAGTTTGGATTCCACTTTGTATGACAGGAGCGCTTTGAGAGTCGCTTGACTGTCACTGAGAATGTAGATGTTTAGGCCTTTGCGACCCTTGTCTAGATTCTCCTGTGCACAAGCTAGGATAGCATATGTTTCAGCTTGAAACACAGTTGCCATCTCACCGGTGCTGATCGATATATCAGTTTTGTTGCAGTGTATTCCTGCCCCTGTACCAGATTTCATTTTCGATCCATCTGTGTACCAGACCATGCTGTTCCCCCGAGGGGATGCCAGCCCCTTATCCCATTCCTCCCTTGTTGGAATGTGTACCTCAAAATTTCGTCTAAATATATATTTAGGTAACATTCTGTCGCTGGTCATGCTCAGCAGCGGATTGTCTTCTTCAGAAGCGAATGCCGTGTGTTTTGTGAGTGGCCGGTTTGCATTCCACATTCCCAAAGTTCTGAGCCTGTAGAGTGCTCTCATGGCTTCTCTTTGTACAGCACTGTGGAGTGGTTCGAGATTTAGAAATCTCTCCAAGGTCGCTGTAGGGGTAGTTTTGAAAGCCCCCGTTATAGCCATACAGGCCAGCCTTTGAAATCTACCTAGTAGTTCCCTGCATGTGACTAGTTTCGTTCTTGGCCACCAGACAATACTGCCATATGTTATGATCGGCAGTATCATTTATTTTGTAAATCCAGTAGAGTATCTTAGGTTTGAGACCCCAGGTTTTACCGAAAGTAGACCGGCACATATTGAGTATCCTTCCGGATTTTTCAACAGTGAGGTCTACATGTTCCTTCCACGTTAGTTATTTATCTAGGGTAACTCCTAGATATTTCACCTTTATGGACCTTGGTATCTCAGAGCCGTATAGCTTTAGATTCCTCATGTTGTTGAGCTTCCTCTTTTTTGTGAACGGTATGATCACTGTCTTTTTTGGGATTGATACTAAGACGTGTCTCTTTGCACCAGTGCTCAACCCTTTGTAGTGCCCCCTGCATCAGGCTGGCTACCACACTTGGCACCTTGCCGTTAGCCAAGATGACTATATCATCAGCATAACCTACTGTGGTCAGTGGTCCTTTGTTCAGTTCTTCGATCAATGGATCAATCACAAGACACCAAAGTGTAGGAGACAGGACTCCTCCCTGTGGGCATCCCTTGGTGGTTGTGACGCCTATCATTGTATCGCCTAATACGCTCGCAGATATGACTCTGCTCTCTAGCATGCAATTAATCCATCTTATTATGGTGTCATTGATGCCATGTAGTTTCGCCGCTCTGCTAATGGAATCAAATGTAGTCTTGTCAAAGGCGCCTTCCACATCAAGAAAGACGCCCATGCACACCTCCTTTGAATCCAGTGCCTTTTCGATCCTGCTGATCACATAGTGTAGAGCAGTCTCAGTTGATTTTCCTGCTTGGTAAGCACATTGCATACCCTGTAATGGCCGTTTCCTAAGCGGTCCGTCCCTAATGTACCTGTCGATGAGTTTCTCCATCGATTTCAGCAAAAAGGATGAGAGACTTATCGGCCTAAACGCCTTTGCATGTTCATAGTCAGCTTTGCCCGGCTTCGGTATAAAGCTAACCTTTATGTGTGTCCACACTTCTGGTATGTATCCAAATGCTATGCATGCTCTAAAGAGTCTGCATAGGATAGGAACCAGTATTGTTTCACCTTGTTGTAGTAACACGGGATATATCCCGTCGGGGCCGGGTGATTTGTATGGTTGAAAGCTTCTTATTGCCCATCGAACCCTCTCCTCCGTTACTACCTTCTTAGCCGACGTCCAGTTCTCCCTTGTGGTGTGGATTCTCGGCCTTTGTCTAGGGGTCTGTTCGTCTGCATTGAAGCCAATAGGCGTAGAACCGGAAAAGTGTGCATCAAACATAATGTTTCATAACTAGCTAATGTTTCGTTTCTCGTTTCCGTCAGTCTTCCATTCGCATCTCTCACTGCTATGAGTGGATTTGCTTTAGCCTTATATATAGCTTTGCTAAGGCGCATGCCTTCTGGCATTGCTTCTATTGATTCACAGAAACCACGCCACGACCTGCGTTTAGCCTTCCTTACTTCGGTATTGTACTTAGTAAATTTTACTGCATACTCCGAGTAATCTTTTTTGCGTTTTGCTTCGTTAAACGCTTTTCTAGTATCCCGCCTGAGTTGAGTCAGTTCCGGTGTCCACCATTGTACCTTCTTAACTTTTGTCTCCTTCTCTGGGCAGTTGCGTGTCCAGGAACTCATGAGACCTCTGTTGATTCGATTGGCTTCCATGTCTAATTCTGGAATTGAATTCAACCTGTTAATGGTGGTTCCTAATTCTAACTCTAGGTCCCTCCGATATGAATCCCAATTGGTTTTTTCCGTCTTATAGTACCCAACTTTATGTTAGTTCTATACGTAAAGCTATATCCGATATATAGGTACATATAGTTATGATCCGACAATGATACTTCGCCTGACGCATGCCAGTTGTTAATTGATAATAACGCTTGTTTTGTCGCAACCGTGATATCAATTACCTGAGTCCTATTTTTGTTTACAAATGTGGGCGCCGTGCCTCTATTGAGTAAAAATAAAGATGAACTTACCAGATATTCTAGTAGGTTTTCACCCCGTTTATTCGTGTCTGGTAGCTCAGACACGAATAAACGGGATGAAAATACAGTATGATGTGCGTTAGCGTCAAAGGCAATGATGAGTTTCTTTTGCCCCTGTGTTTCAGCCAGTTTTCTAATGTATGCAGAGACTGGCTCCTTCTCCTCATATGGTAGGTACGCAACGGCTAATACAACACTTTCAGCTGGGTTCCCTCCCCCCGTCTTGATCTCCAGTGTGGTGAGATCCCTGTAACATAGCAAACGTAAGGGTTTAGCAGCAATGCCATCCCTCACATAAATGCATGTCCTAGTATCATTGGTTGGGCAGCAATAGTAAATTACCCCCCTGTCTTGTCTAAGCCTTTAACATAACCCTTATATATGTAAGGTTCCTGTATAAGGGCTATGTCATATCTATTATCCTTGAGCTGCTTAGCCAGAATGGCAGTGGCAGCTTTACAATGGTGTAGATTAATTTGTACGCACCTGAGTCCCTCCATCTAGATGGTTTTGATGAGTACGTTTGGTGTTCCATTTAGCTAAGGCGAACGGTGTTCCGGCGACTTGAAGCAGAGATGATTCAAGTCGTCCAAAATGTCGTCTGTCCCCGCCGACTGTTGTGACAGGGGCAGCTCCATCGTGCTACCCTCCTCATCCCGCCCCACTTCGCCCGAACACCCCGCCTCAGCCGTGGTTATGCTGCTGCTGGCCTCGTTACTGGGATCGGCTGCAGCCTCCTCCGCCCCGGGGTTGCTCTGCCCTGGCACATCCGCATCGCTCGGGGTTTCCGCGAGCAGTTTGAATGTGCATAGTTCAAAGCAACCATCCAGGACATATCCCGCTTGCCTGATCACTTCAGCGGACCTTCTGTCCATGAGGATGATCCGCCTGATTCAGGTCCCCTCCACTTTCGTGTCGACGACCTTCCAGTCAGTCGTCCTCAGTGACGGGTTGTAACACTGAAGGGCCCTGCAAGCCTCTTTTGGGTCCAGCAGTCTCATGTTGCGGCTCCTCCAAGCCATTTTGACTGGCTTCGGAACAGCCGCAGCATCGACCACCCTTACCTTAGTCTTTCCAGTGCTCATCCCAGGGACGTTTGCAAGGAGCCATTCCGCAGCCGGCTTGTCTTTGCAGTCCACAAAGACTACTCCTGTGGTCACCGACTGTCCTAATACGCATCGTGGAGGGGGGTCATCAGAGGCCATGAATTTCAAAGTGACGAGTTCCATGAGCTTCTCCTGATCCCCCTCCACCAAGTATGTGTTAGGGTAGTCCTCAGGAATGACCGCCAGCCTGACAGCTTCGAGAGCGTCCCGGTAGGTGCCATAACCGTGGGTTTTGGCCCTCCCTGACCGCCGGCCCGCGAGTCATCACTGAGGGCCTCCTTACCACGCTTGAGCGCGAGGCCACCCTCGGGTAGCCCTTCCTGTGCCTTTTGCCTTAAAATGAGAGCCCGCATCTTGGCAGACCCACTCCTGTTTTTCTTCTTACCTCCCCCCGACCCCGACAGCCGGCGCGCCAGATGGCTCAGCCGATGAGCCCATAGTGGACCCCTCAGCCTTGCCACCCCGCCCGCCAGCCCCCACAGAATCGGAGTATGAGGTGAAGATACCCGACACTGGTCCCGATTTCTCGAGCCCGGTCCCTACTTCCCCTAGTGACAGAAGCCTTGATTTCCCTGCAGGCACCAAGCCTTTTTGGCGAGAGGACCCTGTGAGCTCCTTACGGTTCCCTTCAGCAGCTCTCTCGCCGGGGCCCGGCGCACTGCGAGGAACGTCGAACCTATCTCCTGTGATATCACTTTGCGCAACTCGTACCGCGGTGCATGACGCGGCGTAAATAGTTTTTTAATTTTAGATTTGACATCTTGTTATATTGGCTCTTAGAAGAAGCAAAAATTTTACAAACGAAGATATTTTTCTAAAAAAGGTTGGCAACCTATGGATTATTGAACAGGGATCCCAGTAATAGATAAATTATTTCCTTGACAATTATTGTAACTTCAATAATATGACATTAAACAATGTAATTACCATTTTAAAATTATAAGTAATTTTTTAAATCTTAGTTTTTTTAATTGAAACCTTAAATTCCATAAAGGTTTATTTTTTATTTTGCTAAAATGCTCTCCCTTTTTAGGAAGACTTTTTCAATGTTGGCAACACTTCTGAAATGTCAGAATTCCGTCGAATTAAAAATCAGACTATAGTGGCAGGCAGCTCAGAACAATCACTACAGCAGGCAGTATAAATCGTACAGGAGACGCATTTTTGAATCATTAGAAATGAATCCCAAGTTCAAATACGAATACAAATCACGTGCGAAATTATTTTCTACTGTTCCCAATTTTAAAGATTTTTGAATCACTCGAATTCAGTATTGTCATTTAAAAACAAATTCTATATTAGAAACCGTTACACGCAGAAAATACTAAATCCGGTACGCAATATGGCAATAACTTATCAATTTTAAAAAAACCAGCGATACATCGCATGTAAAACAGAACGTAAGTATATGGTTGCGTATATTCTACTAGTAGAAATAAAAAGAGTGGGTAGGACCACTCGTTGCAGAATTCACTGAATAAAACTTCAAAAATAGTGAATTTGGTAATTCGAATGCGAATTTGAATTTCATTGTTTCAAAAATGCGTCTCCAGGCCGTTTTTCCATACAAACCTTGTCCCCTGTTTCCTTCCTGGATAATGGCACTAGTTGCTCTATTTTTTCCAATAAAATCAATGGCTACTATAAGCATGTTCCTATGTTTTCCTTTTTTTTATTAAGATAATTATTAAAAGAGATATTAAGCCTTCAAAAGCCTAAATAATCGGCCTTATTTTCTGTTGTGTTCAAACTTCCAGCAAACAAATTAAATAAGATTATATGAAAAAAAGCAAAACATAGAAACACAGTAAAAGCCTTGCTTTAAATTTTAACGCAAAAAGTAATTAAATCGGTCAATTTTTCGCGGAGAAAACAAAGGACTACGAAACGTATATTTTGTGTACTTTTTAGGGTTCCGTAGCCAAATGGCAAAAAACGGAACCCTTATAGATTCGTCATGTCTGTCTGTCTGTCTGTCTGTCCGTTCGTATGTCACAGCCACTTTTCTCCAAAACTATAAGAACTACACTGTTGAAACTTGGTAAGTAGATGTATTCTGTGAACCGCGTTGAGATTTTCACACAAAAATAGAAAAAAGCAATAAATTTTGGGGGTTCCCCATACATAGAACTGAAAATAATTTTTTTTTTCATCAAACCCATACGTGTGGGGTATGGATAGGTCTTCAAAAATCATATTGAGGTTTCTAATATCATTTTTTCCTAAACTGAATAGTTTGCGCGAGAGACACGTCCAAAGTGGTAAAATGTGTGTAACTTTTTAATGTGTGTAACCCCCCCCCCCTGTAACTTCTAAAATAAGAGAATGATAAAACTAAAAAAATATATGACGTACATTACCATGCAATCTTCCACCGAAAATTGGTTTGAACGAGATCTAGTAAGTAGTTTTTTTAATACGTCATAAATCCTACGGAACCCTTCATGGGCGAGTCCGACTCGCGCTTGGCCGGTTTTTTATAGGTATTTTTGGTCCCAACTGCAGTATTTGTCCCTATCACACTCAGTTCAGTTGTTTGGGTACAAATTCAAATTCAAATTCAAATTCAATATCCTTTATTCAATTGGGATTTTACAATCACTCTTGAACGTCAAAAGATCACACACAGCGCGAAAGCAATACTTTTTACAAATACCTATTTTTGAATTCTCTCGACCTTGGTGTTTCCTCTTAAGATCGATCTCAAGTTTAATACGCGCCTATATCTTGCCGTTTAATAGATTTTTGGAAAACATTTTGCAGATATTTGTTTGTATGCATTGAAATACCCATAATATTTCAAGCATTTTCGTAAATACACCTATTTGAAATTAAAAAGTATAGTTTCTATAGCGCCGAATTTTAATAAAATTGCAATAATAGCATTGTACAAAATACAATTAGGATCACAATAAATTCATTTATGATCAAAGATTTGTTAGACCTACATCAAACGCAAAGGGTAATTTAGCAATCACAAGGCTAATGGTCATTGTTTAGGAATAGCCCATAAACCCGCCATAAATACATAAAATGCTGTCTACTCAGGTCGGATCATCTATTTCGTTTTATTATTTATAGGTAATAAGATCTAGTAAATAAAATTGTATAAAAAACTAGCTTTCCACTCGCGACTTCGCCCGCGTTATTTTTGTTTTCCCGTGGGATTTTTTTCCCGTAGGAAAATACCCTATATCCTTCCCCTGGTCTCGAACTATCGCTATACCAACCTTCATCAAAATCGGTTCAGTAGTTTCGAAATCCATTCAATACAAACAATCAAATCTCTTTATAATATTAGTATAGAAAAGCTAACTTTATCCCGTAGAAATATATTTTCATAATAGTTTTGGGAATTAACCCTAATGTGCTTGAATCGTGAATGATAAATTCTCGCTAGCATGAAAAATGACACTGACATTGTAAATATTAAAAAATAAATGCGTCGCCATTATGTTTATAAAAGCCTTTCAATCAAACCTGTCTCGTACAGCAATGTGTTTATTTAGATTTGATTATACTTAGTTTGTACCATAATAGGGCAATTATACCGTTTCGTACACTACAAACCCAAGTAAACAGAGCAAATGCCTTTCAGGGGGAATGGCGTTGACTGTTGTAACAGCGCTTTCACGAATTTGCATAATTTAACTAATGCGAAAACAACTTGGCTGTTTCCTTTATATTTTCACTTGTAAGCAATGCATCAACTCGACGAAAACAATTGATCATCTTACTCGAAATAGCTCTTGAGTATAAAGGTATTTAACGGTTATATAGATTTATAGAATCCGAACAGTGTAGGTTTCATTTAAATAAAAATATATTTAAATAAAACCTACACTGTTCGGATTTACTAGAGTATATTTGGTTTTAAACATTTTAATTATTTAGCCCGACGTTTCAAACGACGACAAACATTGCTAGCGGAACTTCAATCAGAGTTGTCCTGAAGCGGAACACTTCACATACCATGACAGCGTCACATGACCGCGTGAAGCCAGCAAACGTCGAATGTCTATCTGCTACATGAAAGGGGTAACTGACAAGATTAGCAACATCCTGAGGCCTGCTTCGATTAAAATCTATTTGAGGTCGCCGAAGAAGATAAACCAATATCTTCGATCTGACAAGTGCCAAGTTCCCCTTCAAGATGCGGACATTTACAAATTGGATTCGAACTGTGCCTCTATTAAAGATAATAAATGAATTAGAAGGCGATGGACTTGGATAGTAGATATATTAGCAAAAACATTACAATTAATATTTACAACACAGTTGACATCAATCAGACTAAACAACGGTTGCTATATAACCTTCTACAATAGGCTATGTGTCCACATTACATAGCACCATAGAGTTTAAGACCATGTGTCCATATCTTCACACCCTCACTAGTTTAAAGCAACAAGCCCTAAGTGGTTGCAGAGAGTTTCTAAGCGAGGCTTGAAGAGTGGCTTTGTAAGCATATCCGCAATTTGATTCTCAGCAGGAATTTGCTCAACAACGAGGTCTCCATTCATGACACATTCTCGCACGAAGAAATGTTTCAGTTTTATGTGCTTGGTTCTGTTGTGGAACTCATGTGGTGGGTTGTACGCCAATTTCACTGCGCTTTCATTGTCCACATGTAGAATTGCAGGAGCCTTTAGGTCTGTTAATTCTGCCAGTAGTTTTCTCAACCAAATTATCTCTTTAGCTGCATCACTGGCAGCAACTATTTCAGCTTCTGTGCTTGACGTAGCAACAGTTGATTGCTTTTGACTTTTCCAGAGGACAGGACCAGAATAAATACAAATTAATCCTGTAGTAGAATGTCCAGTAAAGGCGCCAACAAGATCGGCGTCACTATAGCATTCAAGTGAATGTGAAGAATCTTTTGTAAACACCAAGCCTTGATTCTTAGTACCTTTAAGGTATCGCAATATGCGTTTGACATTTTGGACAGATACTGAAGTTGGGTCTTCCAGAGTTCTCGATGCAACACTAACTGCATAGGCAATATCTGGCCTTGTCCCTACAGCCAGGTAGGCTAACGCTCCAACAACTTGCCGATACGGGAATTTTTCATCGTATGTTGTATTAACATTCTCTTCCCCCTTATCTTTTGTTTTAATAGCAGGTGTTGCAGCAGGTTTGCAGTTTATCATGCCAAATTTATCGAGTACCTTATCGATGTATGCTTTTGGCTTAAAGCAATAGATCCATTCTCCCGTTTCAATATTTCAAGACCAAGAAAGTATGATGCGGGCTTAGTGGTTATTTTAAACCGAGTTTTTAATTCTTCTATAAATTCTTTTCCAGCTTCATCAGTAGTGGAAGCAATCAACCCGTCATCGACATATAATCCAACTAAAACTTTGGAATTCTTTTTTTCCTTATGTACAAACAAGGATCTGCTTCACTTTGTTTAAACTTGGCGCTTATCAAAAAATTAGATATACAGGTATTCCAGCATCTAGGTGCTTGTTTCAGGCCATATAAACTGCGCCTCAGATGACAAACTTTTTCAGTACCATCACTGTACCCTTCAGGCTGTTTGATGTAAATTTCTTCAGAAACTTCTCCATTTAAGAAGGCAGTTGTAACATCAAACTGATGCAGTTTTAAATTTTCATTAACAGCTACACCCAACAGTGCTCTTATTGTGGCTAATCTAACAACCGGACTAAAAGTTTTATCAAAATCAATACCTGGTTCTTGTGAAAATCCTTTAACAACTAGTCTAGCTTTGTATCTCTCTATGGTTCCATCAGGATTCATTTTGACCTTATAAACCCATTTACTAGGTAGGGCTCGTCGTCCTTTTGGTAAATCAACTAGTTCCCATGTCATATTCTCAAGAAGGGACGTTATCTCTGTAAGCATAGCCTCGAGCCATTTTTCTCTATCTCGGCTTTGTAGTGCTTCCCTGTAGGATTGGGGTTCTTCAGGCTTATCAGAGAGTTCATTTATTGCTGTTAGTACATAGTCGTTAAATCTTTGTGGTGGTATAATTTTAGATCTATCTCTAAGAGTCCGTATGTCGTTATTTACACTATCTACATTTTCGTTATTATTACCACGCTCCATATCCATCGTATCATCGTATTCAACAGGTGCCTCTTGTGATTCATTATTATTTGTATCTGTAGGTAAAATTTGGGACTCATTAAAAGAAGGATTATTTACATTTTCAGTATACGGTTGATCATTTTCATACTCAAATTGCTCATTAGTTCTAGATATATGACCTTCTTCAGAATTTCTTTCATTGTCAAAATAAACTAAAATATGTTTAGGATCTTCTTCTTTATATTCCATGTGTCTTTTATTCATTGTAAATTCATTTTCATAGTAGTTTTTATTTAGAATTCGAACATCTCTTGATATTACCGTTTTATTTTTTATTGGAATATACACGGTTATTTTTTTATCACCCTGGAAAATTTTAGGGACGCTTCAGGACACATCCAATATTTTATAAAAAATAAAAAAATGAAATAAAAAAATTAAAAAAAATATAAAAAAAATATAAAAATCTCTAAAATTGCTGCTCTCAACTAGTACAGCATTTTTTGTATTTTTTAAAAAATTAATATAAAATTAAGGAGGGGGGTTATTTTTTTTATTTATATTTAAATCATTCTAATACCATGTCGTGAAGCGTCCCTTAAATTTTCCAGGGTGATAAAAAAATAACCGTGTATATTCTAAACGCTTTGGAATGCTCTGAATATCCTACAAATATGCCTATAAGTGCTTTTGATGCAAATTTTTGTCCTTTGGGGCCTTTCTTTAATACATAGGTCTTAGAACCAAACTTATACAAGTGGTTGACTAATGGTTTGCGATTAACCCATACTTCAAACGCTGTCATATTTTTGAGAGCTTTATTAATACTCCTATTAGAAAGGTAATTTGCCGTAAATATCGCTTCAGCCCATAAATTCATTGGTGCATTTGATTCTAACATCATGCATCTTGCCTTTTCGATTAATGTACGGTTCTTTCTTTCCGCTATTCCATTTTGATTTGGAGTATAAGGACATGATAGACGGCGCGATATCCCATTCTTTTTTTGGTAAGTATCAAATTGAGAATTAATGTATTCGGTTCCATTATCTGTTTGTAAGAATTTAATTTTATTACCAGTATAATTCTCAGATTCTTCTTTATAATCCACAAATTTCTCAAATACTTCGCTTTTATTCTTTACAAAATATACTCGGCAATAGCGACTAAAATCATCTATGAAAGTAACTATATATCTATTTCCATTTAGTGAAGGCGTTTTTATTGGACCACATACGTCGCTATGCACAATTTCAAGGCATTTTGTTGTGCGAGGAATAGTAGAGACATTTTTATTACATGGGGTTTTGGTCATTTTTGCCTGAATGCATATCTCACAATCACCAAGCTGTTCTGTTTCATCAAAGGTCGGACCAAGTAGAGATTGATTCTTCAATGCGAGCTTCATATCGCATTCGTTCATATGGCCTAATTTAATATGCCAATCTTGAATCGAATTAGTTTTCCCCAAGTTGCAAATATCTTTTGCCTTCTTTACAGATTTTGGTGTGACATAGTATAATCCATCATTGTTTTTATTTGCTTGTAGTATTACACCAATGTCCTTTTGTGTTACCGTTGCTTTCTTATTTGTAAATTCGACAGTACATCCAGCTTCTGTCATTTTACCGACTGATAGCAGATTAACATTAAGGTCAGGTATGTATAAGGTGTTCTCTAGGGTTATTTCACCTGTAGGATTTGTCACATTCAAGGTTATTTCTCCCTTTCCTTTTATTTCAGCCGAGCCTTCTTTAGAAGCTAATCGAAGTGTTTCTGAAATTCTGTATATTCTCGAAAAAATTTCCTTATTATTCGTCATGTGTGCTGTACATCCAGAATCTATGATCCAATCTAAATCTGGATCCATATTTCTTGTATTAGTCAAAAGGCATGATTGTAACATAAATTTCCCTACAGGAAATTTCTAATCAGGTTCCTACTGCCATCTAGTGACATTTCCATGTATTAGTTACCTTTTTTTATCTAAATTCAGAAAACATTGAACGCGCCTTGGGTTATAATAGTTTTATGTATATCGTGTCTTTGATTATTTTCAAATTTAGTTCAGGAACTTTTAATTCAATAAATATCGATAGTTTACTTGGTTTTTTATCTATGTTTATTAGTCTATGTTGTCTCGGAATAGTTAGTCTGTGGAGTGTGGACTGGCTGAGCCGAGACAGCCATATTTTCTGTTTTGACGTTGACGGTCGAACGCTTGTGTCTGTTGGCTAGATAGCCTAAATTATTTTATTAAAACAAATCTGTAAGTATCGCACCGTGAAATGATTAATTCTTCATTTTGATTCTTTTAATTGATTGTTTCGTATTCAGCGCAGCGTTTTAACCAGGTATTCCTTTTCAGCAAGCATCGATAAGCGAACACCTAATCTTCCACGCAGTTGGATTTACTCAATTTCATATAAGGGCCTCTAACCCATTTTACGTAAGTTATGTTCATGATTATATTATTCCTATGACGCCTTTTCGATATTTCAATCCTTGCTTTCTAAATTTTCAGCCGTTCGTTCATATGATTTCGAAGCACGTACGACATAGTGTAGCGTCATTAAAATAGACAGCCAGCAATCTACCAGCACAGCCAGGCAGACCCACTTTCCTCCGACAGGTACGTTACCGTTTTCTGAGATCGATTCCTGTGGTAGTGTTTTAAATTTGTTCTTAGATTTCATATTTTTAATTGTAAGGTTATCCTACATGATTGCCAGCCATTCGGTGAACATTGACCTTTCAAATTAACTTGAACCACATTACCAAAATATTCCTAATATTCTCATCAGTTACCCCTACTTACTTGTATTGCAATTTTTTATAGTGATTGCTCATACCTATTCGTGTAATATTTCAGGAGGAATTCCCTACCCTGTGGTTATTGAATACCCCGGAGTCAGACTCAACTACTGAACCCGGTTGCCCGGACTTCTCTTCTACCACCAGTGTCCGGTGGCCCGGAGCCTGTGGTGTCTCCAGAGCAGGATCTCCCCGAATTTCACAGCTGAGTCCACTCCAAATAAGATTATTATCAAACATAATTCTACCATCCCTAGGTAAAGGCATTTAGGGAGTTAACTAAAGAGAGCGTTATCGATCAAATCGTGCAAAGAACCTGTACCATATTATCTAAAAATATTAGTGATACAAATCCTCACCACTGATTGGCAGCCGTAGGCCACAATCAGTGCGCCCACTAATATTGTGTTCCCTTGGATAAAAAAAAATCCTTATGTCGGCTTTGCCGGATTAAACCACATATTTTGACATTTCACTCTTTTATTAATCACCTTATATCTATTAACCCTATGCTCATTACCCAAAAAATTAAGTATTACATGGCGCCCGAACATATGGAGATTTGCACGATTTGAATGATCCTATGCTCATTACAATGCTTAGGAACAGTGTTGATTGGTAACGTTTTTTTTTCTTCTTGGACACTGTTCGGTTAGAACTTTTAAAATTTAAAACTTGTTGTGTTGGTGTTATACTTTGTTTATCGTATCCCAGAGGTTACTCACAAACCAGATTGTCAATTTTCTTTAAAAAAAATTCTCAATAATATAACTAATAGATAATCATATGCCATAATTAACATTAGGTATTCAGTAACTAAGCATAATAACTATGTTATAACTCTCTCAGAACAATAGATTGATAGTTTTATTTGGTTTAACTACAAGTCTTCTTTAACATAACTTCTGGTATAATAATAATATATTCTCATTGCATAATATAGTATAGGCCAAGATTTTTTCAGTTTATTTTAAACTTTAACTCAATTACTTTTAAGTATTTGAATAGTAAAACCTATGTTTTATTAATTAGTGTGGAAGGTTATTGATGTTTTTTTTTACTTGATCTTATTACATAAATATATATAAGTATAAATGTTCTGTGCTTTGTAAAGTGGAGATTGCATGACTCTGTTTCTTATATCAGTTATTATCTTAGAACGTTTTTTGTAAGACGCATAGAATTTTTAAATATCTAGGTGTTACCTTTTATTACTCGGATACTGTTACATTATTTTAAGTTTAAACCCAATATTGAATGATACCTAATTGCTACAACTACTTTTACCTGATATTAACTTAATTGTTTGGTGCTTGAGATTTGTCAACTGTACTTATATTTTTTTACTACTACTTATACTACTTATACAATCTTAAATATTTTACCTATAATTGTATTTTTTTGTAATTGATCGATCACGCTACACTCTTTCTGGCAGGAAAACGTTGCATACTTGAGACTCAGCAACGGATAATTCTTACAAAGGCGGACTTATCCCCGAATTAAATTTCTTCCAGTCAACCTATACCCAAACATTTTTTTTTGTTTGAAGACTTGGCGACTGAGAGTAAATATAGTATATTGTTGGCAAGGTGGACTTATCCCCGAAATAAATTTCTTCCAGTCAACCTATACCCCAAACATTATTTTTGTTTGAAGACTTGGCGACTGAGAGTAAATATAGTATATTGTTGGCAAGGTGGACTTATCCCAGAAATAAATTTCTTCCAGTCAACCCATACCCAAACATTACTTAGGTACATTTTTTAAATATTTTACAACTCGACTTAATAAACATATTTAACCAGTTTGGCTTTGCAATTTGACAATTGTTTTTTTTCTTCTTTGTTGTTTGTTCAGCCTTGTTGGATATTTTTTTGCTTTTTTCGTTTGATTACAATGGAGGAACGTCCAATCGCCTTTAACCTTTTACAAAAGGACGAGCTCGAGCATGAGGTAAGGATTAGGTTCGAAACTCCTGCTTCCAGTGTAGCGGACTTACGTGCTCAAATCAGGAAGCTGTGCAAGGACTTACCAACTGATGTGATAGCCACATTCGACGGAGACGTGACAAAGGAACTCGCGGATATTAAAAACAAGCTTGCTAGCCTAGCAGAGTTATTACAGAAGACCGAGAAACGCAAGGCGTTGAACGTTTTGAACCGTGTCCAAGCCGTCGGCCATCATTTATACCATAGGCTAACTCGAATATCTCCATCCGAATCAGAGTCCAAACTGCACAGTGAGTTGTTCGATGACCTTAACAAGCTCTTGGTTAAGATCGACAACATACTAGTCGTATTCCGTAGCTCTTTAACTACAGTTTATACTTCTACTACTACCCAAGTTGTTGACCCTCAATCAACAACTTCTATTAAATGTTCCGCCGAAAATTACCAGGCTGTTACTAAATTAAATCTTAAATATGACGGAAAATCTTGCGTAAAAACTTTTTTAAGAAGACTCGAACAACTCAGGGTATCGCGAGAAATCTCTGAGAGTAGACTGTTCAGTTCTGCCAGTGAACTATTTACTGGCGACGCTTTACTGTGGTTTGAAGGAATTGGTCATGACGTCTATTCATGGGCCGAACTACAGGCTTTGCTGATTCGCGATTTTTTACCTATCGATTATAATGAGCGCCTACTCAATGAGATTAGATCGAGAACCCAAGGTGTAGACGAAAACATAGTTATTTACATTAGTGTCATGTTGTGTTATTTCTCTCGGTTAGAACTACCCCTACCGAAAGAAGAGCAGCTTAGTATTATTTTACATAATATACGGCCATTTTACTCTAAACAGCTGGCTTTAACTACGATAAACAGTATTGATGATTTAAGGTCTTGTTGTCGACAGCTGGAGGCTGCCAGCCAACGCGCTAAACTGTTTATAGAACCCAGCAAAGATGTCAGTAAATCTTTAGCCACAGACTTGGTATTCAAGGGTAACCAAGGAAAAATTGTGTCAGTAGTACAAACGGATAGTACCTCTGACTTCTGCGTACGCTGCCGCGTATATGGTCATAAACTAAGTGCGTGCAGAGCTCCATTTATTATTATCTGTTACCGTTGCGGCGAGAAGGACGTCACTGCCCGTACGTGCCCTAAGTGTAATCCTACAAAAAACTAACTTGCTCGGATCGGAGTATGGCCGATTCGAGTGCTACTCGAAATGATAAGTCTCCTTCTATATTACTACCTACCTGCTATACGATTTCAAAAACCCATACAATACCGGATGTGACTACTACTACTACTACTACCACCACCACCACCACTACTACTACTACTACTACTAACAGAACCCACAATGCTTTACCCGCATTTACATTTCCTGCATATTATTCCGTTTACCATAACTTTCCTACTTATCCTCAAAACCATACTTACTATTCAAATAGGCATTGTTCGTTTAACATTACTTACCCGACTAACGCTTACGCTTTCTACCCTGCTTACCCTACTAACCCTACTTACCCTACTAACGCTTACGCTACTAACTCTACTTACCCTACTAACGCTTACGCTACTAACCTTACTTACCCTACTAACACCGCTTACCAACGTACCGTTGCCCACCATTCACCCATTACAAATGTTAACCAGTATTCACCTGAACCAAATGCTGACCAACATTTGCCTTCTACATTACCAGGTACTATGACACAACACTCTGATCGACAGAATTGTGTTACTAAGCCTTTACCCAATACTTACCCTAACACAACTACTAACAGGAATGTCCTGTTGTCATCCAAATCCCTCCAAAATCGGAATTTAAGTACAAAGACATCGCATAGAATAACTAGCTATAGAACTAAAACTTATTACAATTCTAAACTACCAAAGTGTAACTTACCCATTCCTTCACTGAAGAGACAATCTACTAAGTCAAACAGGACCGCTTATTTTAAGAAAACTGAATCGGCATTAACGACAGGTAACACCGATATGAAAGATTGGCAATCCTGGCTGTCGACAATAAGAGAGTTCTCTCACACAGGTTCTACAACTAAACCAGTCAGTCTTTTTTATGGTCGAGATTTACAACCATACTTGTCGGTAAGCATTTACGGATTACGATGCAACGGTCTTCTCGATTCAGGATCGGAGATTTCTATAATTGGTAGCGATACTTGTAAATATTTTACGGACTTGGCGACGGTTCATAAATCACTTGATGTTGATCAGGTGGTAACGGCTAACGGTTCTTCTTCACCCGTTACCGGTTATGTGTTCCTGCCAGTAACTGTACAGAACAAGACGTCGATTATTAAGTTTTATGTTATACCAGGGGTGTCTACAAAACTGTTGTTTGGAATTAATTTTTGGCGCGAATTTAATATCGCTCCGGATATACTTTCATTGCATAGGTCACCTTGACGTCTTCCTAGGGTGGTTGAGTTCCGTACCCCCCTTAAGGAGGTACCTTCAATACGAAGAGGAAGGAGAACCTATTTTGTCAAATAGTTCGTCTGGCAGGACAGCAAGTACTAGCAGTGACTTCGCAGTGGAGGTGATATGAGTTCGGTGTTATGATTTGGTGTCAGCTCGGGGTCGAGCTGGAATTTTACTCTTTCAGTATACTTCCATCGTAAAATTCTCCCTGGTTGAGGGGGTATTGTAACATAAATTTCCCTACAGGAAATTTCTAATCAGGTTCCTACTGCCATCTAGTGACATTTCCATGTATTAGTTACCTTTTTTTATCTAAATTCAGAAAACATTGAACGCGCCTTGGGTTATAATAGTTTTATGTATATCGTGTCTTTGATTATTTTCAAATTTAGTTCAGGAACTTTTAATTCAATAAATATCGATAGTTTACTTGGTTTTTTATCTATGTTTATTAGTCTATGTTGTCTCGGAATAGTTAGTCTGTGGAGTGTGGACTGGCTGAGCCGAGACAGCCATATTTTCTGTTTTGACGTTGACGGTCGAACGCTTGTGTCTGTTGGCTAGATAGCCTAAATTATTTTATTAAAACAAATCTGTAAGTATCGCACCGTGAAATGATTAATTCTTCATTTTGATTCTTTTAATTGATTGTTTCGTATTCAGCGCAGCGTTTTAACCAGGTATTCCTTTTCAGCAAGCATCGATAAGCGAACACCTAATCTTCCACACAGTTGGATTTACTCAATTTCATATAAGGGCCTCTAACCCATTTTACGTAAGTTATGTTCATGATTATATTATTCCTATGACGCCTTTTCGATATTTCAATCCTTGCTTTCTAAATTTTCAGCCGTTCGTTCATATGATTTCGAAGCACGTACGACATAGTGTAGCGTCATTAAAATAGACAGCCAGCAATCTACCAGCACAGCCAGGCAGACCCACTTTCCTCCGACAGGTACGTTACCGTTTTCTGAGATCGATTCCTGTGGTAGTGTTTTAAATTTGTTCTTAGATTTCATATTTTTAATTGTAAGGTTATCCTACATGATTGCCAGCCATTCGGTGAACATTGACCTTTCAAATTAACTTGAACCACATTACCAAAATATTCCTAATATTCTCATCAGTTACCCCTACTTACTTGTATTGCAATTTTTTATAGTGATTGCTCATACCTATTCGTGTAATATTTCAGGAGGAATTCCCTACCCTGTGGTTATTGAATACCCCGGAGTCAGACTCAACTACTGAACCCGGTTGCCCGGACTTCTCTTCTACCACCAGTGTCCGGTGGCCCGGAGCCTGTGGTGTCTCCAGAGCAGGATCTCCCCGAATTTCACAGCTGAGTCCACTCCAAATAAGATTATTATCAAACATAATTCTACCATCCCTAGGTAAAGGCATATAGGGAGTTAACTAAAGAGAGCGTTATCGATCAAATCGTGCAAAGAACCTGTACCATATTATCTAAAAATATTAGTGATACAAATCCTCACCACTGATTGGCAGCCGTAGGCCACAATCAGTGCGCCCACTAATATTGTGTTCCCTTGGATAAAAAAAAATCCTTATGTCGGCTTTGCCGGATTAAACCACATATTTTGACATTTCACTCTTTTATTAATCACCTTATATCTATTAACCCTATGCTCATTACTCAAAAAATTAAGTATTACATGTTGCAAAATTATTTCAATATGTATTTTTGTTTTTGCTAGTACTACATGCTTGTCTATCGCCAGTTTTGTAATTATCAGACTTATTTTTATTAGATTTATTCCTCTTCCAACAATTTTTTGTTTGATGGCCTTTCTTATTACATATTTTACAAAATGCATAAAAGGTCATTTCCGTTTCGGAAGCATTGTGATCGGCGTGTTTTCTAGAGTCATATTCTTCTATGATTTTTATTTTGAGAGTTTCGGGACTAGGCAATGTGTCTCTTGACTCAATCGCTACTCTGAAGTTCTCGAAGTCAGCGGATAAACTATATAACATTATAATAGATAATAAATCATCATTTATTATTATGTCCATGTCGGCTAGCTTATCTACCGTATCCATAAAAGAATTCAAATGATCTCGTACGTCGCCGCATTGTTTCGTTAGTATTAATTGTTTTAGCAAACTAGCTTTACGTGCAGGACCTGTGCTTGCATACGTATCTTTAAGTTTTGTCCATATCTCATACGCGGTTTTACAGTTCTTTATTTGTTTTATTTCCGTTGGCGAAATCAATAAAATCAATTCTGATTGAGCTAATTCATCCTCATCTTTTAGCGTTTCTGTATTTAGCACTAAAGATTTATCGACATATTTCCATAGTTTATTTTTAATTAGGATGGCTTTAGCTTGTATCGCCCATGTATCATAATTATTTTTCGATAATGATTCAATTTTAGAAGTCATTATTTTTTCTTCGAAATAACTTTTTATAATAAATGAACAATAAACCACACTCACCGCTCTGCTACCATATTAAAGATAATAAATGAATTAGAAGGCGATGGACTTGGATAGTAGATATATTAGCAAAAACATTACAATTAATATTTACAACACAGTTGACATCAATCAGACTAAACAACGGTTGCTATGTAACCTTCTACAATAGGCTATGTGTCCACATTACATAGCACCATAGAGTTTAAGACCATGTGTCCATATCTTCACAGCCTCTCTTATATAGGTCACACAAAGAGAAACATTTCGGCATGGACTAAAAATAGCTGACTTAAATTGCATAAGCTTCAATTTATCTCTAAAAATAAAAATCAATGTAGGTATTCCTATGTTTGTTTGTCCTCTATGCGTTCCGAAACCATTCATCAGATTGTAATGAAACTTTGGTGGGGTGTTATGGGGACACCCGTGAGGGTTCTTAGCAAAAAAAAGGAAGGCATTTACGTGGCATTGCAATGCATGCCGGGTACAGCTAGTATATTAATACGTATATATAAGAAAATTATACATTCCACAGTTTTATAAGCTGTGTTAATTAGTAATCGGAGCAAAAGTTTAATAATGATGCGCATAGAGGCGAATTGATAATTATCCTTATGATATTCAGCCTAAAAGATTTATAACCTGAACACACGAAACAGAAACAACATTAGGAAGATCCACAAGGATCCTACAATATATTCTACTATTAGGAAACGTTTCGTCTGAATTGTTTTTTTTGTGTGTTTGAAATAAAATAAATTAATATTATCACACTCAATCTCCTTGAAAGATGAGATAGAGGTGTAATAAACACCCACGATTCGCCAATTATTTAAAGACCCATGTAAAAGGGGACGAGCCTTTTGCCACTAACGATCACTAATTCCCGACTCCGGACTGATACTGAGAATTTTCTTATAAGAAAAAAACCCTTACCTTTTCATCAACCCGGTGACTGAATTATAAACCCCATGATTACTAGTCGCACCTACACTTTTAGTTTAGTTAAAGCTAGCCTTAATGAAACACGGGGGTGATTGAAACGAGTAAGCGTATCACTGGTCATTTTCCTAATTTGTCAGTTTCTCTAATTTGCCAGTACACGTTCCTACAACGAGATATTTTTTATGAATTTACTTCGGTGAATTAAGTATGGCTCTATTCAATCAAGGCTTTTCATGTCTACATAGTTTCCAGAGCAACAAACTTAACAATAATAATGTTACTACGCAATGTTGACACAGACCATCGTTAGTGGTGATCAAACAATGGACAGCTAGAGAATGTCTGCTCCTTTAATTATTAGCAAGCAAAATATTGGCGCCTACATCACTCTTGTTTACCCTCACCTCAGCTTTAAGTTTGTGGTTTCCAAAATACAATTTTACTTTGCACTATATGCAAGCCTAACTCTTGAAACGAAGTTTCCATACAAACTAATATTTACATTGCTTTTTATACTTATACATATATTATTAAATATTTTCACGATGTCCCATTTGCATCATTGGTTATTTAGATCTAACGAAAAAATCTATTTGTAACAGTCAATCCTTTAGACATCTAGTTAGTTGATGTCTAGTGATTTTTATAAGCAAAAACTATTATAAGCTGCCTTGCTTGCTATCTTGTTTATAATTTAAATAAAATGTAATCTGAAGTTACGTTTTAGTAGAAATCTATATACTTAATTCGTAATGTAATATATGAAGTATGTTTTACAATTTTTTAATAATATACAGTTGTATAGGTATAAAGCTGTCACCTAAATCAGTGAATCTGTCAACCTTGGTTTCATGAACGGTTAGGTAGCGTGAGGACATTAATTTCACGTGATAGTGACGCAGGTTCAGTCTAGTGTGGAGCAGGCAGCTCTAATCTTAATTTATGAGCTGCAATGTCAATTTACATAGGCTTGCTATACAGTAAGGAAAAATATACAAATAACGGTTCAAGTCATATTCGTCAAAGACCTTTAAAATTTTCAGCTGCTATATATTTCTTTTTTATCACTAGGCACTATTTTTTCTCACTAGATACACGATATTAGCCATTGCCACTATTGCCAGTAAAGTTAAAAGGACGATAACTATTAAACATTTACCTATGAGAAAAGATACTTATTCTTGAATGGTTATATGGCTTTTTGATATTGATGATGGCTTCTTCTTTAAAAATGCTAAATTGATTGGTTGTATGGACTTGATTCTTTTGCCTTACCACCACGGTAAGAAAATGTAAAAAAAACAATTAGAATTTTCATGAAAATTTCCTATTTGACATTTCGCGCACACTATGTTTTTCTTTTCGATCATTCGCTTTGTTCCCAAAATTAGAAAAATATGTTTTTACTAAAAATAAATTAAAAATGCATTTAAATAAAAGTAATGATGCCTACATGAAACACTTTGCTGAAAACTGCATCAAAATCTGTCCAGGAGCTTCGGAGATCTTCCCGGACAAAGAGACAAACAAACAATTTTTTAACTATTCATCATGTTCTGCAAGTAGATTTACGACGCTCTGTGTATTTTTTTCTAATTATCTCGCAATTGCAGATTTTGTTACCCCTATGATTTTAATCCTTATAACGAAAAACAGTTATCGCGTCGCTCATGTGAATTTGCAGTCTCGAAATAGCGGTGAATATTTGAACGGTTTGTAGTATTGAGTCCGTGGAATTTAAAATACTTACTTAAGTGTTCCTTTCTTCCACTCCTGTTCTAGCTGTGCCCAGCAATGGTATGGTGTTGAAGAGAATTGCAAGTGGATATGAAACAAGTTATCGTTCAGAAGCTACTAGGTACATACGGGACTATTAAAATCCGTAGTTCTATTTCTCAGAAACGTAGTAAGTATAAAATTTATGAAAAAGTTATGTCATTTTAAATATGAGAATGTGCAAAGTTAACCCTAAATAATGAAAGATATTATTTAAAATCGGTATAATTAAAACTCAGATTCTAAGGAGACTAATAAAGAATAAACACATAACGAAAGAATGAAGCATATCAAACTATTCTTAGGAATAAATATATCATATTCAGAAGAAAGAAGAAGATGACTCGATAAAAAACTTTGTTGAAACGTCAATTTTTTTTTGCCTACCAGCCGTTCAGGATATTTATGAAGACTATACGTTGAAACACAATAAATTAACTTGTTTATACCTAATGATTACGAAAGAATATACAAATAAGAAAGCCATTGATAAAACTCTTAAAATGTTTATAAAGCGGCGGGAAAAGATTACAAAAAACACACATACTTATTATAAGTTGAAAAATTTTATTAGAGAACCTTGTAAAAAGAAGAATCTCACTCATTTTTTACAAAAAGTATTTTTTGCAATAGAAACCATTAATTGACCACAAGCACAAGACAAATACAGAAAAACATAATGGCCAATTAGGATCCGAACTCAGCATATAGTTGCATCAGACTTGTCTGTTGCAGCTTATGCTGAGTTCGTGTCCTAATTGATATTCGAGCTGGGCCTAAGTGGGGTAAACTATGGTAAATAATTAATTAACGCAAAGTCAAACAAAACAAGAATAAATACAAAACATTACAGACTCAGAATTTTAAAACCTAATATTATATGGTTATATATCAATCAAGTGATATATTCTTTTTACAAGTATGAGAAAAGAGTCTCACCAACTACTCTTTATACCTTGATTTTGAGTCATTTCGACACATTGTAGTCAAAACTTTCTCGCACTATCGTGTTCTATAACTCCCACCAGTCTGATCAAATTTATTGATCAGAATCGATGGTTGCAGTTTTTGTTTCTTTCTATCCGGGTGAGGCTTATGTTGACCAAAAATTGGTGTGTCGGCTACATCTGCACCATGTCACACGTTCGAAAGGAGACGCTATGTAATCCTCACTGTAGTGCTCTAGACGAAACTCCCTCTTGGAGTTTCCAGAAGTTTGGTGACGCGAGCAAGAACTGTAGTGTCTTGAAGTACTTTCAAGACGATTCCGACATCAAATAAAGTCGAAACTGACGACCGAGTTGGAGAAACCCGCGCTTCAAGAACACATTATTGAGAAATTCTCCAGACAACATATAACCATGGCCTGGTTCAATTCTGTCGAAAAGTTGTTATAATATCGCTATATCGGTATTTTGTCAATACTCCATCAAGCCGTAACCTACCCATGGTAACATAGCCATATAAATGTTATGGCGTCTTAAAAAATCTATTTTTGTTTTCTATTTTGTGAACGTTGATTTTATTATCTTTCTCATTGCATATTTCACAGTTTAATTATTTAAATGTCATTGTAAACTATCAATGTCATCTGCATTACTAATGAATTACTCATTTTCAAATAATTTTATTCACATTCTAACCATGCACTAGTAGTCAAATAGTAGATTATCAACCAAGTGAGTGAGTTAGTCTTGGGTGAGCTTAAATCTCTCGCTACACTAAGGACTCTAGTCTCAAATTATTTAACACCCTCGCTGCGAGAGTCCTTCGTTTTGCTCGCGATTCCAGTCTACACCCGTAACATAAGACACAGCTTTAACCCCGAGGATAATACTCTACTTTTCGCACCACCAGCGAGCGAGTAATTATTCGAAATCATATTAATTTAACTTTAAATCATAAATAATTATATTAGTTGAAAAAGACACGAAACTTCTGTATTGAAAAAACTATGCAGATGTAGCGACTGTATGCGCATAAATCCGTATGCTTTTTCAACTTGGAAAACTAAAATGTAATGTGCAATGCAAACAACATGGCAAGATTAAATGTTTGTTTGATTTTACTACATTATAGTGTTCTCTATTCAGAATCATTATTTTTTCACTTAACAATATAAAATGGGTTTCTATCGATATTTTATTATTTTTAGTGTTCCAAATACAAATTAATTCAATCACTAGGGAAATTATGAAATTCGGTGCAATATTCTATTCCTGTTTTATTTATAGAGGTTGAGATGAGTTACTTTATGTGTTGTGTAAGAAAAGTATTGTTAACTGTGAGCTTCAGTCAAAATTAGACAATCACTATTAACCAATGATAACACTCAAACGTATTTTTAACAAGAGAAATCAAACTGTGATTCTATTGTTATTGTGTAATGTGATTAAAGACTATTTATTAACTAACCCCAGAAATCAACGCATAGCTGAAACATCTGAACTGAGAATCCTGAAATTTAATAAAAATGTTCCTCTTCAGTCCTTTTGAGTGACCTTCAGCCATATTGATAACTGTTTGTTTGATAACTGGTTACTTTAAAGGATAATGTTTCACTGTTTTGTAACTAGTTTTCTAATGACGCCCATCATAAGTGGCCACATCTAAGTTCCATACGGCCACATCTAAGTTCCATTACTATCGAAGATAGTAATGGAAGATTATCGAATTGAAGATTATCGATTAGGAGATCCCTGAGGGAGGTTATGTCAAACAGTGGCCGTCTCTTAACTGAAATGATGATGATGATGATAATGAAGATTATAATTTTGGAGACTACGTTTGATGGACCGAGAATATGCTTTGTAGCTACTTGTGCAAACCGGTATTATTGCCTGTTTCCGTTCTGGCGATTGCGAACTAAATATGAGCCCCATGGTCAACCCAAATCTTTGGTCGACACAAATAAATGAAAGGTGATTGTGAAGGCTGATTATATACAACAAGCTTTCCGCTCCCGTCTTCGCCCGTGTTATTATTGTTTTCTCGTGGGAATTTTATATTTTTTCGTAAAACAATTTTGTAGCCTATTATATAGAAGACTGTTAATTGTATTTAGGAGTTCGAATAATAAATTTCGTAGGAATTGGAGCAGATTTTAAATATTTTCCATAGAAACTTTCAGCCCCTATTTTGCACCCTATGGGAGTGAATTCCAAAAAACCATGAAACACGTGTTCAGTCAAGTGTTTTAAGAGCATGAATCTCAAATTTATCAAAATCGTTGCTAATTTTTAAAATCCCTTCTTAGTGTTCGTCCTCATTTTGAACTAAAACAACTGTCCACACGTTTCTACCATTAACGGTCACGGCTGTCCATATGTTAGTGGGAACTTCTCCTTTTATATACAGGATAATTTTTAAACCATCAACAACCTCCCAGGGGCTGATTCTAGTGCTCAGATGCAACAACTTTTTGTATGGGACCAACATCGAAATCGCAAAAAAAATCCACTTTCCCATACTAAAGTCTTGATCAGCTAACCTAGTTTATATGGAGAAGTGTATATAGGTAAAAAAGCTTGACATGGGCACGGGGTGTTATCCGTGACATGGGTGTCTAACGAACTTAACGCCGGCTCCACACGTTGGCCCAATGGCCAATGTTGGATCAGGCGTACACACGTTGGCTATTATACTAGTTCTGTCCCGTCAGGGCCAACGTGAAGATGTCCGATACAGAAATCGAAATTGCTCTATACGCTTTTAAAAATTTATTTATTTATTCTTTAGTACATTGGTGTACAAGGCGGACTTAATGCCAAAGGCATTTTCTGCAAAAGGCATGAGAATCATGACGTAGATGTAAAAAATAAATGTGACTAATAAATTCGATAAACACAAAAATTTTTCAATATGTTACTGAAAAAAAAAAGATATTAGCATTTAATTTAAAATACCATTTATCCAGTTGATATAACTTTAATTCTAGTTACACAAAATCAACTTGTGAAAAATATTCAGATAATTTATTTGAATAAAAACATTAAGTGATATTTTCAACCATTAAAATTATCTGATATTTTTATTCGACTATTAACTTTTAACTAATAATATTTTTCAACCATTAACGCCACCTCTAGTCTCAACCACTAGACCACGGAGGCGGTTAGAACCTACAAATATTAGTAGGTAATTTAGGTACCTACATACGTGAATACACAACTCCATATTGGATTATGTAATTTATCATAGTTAATGAACTGTCCATGAGCTCATAAGCGAATCAAGACTAGAAATTCCATAACTTTTTCATTTGTCCATGCCAGTAGCGATTTCGTTGATGCGGAAGCCAGTCTCGCTCAACGCACGCACTAGATGCGTGTTGCAACACGACTGAGCAAATCGCCAACGTGTGGACGGATCGCCAACGTTGGCGCAGATTCCTTTGATGAAACCGACACGAGTGGGCCAACTACCAACGTTGGCCCCAACGTTGGGGCCTGGGTTGTGTAGGTAGAGCATACCCCTTACCCACTAAACCAACCTCGATACTACCGACTCATTTTATATTTGTCTAATCAAGTTATTGTTTTCTATTCTTCTCAATATTTGATTACTTACCATTTATCCAGTTGATATAACTCTAATTCTAGTTACACAAAATCAAGTTGTGAAAAATATTCAGATATTTTATTTGAATAAAAACATTAAGTGATATTTTCAACCATTAAAATTATCTGATATTTTTATTCGACTATTAACTTTTAACTAATAATATTTTTCAACCATTAACGCCACCTCTAGTCTCAACCACTAGACCACGGAGGCGGTTAGAACCTACAAATATTAGTAGGTAATTTAGGTACCTACATACGTGAATACACAACTACATATTGGATTATGTAATTTATCATAGTTAATGAGCTGTCCATGAGCTCATAAGCGAATCAAGATTCTAGAAATTCCATAACTTTTTCATTTGTCCATGCCAGTAGCGATTTCGTTGATGCGGAAGCCAGTCTCGCTCGACGCACGCACTCGATTCGTGTTGCAACACGACTGAGCAAATCGCCAACGTGTGGACGGATCGCCAACGTTGGCGCAGATTCCTTTGATGAAACCGACACGAGTGGGCCAACTACCAACGTTGGCCCCAACGTTGGCGCAAATGCCATTTTCTGCATCCACACGTTGGACGAGTGATGTTGGCGCCAACGTTAGGGCCAACTTGTGGAGCCGGCGTAACGTTCGCTAGCGCCGCATTCACGTGAAGACTTACCAAAATGCAATTGAAAAGTTTGTTACCTTTCATCCACCGGATTTTCTTTAAGAGGAGCCTTAATAAACTGCCACTGCAGCGATAGCAACAAAACATCGATTGCAATTTGATTGATAGAAATAAAAAAGATTTAAAAAAATACTTTATTATCGTACATGCAAAACAGCAATTACATAGGTAGACCTAATATCCGTTAGGTACTTAGTAACCGTCCCCGACTGGGTATCGGCCGGTGGTGCTGCTCGACGAAGCCGGGAAGTTTTTCGAGAAGATTCTCGCTTCCCGGATCGTCGAGCATCTAGAGGACCGGGGGCCGGACTTGGCAGTCAACCAATTCGGCTTCCGCACCGGCCGGTCCACGGTGGACGCGGTGGCTCTCCTCAAGGGGTGGACTGAGGAGGCCACAGCTCGTGGGGAGACTGTTGTTGCGGTGTCTCTTGACATCCGCAACGCCTTCAACAGCCTGCCCCACGAGTGCATAAAGGAGGCACTCCGCTTCCACCGGGTGCCTCCGTACCTTCGCGCCCTCGTGGCGGACTATCTGCAAGGCAGGTCCATCCTCTACGAGGGGCCGGACGGTTGCGTCCATACGTGGGCAATGGCGGCAGGTGTGCCCCAGGGTTCCGTACTAGGTCCTCTACTATGGAACCTGGGGTACAACTGGGTCCTGCGAGGCGATCTCCTTCCACGAATGGAGGTCGTCTGCTTCGCCGACGACACGCTTGTCGCGGCGAGAGCAAAAACGGGGGAGGAGGCGGCCCACCTTGCGTCGGTCGGCGCTTCACTTGTCGTTCGACGCATCCGCCTCCTAGGCCTGGACGTCGCCCTCGATAAAACGAGGGCCATGATGTTCCACGCCTCTCGTCGCAGGATCCCACCGGGGCTCCGAGTCCGAGTGGAGGGGGTCCGCATACCGGTCGAGGCACACCTTAAGTACCTCGGCCTGGTTTTGGATCCCCGATGGAGCTTTGAGGAGCACTTCAAGCTCCTCACTCCACGGCTATGTGCCGCCGCAGCCGCACTCGGACGGGTCCTCCCTAATGTAGGAGGACCAGGATCGGCGTGCCGTCGACTGTATCACGGGGTGATAAGGTCGATGGCACTCTACGGAGCCCCGGTATGGGCGGAGTGCCTCTCCCCCCGAACGGTGGCCCTCTTGCGACGGCCGCAGAGGGTCATAGCAACCCGGGCCGTGCGAGCTTATCGCACGGTCAGCCACGGCGCAGCCTGCGTTCTTGCGGGCCAAACGCCGTGGGATGTCGGTGCACGCGTACATGCAGAGATGTATCGACATCGGGTTGCCGCTAGAGAACGGGGGGGACGATCCGCTCCCGAGGAAGTGGAGCGGGTTCGTACCCAAGCGCAGAGGGAGGCTCTGCGTCAATGGGGTGAGGCACTCGCCTTCCCAGCTGCCGGCCACCGGACGATTGAAGCGATACGTCCGGTGTTGGAGGAGTGGGTAGGGCGCCGGCAGGGCAGTCTCTCGTTCCGCATGGTGCAGGTATTGACCGGACATGGTTGTTTCGGTCACTACCTGCATCGGGTCGCGCGTCGGGAGGAAACGCCGCAGTGTCATCACTGCGACACTCCCGACGATACTGCCGAGCACACTCTGTTGGTGTGCTCGGCATGGCGACGCCAGCGCAGCGAACTCAACGCTGCGCTGGGAGGCGGAGACCTCTCGCTGCCGAGCATGGTCGTGGCCATGCTCCGCGGCGAGGCGGAATGGGGGGCTGTCGCCTCCTTCTGCGAGGACGTCATCTCGCAGAAGGAGGCCGCGGAGAGGGAGCGGGAGAATGATCCTCAAGCCGCTCCCATCCGCCGCAGACGGACAGGCAGGCGAAGGCGGGCATTCGCGCAAGCAATGCCCGTCTAATGACCCTGCCGTGGAGGCCTGCGTGCACGGTTGGCCCCGTGTACGCCGCCGTAAGGCCCTCCGTCTGGGGATTGCCCTGGTGTTCTCGGGCAATTGGCGATAGCCCGACCAGCTAGGTCGGGCTAGCCCGGGCGTGTTGGTAGTGGTAGTCGCAGTGTGGACCCTACCACGCGCGTCCATAAGGGTAGGAAGAACACCGGGGGGTTTAGTGGGTAGGCCTGGCACTCTGCCGGGAGAGCCCCACACACGCTCGTCGTCTAGCCAACGGCGAGTACGGTGCGTCACGCATTCCCCTCGTAAAAAAAAAAAAAAAAAAAAAAGTTACTTAGTAACCGTAACATTAGATTTTAATTTATTGTGTATTATTGTGAAATAAATAAAAAATAATAATATTTCTTTGTGCTAGATTTCATTGGTGAGTGTAAGAGCAATAAAAAGAATGGAGCTGCGTGTTATGCGTTGTAATCTTCTAATATATAAAAAATTAAAGTGGCACTCGGGGACTGCCGCGGTAAAGCTATTGCATAGCATTTTTTATCAACTTATGCAATTATAATTATTTATTTATTTAATTTATGCAGTATTTTTTTTTCTTTGATATTAATTCAAGTTACACTTTTTGAGCGTGGTGACCGATAAGAAAACAATTTTTTTTCTTTTATTGAATAAATGAGAAGTTAATATTGTTTAAAATATTTTTATTATCTTACAATACATGTAGGTTATTCAGGAATTTTTATCATTGAAACTATAGGTTTGTGGTATGAAATAAGAAACATAAGTTTGAGTCAAGTCTCAAACTTATGTTATCCTCTAAATATCTGGAAAATACCGCGTCAAAAAACCGTGCCGAAGTCTGCCGAACTGAAACGACGTTAGACGATGCACGGCCTATTCTCTAACTTCGGTTGCTAACTACACTCGCGAGCAAAAGTTTGGAATCAATTACTTGAAATTGGTTCCGCGTGATCTTGCTTACTAAATAAATTTTTAATAATCATAAAAATGACATCATGTTAAAGGTGCAACTGTCCACTTTAAATCGATATAAAATTAATTCATATCGAGCCCGTAATTGTGGAGTTATCCCGGATTAAGTGAAGGAGGTAGGAAAACAAGGAAATAGGGAAAAATAATGAATGAATAAAACAACAAAAAATTTTAAATAAAAATTTTCTTTATCTTTAAAAATAAGTGTCAATATTTTGTGTTCCCTCCCCTCGCCCTAATAACTGCTCCAAGACGATTCTTCATAGACCTGATCAGCTTCTGAATTGATTCTTGTGAAATACCTTCCCACTCCTCAATCAACGCTGATTTCAGCTCATTCAGACATGAAGGAGCAGGAGTTCTGGAACGAACCTTCCTCTTCAGTTCATCCCACACGTGCTCAATGGGATTCAAGTCAGGGCTGAGCGCTGGCCAGTCCAATGTGGCAATACCGACTTCTTCGAGGTATTCCGTTGTTACACGGGCAGTGTGACAACGAGCATTATCGTGCATAAGGAGGATGTCATCACCGATGTATCCCGCATAGGGAACGACATGTTCCAGGAGAATATCGGAAATGTACCGGTCCGAAGTTAGACCGCCTCCTCGTCCCCCGCCAGGCACGAAAACAAGCTCGGTTTTACCATCGAAGGAAATGCCGGCCCACATCATACAAGAGCCGCCCCCATAAGCCACTGTTTCAGCGACACAGCACTGTGCAAATCGCTCCCCAGGCCGCCTGTAGACCCGTCCTCTTCTGTCGCTACCGTGCAAACACATCCTGCTTTCGTCGGAGAACAGGACTTGCCTCCATTGCTTAACCTCCCAATCAAGATGGGTGCGAGCAAACTGAAGGCGTGCTTGTCGGTGAGCTGCCGTGACTTTCGGGCCTGTGGCAGGCCTTTTTGGAGTCAGATTCGCTTGCTTGAGTCGTCGACGAACTGTCCACTCGCTGGCTGCTACCCCACGAACATCTCGGAGCTCCTGTTGGACGTCGACACCAGTCAAATGCCGATTTCGGAGAGAGGTCGACACGATAAAACGGTCATCCCTCTCCGATGTGCACCGGCGCCGTCCAGATCTTGGTCTCGGGATAAAGCCACTAGTCTCCCGAAAGCGCTTATAAACTTTCGAAATACAGGATTGGCTTATGTGGAGCCGACGAGCGACAACCCGCTGGCTGAGTCCTTCTTGCAATAGGGCTACGATTTGTGCTGCTTCTGTAGGTGTTGTCTCCATTGTCGTACAAGGTAAAGGGTCAAAAGTGGCGGAGATGTGTACCGGTCAACGTGTGAAAGTCGACTGATAAAGAAAATCCGATAACAGGTGCTTTTATAGGGAGTCAATAGGTCGCAACTCGTGACGTATCAAACAATTGAAACATGTCTTTTTCGATACACCTTCACTTAATGCGGAATGGCTCCATAAATACTGGCTTGTTATTAATGAATTCGGTATCAGTTTAAGAGTTGAACCTTTAAAATGATGTCATTTTTACGATTATTAAAAAAGTATTAACTACTCAAGATAACGCGCAACTAATTTCAAGTAACTGATTCCAAACTTTTGCTCGCGAGTGTAGTACTGTCATTTTTGAAAGGAACTTATCATCCATTACTGCTATCATGAACGCTGCCGTAAGACATAAGATCACTTAACTAGTAATGGACATAAAATGTCTTTCAAAAATGACAGGTGTAGTTACCAACCGTAGTTATCGAATAGGCCTGCCGGTCGGAGTTCCCACTCCGACCGGTGTTAGGTTTTTTTCGTTACGGAATTTCTTGATTCGGTCGCCGCGCTCAATGCCCGCGATTAAAGCTATGCAATTAAAAATCTCGTGTCACAGTGTTTGTTATCGAACTCCTCCGAAACGCCTTGACCGATTTTTTTATGAAGTTTTTTTGTGTATATTTGGTAGGTCTGGGAATAGGTGATTTGCTATTTTTATACCTTTAGGTGATAAGGGTGGCCCTCTCCAGATTTTTCTGACAATTATTATAGCGGACGTACGTAACGTATAGGCACAGCTAGTTATTTTATAATATTTTCATCTGGATTTATCACCTTATAATAATGTAGTAACTAAGTAATAGTAGATATTAATACAATTTAAAGAAAGATAAAATAAAATTCAATTAATAGTTTTTTGGATCATAAAATCCATTTCATAATTTAAATGGCATTATAGACTACAAAGAAACCACTAAACATATCTAGCCATGAAAGCAAAATGCAATTTACTACAAACAACTAGAACTGCGGTTTGAAAACTTTGCAACTAACTGCTTCGGGGCAAGCCGCATGAATTGGTTGATTTAAATTTTGCAACCAATGTATGTATTATAATATAATGTAGGTGTGTCCACGGAATTTCTACACTAATGTTATTATTTTGACTGTGGTCTTAATCATACAGGGTTCAATTAATTAAGGAAATTGTTCCGTTTGGTTTGTGATAGAGCTTGCTTAACTATCTCCCCCTATGCTGTATCTTTTATTTACAACTAGCTGTGCCCGCGAACTACGTTTCGCCACCAAAATACTTAACACAGTGTTTAGTTTTTTCCTCCATTTCATTCCATAATGATTCAACTTTATTCTGCCTTTCTTGAGCATCGGCCATTTCGAAGTTAGGACAATTTTCGTAGGTTCGTAATGCTCTTTTTCTAACAGTCCACAAAATTAAATACATTACATATTACTATAAACACTAAGTATAATTATTGTTTTAGAGACATTATTGATATTAATAAATTCTTCTTCAGTAGAAAGAACTACACAGTTGCAAGAATAATCTTTATCGTATTCATGTTTCGAATAAAGAATTGTTAATAAATTAGAACTGTATACGAATAAAGTTTAGATTTTATAATGGGTGTTGGTAACACCAACAAAATATATTTTTTGGATATGACAACTTGGCCAATTTTGACTGGTCGTACAGTAAGCTCCTTGTCAAGCTATACGTTTGACCTTTGAACCGTTCTTATGTCGCTCGTAATACTGGCGTTTTTAGTAGAATTAATGTATAGCCACACCCCGGACACTCCATACAACGTTCGCAAATCAATTACCTATTACTACTACTTAAAAAAATGACGTTCATACACGCGCAAATGTGTGCGTGGAATCTAGTAGGGCTGAGTGAGCGGTTATCAATCGCAATGACGCGGGAAGTGTAGCGACTGCCTTCTCTTTCACCCGCATAGCGCTGTCTCTGTTATCGCCCGGCGCTCGCGTCTACTCGTCCGAGCGATCGCGCGCGCCCTTGTTTACTTGTCAGTGATGTCTACAGGGAAGTGCCGGGTAGGACGAGGTATTTGAAATGAGTGCGAGGAGGTGAGTGGCCGTTCTGTACGTAGTACTATTATCTATTCTGTGGTATAGCATGAATGGGGGGGTTACTGTACAAATACGTTTTCCGTATTCGATATCCGATTACGGAATACAGACATGGAGTTTCGTGAACGTAGCGCAGACGTTCGTTTCTTCTCATTCGGGATTTGTACCATTCTACCTAAACGTACGTACAGAACGTGTTCCGTTCGTAATAAAAACGAACGTGTGCGGCAGTCAATGAGTATTTTGTATAGATTTGATGCATTCGGATGCCCGCATTCAGAAAACGAATGCGAAAAAACGTATTTATGCGGTTAGCCTTAAAATGTATTGAGACTTCCGTTTTTGTAACGTGTACTGTGCGATATAGTGTTGCTGGCATAGTTCGGTTAGCAAACTCGCCGTGATGACTAACATCCAACACACAAACTTGGAGTTATCGTTAGTTCACGATCGTTGCATTATCACGGTCTCAAAGGACACTAAACACAGGTAACATCTAACATCGAACATCCAATAGGCCCCGGAACGGTTCTTAAACTTTTTTGGTGACGGAACCCTTTTGGAAAGCGAAATACTTGACGGAACCCTAAAATAAAACAATAGTTTTTAAAAGTGTATTCTTTATTAATAAGCATAATAAAAGTACGACCATCGAGGGTCTTTTGATTTTTCTAAATTATTGCGGAATCCTTATAGGGGTATTGTGGAGCCCTAGGGTTCCGCGGAACACACTTAGAGCATGGCTGCTCTAGGTACCCTTCAGGGCCTACTTTCATTTAATACCCCTATTGCTGGGTTTGAAAAGCAACTGTTATCCGTTTTTTTTGAGCGGCGGCCATGTTGAATTTACGTCAATGTTGCTACGTTCATAGTGCTCTACTGATCAAGGCCTTTCATTTGATACCCATATTACTGGGCTTAGAAACGAACTTTTAACACTTTTTTTTGAGCAGCGGCCATATTGAATTTTGTGCTATTTTCCTAGGTTCATAGTGCTCTACTCTTCAAGGCCTTTCATTTGATACCTATATTGCTAGGTTTGGAAACGAACTTTTATCCACATTTTTTGAGCGGTCGCCATGTCGAATTTAAGTCAATATTGCTAGGTCCATAGTGCTCTACTCTTGAAGACCTTTCATTTGATACCTATATTGCTAGAAAACGAACTTTTATCCACCTTTATTGAGCGGCGGCCCTGTTGAATTTATTTATGTGTTGCTAGGTTCATAGTGCTCTACTCATCAAGGCCTTTCATTTGAGACCCATATTGCTGGGTGTGGAAACGAACTATTATCCATTTTTTGAGCGACGGCCATGTTGAATTTATAGCAATTTTCCTAAGTTCTTTTTTTTTTATATAATATAATTATATCACCACAGACTCGTGGTCCGTGCCCTTTTAAGGTTGTATTTTCGTTTTGATCTTTTTCTTTTTTAAACTTAATAAGTCCGACTACTCTACTCTATATCTAGGGTGAGTTGCGCATCACCTAAAGTGTAACTATCCTACATGTTTATATATAATACACACACGCTTATACATCATATATTAGCAGTTTTAGCACAATCACTTTTACTGTCTTTGCTGGACTATGCTGATGTTGCTTGGGCGGATCTGTCTGAAGAGCTCCTAGATAAGTTGGAACGCCTACAGAATGTAGCCATCAGATTCATTTTTAATCTACGAAAGTTTGACCATGTTTCTTCCTATCGCTCTCAACTCAAATGGCTCCCAATTCGACAGCGTAGAGACATGCATGTTCTGTGCCTTCTTTACAATGTTTTGTTTCATCCAACATCTCCACCATATCTTAAGTCTCATTTTTCGTTTCGGCCCACTTCTTCAAATCGCATGTTGCGATCTCATTTCAACTTAATTCTTGATATCCCGCCCCACTCGACACATGTCTTGTCATGCTCATTCCCATCCTACGCTGTCCGCTTATGGAACTCTCTCCCAGAGAGTATTCGAAGTGCGCGTACGCTGGAGTCTTTTAAAAACCATGTTCGTGATCACTTCCTATCCTTGAATCCTTAGTTGCTTTCGTGACACTGATTTCCTTTCCCTATCACACATTTATTTCCGATTCCAGTTTCTGCACCCTTCCCCCGGTTGAATCTCCTGTGTTTATATTTTCCACTTCCGAGGTTGCCTGGAAGAGATTGCTTTTTAGCAATAAGGCCGCCTATTGTAACATTTCTGTTTTTATTTCTTTTGTTCTTTTTCTGTTTGTCTTTGTGTGCAATAAAGAGTATTATTATTATTATTATTATTATTATATATATTTATGCTCATACATACCTATTATATTCCTATTACATTGTATACTTTACATATTACAGATTTTTGTTATTATTTATATTATGTTTTAACATACATTAATTATATATTACATTATTATATATTATATTTTAACATTAAAATATATTATATATGTTGTATTTTTATTATTATTAATTTTGTTTGTACAGCCGGCTCAAAAAGTAGACAAACATTTTAGTTCCATGTCACACCAACCATTAACAATGAAATATAGGTGTAACCATACTAAATAAATGAATAGTTGGTGTGACATGGCACCAAATTTGCTAAAAGATTGCTATCCACTCTCGGAGCCGGCTGTGCATATTCGATATTTTTATACGTGTTCTTAACTATTAACTTAACTATGTCCATATGTTTTTTTTTATATTTTTAACTTATTTCTTAGCCCAGGTTAATGCTAGAGGGACCACCGCAAGAGGGATTCGGGGTGAGGTGGTTCGTTTCCGCATCTAAGTCGCTGCGCATATCTGAGCTCTGACAGCCATTTTTTCATTGTAATCGACGACCTCATGATCCGTTGCCGTGCTAGAAAAGGCAACGAGGCGTCTAATGGCGTCATCCTCCTTCAGCTCCCGGTAGTAATAGGTGCAGGTCACCGTGTGCCTTGTTATGGCGACCACCGCATGAGGAACGCTGTCGTGAACTGGATTCTTTGGTTCCGCTCCTCTGAGCACAACCACGTGGTCGTACGTTAGCCCCTGAGCTTCATGGATCGTGAGCAGCCTAGACTTAACTCCAGTGCCAAATCCATCCCTCTTGTGCACTTCTTTCTCATCTTGAGTGAAGGTCAGGAAGAGAGTATTGGGGTCGCACTTTCTTAGTCTCGCTCCCGAAGCCATTCCGCATGTTAAGGACCTCAGTAGTTGCCGAGATGTGTGAATACCCTCATAAATATCTTGGAGGGCGTACACCACATCCATCGGGCTTCGGTGTGTACAGAGGAGCTTTTCGGTAATGGACGTAATGGCGGCAGGACTTTCGTAACGCATTTCGAATAGGTCGTTTCTGTCGATGAAGGGGATTTGGTTACTATCAGCCATGAGAACCAGTTCCTTTGCCCCGGTCAGCCTTGATGCCATAACTATGGCTCCAAAATGGACCAGGAGAGCCTCATCTACCAAAAGGCGTTTTGAAGCTCTCGCCCCATTGATCAGGACCGAGGCAATTGTTCTTATTTTCCCCTTTGCGACCGCCCCTAGACGACTCGTCACTTCGTCCGACAGTTCCTTTGCCGTTTCGAGTGTGCTGGTGATGATCAAGTCTTCCTTAATTTGGAAGTTCTTAAGGAGCCATGTGGTCTTCCTACACCCCGGCACCCCGTCCACCCACCTGATTGCCAACTTACCCCATGGCTCTGAGATCCAGGTTCCAGTTACGTTTTTCGCCGTTTCCAGAATCCGGTTCTCCAGCATGAAGCGAGTGCACTTAGCAATCACCACTATTGGGTCATCGACTGGTGCATAGAATGTGAGGGCTCCTCTTTGTTCTGTCGCTTCTTGATCCACCAGCACCATTCCCGACGTGCCACTGTACGCCGCCATCTGTCCCTCAGTTAAGGGGTGATTCCCCGCCAGCACCGTCCCGGAGTTGTTGTCGTAGACCACAGCCCTCGCCCCGTCTAGAAGCTCTCGCAGCAACACTCGGGCGTTTGCTTGAAATGTTTCAATTATCCTGCTGCAGGTGGTGTGTTTTACCTGTAACGTGGCCCGTAGTGTCTCCACATACTCCAGGTAGGCGTTGACTAGGTCGTCTCCGTCTCGGTCTGATGTTAGTCTTGGCGGCGGTCTCACCCTACCCATGTCAGCTAGTGTGGACTTTGTAATTTTCCTAAGTTCATAATGCTCTACTCTTTTAGGCTTTTCATTTGATACCCATATTGCTAGGTTTGGAAACGAACTTTTATCCTTTTTTTCTGAGCGGCGGCCATGTTGAATTTAGGTCGATTTTGCTAGGTTCCTAATGCTCTACTCTTCAAGGCCTTTCATTTGATACCCATATTGCTAGGTTTGGAAACGAACTTTTATCTATCTTTTTTGAGCGGCGGCCATGTTGAATTTATGTCAATGTTGCTAGGTTCATAGTGCACTTATCAAAGCCTTTTATTTGATACCCATATTGCTGGGTTTGAAATCGAACTTTTATCCACTTTTTGAGCGGCGGTCATGTTTAATTTAGGGCAATTTTCCTTAGTTCATAATGCTCTACTCTTTTAGGCCTTTCAGTTGATACCCATATTGCTAGGTTTGGAAACGAACTATTATTCTTCTTTTTAGAGCGGCGGCTATGTTGAATTTATGTCAATGTTGCTAGGTTCATAGTGCTCTACTCATCAGGGCCTTTCATTTGATGCCCATATTGCTGGGTTTGAAAACAAACTTTTATCCTTTTTTTTTGAGCGGCGGCCATGTTAAATTCATGTCAATGTTGCTAGGTTCATAGTGCTCTACTCTTCAAGGCCTTTCATTTGATACCCATATTGCTAGGTTTGGAAACTAACTTTATTCCACCTTTTTTGAGCGGCGGCCATGTTGTTTTTATGTCAATGTTGCTAGGTTCATAGTGCTCTACTCATCAATGCCTTTCATTTGATACCCATATTGCTGGGTGTGGAAACGAACTTTTATCCGTTTTATTTGAGCGGCGGCCATGTTGAATTTAGGGCGATTTTCCTATGTTCATAGTGCTCTACTCATCAAGGCCTTTCATTTGATATGCATATCGCTGGGTTTGGAAACGAACTTTATCGGCAGTCATGTCAAATTAAGTCAACGTGGCTAGGTTCAATGTGTTCTACTCTTTAGGTTCTTCGTTCGATATCCATGTTCCTTGGGTGGATCCAAAAAAATGTGATCCGTCATTTTAGACATTAGGATCAAGAGTCCCGTCCCGTCCCTCTACGCGTAACCCAGAACATTGCAGTCAGATATTTTTTTTAATTATCAATATTAATCTATTACTTTTAATAGTTTTAAATTGATGAAAGAGTTTGATTCCTTAGTCCTAATGTAAAAACATATAACATCTTTCAAAATACCTTGAAAAGAGTATCTTCATTTTTCAACATTTCAAATATTTCAAAAATTGTACCGATTTTGTGAAAATTTGTCAAGAATTAAACCAATCTACAAGTTTTATGGTCACTCGATAAGTATTATCATAAAAAATGCTTTATACATTGGTTGTATGGCTTGATCTTTTTGCCTTACCACCACGGTACGACATAAGAAAAAGACAATTTTGTTGGCGAAATCCAGTTGGGTACAGCCATTAACAGAAAATATTAAATTTTATTTGTACTATGTGAAATACTTCATTCCTGCCTTTCAATTTTCGAAATCCAAATACTTAAGATCAGGCTGTATGGCGTAGTTCCATTGCCTTTCCTTCGTGGAAGAAAATACCTTCTCTCTGTACTATGTGACAGACTTGTCAAAATTATTTCACGTGCGCCATGTTGTTTTTCTACCTAAAGCCAATTTGAAAATTTTATATGGTATTTTTTCACTAAAAATAAAAAGTGAATTTAAACAAACGAAATTATGCCTAAATGTTCTTCCGGAAAATTCTAAGCATTGTGGTGTAAGCCATATCAAATTCTGTCCAGTAGTTTCGGAGATCTTTCCGGACAAACAGACAAACAAACAAACAAACAAACCAACAAACAAACAAATTTTTTTTAAACTATTCTATCGTGTTCTGCTAATGATTTTAAGGCGACCTGTGTATTTTTTTTCTTAATATTTCGCAATTACAGATTTTTGTACCCCTACGATTTTATTATATATAGAGATAGTACCTAGTAATATTAATAGGAGGTTTTATGTTTCGACCACCGAGCTCATAACCAGGTTTCGAAGATGTTTCTTGGAAGTTTGACGCAAAGCAGGGTTATGCCTCCGTGTAAAGACGTAGTTAAGAAATTGCTTATCATATAAATCACTAGCTATGCCCGCGACTTCGTTCGCGTGGATGTCGGAAAATAACAACATGCCGTACATCTTTTCAAGTTTTAGCAACATTTTTTCATTGATACTCAGCCACTATTTATTAGTCGTAACGTGATGTTATACAATGGATTAAAATTGTAAAACACCTGCAACCTTGCAGGATTAGATAGTTAACATCATTAACTACAACGTTTGTTTTACGAGTTTTAAAATAACTCAATAAATAGAACAAAAATCTTTTTTCAATTTTTTATTGCACTGTCGTGACATTGATAAGTCTATGTTTCATTTTTAGACGACGAGACGTTACGCTCGCACGCTGTGCGCGTAGAATTACAAACATTCTAGAGATATATTAAATTAATATTATAGATATTTAATTTTGTATGAAAGTAAAATCTAACGAATTATCAAAAGTCGTAGAACAAACGTTGTTGTTTATGATGTTAGCTATATAATCCTGCAAGGTTGCAGGTGTTTTAAATATAATCCTGTATAGCCTTTCTCGATAAATGGACTATTCAACACGAAAATAATTTTTCAATTTAAATCAGAAGTTCTTGTGGTTAGCGTGTTAAACCAAACAAACAAATAAAAAATCAAACAAACTCTTCAGCTTTATATAATATTAGTTAGTAAGTTCGGTCAGTTCGGTCAGCGCACCCGCGGCGCGCGCATCGTTCGTTCGCTGCACGTGAGCAATAATCTATGATCGAAAAAAAAAAGATACCTATTTTGCAAAAATGACAAAAGTGTTCGAAATGCAGTAAAAATGTCACCAAGAAATCACCTGGACTGCAGTGTGGGAAGTTGTTACAAGGGACAGGGCAGTGTGTCCCTTTTCACACCACCGGCTAGATGGAGAGCTCAGGGTTCGTTCAATCTCGGGGTGTTACTAGTTGGTGAAGTTATTGCAGAGGCCGAGTACACTCCTTATTTCTGCAGGGCGCCACCAGTATCAGGAATACTGGAAATTAAACAAAGAAATACCAGCAGACTTCTATATTATTCTCCAGTATGGAAAAGTTTATTCTAGGACAATATTTATTCTATGAAAATGTTCTTTCTATGACAATATTTACTCTATAACAAAGTTTATTCTATTACAATATTTCTTCTATTATTCTTACAGGACGCTGCCTAGCAGGTTAAGCAAAGTTACAACAACAATTACTAAATATTCTTACTACAAAACAATTTCTTTTTACAATTTCTTGCCTTTAAATAGGCTAGGAGAAGGGCCCTTTCCGTTACCTACCCCTTAATTAATATCTTATTTTAGTTAATTTACACAGTCCAAAAAATGTTCTAAAACGCAATAATGTTCAATTACACAATTGTCACCAACACTTAGGTCCTCAGTGGCATGTCGATGGTATCAATGCATAATGGGACGCTTACCGGAGAATGAAGTCACATTACCCAAGTGACGGTCACGATGGCGTGGGCTTTAAAACTTGGCATCAGCGCTCGCCCGGGCACTGGCACAATGGTGGGAGAATCATATAGAAATCTCACTGGCAAAATTCTAAATTGAGTTAAGTTGAAATTTTGGAGCGGCAACCTGCAACAAATCACAACAATCCGTCACGGTTTGCCACTAAACATTCTTTTCTAATTACAATTACTATGGAGGGAAGACAAATAACTAACCTGCCGCTCCTTCTAATATTCTAAATTGCGCCTACGACGCACGCACATGGCGTCACCACGAAGTGGGCACATCTTGCGAGTTATGTGACTCCGGGACCGGGCTGCCTACAAAACAATCTGCTTTGTAACAAGCGGTGAAGACAATCATGTCGAGAAACCATCCACAATCACCGTACTTACAGCGAATTTCCTTTATTAATTCTTCAGCGAACCGGCTGCCTCGAAGCCATCATGGAAAAGAAGGGATGGGACTCATTGTCCGACAACATCGATCCAAATCCATCGACCAAGGAAATCAGTTTCAACCAAATAAGTCTATTTATTTTTAACTAACAAAATGAAGATACTCTGACATTGCCTGATACGAAATATCTCATTCTCAATTCCTAAAAATTATTTTCTAAATAGAAAATGAATTTTGTATATTATAAAATTATTCTGTCGATGAAGCTGATCAAAAGATTATCTATGCTGCTTTTCACGGCGACAGCACTATGGAATAGACAATGTCGGCTGCGCCGCCCTCATTGGTCGACGCGGATCAGCAAATGCCAAACTGACAGCTACATAACAAACAATGAACCTATATTATTTACAAAAGTGTTTTTGATGAAAATCATGCAATAATTTATGTTTCGACTGTGGGAAATTAACAAAATGCAAAGAGAAAAACACTATGCCTGTGCTACAATAATAACATGAGAGGTTATATCTCAGATACTATGTGCAAAGTGATAAAAACAAATTGTAAGTAAGTTGGTATTTATTTACGAATTTACTGCTTCTACTTTGATATTCTATTTTAAGAAACATATTTAAAATGGAAAGATACTATTGTTAGACAATATCCCTGACTATAAACTCATTTCTCAAATGATTTGTAAAAAAAATCACTAGACGAAAATAACATGCAACAACACTCCCTTCACGAGAGCGAAATTGGGAAGATCGAAGTGAAAAACAAGTTCGCGAAAAAGTGATCCTGTCGTGACCACAAAAATTCTTAAATGTTAATTCTAAAAAATAAAAGTTAAAATACATTTCTCTTAATTCTACAGTGTGAGCATGCAGAACACGTCAGACCCAGTGTATACTATGCCTAACAACTGTTATTATAATTCTATTTCATTCTGGACTTATTAACTAATTCCCTATTTCTATTTTTCAGAATTTTCTACTGAAGTATCGAAGAATAAAAAAAACATGCATAATTACTGTTCTATTCTAAATCTTATTTTATTGTTTTACTAATTCTATTCCGTTCTATAATTCTATTCTGTCTTACTATTCTATTTAGTGTCGGCTACTAGAATATAAAACTCACTGTATCGTATGCCTTATTGCTATTCTATTCTTAATTTAGTTTAGTTATTATCATTATACTAGAAAAATTTCTATTTCAGTTATTAAACTGTTCTGATTGCTACCATGAGCATTCCTTAATAATTACTCCTATTTCTAACCGAAACATACTGTGTATTGAAATAACACTCTTTCTAACTGTGTAAAGTGTAATTACTAACCTAAATTACGTGATCCTACCTAATCTGGATAGTTGTGTAACAAAGACACCAATGTTCGCCTTATAAACATCACTAAGCAACCTCTACTATCACTTAACCTTCATTCAACTCCCGCTGTCTTCACTTTCACTCAGCACTATTTTAATAAACATAAAAACACATACTACATACTATAATAAATAATTATTATACTCTCAAATCATCCATTCAATCACCATTCGAAAACAATTAATTCTTCCCTCTTGCATTCATCCCTGTCGTTCATACCTCTAGTATCTCTCTTACACAGCTTCCTAAGGTGAGGACTCACATAGATTACCCTATACTGAATATAACCAATACTAATTTATCATTCTACATGTATTATGTCTTTGATGTGGGTTAAACCCAACCTTCTACCATTCAAGGCACGAAGTCTATAAACAAGAGGACTAACATGCTCTTCTACTACACATTTTATATTTCTAGGTGCTAATTTACTGGCAAAATTCTGACTGGCTTTGGAAAGGACATAATCTTTCTTCCAAACCACTTGGCCTACTTTCAAACTAACATCCCGTTTTCTACGGTCATAAATTTTCTTACCCCTCTCATATGCAGAGTGAAGTTTCTGTTTTACTTTTAAGAAGATGTCTTTAAGTTCAGCTAAAGAACCGACATAGTCTTTTCTTTCTGTAAAGTTTAATTCTTCTAGTTCTGTGTTGTGTTTATAGTGCTCTGTGTCCAAAATTATCTCCCTACCATGAACTATGAAAAATGGTGTAAAACCTGTGGCGTCATGCACACTATTATTCATGGCGGCTTGAATTTGTGACAAGTGGGCGTCCCATTCCCTTTGATCCTCTTTAAGGAAAGCTGAGATCGTGTCGCCCAAAACTCGATTTACTCGCTCCACCGGGTTTACTTGTGGGGTGTATACAGCAGTGTAAAACAAGTTTGGTATTTTATACCCCTCGACTAGTTCTCTGAACTCATTGGAAGTGAACACACTCCCATTGTCACAAATCAAAGTCCTAGGAACACCATGGACCATGAACACGTTCTCTTCTAATTTTCTGTTAATAATGGAACTTACAGCTCGGCGTATAGGAAACAGGAAAACATACTTTGAAAAGTAATCTGCCACTACCAACACAAAAGTATTTCCGTTCTTGGACCTAGGCAACGGCCCATGTAAGTCGATCGACAATGTCTCAAAAGGCCTACACACTCTCTTGGGCTGTCCCATTAATCCGGACCTAGCACGGTTGGTAGACTTGCTTGCCAAGCAAGTTTCACATTTTCTAACATACGCCTTTACATCTTGTAGTAACTTAGGCCAATAATAACGCAAAGCTACTCTTCTTAAGGTTTTGTTTATACCGAAGTGTCCCGCCGTAGGTTCATCGTGATTTTCTGATACAATCTGGCCTCTTTTATCTAAAGGGATTACTAATTTCCAGGAGGTGTCGTTTTCCAAAGCGTATTTGCATTTAATAAGTTTGTATAGTTTACCTTCTAGAATACTAAATTTTGGATAACGATACGGGTGCTTAATTACATTCTCGTATAACTTATTATACCATGTATCCTCAGACGGATATGTAACTGATTCTAATGCACTAATTTCTAACCTACTAAGCGCATCTGGTACTACGTGAAGATGACCTTTTCTGTGTTTTATATCAAATTGGTATTGCATGAGACGCATGGCCCATCTCGCTAATCTACCGCTTGGAGATTTAATGCTTAGCAGCCACTGTAAGGAGGCATGGTCGGTCACTACCGTGAAGGGATGCCCTTCCACGTAACACCTGAATTTTTCTACACTATACAGTGCTGCTAAACATTCCTTCTCCGTTACTGAGTAGTTTCTTTCTGGTGCCGTTAGGCTTCTTGAAGCATAGGCTACCACCTTTTCTACACCGTCTATTTCCTGCGTCAGAACGCTGCCTATTCCTTTGTCGCTTGCGTCACATTGGATCACAAATTCTTTGGTAAAGTCCGGACAAGTTAAAACAGGAGACGTTACTAAGCATTCTTTTAGCTTGCCAAAAGCTTCCTCAGCATCGTCGTTCCACTCGAACTTCTTCAGCTTTTTACTCGTCAAACGATTCAAGGGAGCTGCTATTGTAGAGAAGTTCGGGATGAAACGACGGTACCAACCTACCATCCCCAAGAAACTCTTGACTTCTTTTTGTGATTTAGGGGTAGCTAAATTAACAATAACCCTGGTTTTTTCTGGGTTCGTTCTCAGACCCTCTCTATCGACCTTGTACCCGAGGTAATCTAATTCGTCTCTACAGAAACGTGACTTTTCGATGTTGACCGTCAATTTCGCGGATTTTAGTATCTCGTACACGCGATCTAAGAGGTTGAGGTGGTTATTGAAATCTCCTCGTGTTATCAAGACGATGTCATCCAGGTAAGTAAAGACCGATAAAGTTAAGTCTGCGTTCTGAAATTCTGCAGTAATCAAACGGTCCATCAATCTTTGAAGCGTTTGAGCTGCCGTGCTTAAACCAAAACAAATTCTACGAAATTGGAACAAACCACGTCCTGGGACACTAAATGCTGTCTTCTCTCTACTCTCTTTGGTAAGCTCTACCTGCCAATAGGCTGATTTGAGGTCTATAGAGGTCATATAAGTTGCACCTCTAAGACTATTTAATATAAAGTCAATATTCGGTAAGGGATAACTATCAAATTTAGTAACTGAATTTAATTTTCTGCAGTCGAGGCATACCCTCGGCTCGCCATTAGCTTTTTTAACTACTACTAGCGGACTATTCCATGGTGAATTAGATGGTTCTACAACACCGAGTTCCAACATTTTGTCTAACTCTTTATGTACCAACGTCAGCATAGCTGGTGAGAATTGGTGGCACTTTTGTCGTTCAGGCGGGTGGTTGCCTGTGTCGATGTTGTGTTGGACAAGATCCGTCTTATTCAAACCATTTTCTGAAGCTAAGTTTCTAAATTTCTCTATTCTCAAGTTAAGTTTATTTAATTGTTCTAAAGTTAAATCACTTGAACTATGTAATGGTCCTGACTGTACGAAATTTTGTGAAGTTAAACTATTTAATTCTACATACTGAAAAATTTCTGTACCGATATTAAATTTTTTCCAAAAGTCTATACCAAAGATTAAAGGAGTCTTGACTTCCTCTACTACTAAAAACGTTATAGCATGAGTAAGGTGTCCGTACTCCACAACGAGACGAGTAGTACCAGCGGCCATGCTCTCCGATCCGTTCGCCGTAAATATGGAGATCTTTTCTGATGGGTGTACCAAAGCAGCACCATTTTGGGTGAAGTAACGAAAGGCCGGGCCGCTGATCACACTACACATGGCTCCAGAGTCGAGGAGTCCCTTACATTGTTTACCTAAAATATTAACTTTAAGAAACGGTCTAGCGTCGTTTGGTAAAGGATTGAAATAAACATTTTGAATTTCTTTGCGATTCTGGTCCGTGTCATTGTTATGGTTGTGGGAGACTGGGGCTACCTTGTACCGGTTTCCGAGGCTCGCTGTCCGTTTAAATGCTTCTGTGGACTGCACTCTGGGCAACTTGGTCTAATAACTCCCTTCCTTCCACATCCGTAACAATGCAATTTTCTGTCAAATTTACATTCTGTGTCAACATGTCCATGACGTTGGCATTTAGTACATATTAACCGAGAAGCATTAGGTTTTTGAATAGACTCTACGACTTTCTTATTATTAGAGTTTGTAAAATTACGTGTTTTATAACACAAGTCCGTGTGCAATGAATTCTGTGCAGAAGCTGAAGGGTTAACGTGTGTAGAACATTCGGTTCTCATTTCCTCTAGTTGTTTGCACCGTCTACGCAGATCATCAACACACAAGAATGTGTCACAAAATATTTTTGATTTATAATACGGAGCTAAATTATCTCTTATTATTTCTACCTGTTCTTGCTCCGGGATTGGTGAGTCTAATCTATTAAAATAAGTTTTCATAACATAAATGTAAGAAATAACACTCTCTGAGGTGTGTTGTGTTCTATTGTAGATTTCTTTTAAAGTTTTTCTATTATACGACGTTGGTAAAAATTCGTATTTCAAAGCATTAACAAATTCTATCCAAGTAGAGTACGATTTACCATAAGATTGGTACCACTGTAAGGCTTCGCCCTCTAATAGGTCGGAAACACCGCGCAACAATTCTTTTTCGCTAACATCTTTCGACGTTCTAAGCGAGTCAATACGATCTAAAAATGCATGCAAATTAAGCCTACTATTATGGCCTGAATACCTAACGTTCCATTTGGATACGCTCCTAGATGGGTCCAACGTAATCCGCAGCTCACCTGTATTCATCGCGAAGTCACGAGTCTCTGTGGTCACTGCAGGTGGCCGACTGGTCTGGCCGGGCTGGTCATCTGCATACTGGATCTTAACGTCACCTGGAGTTGAAACATTCAAATGTTTTAATAAAGTTTGACACTCTTTCGTAAGCAGTGAAACTTTCTCTTCTGTTTCTTCATCATCCGAGGCAAGGCGTGATAGCCTTAACTGGATATGTAAAATTCTGGCTAAAAACCGTTCTTTCTGTGAAGGGGTAAATTCTCCTGAAGATACCACTGAACTTATATCATTCAGTTTATTCTCACAAGTTTCTAACTCATAGTCAATATCTAATTCTGAGGAGTCAACCGTGACTTTCAACTGTGAAGTCCTAGTTAAGGTTGAAATCCTACTGCGCATTTCTGCCACAGTGCCAACATTCTCATGACCTCTAATTTTGAGTTCATATTTTAATTCATCACTCAGAAGGTGTCTAAAGTTTAATTTAATTAAAGACATCCTGAAGAATTCTATTTTTCCAAAACAAAAAGTGATTTCAAAAACAACAATTTAAAAATCACAACTGAATACAACCACTAAAAGTTGTAAAAAAGAAAGCAAAGGAAATACACTAACCTCAACAAAATCCAACTATACCAAGCCACACGTTGCGAGCGTCATTTAATGTTACAAGGGACAGGGCAGTGTGTCCCTTTTCACACCACCGGCTAGATGGAGAGCTCAGGGTTCGTTCAATCTCGGGGTGTTACTAGTTGGTGAAGTTATTGCAGAGGCCGAGTACACTCCTTATTTCTGCAGGGCGCCACCAGTATCAGGAATACTGGAAATTAAACAAAGAAATACCAGCAGACTTCTATATTATTCTCCAGTATGGAAAAGTTTATTCTAGGACAATATTTATTCTATGAAAATGTTCTTTCTATGACAATATTTACTCTATAACAAAGTTTATTCTATTACAATATTTCTTCTATTATTCTTACAGGACGCTGCCTAGCAGGTTAAGCAAAGTTACAACAACAATTACTAAATATTCTTACTACAAAACAATTTCTTTTTACAATTTCTTGCCTTTAAATAGGCTAGGAGAAGGGCCCTTTCCGTTACCTACCCCTTAATTAATATCTTATTTTAGTTAATTTACACAGTCCAAAAAATGTTCTAAAACGCAATAATGTTCAATTACACAATTGTCACCAACACTTAGGTCCTCAGTGGCATGTCGATGGTATCAATGCATAATGGGACGCTTACCGGAGAATGAAGTCACATTACCCAAGTGACGGTCACGATGGCGTGGGCTTTAAAACTTGGCATCAGCGCTCGCCCGGGCACTGGCACAATGGTGGGAGAATCATATAGAAATCTCACTGGCAAAATTCTAAATTGAGTTAAGTTGAAATTTTGGAGCGGCAACCTGCAACAAATCACAACAATCCGTCACGGTTTGCCACTAAACATTCTTTTCTAATTACAATTACTATGGAGGGAAGACAAATAACTAACCTGCCGCTCCTTCTAATATTCTAAATTGCGCCTACGACGCACGCACATGGCGTCACCACGAAGTGGGCACATCTTGCGAGTTATGTGACTCCGGGACCGGGCTGCCTACAAAACAATCTGCTTTGTAACAAGCGGTGAAGACAATCATGTCGAGAAACCATCCACAATCACCGTACTTACAGCGAATTTCCTTTATTAATTCTTCAGCGAACCGGCTGCCTCGAAGCCATCATGGAAAAGAAGGGATGGGACTCATTGTCCGACAACATCGATCCAAATCCATCGACCAAGGAAATCAGTTTCAACCAAATAAGTCTATTTATTTTTAACTAACAAAATGAAGATACTCTGACATTGCCTGATACGAAATATCTCATTCTCAATTCCTAAAAATTATTTTCTAAATAGAAAATGAATTTTGTATATTATAAAATTATTCTGTCGATGAAGCTGATCAAAAGATTATCTATGCTGCTTTTCACGGCGACAGCACTATGGAATAGACAATGTCGGCTGCGCCGCCCTCATTGGTCGACGCGGATCAGCAAATGCCAAACTGACAGCTACATAACAAACAATGAACCTATATTATTTACAAAAGTGTTTTTGATGAAAATCATGCAATAATTTATGTTTCGACTGTGGGAAATTAACAAAATGCAAAGAGAAAAACACTATGCCTGTGCTACAATAATAACATGAGAGGTTATATCTCAGATACTATGTGCAAAGTGATAAAAACAAATTGTAAGTAAGTTGGTATTTATTTACGAATTTACTGCTTCTACTTTGATATTCTATTTTAAGAAACATATTTAAAATGAAAAGATACTATTGTTAGACAATATCCCTGACAATAAACTCATTTCACAAATGATTTGTAAAAAAAATCACTAGACGAAAATAACATGCAACAAAGTGTAACAAGTGGTTGCATGCTTCATGTATCCCAATAACAACCGAGCAACTCAGCGCATTATGTGGCACGGAGGCGGTAGAATGGAAATGCAGGAAGTGCAATCCACAGTACAAGCAAAAACGGATATCTGCAATCCTTCCCGATCCAGAGGATGACGATAATACCGACACAGAACAAGTCATCATGATAAAAGACAACTTTAGTGACGAATTTCTGAGGCAGCTTCGTAGCGACATTCGTAATGCGATTAAAGACGAGATGCAGCGTACCCTCAGCTTCTATTCAGACAAAATTGATGATTTTCAAAAAAAAATCGAAGATTATGAGCTTAAAATGAAATGTATCGAGAATCAAAACAAGGATCTGCAAAATAAGTACAGTAATATGCAACTTAAATACAATTCTATAGAACAAAAAATAAATTTTATCGAACAAAATCAGCTGGAGAGTAAAATTGCAATTTGTGGAGTAGAGAAAAAAGAATAAGAAAACACCACTGAAATCGCGAGAAAGGTAGCACAAGCGATACAAGTCGATCCAGGTGACATTAAAATAAGCGCGTATAGAAAAGAACGTCGAACAAGGGCGGCACAGTCACGAAGCGCTTCATCCATTATTACATTCTCGGTCGTGATCCGGAATGGACGACAGTGCTAGCTACTACTGCCTTGGTATTGTGTGCGTTATTTCATTAACACGAAAATTAAAAATAGTATTAAGAAAAAATGGCTCAAACGATGGTGGTTATTGACAAAGTACTTTTTTATAGAAAAGGTTTTGCTTCCCACAAAATGAGCTCTGTGTGAAAATATTATTTAAACTTTAACTCTGTTTCATTTTTCCACATTTTTTACTCGTATGTCTAAAATTACTGAACTATAAAGACTAATGAAATATCTCAAAACAATTAAAATCTTCGTGAATTTAAATTATTTTCTTAATATTTATCACACATTATTTTGTTAAGCACTAATAGCACAGATGAGAGACTATGTTAAATGAAAGAGTATACAATAACTGTGAAGTTATCTAAATGATACTGATATGCATCAGACACCACAAAGTATTTTTTTTTATAGAATAATTGGCACGAGATAACATGCGATCTACGCCACGGTCGCAGTCGCACTGAGAACAAACGAGAGTGTGATAGTGTTCTCTTTTCTCGCCCGAGAAACCCTTTGAAGCGGGCAAAAAAACCGACACCGATCGGAGAACAGGCGAGCCCGAGAACGAGAAGCCGAGAAACCCATCACATTCACGCTTCTCGGGTGTTCTCGGGGGTTCTCGGCGTGAGTCTGGAGGCACCTTACGGAAAGCAAAAAATGAACTAAAAAAGGACGATCTTTTTAAATACGTGTGGTGTAGGGGAGGCAATGTATTCGCGCTCTGACCGTCGTCCTGAGCGCACGCGCCCACCGAGACGCTCCGCCCGCCGGTCGCTCTTAATAGCTTACAAGTGTCGGTCTCACCGGTCCTGGTCCCGGTCCCGCCGGTCTCGGCCCTGGTCCCGTTGGTCCCGCCGGTCTCGGCCCTGGTCCCGCTGGTCCCGCCGGTCCCGCCGGTCCTGGTCCCGTTGGTCCCGGCCCCGGTCTTGCTGGTCCTGATCCCGGACCAGTCGATAAAAGTGTAGTGAGACCCCCGAACACAAATTTAGTGTCGTGGCGAACACGTTAAGTGCCAAGTAAAGTACTGGAAGTGCTGGTATCGCTGAAGAAAGGAAGAACGGGCAAAGCGTTGGTCCTGGTCCTACCGGTCCTGGCCCCGGTCTTGCCGGTCCTGGTCCCGGTCTCGTTGGTCCTGGTCCCGGTCTCGCCGGTCCTGGTCCCGGTCCCGCCGGTCCTGGTCCCGGTCCCGCCGGTCCTGGTCCCGGTCTCGCCGGTCCTGGTCCCGGTCCCGCCGGTCCTGGTCCCGGTCTCGCCGGTCCTGGTCCCGGTCCCGGTCCCGCCGGTTCTGGCCCTGGTCTTGCCGGTCCTGGTCCCGGTCTCACCGGTCCCGGTCCCGCCGGTCCCGGTCCCGCCGGTCCTGGTTCCTGTCTCCTATTTTTTGTCGGATCGGATCTCCCGGTGCCTAGTGGTGCTGTGCAGTGTGGTGGCGACCCCGGCGCTCTTGCGTCGGGCGAACGCGGTGTTGTGTGGTGCTGTGTCGTGTGGTGCTGTGTCGTGTGGTGCTGTGTCGTGTGCGTGTTGCTGTGCAGACAGGACTGCCGTGCGGCCGCATCGTGCGCATCAAGACTCCATATAGACCGTAAGTGTTAGTCTATAAGGTAGTTGTAAGGACAATTTGTGGACCCTAGTGGCGTAGTTCTAAGTTACAAACACTAGTGTGCATAGATTATAAGGTTGTTTAAGTTTTAGTCTTAAGGTGTGCAAAAAAAAAAATTGTCTTTGTGTACTTTGTGTGTATGTGACGGGCGAGACCCGTAACGTGGTCCATTATGGACACCTTTAGCGTGTCTGACGCCACAGGGGCGTCAGATAATGAGGTAAGAGATATCATGGGAGAGGCCTACTATGCGGATGAGGAGGACGCTCGTGCGGCTAGCGAGCTTACTTCACTGTGGGTCGATAGGGCCAGCAGGAAGAGGCCAAATCTTGGCAAGTTTTTTAGCGCCAGCTCCGGCACGGATTCGGAGATGGACACTGAAATCGAGACCGGGGGAGCTAGAACCCCCTTGCCGAAGGTGGCCCGTAAAGCCAATAAGGCTCGCAAGGGTGGTAAAGGTGGGGAACCAACCAATCAACCACCTGATGGTAGTGAACTACTCCATTCGGCCGGGCTCTCTGGCGCCCGCAAGGAGCTCGAGGAGGGCCCAGCTGAATTCAAAGTCCCTAAACCACCAAAGGGTAAAGGAAAAGGGAAGACCTTAAAGAAGGACAGGCCCCCCTCACCAGAGGGGCTCACAAATGAAGAACTGCTGAGGAGGGCGGAAGCTAGCGCCGCGGCAATTACCGAGGTTGCCAAGAAGTCTGGTAACCTCAAGGGTACGTGCGTGAGAGACCTCAAAGAGGCCTCCACGTCCATCCTGGGGGTTGCCAGAATTCTGGCTGATAGGAAGACCTCCGAGGAGGTTCGACGGCTACAGGCCGACAACCGCCGGCTGAAAGGGCAGCTTGACGCTATTCAGTCGGAGCTTGTCGCCCTAAGGAGGGACTTCTCGGAGCGGGGAGGGGGGGCGAGCCCACGCCAGAAGGCGAGCCCACCGCCAGTGACGGCACCAGCAGCAACAGCAGCAGTGGCCCCGAAGGGGGACGTCGTGACCCGGGACGAGTTCATGTCATTCATGGACTCGTTCCAATCGGACATGATGTCCCTTTTCGGGAACATGTGTGCGGCCAGGCTGGATGGCCTGGAGGTGGACGGGCGCCTCCTGCCGGCCAAATCGCACCGGCCCCCACTGGCCAGCGACAAGGCCACCAAGAGACAGCCCGCCGAGCAGGCACCCCCCGCCGCTGTTGCGGAAGCACCGCCAGCGCCCGCGACTGGGGGGAAGAAGAAGAAGGGAGTGACCACCCTGGCCCCTGAGGCGAACCTGCCGAAGAAGGCCAGGGAGGTCAAAGCCAAGAAGACTCCGGCGGCTCCGACCGCTGCGCCAGAACCGGTGGCGGGGCCTTCGAGGCCCGACACCTCCAAACCCCCTGAAGCGGAGGGCTGGAGCACGGTAGTAAAGAGGGGGCGCCGCCAAGGCGGCGACGGCGACGGCAGCGTCCAAGGCCGCGCCCCCTCCACCCCCAGCCACCGCCGCCAAGCCTAAGATGCCTACGGCACCTAAGACCTTGGCGGTGGTCATTACCCTTTCGCCGGAAGCGGTGGCAAATGGCGCCACGTACGGCACTGCCATTGCGACGGCGAAGGGTAACATCAAGCTGGGGGACTTGGGGATAGTAGGAAGTGCCAAGTTCCGGACGGGGATGACGGGAGCCCGTGTCATCGAGCTCCCGAAAGGCACCTCGCCGGAGCAGGCGGATGCGCTCGCCACGCGCATAGCGGAGGTGCTCGGCGACGCCGCCAGAGTGGCGCGCCCGACCAAGACCGCGGACATCCGAGTCACCGGACTGGATGACTCGGTGACCGCGGAGGAGGTGGGCGAGGCCTTGGCGGCGTTGGCAGAGTGCCCCCGCGTTGCGATCAGAGTGGGCACGGTCCACCCTGGACTCAGGGGCATGGGAGCCGCCAACTTGTCGGCTCCCATCGATGTGGCGAAGCGCCTCGCGAGCGCTGGCAAGGTGACGGTGGGATGGAGCAGCGCCTCCATCCGCCTGCTGGAGCAGCGCCCCATGCGCTGCTTCCGCTGCATGGGGATCGGTCACCCCGTGCAGCGGTGCCCCTCCGCCAAGGACCGCAGCGCGCTCTGCTTCCGCTGCGGTTCGGAGGGGCACGCAGCCGCCACCTGCCAAGGGCAGGTGAAGTGCGCCGTGTGCGCGGACGCCGGCAAGCCTTCCACTCACCGGATGGGGGGCCTCAGTTGCAATCCCCCACCGGTGAGGGGAAGACTGATGCCGAGGGCTGCCACAGCGGCGGCTACCGGGCGGGCAGCACTGTCCGCCAGGGAGGAGATTCCCATGGACACCGCCAATGGCCAGTAGGTCCACAGGGAATCTCCTCCAAGTCAACATCAACCACTGCGCCGCGGCACAGGATCTCCTGTGCCAGTCGATGGCGCAGTGGCAGATAGACCTGGCGGTGGTCTCCGAGCCGTACGCGGTGCCTCAGTCCACGAAGTGGGCTGAGTCCACCGACGGTTTGGCGGCCGTTGTGGTGCCACCCACGAGCTCGGCCCCCCCCCATCTCGGTTAGGGAGAGGGGGCCCGGGTACGTGGCCGTCAAGTGGGGAGAAGTGGTGGTGGTATCCACCTACTTCTCCCCGAACCGCAGCCGGGCAGACTTTGAGGCCTACCTGACTGCGGTCGAGGGGGTGGTGAGGAGGGCGGCGCCCCTGCAAGTTTTGGTGGCGGGCGACCTCAACGCGAAATCGCGCGTGTGGGGCTCGCCCGCCACGGACATCAGGGGTGGTTTAGTCGAGTCCTGGGCCACGAGCCTGGGCCTCGACGTCCTCAACCGAGGGTCCACCCCGACGTGCGTGCGGTGGCAGGGTTCGTCGATCGTCGACGTGACCCTGGCCACTGCACCCCTCGCCGCGAGGGTGAGGGACTGGAGAGTGGAGGCAGAGGAGGAGACCACGTCGGACCACCGGTACGTTCGATATTCGGTCTCCCCCTCGCACGCCTCCACGTCTCCAGCGGGAACGGGTGCCGCCTTCCGCCGATGGGCGGTGATGCACCTCCAGCCCGACGTGGCGCTGGAGGCGGCGATGGTGCGGGAGTGGTCCGAGCTGCCCCCGCACCTCGCCGGCGACGCTGACGGCATGGCGGCGCACTTCGCGGAGGACCTTAGCGTCGTCTGCGACGCCGCCATGCCGCGAGCGAAACCAGCCGCGCGCAAGCGGCAGGTGTACTGGTGGTCGCAGACCATAGCGGATCTGCGCGCCACCAGTTGGAGGGCGCGGCGCGCCTACCTGCGGTGCAGAAGGCGCGCCACCAGGAGGACGCCCGACGAGGAGGAAACTCTGCGTCGGGCGTACAGGGAGGCGAGCAAGGCCCTCAAGACGGAGATCTTGAGGGCCAAAACGGAGTCGTGGAACTCTTTTATAGAGCTCCTCGACTCCGACCCCTGGGGACGGCCGTACCGACTGGTGAGGGGGAAGTACGGAAACAGTGCTCCCCCGATACACCAGTTGGACGAGGGGCTCGTGCAGAGGGTTCTGGGGTCGCTCTTCCCCGACCCTGGACCCTTCGAGCCCCCGAGGATGGTCGCCCCCAGCGCCTCCCTCGAAGTGGAGGAAGCGGGCCCTCCCGTGTCGGACCTCGAGTTCGACGCGGTGAGGGAGCGGTTCCGGCGCAAGGGGAAGGGGAAGGCGCCGGGACCGGACGGGGTGCCAGCGAGGGTCCTGTGCCTGGCACTGGGCCCCCTGGAGGAGCGGTTCCGGGCGGTGCTCAATACGAGCATCGCCTCGGGCCGGTTCCCTCAGGGCTGGAAGGTGGGGCGACTCTGCCTTCTGCGGAAGCCGAATCGCCCCGCCGATGCCCCGTCGGGGTACAGGCCGGTGGTGCTGCTCGACGAGGCCGGGAAGTTTTTTGAGAAAATTCTCGCTTCCCGGCTCGTCGAGCATCTGGAGGGCCCGGGACCGGACTTGGCCGAGCGCCAGTACGGTTTCCGCACCGGCCGGTCCACCGTGGACGCGGTGGCCCACCTCAAGAGGTGGACTGAGGGGGCCACGTCGGCGGGGGAGGTTGTCGTTGCGGTGTCGTTAGACATCCGCAACGCATTCAACAGCCTCCCCCACGAATGCATAGAGGAGGCACTGCGTTTCCACGGAGTGCCCCTCTACCTCCGCTCCCTCATCACCGATTACCTCCGCAGGAGGGAAATCGTGTATGAGGGGGCGGACGGTCGCGTCCACAGGTGGCCGATGGCGGCGGGAGTACCCCAGGGTTCCGTGCTGGGCCCTCTGCTCTGGAACCTGGGGTACAACTGGGTTCTGCGGGGCAACCTCCTGCCGAATATGGAGGTTGTCTGCTTCGCCGACGACACCCTTGTCGCGGCGAAGGGGCGCACGTACGAGGAGGCGGTCCACCTGGCGTCGGTCGGCACTACGATGGTCGTCCGGCGCATCCGCCTCCTCGGGCTGGACGTGGCCGTCGAGAAGACGACGGCCATGACGTTCAGGCCGCCGCGTCGACGCAGACCCCAGGTGGGGCTCCGTGTCCGAGTGGAGGGGGTCCAAGTCCAGGTCGAGAGCTCCATGAAGTATCTCGGTCTGGTGCTGGACCCCCGATGGGATTTCGAGGAGCATTTCAAGCTCCTCGCCCCAAGGCTGTCTGCCGCCGCGGCAGCCCTCGGACGGGTCCTCCCCAACGTGGGGGGACCGGGCGCAGCGTGCCGTCGACTTTATCAGACGGTGATAAAGTCGATGGCGCTGTACGGAGCCCCGATTTGGGCGGAGCGTCTCGCCCCCCGAACGATGGCCCTCCTGCGCAGGCCGCAGAGGGTCATTGCCACTCGGGCCGTGCGGGCCTACCGCACGGTCTCTCACGGGGCGGCCTGCGTTCTAGCGGGCTCGCCTCCGTGGGATGTTGAGGCACGCGTCCTTGCGGCCGTGCACCGACATCGGGTGGCAGCGAGGAGTCGGGGGGAGCGGCCCTTCCTGCAGGAGGTGGCGCGCGCGAGGCTCCTGGCGCAGAGGGAGGCTCTCCGCCAGTGGGCCGAGACGCTCGCCCACCCAGCTGCCGGCCACTGGACGATCGAGGCCGTTCGTCCAGTGTTGGAGGAGTGGGTTGGGCGCCGGCGAGGCAGCCTCACCTACCGGATGGTGCAGATGATGACCGGGCACGGGTGCTTCGGACATTATCTGCATCATGTCGCACGGAGGGAGCAGACGCCGCAGTGTCACCATTGCGGCGCTCCCGACGACACGGCCGGGTACACCCTCTCGGAGTGCCCGGCCTGGCGACCCCAGCGCGATGCATTAGCCCTCGCGCTGGGCCTAGGTAGGGGTACGCCCGTCGCGCTGGCCAGCGTCGCACGGGAGATGCTGACCAGCGCGGCGGCGTGGGAGGCTGTCGCCTCCTTCTGCGAGGACGTTATCTCGCAGAAGGAGACTGCGGAGCGGGCGTGAGAGGATGACCCTCTCGCCGCACCGCTCCGGCGCAGGCGGTTGGGGAGGAGGAGGCGTGCGTTCCTCAACGCGCGCCAGCTCCCCTAGCAAGCTGGCGGTTGAAATGGCTCGGCCGGATGACCACCGGCCGAGAGATACTTTTCACCCCTAGCTTGGCCGTCTGGGGGGGTCGAATTTCTCAAGATACTTGTCGACCCCCTCCGTAGAGGTAAGCCCTGGCACCAGGCAACCCTCCAGGGGGCACAATCGGGGAATGGCCAACGCCGATCCCGATTGTGTCTCCACGGAGGTATAAGTATCTAGAGAGTTTTTAGCCGGTAGTGGGTCTTCTACCCGAGTCCTGCATATCCAAGGGGTGGCCTAGTCAGCTCAATTCCCTTGTCGAATACCGTAAAGACTGTATTTTCTCTCTTGTAAAAAAAAAAGGGGAGGCAATGTACTTGTGAGAAAGAATGACCAAGCCAAAATTCAGACCATAAGATCCGAGCATGATATTGAAAAATTGCTAAAGGAAAAAGCTGGATGAATATGGTATGTAAATTTCTGGTTCCTATATTTTTTTATATATTTTCCTTGTATTTTAAATTAATATCTTCTGATTTATATTTATTATAAATAGTAAGATTTACGTAATAGGAAAAGTAAATATTCAAACCAACAAAATATAATAAAACTATGATGTATGATGAAACCCTTATTATTGAAAATAACTATCTAACTTGGAATGAGTACATTGACTCACTTACGCCCTCCCAAAATCAAGCAATTTTTCTTCATGTAAACATAAGATCCATAGTCTTAAACTTCGCGTTTATAGAATATCTAATAAATAATAGTAGTCGTAATATTGATGTGTTAGCATTAACCGAAGTAAATATACATGCCAACTGTATTTCTCTATATAATATTCCTAATTACACCATGTATTCTAAGCTGAGATGTAAAAGAAGGGGTGGGGGTATAATCTTGTATGTGCATAACAAACATTACTTTGAACAGCAACAAACACAAACGCATTTTTTCGAGACAATAATTGGGTGCTTACACATAAATAGTGATCACAAAATAAACATATGTTTAGTATATAGACCGCCGGACACTGATAAGTCATGTTTTGTACGGGAATTACATGGTGTGTTGGACAGCTTCGACAAAAAAACGGACTTACTACTATACTTAGGAGATGTAAACATCAATTTAAAAATACCAAATAGTATTTGTAATTCTTATTTAAACAAAATGAGTGAACAGGGATTGATGTGTGGTATTTCGCAATATACACGGGTAGAAAAGAAAGGTGACTATATATGTAGCTCCTGCATAGACCACCTATTCCTGCGTAGTATGCGCGGGACTCAGGCCCAGGCCAGGGTGATTGATATATACTGCACCAGCTGCAGGCGTAGCACGGGCTACCAAGACGGGACTTGAGTCACGCATTATCTCACAATTTCAGTGACATAATATCTATGTCTTAAAGAGTAGCACGGCGGCGCGTATTGAGGCTGCGGTCCGATAACAGCGCTCACAGTGCTAACGATTACAAACGCCTTGTCCAAATTAAAGAAAACACTGAAATGGCTATCAGCATGCTTATGATTTCGGTCCGAAAAAACAGGTACATTCATTTTGAACCGAAAACACAATTATTAGACTGACAGTTCGCATAAAGTGATTTCACTCCAGCCCCCGTAGCACGTCCATCAAAACACGATATGATAAAGCGATTTATCGCCGTGAACTGTCAAAATACGACGAAACCCTATTGTATTTTGAGAGTTCGCCGCGATAAACCGCTTTATCATATCGTGTTTTGGTGCACGAGCTAGGGGGGCAGAGCATTAGCGCCGTAAGTTCTATATGACGTTAACGATGACGTCATGTGGCTCTTCATGCCGGCTAACATTAGCGCGCTCACAACATTTCGGGACGCGTTTAAGCGCGCTAATAGTGACTCTTATTGATTTTCGGAACGCAGCCTTAGTGTGACTGACATGATAAAATTTCTTGACGCTCCTCAAGAGATACGTGTCACTGAGTCTTATCACAAATTTCTTGGCAGCCCGTGCTACGCCTGCTGACCATTACATAATAGGTTGCGCGTATGCGTGTGAGCCGCCAAACACTCGACTGCAGCTCCAGAAGCGTACGCGCATAGCTACAGACAGTAAGCGTGTACTCTCACTCATTAAATCTGTTGACTGGAATGCGGGACTTATTTACGAATGCCCCGAACAGGGGGCTGACCATGATCGCGTAGAGCAAGGTTAAAACAATATTGAAACAGAGACACCGCTCCTGCTGCGTACAGCGCCATCCCGCTCTCAGTGCGGTTTCAATATTGTTTTGGGCGATCATGGTTAGGGGGCAGGTGGTAGATTTCATTGTCAGGCAATTTCAACGTATTTATAAAGAGTGCGAAGTAGTAATTAGATCAAATCGCGGCTACATAAGAAAATCTTGTGAGTGGGCAAATAGTAAAATTAAATTCATGAGCAAGAAGCGAACCGAACTTTTCAATATTTGGAAGTCTGACCCCAATAATCTAAATAATAGAATAATATATAATAAATACCGAAATAATACCAATAAATATATAAATAAAATTAAAAATCGATTTTACTTTAATAAAATACAGAAAAATTTTAATAATACGAGAATGGTATGGACCATAGTCAATTCCTTATGTGGCAACGTTAGCAAGTCTATAGAGGAGACGGTTCTCCGCGCATTTAAGAGACAGGAAAAAGAAATAGCATGTAATTTTGCTGAAGAATTTCAGCGCAATGTGGACTCCATTACACATACTTGCGATTCGCCGATACTTGTCGAATCCACTTATTGCATTAAGCCAAACATAGCGATAAGAATAGAGAGAATAACTAACGATGTGACGAAAAAAATTATAAAAAATCTTAATAAAAATAAAAGCCCGGGTTTTGATGGGGTACGCGCTTCTGATTTAAAAAATCATCATCACAGCTCATATACGTCCCCCACCGAGGGGTTCGAGCCTACCCTATGTTAGGGTGATTAGGCCTTAGTCAACCACGCTGGCCCAGTGCGGATTGGTCGACTTCACATACATCATTGAATTTCTTCGCAGATGTATGCAGGTTGCCTCACGATGTTTTCCTTCACCGTAGGAGCGTCAGACAAATGTACATATGAAATTCGAAACGAAAAACACATTGGTACATGGCGGGTCTCGAACCCCGACCCCCCGATTGGAAGGTAAGTGCCGAGTCCACAGCGCCACCGACGCTTAAAAAATATTGCAACATTTAAAAAATATTGCAAGTGAAATCACTCCTTTAATTACACATTTAATAAATACATCGCTATCTTCGTGTACTTACCCTGACATGTTAAAAATAAGTATAATTCGGCCAATATACAAAAAAGGTTCAAAAAATGATTATAATAATTATAGACCTATCACAATACTCTCATGCATTGACAAAATAGTTGAACGTTACATAGGGGATAAAATTAATGTATTTTTACAGCGCAATAATATTATTAATAAAAAACAATTCGGTTTTCAAAGAAAAAAAAGTTGTACACAGCTACTAGGACAATTCTGTAATGAAATAAATGGATATTTAAATGTACAAAAGCATGTTTTAGTTATTTTTATAGATTTTAGCAAAGCATTTGATACTCTGAAGTACGATACCTTGTACAAAAAGCTAGAACAAAATGGAATTCAGGGTCCTCTTCTAAAATGGTTTACAAACTATCATAGCAATAGAAATACTACAGTTAAATTAGGAAACTCCTATAGTGACATGATAAAAACGTCGAAAGGCACGGCACAGGGATCCATTATCGGCCCTACCGAGTATCTTCTTTACGTCAACGATATGTGTAATACTGTAGGTGAGGAATATGTATACCAGTTTGCTGACGATACATGTTTGGTGGTAGCAGATAGGGATCTTAAATCAGCCGAGCGGAAAATCCAAGAAGTATTCGACACCATATGCAAATGGTCACATGACGTCGGCCTAATAATTAACGCGGACAAAATAAAAGCCATGCACATTCATTCTTCATATAACAAATCATCCTACGCCCCAAAAATCAAGGCACACGGCCATTGTTGTCTTCACTTGGAAAACAATAATTGTGCTTGCCCTAACATCGATTTTGTAAAAGAACATATGTACATCGGTTTATTGATTGACAATAGATTTAACTGGCAGCCACATATTGAATATGTGTGCAACCAACTTAGATCGTTTTTAAGTAGAATAATTATTTTGAAGCAGAATAATAATACATTAAGAATGTATTATTATTATATGCAGCCATATAAGACATTAAGAATGTTATATCTAGCACTAGCAGATTCAGTCATACGATACGGTCTAAGTAGCTATGGAAGGTCGTTTAAAAGCAATATCGCTAATATATATAACTTGCAAAGAACAATATTGAAAAACATAGTTCCCAAAAACATAAAAATAAAGTACAGTAGTGACTACTCCGACCTTTTCAAATATTGCAAGGTACTTCCCGTACAAAACATGGTCAAAATGTCCATACTAAAAGAAGAGTATATAAATGTAGTCAATTTAACCGAATACAATCGCAATACTAGATTAAGAAATTTACCCAATGCACATAGATTTGTATTACCTCCAAGTAAAAATATTTATGGCATGAGAACTAATCCTTATCTGCTTGCGAAAATAATAAATAGCCTCCCAAAACACATTCAAGATTTATACCTCTCAAACTATGGATCAATCAAAGATGTTAATAACTACTTTATGCTGTCTGATAATCATGAACATATATTATAGCCCTGATAACCTCTGTATGTTACTTGACAGATAAAACAAATTGTTTAATACTCAGTGCACCATGAATTTGTTAAAGTGTGAAATAGTTTAATTAAAATAGACCGAACTCTAGCTGTAAATAAGCCATAAGTGGCTTTAGCAGTTAATGAATATGAAACTCTGCGATACATTTTAGAATATTTGGAACTTTAAATAAAAAAAAAAAAGTATAGGTTTACCCTAAACCGGAAGACTACAGGGCCATGCCACCAAGGGACATAATCAGACTCATGGTCACGATTGATTGGACCGAAGGCGGTGATGGCTTTAAGGACTAAACACGGGGAAGCACAAAAGATCCATGAAGGGTCGAAGTGCGAAGGCTTCTCATGCTGGGCCGCCCCTACGATAAGATAAGTATAGATTTCGGGCTGTGAATTGCAAAGAAATTTCAACCGAAAAAGGGTCTTATCCTAGATGTAATTGATGCAAAAGTGCATTTTGACGTAGTGGCTCGATTTAGTGTTCTGAACAACATATCAAAAGTCCCCTAAGTTTTCGTGCCGGCTTCCTAGTTTTCTAGGGACTTGAACTCCTAAAATGTAAAACGCACGGAGGTATACTTACACGTAAACTTTACAAAGGAACAAGTAAATGTTCTTATATGATTAAAGGAAATAGATAAAAGGGCTACAATTATATAGATTAGTACTCAACGTTATTGCATCCACTCCCCGTACCGAAAAGTAGAGAAACCGCAAATAGGTATGGATCACGCAGCAACACCAAGGTTTTGAGACATGTTTGCCTTAATTTTTTTTTTGCATTATTGGTGTTAACTTTGATTTCATTGACGTAGCAATAAAATAAAAAGATTGCTTTCAAAATTTACCTTTCGGGATCAACAAAGATAACTTGTGGAATAAGGATATTCTTTTTTGCCCCATCATTCATGACCGTTCAGTCACGTTTAGAATTATATTCTGTTTGCTTTCGTATCAATGTCCACAAAAACTGAAAGCTTTGGATATATTCACTGGCTTTCCGCTCGCGGGTTCGCCCGCGTTATTATCGTTTTCCCGTGGGAATTTTATATTTGCCCGTAAAATAATTTTGTAGCCTATTATATAGCAGCCTGTTATTTATATTTAGGAGCTCGGATAATAAATTTCATAGAAATTGGAGCAGATTATAAATATTTTCGATATAAACTTTCAACCCCTATTTTGCACCCTAATGGGGTAAATTCCAATAAACCATGAAACACGTGTTTAATGAAATGTTTTTAAAAGCATGAATCTCAAGTTTTATGAAAATCGTTGCTAATTTAAAAAAAACCATACAAACTTGCAACCCCTATTTTTACCTCTTCGGATATTTTTTCAATATCTTCTTAGTGTGCGTCCGCATTTTGAATTACAAAACAACTGTCCGAATTTCACGTTTCAACCATTACCGGTTACGTCTGTGCGTGCGCCTATAAATGGGAACTTCTTGTAAAATCTATCTATACCGGGTTATTTTTCCATCACAAGCCAAATTTTGTATGCTTGTTTAAACAAGCAAAATGAACAACTTTTACTATGGAACCAAACTAGAAATCGCGAAAAAAATCAGCTGTTCCATACATTTAGGTTCAGTGGATGTTGAACATTTGTATGGAACAGCTGATTTTTTTTCGCGATTTCGAGATTGGTCCCATAGTAAAAGATCTTCATTTTGCTTGTCTGAACAAGTACACAAAATTTGGCTCCTGCTGGAAAAATAACCCGGTATAGCGTGCAGCGCGGGTCTGTTTTTGCAAATGGTTATGTCACTGCCTAACACTTGTTCACTGCCGCTGTCTTCCACTTTTAACTTAACACTTCACCTCACATTTACTTTTCTTCCGTTTTTCTTCTCTTCCTCTTCCTTTTCTCTTAACTAAATTAAACTTCCGGAGATTGGTTGGCTTGTTATACTCGTATACTGCGATGATTCTTCTGGACCTTTCAACAAATGCCGAAATTAATTTATTGAACTGTTTTTTTACCAAAAAATATAAAATTTATATTTCAAGTCTAAATTTATATTTCACTCAAAATTTTCTCTTTCGCTTAAATTGTCGTAATAAATTTCCACATTTAAAGAAGCCGCGGTTGGAAAAGGAAAAAACGGGGTTCTTACCACGTACCATCGGCCCATTAAGCCCGCCCTGCCCTTGAGCATAGCACGCAATGAGCCATCAGCTTACTTACTCGAGTTTTCAACATTTTGAATAATGTGTCGCTAACTGTAATTTGCTAGCGGTCACCACAATATTGTGTATAAAGAAAAGACATGAAAGTACTTTTACTAATATCTTTGATGTTGGTACCTAAGCAAGGAGTAATTGTGAACCTTGTAGTTTAACCACGGGTCGGGCTTGTAGTTCATCATCATCATCACTTCAACCAACATCATCATCATTCAGAGATTGTAGCTATTTAAACGTTATGACGGTTTTTGTTTCCATATTAGTTCCAGTAGTATCTAACTATAATCTACATTGGTAGAATACTATTAATATTTTTTGGTTATGGCGTAACAAGAGTAAAATTACATCTGAATCCTAATAGCCAGCCAAGAAATGCTTATGTAAGGTTTACTTAAAAATGATTTTACAATGTTTAAGTCGCTGGTTTGCGAGAATATCGATGTAACTCAAAATTCTGTCAAATTGAACTAAGTATACCAAAAGATTATAAATCTTTGATATTTTATCGTAAACAGAGACGAAACGCCGATTTCGCATCAACATTCGTTAGAGAGAGACAGAGTCAAAACACTAGCGTAAATCATAAATACAGACTCATCTTAATTAAGCCGATGACAGCAGAGTGAACGCACTGTGTCGGTTCATGGTCGATTCTCATAAATCCCGACGTATTTAGAATTCGATTGCAATAATTGTTGATAATTTTTTGCCTTTGCCTTTTATGCGAATGGGCATTCGTGCGTCGCAGAGTACGCCAGTTAAGGAACGCCACTTCTGCCAGGCAACATTCACTCGATGGGTTACATCTGCTTCCACTTCTGCATCTTGTGTAATGACTGAACCCAGATATTTGAACTGCTGCACTTTAGGGACAGGTGTATTATCCGGGTAATAAAATGTTGCGGTTCCACTTTGACTGTTTCTGTCATCACTGAATTGACATTCTAAGTGCTCAGTCTTCGTTCTACTTACTCGAAGCCCGGAGCTCTCGAGCGCATTGATCCATTGGGATAGTGAAGTTTGCAGTTTGTTAGGCGCTTTAGCAATGAGTACGACGTCGTCAGCGTACAGGAGGTTCCAGGGAAGTGGTGCTTGAAAGTCTTTTGTAATCAAATCCATAACAAGATTAAAGAGAAGTGGGCTAAGCGCAGATCCCTGATGAACACCAACATGCACCTCAAATTCTCGACTTATGCCCGCCGGACTTCTAACTTTCGTTTTCACGCGGTGGTACATATCTTGTATCAGAGTAATATAGCATTCCGGTACATTTTGGGCCCTCAAAGCCTGCCATACCAGCTCTCGTGGTATCCGATCAAACACCTTCTCTAGATCGATAAAAATGAGGTGTAAGTTTTCTTTATTCAGGCGATGTTTCTCTGTCAGTATTCTGACGGCCTGTATTGCGTCGGTAGTTGACCTTGAGGGTGTGAACCCGAATTGATTTGAGGTAGTAGAAGTGAGAAGAATAAAGCGCTTGTTCAAAACACGCTCCCAGATTTTTAAAGTGTGCGATGTCAGCTTTATGCCCCTGTAATTACCACATTGGGTGACATCACCGTTATTTTTATAGAATGGGATGAGATGGCTTAGACGCCATGATATAGGTATGGACTGATTTTTAAGTATAATATTGAACAATGTCGTAAGCCATCTCAGTCCCTCCGGGCCAAGTAATTTCCACACCTCTGCCGGTATTTCATCCGGGCCGACCGCCTTTCTATTTTTCATTTTAGCTACAGCTGCCCTAACTTCTAATAGACTAATTTCCTGGATTGGTCCTTCTACAGGGTTAAATGTCTGAAGCTTTTCCCTCGGAAATTCTTCGTTCATTAGCTCGTTATAATATTCAAACCATCTATCGTTTATATCCTCGTTACTAGTTAAAAGTTTGTGTTCTTTATTTCTGATAAATTTGTTTCTCTTTACATCTTGTGTTGATCTGTTTCTGTGTTTCGCTAATTTAAAAATGTCTGAATCCGTGCTTGCTTCTGCAATCCTGTCATAGAACCCTTCCCGTGACTCAGCTCTCATCTGTGCTACTTTCTTTTTGCCAATTTTTTTGCTACTTTATACTTAATGCGGTCAACTTCGAGTTCAGATGCTTGCCAGATTTTGAATAGAGTCTTTTTATTACTGAGAGTTTCTTTGACTTCATTATTCCACCAAGAAGGGTCTTTACCTGTACTTACACCTCCCTTTGATACTCCAAGTATGGCGCTCGCTTTACTCTTGCATTGAGACTCGAAATTCGTTATGTATGAGCGCAATTCGTTGAGGAAACTTGCTCCTTTTGTGTTGTGGAGTTCCTTCCATTTGATCCGAGGTGTTCTGTCAATTCTGACCTTGATTGGTTTTGGCAAATTATAGACGCCCACTAAGATCCTGTGTTGGGACGTCAAGGCTTCTCCCGGTATGACTTTACAGTCCTTAAAGCCCTTTTTAAGACTGTTATCTGCCAAAATAAAATCAATTTGGGTCATTTTACCTCCACTTTTGTAGGTTACTAAATGTTCCGCTTTTTTCTTAAAGGTGGTATTTATTATAGCTAGATCGTGACTTGAAGAGAATGACATAATTCGATCACCCTCTTTATTAAGGCAGCCATAGCCAAAACCCCCGTGTATGTGCCTGTAAGACATGGACTTTTCTCCCACATGCCCATTAAGATCACCAAGGACAAATTTAGTTTCATTGGATATTTGCTGTAAGGTCATCCATTTCCTCCCAGAAATCGACTTTCTCCTGTTCGCTACAACCCACCTGCGGTGCATATGCACAAATGATATTCATTATAGGTTGATTATCCAGAGCTAGCTTTACGGCCATGAGACGGTCTGTTTTCCTTTGGATGTTTACTCTTCTGTTTTTAAGGTGATAGTCCAATATGATGCCGACACCATTCTGTGTGTTATCTATGCCATGGTAGACTAGCTGGTACCCGAGTCCTAGGTCTCTGGATTTGGATCCCCTCCAGTGAGTATCTTGTACGCAGCATATATTTATGTTTCTCCTTTTGAGGGTCTCTGCTAGTTCTTGACTTCTCCCTGTAAGGGTCCCCAAATTCCACGTCGCTATTCTTAATTGGTGATATGACTGCGAACGTTGGTTTTTGTCTTTATTTTCGTCGCTTGGGGGGAACGCCCTAGCATTATTCGCTCTAACCGCATTCGCGTCGCTTAAGGGGTACGCCCTAACTCTAGGCCTCTTATCTTTGACTTTTCGTTTCATATTAGGAGATAATTGTAGTTGGCTTAGATTTTACGGCCGGTTGCCACCTGACACCAAGGCTGTCACCTATCCTCGAGGTGCGAGAGCCGCCGTTGACCCATTAGGGGTTCCTTCGCCGCCGTCTCATCTGCGTGCCCCAGCCTAGACACGTAGCACTGCCCACGACCTCTACTCCGAATATGTCAGAGAAGCTCGTGGCAGGGGTTTGTTGACGGAGTGTCCTTCTCCGACCTTGTTGGTCCGCGGGAGGTATTTTATTTCCCTCCTACCCTATGGAGGTGTTACTCTCCATCGAGCACTCCCCTATCCGCCACCTGGGGACGCGTCCTCTAGGGAACGAGGCTACCCCGAAGATTGTTTAATAAAAGTTTTACATTATTTTTATGTGTTTCGATACTAAGATAAATTTTCCTTTAATCAGTAAAGTCAAACCCTCAATAAATCATTTATATTTTGCGGTACGCATTAAAACATTTATAAAGAAATTTAAAAACGCCATTATCTAAAATCAACAATTTTTAGTTCCGTCGCTATGCTCGCAAACCAGCGAAGCGTCTTTGACTATTTTCAAATCATAATACCAAACTTTTGGAAATAATAGTACAAGTACACGATACAAGTGTGCTAACCTTTTGTCCATCTGAACATGAAATGGGGATAATAACCAGCAGGCCAATTATGGATCGTATGACATGGTATAAATTTGAGAAAAAGAATTCATGAAATGCTGCATTTCGTATTACCGATCCCCAATCATATCATCACTATGACATAATTTCAATGATGTCATCATTAAATAATAAACAAATGATCAAAAATCTGACCGGAAATCATATTTTTCGTTTTGCACTATGATATCATATGATATCATTTGCAAAACCATGAGATCGGTAATAGGCCCTCAGATGTGAAACAATCTGTGTAAGTATGCACAATTATTAAAATGATAATAAATTTAATTGCATTCGCATAGAACCTATGTGTTTTGGTATTATAAATAATGTCAATATCGGAACATGAACAAATGTTCACCGGAGGGAGACTCTGTACCAGGGTCGTGTGCTTGGGTACCTCCATCTTACCTATTTCTGCCGCAAAGCTGCAGTGCTTGCATTGCTGTGTTCCGGTTTGAAGGGTAAGATATGGCAGTGAAATTACTGGGTACCGCTACTTTACATCCTAAGTCACAAGTTGGCAACGTACACTGTGGTTCTTGCGGGGGTTGCAGTTTTGCTGCGAATCTCACAAGAGCTACCTACATGTATTTATAGGTGACTGTTACCACTTACCATCAGGTGGACAGTTTGCTTGTTTACCAACTTAGTTGCAATAAAAAAAAGATAATAAATGATTTTCTTAAATGGATGGGCGTTATGATTCGTCATTATTAGGATGGCAGCCAAACATTATTGTCATACGATGTGGAAGGACGTGGTTCGGGTCAATTTTTTTTTAGTTGGCGGCTCCAAATTAATGGCATGTGTTATCTGGATACTTTTCTTTGCCATGTTTTGAATCAAGTATTCCTATGGAATTATTATTTGATATGTCTATGAGATCCTGCGACTGTGTTAGTTCGCCATCAACCATGACGCTTTGATGTCAATGTATCAGCTGCCCAAATGAGCCAGCAATGTAGCTGAAGTTCTTCTAAAACTGTTTCCTTTGTAAAAGACAGCATTTGGTCATCTTAGAAGTTATTTCCTTTGGCATAGAAAATAACTTGTTAATATCAATAGGTTAACTGCATAAGTCATCCAATTTTAGATATTGTAAGCTGTGAGCTGTGTGTGACATAACTATTTAAAAGTAACTATTCAGTTCCTAAAACAGGCTAGCTAGAATATTTTCAAACTACTGCTTCATTCTAATTAACTAAGTAATACTTGATTCAATTGTCGAGTCGAGATAATTGTACAAAACTTGAATTAAAACAGTTTGTTTTAAAAATAAAATGAAATACCTAACCTAAAAATATTATTTTCAGCAATAAAAACATTAACGTAATTTGATAAAGTGCAATCGACAAATGAACACAATTTCAACACCCACTATATTCAATTTTGAAAACTTGTTGAAAACTGAAAGCCCATTTAGACCAAAATCCATTACACGTCGTAAAAGTGTGTTATAAAAGTTCTGACTTTGAAAGTAATACATAAAACACTTTCTGATATTTACCATTAAAATATAATCCTCCCGACATAGTATTTGAATTATGTTTGACTGTATAATGCGTGTATAGGACAGTCAAGACTTACGTGTTAGATTATTGCAAATAAATTTTTACTCACCTCATACTTATCATCATGATGGCTAATATTCATTTTCAAATAGAAAATAGTATTTCGGACAGTATATTGATCGATTTTAAATAAGCTTTTTTTCAAATAAAGACATGATATTAAGAATCAGAAAAATCACACACACAGGTGTATCACAATAAACACTCTTTGAGAGCACACAAGAATTGTGTGCTCTTTAGGAATGTTTATTTGTACAAATACGGTAGACTTAATGAAAATATTTTCGTTTCAGCTCTTCGCAGCACAACTGGCCACTGCACTCTAAATGCATGCGATGTATTTGAAATGATTACCAGAGGATCCAAAAAAGACGACCATCCGACACGAAGCTCATGTACATCTGACATACATTGGAGACAATTGGACAGAAGATTAAGAGCCATAGAAGAGACAAGTAAGAATTTTTTCAAAAATAATGAATATCGAAACGAAAAAAAAAGAACATGATCTGAATATACTTAGTATCGCTATTATAAAATTAGGTTTTCTATCGAAATTAATCAAAACCATGCAATGTTAAAGTTTTTGTTCAGAGCTACCCCTTGTAAAGCCCACATACTTACAAGCCCACATCCACTCCTGTATCATATTCCATACATACATGATTAACTATAATCATAAATCAATCAATCTTATAAATAATATAAGATTTTGATTATTACCTCCATCTTTAATTTTATTAATTTCAAGAAGAATCGTTGAAAATGGAGCGGGAACAGGATGAACAGTTTACCCCCCCTTATCATCTAATATTGCCCATGGGGGATCATCGGTTGATTTATTTACTAATAATCGTAAGTCAATTTTTTTTATTTATTTATTCATAGACAAACAGTTGCGTAAATACAAAAGAACATCTTAAAAATAACTTATTTTAAAAACCTATAGTCCCCTATATTATAAAAACATATAAAGTTGTACTTTAAAAGCGCTTTTACTCCACTATTTTAAAAAAAATCTCATATTACTATTCAATATCATTAAAAAAAAATAAAGATTATGAGATTTGATTTTTAAAATTAACCAAACTAGTATTAAAAATATCCAAATCACTATGTTTCTCATTGTACACGGTACAGGCCCTTTTAATAAAACTATTTTTAGCGTAGTAAGTGTTAGTAGGTTTCACTGCAAACAAATATTTTCTACAAACATTTCTTTCCTTTTTACGAGGAATACGGAAATAAATTTGTTCCAATAGGGAAGGAGCATCCACCATATTGTTTAGTACTTTATATAAATATGAAGCATCTAAAAGGTCGCGACGTTGCTGTAGACTGTTCACTTTATAAAATGAAAGGGATGATTCATAGTCATTGTCATGGTTACCAATTCTATAATTTAAGCATCTAAGGAACTTCTTTTGTAACTTTTCTATTTTATTTTGATCAATGTGTTCAATGTGTTAACCACGTTTATACGTGGGCAATGGCGGCAGGAGTACCCCAGGGTTCCGTACTAAGTCCTCTACTATGGAACCTGGGGTACAATTGGGTTCTGCGAGGCGGCCTCCTGTCTTGAACGGAAGCCGTCTGCTTCGCCGACGACACGCTCGTTGCGGCGAGATCCAAAACGGGGGAGGAGGCGTCTGGAGGAGGACCTTGCGTCGGTCTGCACCTCTTTGGTTGTCCGACGCATCCGCCTCGTGGGCCTGGACGTGACCCTCAACAAAACGAGGGCCATGAGTTTCCACGTCCCCCGTGGCAGGATCCCACTGGGGCTCCGAGTCCGAGTGGAGGGAGTCCGTATACTGGTCGAGGCGCTCTTCAAGTACCTCGGCCTGGTTCTGGACCCCCGATGGACTTTTAAGGAGCACTTTAAGCTCCTCACTCCACGGATATGTGCCGCCGCAGCTGCACTCGGACGGGTCCTCCCTAATGTGGGAGGGCCAGGATACCCTTTGGCAATAACCCGACTATCTTGGTCGGGCTTGCCCGGGCGCGCTGGTAGTGGTAGTCGCAGTGTGGACCTTACCATGAGCGCCTATAAGGGCAGGGAGAACACCGGGGGGTTTTAGTGGGTCGTTCTGGCACTCTGCCGTGCCAGCCCCACACACGCCCGCCGTCTAGCCAACGGCGGGTACGGTGCGGTTGCGCATTTCCTCCCGGAAAAAAGTCATTGTGTTAACAGTTCACAGCTAGGTAATAATACCCACAAATCATAATAACAACCGTTTTTCGACGTCGAAAGTAAAGTAACCGTGAAGTCTTTAAGTATTGCTTTCAAGCTTTATTCCTTCGTAGGCATTAATTTAACACTGATTATTAGATTTAGCAAGCATTTATCAACAAAAACTTAATAATATTTTTTTTATTAATTGGTTTATATTCTTATTTTATCTACCCTTTCACCTATAAGTAAATTTTATTTCGGTTTCATCCAGAGCTAGTCCCAGAAAAAAGCAGTCCTCCAGAAGTGGCGCTGTACGTCAAGGCAGGAGCGTGGTGAATTTTCGCTAGCCTTATCTTACCTATTGCATTCAACCATTCTATCTCTTTTTTTCCCGTTGGTTCTATTTATTTCCGCGGGACCTTTTTTCGTGAGACAGACTCTACCTATAATTTTGTTTTGATAACCTGTGCACTCGCATGAAGGTATCCGTAAACGGAATTTACTCATACACTAACCAGTGGGTGACGCCGTGCACCAATAATCACCCCTACATTCCACAACATCTGCAGGCTTATTACGGTTGCTAACTAGAACATTTGAATGAAACTTTATATCCATTACTATTTTAGTGATTACTAGCTTTCCGCTCGCAGCTTCGCCTGCGTTATTTTTGGTTTCCCGTGAGAATTTTATATTTTTCCGTAGGAAAAATAATTTTGTAGCCTATGTTCATCAGGGGATTACCCCTGAGGATTCTAAATGTGAAAGAATTTTTCAAATCGGTCCAGTAGTTTCGGAGCCCATTCAATGCAAATAAACAATCAAATCTTAGTATGAGTGTTACGGCGGCGTTCATAATATAGCAGTAATGAACATTAAGTTTTTTTCAAAAATGACAGTTGTGGAGGGAGACTCTGTACCAGGGTCGTCTGCATGGGTACTTCCGTCTTACCTATTTGCCGCAAAGCAGCAGTGCTTGAATTGCTGTGTTCCGGTTTGACAGTGAAATTACTGGGTAATAAATCCGGTTTGACAGTGAAATTACCGTGACTTTACATCTGATGTCAGAAGTTGGCAACGTACACTGTGGTTCTTGTGGGGGTTGCAGTTTTGCTGCGAATCTCACAGGGGCCACATGTATTATCGGTGACTGTTACCACTTACCATAAGGTGGGCAGTTTTCTTGTTTGCCAACTTATCGCAAAATAAAAAAAAAGTTCTAGTTAGTAACTGAAATTAGTAAATAAGAGAGGAACTCGTATAACTTTGTTCGAAACTAAACGGTGACTAAATACTGAGATTAATTAATGAAATAAAAACAGATGAAGTCGACAATAGTTTTCCAATCACCTAATTGATTATGTATAAAATTACTGGTGAAAGAAAGTAGCAACTTCATAACGTCATGGGAATCAATTTAATTGCAAAGTTAGGATAAGTGATTTATTTCAGCTTGGACAATTAGTTTCGGACAGTCACGGTGGCGACAATGTGCAAAGAATGTATGCCAATGTGATGCATCCCGGCGAGCTCTTAACTGCTGGAGAGCTGGTCTATCCAGCCTTACGTCTGACATCGCTGTTCCAGCTGATCTGCTCATGATGTAAGATTGAAATACCAACTTGTACTATAAAAAAATATAATGTTCATGCCAGGATTTTGTAACAATGCATTACGGCCTTCCATATTCCTATTTTAGGTCAGTCTCACAAGTCCCATTGAATACTCCCACGATTCTTTTTATTATTTGTTTTAAGTATTATCGCCATTGATTCAGTACCAAATGCAATCGCATCGCAATTTCTCTAACCAAGATTGCTGATGATTCAATAATAATTATACCTACCTACCTAGATCCTATACCTACGTTACGTGAATAAAATATAAGATATTTATGAATTGAACATTTTATAGGCTCAGTCATCATCATCATCACAGCTCATATACGTCCCCATCGAGGGGCTCGAGCCTACTCTATGTTAGGGTGATTAGGCCTTAGTCAACCACGCTGGCCCAGTGCGGATTGGTCAACTTCACATACACCATTGAATCTCTTCGCAGATGTATGCAGGTTGCCTCACGATGTTTTCCTTCACCGTAGGAGCGTCAGACAAATGTACATATGAAATTCGAAACGAAAAACTCATTGGTACATGGCGGGTCTCGAACCCCGACCTCCCGATTGGAAGGCGTGCCGAGTACACAGCGCCACCGACGCTTTCTCATAGGCTAGGCTCAGTGCAAAGCAATAACTCCAAAAAATATTGCAGTGATCTGGGAACGAACAAATTGCGGACGTTGCACAAGACCACATTCAAAGGCTTGCGGTCTCTTGTCGAGTTGGACATGTTCGACAACCACGTGGAATATTTGCCATCGGGGATATTCGATTCGCTGGTCAGCTTGAGAATTTTGTATGTTGTATTTTTGTAAAACTCTGTTTAAAAATGTATATTGTGGATAATTTTTTTATGAAACAAATAAGAATCGTTCTGTCAATAGCCTCGTTTGTGAACGACATGTTGACGAGTGTAAAACTGTTGTTCGACAAGCCGTTGCCCGACAGACGTATGAGTGACATAACTTTTGATCGACACCACGTTTGTACGACATGACACAGTACTGCAGAGTTTGGAAATATTATGCTTTTAAGCTTTTCTTCCCTTATTACTTTTCATAAGGAAAGAACCTCCAAATATCATCTCTGGTCCAGCCGTTGTTAAGTTTTGCGCTTAGCAACACGATTAACACTAGGTTTTCAATCAAAATAGATGACCATTTTGATTATTTTATATTATTTTGCGACCGGTTTCGAGACATCATCGTGGCTGACGATGACGTCTCGAAACCGGTCGCAATAAGTTAAATATAATAAATAATCAAGTGGCACTAGTGCAATTAGTATTTTAATAACAAGATAAAAAAACCTGTTTTTTATATGAAGACTATTATATTACTTGAAACTACTTTAAGTATTTAATTACAATAATGTGTATAAATTAAACTTGATAAAGCTAGCTATTTTCTCAAAATCGAAAATTTCTAATGCAACTCAACAATAGAAAGCTTTCCTTTTATCAAACTATTTGCCGTTACACATAGCAGAAAAAGGAAGCGTAAGTTACGTTTACATTCTTGACCTTTACAACACAATGTTTTCAGGCGGCTACAAAGAAATTATTTGGAAGAAATAGATAGCGAGGCATTTCGTTCAACAAAGAAGCTTTTCCATGTTGACCTGTCGTACAATTATTTATACACCCTGCCAGAAAGGGTGTTTGCAAACAATTCTTTTTTGGAGACAATAGATTTGTCGAATAACCAAGTTATGTACGTTCCGTCAGATAGCTTTGTGGGACTAGACTCGTTAATAATATTAGATCTGTCTAAAAACAAGATACAAAGAATAGAAAATGGAACGTTTGCTATAAGGACACTTCAAATTTTAAAACTATCAGATAACAGAATTTGTAATATCACAGAAAATGCTTTTGAAAGTTTAGATTCCCTGGAGACGTTGCTATTAGATAAAAACAAGCTGGAAAACATACCAAGCCGCCTCTTTTACAGCCTCAGCTGCTTAAATTATTTGGATATGTCAAATAACAATTTGATGAGTGTAAGTATAAAAATATAACAACAATTATTGTGTTGTTTCTTTTAAAGTTTTTGGAGTTAGATTTCTACCTCAAGAAACAATTATAGAACTTATTATGTATAATGGTGACCATTAATTACCTGCTATATTTCTTAATTTTACAAAATGCTTAAAAATTATGGCTCATAATTAATAATAGAATTTCTTTAATTTTTTTAGCTTACAGGTGTTGAATTTGATAATCTTAAAAAGATACAAAATTTAGATCTAAAAGAAAACGCCCTAATTGAGATACCTGACTACACGTTCTCAAAATGCAAAAACCTAGAAAAGTTAGATTTGTCCAGAAATAAATTAAGTTTCTTAAACATCACAACATTCTTTGGGATGGACAATCTCACATCATTACTATTATCTGATAATAAATTGCATGAAGTACATTTCAAGACATTCGCTACATTGAAAAGTTTAACAACACTGTAAGTATGCTGTATTTATTACAATAGGTATACTTAGTAGTTATGTATAATAAGTTTTCAAAAAAAATTACGTTTCAGATATTTGGATGGAAATTTGTTCCCCTCTATGCCTTCGAGGACCTTAGACTACATGCCTAAGCTAGCCGTTGTCAAATTGTCTGGCAATCCTTGGCACTGTGATTGTCACGCTTTATACATATCGGCGTAAGCGTAAATTTTATAAGCATTATGAATAAAATTCTGTGTACATATAATGTCTCATATTATGTTATTATATTATTTTTACATTTTAACCTTTCAATATTTAAATGCTCTGCACTCAAGTTTAGTAATTTACCTACAAGAAAAATACGGATGAAACATCAAGTTTCGAATTAATAAATAATATGTTAAAATTGAATCATTCAGAGCAGTCAATAATCTACCGTTTACATAATCTGCCATTTCCAGAATCTGCCATTCACCGAAAAAAGGTTCATATCAACTATAATAATATAAAGCTTTAGGGACATACACGTTTCCAACCACACAGAAGCTTACAATCTAGCCTGATACTCAAATGTAAATACTGGTGCTGACCATAAACCTCACATTTTTATTCCTTACTTTTACTCTGGTCTTTATATCTCTATGCCGCACAAGTTTTATGTTCTACCAAAATTGTTTTCCAATATTTATTGTTGATTGATTCATTTTTAAACTGAATAATGAATAATAATACCCGTCGCTTATTCTTCAGTAAGTTTCAGTAAGTGTCGTAGTATTGTCAACAAATAATTTTATTTCATGATAACTTGTACAGTTACAGACTCATTGAGGTCATTATCATATCATAGTAATAAAATATATTAAAAGTATATATATAGGAAAGAATCAATAATAGGTAAAGCTTTTTTAAGCTCCCTTTAAGCGTGAGTAGTTCAATGTAGTTTTTTTTAGGTGGGTGCGTCTCAATGAAATGAAGATTTGGGACTATTCTCCAACATGCGTCTCGCCTTGGTTTCTGGAAGGGCATTTCTTGAAGAAACTGAAGTTTCCAGAACTGTGCGCCGGACAATGGGCCAGCATGGTCAACCTGTCGCCGCGACTACCTATCCAACAGCTTCTTGCCCTCAACGTCTCTGTAAACAGAAAACCACAAGATAGTATGGAGCAAAATCATGACGTCACCACGGTGGACACATGGCACTTATAAATCCTATTCAATTTGCAAAACCTGGCATTGTATATTGCAATATAATTATTATTGTTATGTTGTTTATTTCTAAAATACGGAAAGGACAATGTCGAAAATCGCCCCAAGATCAACAAAGATTTGATTTACCCCACAATTATAAATGCATATTTAATAACACTCATAACAAATATATGTATTCGACGGACAAATGAAAAATATATTAAAGGAAGTACTTTCAGAAACAAAACCAAATGAAGTAAAATATACGAATGGTTATTTTTACCTTTGCTCGACTGAATAGAATTGAGTCGATTTTATGTAGGTATGAGCATTTATTTATTTGTATAAATTATGTTTTTCATAACTTCTATATATTCTAAACATACGTCAATTGACTACTCTCGCGCTGTCGATTGTTAGTTTGTTGTGTTTTTGACTTGCTTTATAATTTCGAGATTTCATGTTCCTTACTACGTGGCTATAATAACGTTCTAAATTAATTGCAATCATTATTATTTTAATAATTGTACAGGTATGGACTATGCGTTTTGCTCTAACGAAATAAAGTGTTACTTCAACTAACCTCAAAATCTGGTTCATTTTAATATTATAATTCGATTTCGAAGCTTGTTCGTAGAAATTGATGTGGACATATACTGAGTATTTACTATTGTCTAATTATACGAAAAGCATTTTTTATTGCTGTTGGTTTTATTTATTGCTGTTGGTAAAAAAAACTTTTTAAAAACAAGCTTTTATTTAAATGCGCTAAAAAGAAAAAATAAACCTTTACACGAAAACTTTTACTTATAACGTCATTACACATTTGACACAATTTATATGACATAAAAGCTTGTCGCGAGATTTACTTGTGTGTAGTCACTTAAAAGTACTTAAAAGAGTACTTTTAAGTACCTACTCGTATTTACTTAGTTTGAAAATTGTAATGTATAAAATTATTCAAAGCAAATTATTTAATTTAGTTGTTTATCTACAAAAGTAAATCTCGCGACAAGCTTTTATGTCATATAAATTGTGTCAAATGTGAAATGACGTTATAAGTAAAAGTTTTAGTGTAAAAGTTAATTTTTTCTTTTTAGCGCATTTAAATAAAAGCTTGTTTTTAAAAAGGTTTTTTTACATTTAATTTATTTTTTACTTTTTAGTTATCACTGGACACGTTTCTCAGTCTGTTCATCTCATTCAACGCATCATTGTTGCAAGGTCGTTTGCCGGAACGTCTATACAGAATTTCAGCTCAATCGGTTAAAGATATCTAATTCAAAATTGATTTTTTAGCTTTAGAAGTACGCCATATTGGATTAATAGTGACATCACTTTATTTTTCAAGTTATTCTTAGCAAGACCTTTTATTTGATACCCATATTGTAGGAGTGCATCAAAAATAATTGGTACGCCATCTTGGGTATGCCGCCATCTTGGATTTAGAATGACGTCACACAATTAACCGTGCATTTTCATCCAGTGTGTGTGTGTACACAATATTTCAGCTCAATCGATTAAAGATATCTACTTCAAATTTGATTTTCAAGCTGTAGAAGTCCGCCATATTGGATTAATAGTGACGTCACTTTATTTTTCGAGTTACTCGTAGCAAGACCTTTATTTGATACCCATATTGTAGGGGTGCATTAAAAATAATTGGTCCGCCATCTTGGGTATGCCGCCATCTTGGATTTAGAAAGACGTCACACAGTCAACCATGCATTGTCATCCAAACTGAATGTGTATAAAAAATTTCAGCTCAATCAGTTAAAGATATCTGCTTCAAAATTGAGTTGCAAGATTTCACCCGAACATACATACTTACATACTTACTTACATTGCAAGTTAAATAAAAGCTTGTAAAAAATACAAAAAGGGTGATCTTATCGCCGTGGGCGATTTCTACCAGACAACCCAAGTAGGAATGAACCAATGACATTGAAATGATAGATGCAAAAAACATTAAACTAATCTACATAAAGATTGAATAACAAAATTATTAGAAAACATACAATCTACTGATGAAAAGAAGTGAAAAAGAAATATACAAATTATCACAATGATAAAGTGATGATACTACTTGTCTCTTTCAGCTTTTTTGTACGGCCCGGCGGCCCCAACTACCTTGCGCTTCCCTCTTACAGCATTTTTTTCTAACCGTACCGTACCGTCCATGCTGCCCAACTGTGGAATAAACTGTCAGTTATTGTACAAGGGAGTCAAGCTATTAACTACAAATCGTCTTCGTACGGACTCTTCATAAATGTTATTATATTTATTTGTTTGTATCATCTTCTATTCCTATTAATTTATTGTGACATGTATCGTATGTACGTCTATTACTATTTTTTTTCTACTCTTTACACTTCTTCCCGTAGTTTAAGTCTAATTACATCTGCTATAGGGTTGGCTGGTAGAGATCTCCTAAAGAGTAAGCTCGCCCTTGTACATAACTCACTTATGTAACCAAAGATAAGTTTAATTGTGTACTTTTACTACTCTGTCAAGAAGTACGGGGAAAAGATATAAAAATACACAAAATGTTAGTTATTCATCCAAATTTATTTTAGCGCCTCCTTCAGAAACGATATACCTACTTATGCCAATGAATAATCCAATCATCAAAACATTTTTAAAGGCTTTTTCCGGAATTAATTTTAGTTCTTGTCGCGAATTCTCTTTTATGTCTTTTACCGAATAAAAACGGGTGCCACGAGGTGGTACTCGTAATTTGAATTTAGCACAAAGAAAGAAGGCTAGAGCCGTATCTGGTGAATAAGGTGTTCATTCGATGGTATTTGTTAAGTTTTTGGTCATAAATTCGTTCACAATGACGGCCTTGTGCGAAGGCGCATTATCGTGGTGCAAAATCCAAGAATTTTCTTTTCTCAAACATGCTCAGAAATATAGGCATTATTGTTGTAAAAAAAGGCACGAAGTTTGTAATTCTTGGCTCACGCATTACTTTACAGGAAAGTAAGTATGAAAATTCATTTCTGGCCTTCTTTTCATTTTTCTTTTTTAATTCATCTATGTCTTGAATTATGTAATTTGTCATATAGCCAATTGCTACCATATTATAAAAATGCACTCTTCCAGCATATATGAATATAACAACAATTTTATTAAAATTTTGGTATTAAAGCACACGAAAATATGCTTAATTTTCGTTGCGAAAGAAAAAGGCCATAATCTACAGTATTACATTTTTTGCGTAAAATATGACTGGGCTGTATGGGCTTTGTTTCCTTTGCACTAATTGACAATTAAAAAAGTATTAGTATTACTAAATACTAGGCTACTATAATAAATTTATTAATTACTTTATTCGTTATTTTATTCATATTATACTCATTTGTTTCCAGTATTACGTCTTTCATTATTTCCTCAAAATTTTGAGAAAAACACTATACATACCTCGGCGGGAGTAGGATTGCCGGGCTCGTAAGTAGCTACTGTACTCGTAAAGTTCTACTCGTCCAGCATTCCCTAACTTCGATGGAAATAGTCATATGATTTTTTTCATCGAATTTGCTCCCTTAAACGCCGTATAACGCTTAAATAATATTCTTTTCATCCCCCCATCTCGGAAAGAGTATTTTTGCTATTCGATATCTAACAGCCAAAGCCGTTTTTATCCGCTTGAGGTTAAAGTAAATTTGAATTTAGAACGTCGCGTGTACTAGGTATGTGATTTCAAAACATCATTAAACCTATTTTTACTTCCATCTCCAAGGTGCCGAATTTGTCATACAACTTTTTTAAATTTGTTAAAAACTCAGACTCTGAACCTCATTGGTGTACTTTTGTTTATTTCCTCGCTGAGGGGGGATGAAAAGTTATGTGATGCACTCGAGTGCAAAGATTTTTCACCTTGTGCTCTTTTGATTCCCTCGCTAACGCTCAGGATTCTAATTTTAGATTCCTTCGCTTGCTCTGTCATCAAAGTTGAGCACGCGGTTAAAAAGCAACTTTGCACTCATGTATAACAAATAACTATTTCCGTTTGGTCTTTAAGCAAGAATTCCGAGTGCAGTCAAAGAAAACAGTCAACATGACATTGACTTTTGATCTACTTTGGAGTGGTTTTTTCGATTTCGATTCAGTTGGAAGTTTGCATGTCAAACTCGTAGATCCACATCTCGTTACTAGTAACAATGCGTTTCATAAATGTTGGGTCAGTATTGGCTCGTTCTAGTTCTATGTCCTCAACGACTCTTCTATTTGAATGGTCTTTTGGGACTAGCCGAGCGGCAACATGTTTTATACCCAAGTGATTATTTAAAAAATAGTACCGATCGACTCGTGAGACACAGAAAATTCAGCAGCATCTCTCTCAAACTTGAATGAGGATTTTCAGTGACTATTTCCATCAGTTTTCCGATGTCAACTTCAGTTGAAAGCGTTGATGGCCTGCCATAGCGAGGTAAATCTTTCATCATCACATCTCGGCTGTTTTTGAACGCTTTGTGTTTTATTATAAGCACGTGTTTTTGATAAAGCTGTCTTACCGTAAGTTTTCTGTAACATTTTCAGTCCGAATACGAAATTCCGTTGGCGATGCAAATTTGAAGACAAACTCTTTGTTCGAGGTTTTTTCCATTTTGAAATTCGCAATAGGTACACACTAGATATGATCTAACTAAAAACAGCACTATATTTAATCTAAATAACAGATGCAACTCAAACTCCGCGACAAAATGGAAAACAGTCTGCCAATCTACCAACAAAAAAAATAGAATTTGGAACCATACACAAATCATTCATTCCCGATTGCTTTAGTTGTTGTTTTGAGTTCCCGATACTTTTTTGATTTAGGTATCTATAAAGAATATAAATTGGTGAACGCCATCTAGTAAGATTTTTGGTATACATAACATGAGTGAGCTGGATAATAGGGAATAGTCTTCTTTTTGTCATAAAAAAAATAATAGTTAAATAACGATGAAAAAGTCTATAGTTAAAAAACCTTACGGCGAAACGATTACAAAATAATTACCACAATTTGCTCTAAACGTTCCAGAATAATTTATATAAAAAGCATTATACTTATAATGTCAGAAACGAATAGGTTACTAACACGTAAGTGTTAACAGGTTCCGTCTTCAACACTAAACTTACAGAAAACAATAAACTTCCAGCAAGATTGAGTTTTGTTTTTTATTCATTCCATCTTTACAGCTGATATTAATGAGCCCCATATATTTTACGTCAGGAGTATAATAAATCAAGAAATTTTGTATTCATTTCAGATGTTATTAATTTTCCGGACTGCAGAAACAATATCCCGTTTCAACAACGTGATTCATTTCAAAATCAAATAATTTTATAAAAATTTTAAATTACTTTTTTATCAGTAGGCATTAAATTTTTTAGAATAATGACAAAGATTGTGATAAATTGTATTTCAATATTAACAATAAACATATGAATTTTGTTCTCGACACTTAAAAAAAGACATCAATTTGTTAACAGATTGTAATGACCTAAATGGAATACCTACCGTCAGTATGTGAACGTGTGCAATGCCCTTTATCCAACGACTGCTTGATGTCAAAAAATATATCTCGAGCTGTCTCGAGACCCTCAACGATAAATACTTTACTAGCTTTCTGCCCGCGGCTTTGCCCGCGTGGAAACCCAATTTTTACTTTTTGTTTTTCTCAAAAAATGCTGCTCTCATCTAGTGCAGCATTTTTTGTTTTTTTTAGAAAATTAATTCATATAATAATTCATATTTAAAACATTCTAATACCACATGTAGTGAAGCGTCCCTTAAATTTTCCAGGGTGATAAAAAAATAACCGTGTAAAATAATCAAAGATCCTAGCATCAATCGGTCAACGTAAGGTTGATAAAATAAAACAAATTATTATTCAAAGCTATTTTTATGATTTGAATGAGACATGAAGATAAGTTTTAAGACTTACTAAAAGCTCTTTAAACACACACAATTAAACATACAAAACATCTATGCTGCTGATCAATCCCGAAAATCTCGTCCGATTTTTCGTTTCGGGATTGGTCCTGTAAAAAGGTTGCATTCCCTTCTTCTATCAGACCATCATTCAAAATAATAACCAATGGCTCATTTTCAGTGCAAGCTGCATGAGTGTGGAATGGACCAGATTTAAAACGCTTGTTAAGGATCGCTTTCTGACGCTATAATGCAATCAAGAGAAAAACAGACAATTGCTTCCGCTAAGTGTCGCATGAGCGACTGTACCTTGAATTAATGTCAAATAGTACACTTTTTAACACTACAAACAAACACTATTTATTGGAAATTACTTAATAATGTCACAATTTCAAATGTAGTTCACATTCAAATGTAAAAATAGAGGAAATCACATGTTTCCCAAGGAGCATAATATAAGGGAAAACTGGGAAAATGCGTTGCTTATGAAAATTTCAATACTAGTGATACAGCGCGACTATGAGAAACTCATTTTTAAAAAAAGCGATTATTATGGGAAAAGCACCTGAAAAAGATATTTTTTTTGTAGGTCCATGGGGAAAAGTAAATAGTAAACCAAAGTTGTATAATACCATGTAAAAAAACTGAATATAGTGTGAGGTGCTGAAATTCATTTCATTTTGCGATTTCACAGAGACTTTTTAAAGTTCTGCCAATTCGTCCGGTCGGTTGAATCCATACATATGCAAGACAGACGTCTATTCCACTACACAAGGTAACACTCGTACAAACCATGTAGACTACTGCGATTTCATTTATTTGGTTTTCTAATGCTACAACCTTTCAAAAAGAATTTGAAACTAAAATCAATCATAAATGAACGCCTTGTATTTCGTGAAGGTTAAGATATTGACGGTAATCAACATTGCCTGTAATGTTGAATGAGGCGATATGCAAGCAGCATACGTCGCGTCGTACAAGCAGCAAACAGCATACTTACTCGTACTATGAATGAAGTTACTGGCAATTTTTTGATTTGCGTATTATTTTGTCTTTTGTTCTGATGTTATCATAAAATGGTTACAGCACTACTTTTGAGAGTAATTTTTTTAGGTGTAGGTACTCTACTAATGAACTTCTGGCTCCACGAATTTTATAATTGCAAAAAATATGTTCATTTACTGTTTAATTTCATATTTTATGCTAGCTAGCTATGTGTTATGTGCAAATAGGCTTCTCGAGGTTGCGCAAATGCGTCGCTAGTTTCCTTTAGGGCAGACATGAGTTGGAATTGATGGCAGCTCCGCTGATGGCATGCTGAATAAGGATCGGTGCTATCTCCGCTATTTTTGGTCAACAACTTTCCGTCAATTGACGGAATTAATTGTCATGGAGATGAAAGTAGGAGACGCCAATTATTCGGGCCAAGCGAAAATATCTCGGATTGCAGTGGAGGAAAACCGTCAAAAGCTTATGTCGAAGGCTGAAAGCAGATTTTCTATAGTCTCTAGAGCGGAAATCTAAATTTAGGCACAAGTTTGAGCGTTCACAGCAAAAAAGTATATGTATCCGTTGCTGTAGCTGCACACTTCCGTTAACACAACTCTCAAAATATCAAACAGCATTGAGATTCTTAAGTGTCAACATTTTCAGCGACTTCTAGGTACACAGTAATTTATAAAACAAGATTCAAGTGAAGTTTAAGAAGTTTAGTATGCGCAACAGATCGGTACTTCACGCTAACCCAAAATATACATACTTATAATGGATTAATAATTTATGGTTTTATTTTAAATCTCAGAACAATCAGTTTTAAATATTCATTGACAGCACGAGGACAGTTTAGTTTAACAATGCATACGAGAAAACAGAGAGAAGGAAAGAGGTCATAGGTGGAAAGTGAGTGAGGCTTTTTTTTTTAAAAAGTCACCCCACACTAGGATTTTCTCCTGTTTCGTGGGTACAGTTACAAACATAGAATATCACATGCAAATACGCCCAGACCGGAAAAAAATATTTTTTTACATTATTATTTTTATTATTATACATTTTATCATCCAAAACGATTTTTAATCATGAAGATTAGAAATCTTTTTGGACACATTTAGAGAAATGAGTATGAGAAGAAAGGTTTCACCAATCTGCTTTTATTAATAAATTTTTTATATCATAATTGTTGGTAGCTACAAGATCTACTTCGACCAGGTCCTCACACAACACTGACAAATTCTATAAGTCCCTCGTTACATCGTTATTCTTATTGGTCATACCATAATAATAAAATCACTACAAACTTCTTAGAAAGGGCATGTTATTTATGTTTTGGAGTTCGCTATACTAACTAATCAAAATTGTTCATCATAAGTACTCGTCGTGGACTCTAAATCTATGGTACTCGTACTTCATTGAGGTAAAACGTCAATGTCATACGTATGTAGGTATGGATTTGTATGTGCAGTATACTGAAGATAGTATACGAAGGAGTTTTTCAGGTCCGTGGAAGGAGTGGAGTCTTTTGGTAATAGTGTATATGTTACAGTCATAGTGATTTAAAAGCTATTATACATAATAGCTGGGTATTATATATAATAGCTAAATTGTCTAGACAATGTGATAAATTAATCACTTTATCCGGATATTATGCATAATTTATCCGGATATTATGCATTTATAGGTGACTGTTACCACTTAGCCACTTACGTTTGCTTGTTTGCCAACTTAATTGCAATAAAAAAATAATAGAAGGTCAAAGTTAGTTAAAGTAATAAATACAGTTCGAAATGCATCCCCTTCCGCTTCTTATTCCCAACCTATCCTAACCAACTGTGTTTCAAGTTCCCCAAGTCGGTTCTATGTGGTCATAAAAAAATTTACTTAAGGCGCATAGTAACGTCAATCATAAAAAATCACTGCAGAAAAAACCAGTTCTCTTCATAAATATTGAATAAAAAAATCTTTAAAAAAGATATGTTATTATTCAACGCATTCTTTAGAGGATGGTCTTTTTAATTTTTTGATAAATTAATTAAAACATGGTTAAAATGTGACCCAAACATGCCTCGATTTTAAAACTATAAACCTAATCGCTTCGTAAATATTATGTTAAATCACATACTTTCGATTTCAATAAATAGAGTGAACAATATTCTAGGGGATGGTCTTTTTACATTTTTCTTATTCGCCTTTATTAATTTTTTATTGAAATAATTCATCTTACGCGTAAAGGTTTGCTTGAATATTCACCTCACTCTCACTCACTCACTCCTGTTATCAGTGCGGGACGATCGACGCAAGGTCATTGGGAGCACTATGCGCCTTAACCTATCCAACAATATTGGAGGTTCTTTTAATAAAACCGCATTTGTATTTGTACCTACATCTCACAATTATTTGGCGACCCGTTTGATCGGTAAAAGGTGCTGTCGCCGAAGCGACCATCGGCGAACAGTGATTTCGGCGAAACATCCCATTGGCGAAGAGTGTTTCGGTAAACCGTTCCGAGCTCGGTTCTGGGTGGTCAAAAAATTTTTTATACCCATAATTAAAATTTGCTGATTCTTTCTTACTTAATTTATTACTTTATCCTGTATAAATATGCTGGTTTTTATTAAATCTTCTATTAACATCACTTTATTGTTTTATTTTATGTGAGAACTTATTTTAGAAATTAAACACCAGACGACAAATAATATTAATAACGTGTATTGGATACAGTACATCAAGATCAAAGCAAGGCAACAAACGATTATTTAATTAGTAGTGGTCGGAGGCGAAATAAAAAAAGAATGTGTCATGGCCGCAAGCGCTTATATAGAGGAGCTGCGTGTCATAGAGCAAGGGTCAGCTTTCTTCTTCCATAGTCAACAGCAAAAGGGATTGCGTTTACATCCAACATTTTAAGGTGAATGAAACCACCATACTTTTATGTATTTTATGGCAGAGTCCTTCAGTCAATTTTTATTCATTGTACAAAGTACATCGAGCAGAGACACGCATATAAACCTCTTCTTTAACATATCCAAGTCTTCCAAGATATTATGTAAAATAGCTGGTTAATGTGATTAATTTTGTGTCAATTATCACTTTGTCCAAATTGAGTAGATATGATTTATAATAGCTGGATATTATGCATAATATCCGGATTTATTACTTTTGCTATGGCATATACATATTGTGTAAACCTAATTTTTGTTTTTTACCATGTAATAATGTTTGTTAATTGAAATTTTAGCAATCGACATTATGCATTTCCAAACACCTATTTCTGTAGGTAAACTTTTGTTAAACTCAACTGTAAAACCAGTGCGCCTTTAATGAAATAAACAAATATTCTCATATCACTTTCAATCATGACTATTGTATACGTCGATAAGAAATATTTATTCCTATCTATAGGATATATAAAGATTTGAATCTTTATCAAAAATTATCCGCATACGTAGCGTGTACTTATTATTTATTGTTTTGTTCTATAAGGAATTTTAGCTATTTCTCGTATATTCTAAGGAACGAAATTGACATTGATGAGCATTTTTTATATAGACTACTATTTCTTGAACATTTTTCAACAATTACACCTATTCTTTTCACAATCACACCTGTAATATTGCTCCTAAGGTGTCATTTCACTTTTACAAGGAAATGCTGTTTTCATAAAATTATTATTAACTTGAATTACATAACACACCTAAATAAAATTTAATACTAATATTATTAACACGACTGTATCGAATCTCGTTTTGCTACGATATACCCTTATAAGGTCGGAAACGATTCAAATAATTCAATATGACGAATAATGCTTGGATTTAAGTTATCATAACTAAAATTAGACGGAAGTAAAACGTCGAGCACCGCGCGTGTTATGTGTCCAAGCCCCGTAACGTCACACAAAATTTGCTGGCACGCCTCAACTGCAGCGAGCATCGCAACGTTCGACGGCGGCGGCACGGTAACAGTATTATTACCTGGCGGCAACAAACAGGACTTAAGGCGCATAGTAACGTCAATCATAAAAAATTACTGCAGAAAAAACCGGTTCTCTTCATAGATACTGAATAAAAAAATCTTTAAAAAAGATATCTTATTATTCAACGCACTCTTTAGAGGATGGTCTTTTTAATTTTTTGATAAATTAATTAAAACTTGGTTAAAATCTAACCCAAACATGCCTCGATTTTAAAACTATAAACCTAATCGCTTCGTAAATATTAGGTTAAATCACATACTTTCGATTTCAATAAATAAAGTGAACAATATTCTAGGGGATGGTCTTTTTAGATTTTTCTTATTCACCTTTATTAATTTTTTATTGAAATAATTCATCTTACGCGTAAAGGTTTGCTTGAATATTCCCCTCACTCTCACTCACTCACTCCTATGTAATCAGTGCGGGACGATCGACGCAAGGTCATTGGGAGCACTATGCGCCTTAACATCAAAATAACAGCTCATATGCGTCCCCAACGAGGAGCTCGAGCCTACCCCTAAGTTAGGATGTTTAGGCCTTAGTAAACCACGCTGGCCCAGTGCGGATTGGTCGACTTCACATACATACACCTTTGATTTTCTTCGCAGATGTATGTAGGTTGCCCTACGATGTTTTCCTTCACCGTAGGAGCGTCAGATAAATATACATATGAAATCCGAAAAAAACACCGTGGTACATGGCGGTCTCGAACCCCGGACCTCCCGATTGGAAGCCAAGTCCACAGCGCCACCGACGCTGCTCAATGTATTTTCAGTATTTGGTGACACGGAGGTACTCTAGCCGAGCCTCTGAGGGGGGAACAAGCGACGTGGCCCAATTCTACTAATAAGTTACAGCTGAATCGAAACTAAACCGTTGCGATCGACCAATCGGAGAGCCTATATTGCCTTTCAACTGTTCGATGACGTGATAATGCGGCGTTCTGATTGGTCGAACGCAACGGTTTAGTTTCGATTCGGCTGTAGCTTATTAGTAGAATTGGGCCTCTGTGTGCGGGGTGTAGTTATACAGCAATTAAAGATGATACTACCTAACCCGGCGACTGTCCCTCGATCTACCCTACCGTTAAGAGGATTGTAAAGCTGTAAATTTTCATACAAAAAGCGATAACGCTTTTCTCCCTCTAAACATAGTCCAATTTTCATAATTTTTGGAAATCTTGTAGATATAATGAAAAACTAGGTTTGCACGTTTTGATTTTGAAAAAATATTGCTCAGAATATAAGTTATTAGCATCTAAATATCTATATTTTCGACTTAAAAACTACCTTGAGCATTTTTGTCTTTTTTTGACTAAATTATACTGAATTACAAAAAAAGCAAAACGTACAAACATAGATTAAGGTATACTGAATCTAATGAGACCAAAAGCGTCTAATTTCATAAAGGTTTAGGGGGGTAAAACAGTTATCGCCCGAAACAATATTTCAAACAGGAATTGTAGGCAATTTCGACCATTTCTTGCAACTCTCTCTATCGCACGATACGGGTCGGGGGCAGGGGTACAATGTAGTGATAGTGATGTGACATAATGTTATCGTAGTTATTGTCGCCTAGGGAGGAGAAAGTAATATCGATATATCGATCAATAGTGAAAGTTATTACTCAAGTCGGAACTATTAATTTTCACAAATACCTTATACATGAAAAAGTAAATATCTTTTTGAATACGTTTATTGATTTTAGTGTTTTATTTTAAAGATTTTATTTCAATACAAATTTCTTTATTTTAGGGTTAGCAGCCTGTAGCCTGTTAACTTTACTGTAAATTCCCAAAACCAAAAAAGGAAAAAAATGTAAGTATGTAAGTAGTTGTTTGTTATAATAAATATGTGCCATAAAGAAACCAACTCAAAATAAATTCGTATTTTGTTTCTTGTGATAGGTATTTATTATGCAATGTATGAAGTTGGAGCAACTAAAAACGTGTAATAGACTATGCAAGTAACGTTATTTTTAATATTATTTTATTTGAATTTTTATTCCTCTAAAGCTGGGCTCTAAGGTTTTACTCGCGTTATGGAATCTACGATTGTATAAAAAATACAAACGACAAAGTACCTAAATAATATACGAGTATGTAGGGTAGGCAGGGTAGGCATATATGGGAAGAAGGCACCCTTCGTACGGTTTTGAAGGTTTTTTTTCATTTTAACTATAAAATTTAAAGCAGCTGATTACATATACTAATAGGTATTTTTTAACCAACTTCAAAAAAGGAGTTTCTCAATTCGATGCGTATGTTTTTTTATGTGTAGGTATGTTACGCGAGTACGCCGCCAATTGCAGACCGATTTTCAAAATTCTTTTTGTATTCTCAAGATTATGCTCCAATGGTGGTCCCACGGTTACCAAAGTTAGGATCTGATGATGGGATCCCATAAAAATGGAGGGAAATCCTTAAATTTTAAGGTGCGTCCAACGTGTTTTTTTTAAATAAAAACGTCGCCCCACACTAGGATTTTCTCCTGTGTCGTGGGTGCAGTTACAAACATAGAATATGACAAACAAATTTCTGTAGGCCATACAAAACATCTGTCCCGTGCGGGAATCGAACCCGCGACCTGTTGCGCAGTAGGCGATCGCTCGACCTCTGCGCTAACCGTGTCAACCGTTTTGTGTGTATGTTACGCGATTACTCCGCAAATTGTGGACCGATTTTCAAAATTCACCAAAGTCAGGTTCTGATGATGGGATCCTATGAAAATCGAGGAATACCCTAATTTAATTAGGGTTTCTTTCACTAAAAAGTTAACAAAAAAATATTTTCCAAAAAATAAAAACTGACTTCAAAAACACTGAAAAGTTAAAAATTGTGTAAGAATAGGTACAAACAATATTACATTTCTATATTGAAGTCGGTGCCAAACGATGATCTCCTAGAAAGTCTTAAAATTTGGCACCGTCTTCAATAATGATGTGTGATGTTGTCTGTACCTATTCTTATATTATTTCTAATTGTTCAGTGTTTTTGTAGTCCGAACGAACCCGACGAATCGAACCCTACCGGACGGACCCTCCGATCAACATCCGGTGGCCTCAACCACTAGACCACGGAGGTGGTAAAAATTAGAATTCTAAGACTATTAGTATAACTGCCCAAGATTAGTGTTTAAAAATGAGAGGTATTTTTTATTTGATGCATAATTATTACTTTATATTTTTTAAATACCTGCTCCTATTTAGTTTGTATGTAAAAGTATTGATTTTTTGTTATTTATTTTTAAGTTAACAAGAGGTCTGTTCTTGTTTAAACAATTGTAAATGTCATTTTATGTTTAGTGTTTATTTTTTTCATAAAAGGATCCATTATTGATTAACATCTCAAATGAAAATCATTTTAATTCAGTATAACACTTATCTTACAAAAAGTAATTTTCTTTAGACAGGTAAATGAACGATAGATAAGTACTTTCATAACAAATAACAGCTCAGTCCTATAAAGTAGGACTTGATAGGGATACCAAGTAAGTGCCTACACTATAAATTTCAAAGGAATACTGAAATAATTTACGAAACTTATCTACTAAAATATTATAAAGAAAGAAGATTTGTATTTTTGTTTGTAATGAATAAACTCAAAAACTAACTCACTGGGAAGTCTAGGCGTAATTATTGTTAAAATGATTTTTACAAATAAAGCTATTTTTATTTATTATATTTTTTATTTTTAAAAACTACTAGGCTGATTTAAAAAAAAATTGACTAATAGAATGCTACATTATTACTGAGTAATATAAGGTTATAAAATAATTTTTCATACGGGAAAACAAAATTCCCTCACGAAAAACGAAAATAACGAAGGCAAAGTTGCGAGCGGAAAGGCAGTCAGGAATACCTAAGCAACGCAAAACATTACAAAATAATGATCTCGAGTTCTCGCGCCGAGGAGTCGCGCGCTGCTGTCGTTGTGTGCGTGAGAATTTGCGCGTGTTGTATTTGTGGTGTAAACGGCAGACGGGAGGCCGAGCGGTGTGAAACAGATAGCATTTTAGAAAATACCTACTCGCGCCGCGCACGATTACTTCACAATCCTCTTAATGCATGATTTACGCAGCATATACAGTAATTACTATTAGTTACTAATGCAGTAATTTTTGCAAAATTACAATGTATTTAACAAACACTGTGACACAAGATTTTTATCTCATGTCACAGTGTCTTTTATCGAACTCCTCCGAAACGGCTTGACCGATTTTTTTGTGTAAGTATATTTGGTAGGTCTGAGAATAGATCGTAGGCTATTTTTATACCCCTAGGTGTTAAGGGTGGCCCTCTACTTACTTTTAAGGCATTTTTTTATGACTTAGCATCAAAAAATACATAAAATCCAAAATTTTCTACCACAAACCCCCTTTAATGGGGATATTAGTATTTTTACTAGCAAAACGTAGTTCGCGGCCATAGCTAGTAAACAATATAATAATATACTACATACATACATATTTTATATAACTAACACTTTTTTCAGTTTATCCGATAAAAGACACATTGGGTAGTAATTGACAGGAGGTGTTATTTGATGTACATTCACAATTTAACACTAACAGCCGGTTGCACCAAGTTTTACGTTATACAATTTCGTAAAAAATAACAACTTGATACCTAAAAATGGGTCGTTTCTCTATCTCTATTAAATATATGATTCGTGCCGTAGGTACATTTAACCTTAAAAAGGTTAAATGTACGGCGTGAATCATACGTAAAGGATAAAATAAAACTACAATTGAAACTAGATAATGGCGTAATTCTTACGTATTTATATTGTTACTTTTACGAAATCGTAAAACGTAAATTTGGTGCAACCGGCCATAATTCTTTTGGCTCAGATAATTTAAGTCCAGGTCAATATATTTTTGTATACAAATAAGTATGTATATTATACCTACAGATGTGACGTAGATTTAGATTAACATGACTCATTCAATTTTATCATCCGTCAATAGGTACAATTTCTCATAAATGATGATAATAATTTAGGGAAATTCTTGTGTAATTTCTATGTATTATTATGTAGTATATGCAGTAGGTATATATTTACTGATATAAGTCTAAATAACCATAATATTACTGTTTTGAACCCTTATTTTAAATTACTTTCCCATGCGCACTCTTTTTATTATCGGCACTTCTAGGTTAAGGTAGTTTAATTTTGTAAGCAATAAAGATTTTAATTCCTTTCCAATGAGCTATTCTCTCAATTTTTGTTGATCACAATTATTTATTATTACTATATATTTAGTTATTACTGACTCAACAGAAGGTGAGTCGTGAGAAAAGTGCACCGAGAATTAAGCGGCTCTGTAGGGTTACTCTTGAACCCAATCCGATCGATCGGCATTGAGATTGTGAATTTTCGTACGCTTATTTTTGCGCATTGGCTCCAAATTGACCCTGTATTGTGCGGATTTTGGATGAACCAAACTCAGTATTATTAAATTTTCCCAAAATGCGGATCCAATTTGGCGATAGTGTTGTTACTCAAGCGTATGAAAAATCACAATCCCAATGACGATCCATCGAAAATGGTTCACAAGTAAACCTGCTGGTCCCTTTAGATTTTGCAGGCAACAGAATACAGGATGGTAAGCTAGGACCTTTAAGTTTGCCCTTCGGACCACACTTATGCCGCTCGAAATAGTGACGGTTTTCGTAGTGATAGTATAAACCCAAGTATTGTCGACTCTACATGTACCGTGTTGACCCTTATTATAACCATCTATATGTATAAGTACTTTTTTTTTTCTTTTTTGTTAAAACTAAAGGCGAGGTTTCTCAGGAAATCTACTCTTACACGGCGACTGCTGTATTGTAAAGTACTTAATAATATTGATAATTGCATAGCTTCTAAATTTAATGTCGTTTACGCGCGGTGACCGAACTAAAACGTTACTTTTTTTGGTAAACTGGAGTACAAAATAAAAAATGTACTTTTGCAATTTTCTAGATAATAAAAATTCACGTCTATTGGTAAAACTTTTATGCCATTTATTATTGTATTTTCTGAATCACAGCAGTTTTAATATATTGAACAGAGTGATCTTTGGATTTTTTTTCTATCAAGTGAAATATTATTAATCATGTTTCTGTCTTTAGGAATGTTTAGATAAAATATTCAAAAATGTCATAATTATGTGAATTTTAAATTTTAGAACTGTATGTTTAATATTAGGTCCTTACATATGAAATTGGCGTTTTGCCGTACTGGCCACTTTGATCTCAAATATCTCCTTTATGGTTAGGAATTCCAAATTCAAATTTATACAGCTATTTACTCGTGTATTTGTGTTTCGAAAATTGTTTTTTCCGCAATTGTTTATTTTCTTTGCGTCACTCAGTTTACAAAATGGAAAACTTGAAATATCGCGTTATTTACGAGTACGAGTTCCACCGTGGCACCCTTAGGGAGCACCAGTGCTGCAGAAACGGCTCGAAGGATTAATGATGTGTATGGCGACGATGCCGCAAAAGAAAACACAGTGCGTTTTTGGTTCCAACGTTTTCGTTCTGAAAATTTCGACCTGCAAAACAAGCCCCCTGGACGGCCGGAGACCAAAGTTGATAATGAAGAATTGAAGGCTATTGTGGAAGCGGATCCATCGCAAACCACGTCCGAGTTAGCTGCAGGCTGCGGTGTTAGGGATAAAACTGTTTTCATCCACTTGTGAAGCAAATTGGGAAGGTGAAAAAGCTTGAAAGGTGGGTACCTCACGAATTGAGTGAAGCAAACATTGATACGTAGATAACGCATGAACGTTCGAAAAGTGGGCCGGTGAAGAACTGCCCAATCGGGCCTCGTGCAGTTCTTTCCCATGCGTTGGATAAGCAATTTTGAGCATTATGTTTTTTTTTGAGAGTATAAAGTTGATATTTTCTTGTAACAATTACTAAAACGTCAAATTTAATGTGGCTAGGTATGAAATGATGTAACTGCACACGGTTGTACTTCAAATAGTTGCCGTAATAATAAAGAATAAGGTTGAATTCGATAAATACGGTACTTTCATTTAATTTTAATTCGGGTGTGCATATTCAACTACCTATTTAACAGCGTACAAAATATGTATAGTCGATTAGGTGACAGATTTCAAGCGCGTTTTTGTATAAAGTGCTCTATCTACGTTTGGTAGTAAATTAATGGAAGCAAATCAACAAACGCGCGTTGACTGCTGCGTTGCATTACTCAACCGGTACAATAATGAAGGGATTTTAAATCGAATCATTACTTGTGATGAAAAGTGGGTCCTGCACGATAATCGGAAGCGGTCATCGCAATGGCTGAACCCTGCCGAACCAGCCAAACCATGCCCCAAGCGAAAATTGACTCCAAAAAAGTTACTTGTGAGCGTTTGGTGGACTAGTGTTGTTGTCGTTCACTACAACTTTCTTAAATCTGGCCAGACGATTACGGCAGATGTCTATTATCAGTAACTTCAAATCATGATGGAAAAGCTAGCTGCTAAACAACCCAGGCTGGTCAATCACTCTAGGCCACTGCTGCTTCATGATAACGCTAGACCACACACTGCACAACAGACAGCTACCAAATTAGAGGAGCTTCAATTGGAATGTCTGAGACATCCACCGTACTCTCCGGACCTTGCTCCAACAGATTACCATTTTTTTCGAAATTTGGATAACTTCTTGAAAGGGAAATAATTCAACTCCGATGGGGCAGTCCAAACCGCTTTCAAAGAATTTATTGATTCCCGTCCGAATGCTTTTTTAGTAAAGTGATCGATGAACTACCAATGAGATGGCAAAAGTGCATAGATAGCAATGGTAAATACTTTGATTGAATAAATATATAGGTAATATTTAAAAAAATCGACTTTATGTTCCGCCCATACAAAACGCCAATTTCATATGTAAGGACCTAATATTTGTGGTGGTACAGTCAATCGAAATCAGCCGAAAACGGGCAAGTAGTGCCTTAAGCTTATAGAAAGAATAGAGAAAAAGCATTTTAATATAAAACCGTGACGTTACTATTGTACTTCTCTTATCGCCTTTAAAAGTTTTGAATAAGTTATTTCAGTGTACTGTGCAAAAATGTTAACATAATGCAATACTCAATAAACGTGTTTTCTGTTCCAAGTAAGTTTCTTATCATCTATAAGTATAATTATTTTGATAGCCGTACCTTATCGTAATTTCGCCCGCGATTATAATCAACTGATATGATAATCGATTCAAATTACTTCACTGACTTATTGAGTATAGTACATTGTCATACTGTTATACTTGTAAAAGTGGTGAATATTGTGTCTAGTGAATAATAAATCGAAAGTGCTTAACAGTGGTACAAATAAGATAATATTTTTAATGTATTTGAATCGGTCGGAATCTGAATAAAAAGTGAATGCAAGATTGCGAATACGAAACTCGTCAAATATACAACTTACAAAAGCACTAGTAAAATATATGTAAAAAAAAATATAAATGTATCTGAATTAGATTAATTTTGGGTATGTTGGGAATTTATGAACATTTTGATACCCTTACATGAAGATGGGAACGAAGATCAAAAAATATTTTTATATTTTGTGCTTCATATGTTTATTTCACTTCAATCATGGTACGTATAATTTACATGTAACGTTTTATGTTAGCTTTAAATACGACAAAACTCAGGTTACTTACCATTAACGGTACAAATTGTCTTGGTGAAAGACAGTGAAAATAAAAGCTGGTAATTACCAGCTTTTATTTACTTTCACCTGTCGCGGTGTCTGTAATGAAATCTTGCAAGTTAAATTTGACCCAATTCCCGGTTCCCGATTGAGCTGAAAGGTCATTAGGAATTTTACTGTGGGACCTTTACCCACGGTGAACAAAATAAAATTTGGTTAGATGTGTAGGTAATTACATCTAGATTATAAAGGGATAGGACGCATAACTGAAGGTCGTGGGATTAACACGAAAATGAGTTTTTTTTTTTTCTTATTTTCTTACAAAAATCATAAAGATGGTAAATATTAACTACTTAGTACTTAACTACTTAAAAGTATAATAAATGTAAAACATATTTTTTTGATTCATTTTTATTCTGATGCATCCAAACACAAGACACACGGAGATATTCGTAACAGTATGACATCACACAACGGATGACGAAGTGACAGCTTTTCGCGCGCGGTCGGCACGTCAGTCAATTTGTTTCAATCAAGTGCGCCAACACTATACAAGTTTATTTTTTAGTTATTACAAAAAATTTGTGTGCTTGTTCAGACAAGCAAACTGAACAACTTTCACTATGGGACCAACTTCGAAATCGCAAAAAAAATCAGCTGTTTCATACAAATGTTCAACATTCACTGAACCTAAATGTATGGAACAGCTGTTTTTTTTTTTGCGATTTCAAAGTTGGTGCCATAGTGAAAGTTGTTCAATTTGCTTCTCTGAACAAGCACACAAAATGTTTGTAGTACCTAACTAAAAAATAACCTTGTATATGAAAACATTCTTGGATGCGTTCCGTTACACGATTGTTTTTGATATTTCTTAATAGTAGGTTGGTAAGTCTTGGTCTTAGAAGTAACGTAAAAGTAACATTCTGAGTCATACAACATGGAGGTAACATGAAAGGATCAAAAGTAACGTAAAATATTACAAAAGATACATCTGGCAACGCTGTCAACTGGCGCAAACACACATGACTTATCAACCCGTATTACGAGACAATATTCGAGAGGGGTGAAGGGGGGGGAGGGGACCGAGAGAGAGAGACGAACGAAACATTTCAACCGCATAACAGGTATTATTCAGGTAGGAAAATAACACGGAGTGATATTTTAATTGCTTGATAGTCATTTTATGGGTTCCGTAGCCAAATGGCAAAAAACGGAACCCTTATACATTCGTCATGTCTGTCTGTCCGTCTGATGATTTTGATGATTCCACCCCCATAAGGGTGAAAGGGAATGAAGGGATGAAGTCGTAGGAATAATTTAATCATATAGACTTGTAATTTTCTAAATAGATACCCTATAACGTGTAGGCATCCACTAATATGGGATTTTTGGTAATTCCACCTCTAAGGGGGTAAAATGTGCGATGAAAGTTTGTGAAGATCCTCAAATTTTGTATTTAAGCTGATGATTGCAAAATAATTTTGACGTGTATCAGGGAATTGAATATTCCACCTTCAAAAGGGTGAAAGGGATGAAGGGGATGAAGGGGATGAAGGGGATGAAGTTGTAAGAATAAATATACCTATATATAAGCATTAGAAAATAATCATTTTAGGTTTTATATTGAATTCTAACGCAAAGTTAGGTCTTTTTTGGGAATTCCATACTTAGGGGCAGGATCATAGGGGATAAAGTTTTGTATACAAAAGTCCTTCTTTAACAAAGGAAAAGTTATTGAAAAATATTTTCAAGTCTATTAAGTAGGTTGGTCATAAAATGGCGCAACGCATAGATATAGCAATACAGACGGGATAGGTATAGAAATGGGATATTTTTATTTGAGGGATGTGAGATGAAGAAGAATGGGGCGGGATAGGTGTTCACGCTCGAGGAAGAGCGAGTGGCGGCACTGCATTCTAGTCTGTGCAGTGACAGCCTTTTTGGCGGCCGGCCGCATGTGACATGTCAGTTGAGTCGAGTCGAAATGTCATGACATGCTTAGAGGTTATGTGCGGGCCGGAATAAAATATAATACACAATATTCAAGCAAATAGTGATTTGCGCGGCGCACCTAATATCGGGGTGCGAAAGCCCGCTTTGTGTTGTGCAAGGTATCAAAATCGCGTGTGTGAGTCGTGGTGGCCTAATAGGCCTTTGTAGTGCTCCGGTCTCCACCGGTGGATCCACTGCAGAACTTCAGGAGCCGCGACTTCCTTCGAGCTAGCTCAGGAAGTCCACCGGCTACGGAGGAGACGGACGGAGACAACGGGAATCGGGGTAAGCCACAATGCTTTCGATGAGCGGGTAGTAGGGCATCAGCAATCAACCCAAAATTCCTTACTCGGTGAAACGCCGACGTGGTGGAGTCTACTTTGGGGAGCCACCATCTCTTGGTAGCAGAGCGTGGTTTTTAGATTTGAGTGGTTCTTAGATTTGAGTATTTGATTAGTATTGTACAATTAATATTGTAATCTTGTTGGTTGTCCAAACGGGCAATACATATTAATTGGTTTTGATTGCTGATTTTAAACCGACTACCAGCTCATTTGTGGACCGATCTCCTTAACTAATTGTCATTGTATATGAAAAATTGGGGTTAAATGTCTTTTGTTGTTCTAGTTAAGTTCTAGCATTTACCTATATTTGATTTTGGTTTGTTTTTTCATATCTTTGTTTTGCCCTTGAATATTTTGTTTGTTAAGTTGTAAACTTATACTTGAATTTAATTTGTTTAACAGATTTTGCTGCTAAATGACTTTGCTGTTGTTGTAATACACTATATTGCTGTGTTAAGTTTTAGCATTTACATTTGATTTCGTTTTGTTTGCCTTTGAATATTGTGTTTGTTAAGTTATTGACTTAATGCTTGAATTTAATTTGTTTGAAAAATTCTGTTGTTAAATGCCTTTGTTGTTCTAGTTAAGTTCTAGCATTTACACTTGATTTTGGTTTGTTTATATATTTTGTTCTGCCTTTGAAGTTCCTCCCGATCTGTTTTATTGTCTGCGGTTGTCGGTCTGTTTGTCTGTGTATTATTATAGAGTATCTTAATTTTGGTGCAAAATGGTCCCGCCAGTCAGCCCGCTTAGTGGTGCCCGCGCGGGTGCACAAAAGATTTTGAGATGGTTTGCTAGTGCCGTCGCTTTGGTAGACCGACCAGACCGAGAACAGGCCTTGTTAATTCGGCATGAGGGAGTACCGGCTCGCTTGAAGGAATTGGAGCAGCTTTTCGTTGCTCATCAACAATATCTGCTCGACCACCCAGCCGAGGGTGCCGCTGAGTTGCGGGCAGTCGATCAATTTAATGCCGATTATGATCAGTGTTTTGAACAGGCGGATGTGATTATAAACAAGGCTCAGGCAATCCTATCCGTCCGGAGGGGTGAGTCGTGCACGCCCGGGGAGGTCAAGCCTACCCCGGCCGGCTTGCTGGGCAGACTGCCCACTTTGGACATCCCAACCTTTGATGGGAACCTGGCTTCTTGGATGGGGTTCATTAACCTTTGATAGCCTGGTTCACTCGAGGGACGACCTGTTCCCTAGCCAGAAATTGGCCTATTTGCTCTCTGCCTTACGTGGAGAGGCTGGTGTACTTGTCCAGCATCTACCTGTCAATGATGACAGTTATGATATTGCAAGGGCGTTGTTGACCGCCCGGTATCAGAATGTTCGCTTGCTAGCGGACACACATGTGGCTGCCATTTTAGGGCTGCCACGAGTATCGCGGGTCTCCTCATTGAGGAAGGAGATTTTGAACCCGCTGCTAAGCGCTATTAATGCGCTCAAACGACTTGATCTACCGGTGGACCAGTGGTCCTTTATTTTGCTCCACCTCATCCTCGATAAGCTTCCCATGAAGATGAAGGGACGCTTCGAACAAAGGTACGGGGGCAATAGTGCCTCGTACCTCCCCCCCTTCTCGGATCTCCTCAGATTTTTGGAGGATGAGTGTCGGATGACCGACCACTTGGATCTGGCTCCTATACCGGGACCGAGTACAGGTCGCTATGAGGCGACCCGGGCAGCGCCACGTAGAGAGCGCCGCCCGTACAAGCAGTATACTGCAGTGCGGCAGAACTCTCCACACAGGGAGAGGCCCATGCCTTGCAAGTGTTGCAAGCGGGATGGCCATCGTTTGCCGGCCTGTCCCAAATTTGTTGGCCTACGCACCGAGGGGCGTAGAAATATGGCCAAACAGCGGAATTGGTGCTACCGCTGCCTGGGGGCTCATATGGCCTCGGCTTGCCCCCACCCACGAGATTGTCACTGTTGTGGAGGGGCCCATCACCCCCTTTTGTGCTTCAACAATAGAGACACTCGTGAGGTGGTGAGAGAGAGGGACTCGCACACTGGCGGGGGCCCTCGCAGATCACCCACATCTCCGAGGAGATCGGAGGGGCGTGCCACCCCTCCGCGGAGAGTGGAGAGGCGCCCCCCCTCCCGTGAGAGGATTGGGCGCCCCAACCCCCTTACGGGCGGGGGGGATCGACGCGACGCTTCTGAGGCGCCACCGCGAGATTGGGCCGCGGTTATTAGGGAGCCACGCCGGGAGCCGATACGCTTTTCTCCCCCTATGATGGAGAGACCTCGTTTGTCACGGGCTCCCCCAACTTTCGCCCATCATGGGCACCGCCCGGCCCCCCGATGCAGCTTTGGTCGGGGTGTGTACGTGCCGGATTGGGACCCGCTCGAGCGCCTTGAGCGCCCTATTCCTCCGCCGCGCACGCATTTTTCTTCGGACCCCCCTTCCCCCCCGTTGCGGGGAATGCGGGAGGATTTTCACTAAACCAACTGTCGGCTGCAACCCCCCCACAGGAGCAGGTGCTGTTACCAACAGCCTCCGTACAGGTGTGGGGCCCGAGGGGCACCTTTGTTTTTGTTCGCGCCCTTTTGGATACGGGAGCTCAGGGTTGCATTGCCTCCAGCTGGCTGGTCCGGCAGTTGAGTTTGAACACATCTCCATACCTTGAATCGGTACGAGGAATCGGAGACCTGCGGATCCCGGATCCGATCGGTCAGGTTTTGTTCTCCTTCTCCCCCCACTTCTCTTCAGCGCCCAAAATTGGCGCTACCGCGATTGTTTATGAGAAGGTTGTTGGTCAGCTTCCGCAACAGCACGTTTCGCGCGCTGTCGTTGATGCGACATCAGGATTGACCTTGGCTGACCCTTCCTTCCACCGAACCGGTCCGATTCACTTACCTCGGTGCCGATGTTCTAGGCCGCGTGTATTGTGGGAAGAGGAGAGAGTTACAGAAGGGTGGGCTGGTAGCCTTATCTACATCGCTTGGGTTTGTAGTGATGGGACTAGTTAGGCATAACCCACCATCTCCATCGGTGGACAGTTACATAACTGTTAGCTCCACCTTATCGGATGTCCTTCAACGGTTTTGGGAGGTGGAAGAGCCACCTACCGTGAAGCGAGTGAACCCCTTGGACGAGGAGTGTGAGTTGTTCTACCAGAACAATACAGGTCGCCTTCACTCGGGACGGCTGATCACTCGTTTGCCCTTTTTGTCAGTTCGCCCCTCACTTGGCAGCTCCCGGCCGTTGGCCGAGAAGCGGCTGCTGTCCATGGAGCGTCGTATGAGTAGGAACTCCGACCTCAAACAGAAGTATGTCGACTTCATGCGAGAATATGAGCAACTGGGGCACATGTCGGTCTCGCGACTGGACTGGCGAAACGAGGAACATAATTTTCTTCCTCACCACGCGGTTTTGAAACCTTCCACCGGGAAGATACGCGTTGTTTTTGATGGGTCAGCTCCTACGTCTACCGGAGTTTCGCTGAATCAATGTCTGCATGCTGGACCGAAGTTGCACCACGAGGTGGGTGATGTATTGACCAACTTCCGTCGCCATGCCGTCGTCTTTGTGACCGATATCCGGATGATGTTTCGGCAGACTGTGATTCACCCGGACGATAGACGATATCAGCTCATATTATGGAGGGAGGATCCCAGGGATCCCATGCTGGTCTACGAGCTGAACACCAATACATACGGTTTGCGTTCGAGCCCCTTTGTGGCAATTCGCTCACTTGTGGAACTCGCTGAACGTGAACGATTACGATACCCTCGCGCATCCTTGGTTCTCAAGGAGGATGCATTTGTTGATGATATTTGTACGGGCTCCTCTAGTGTCGAGGAAGCCTTGATTTTGCGAGATGAACTAATTGCTCTTCTCGGGGCTGGTGGTTATGAACTGAGGAAGTGGATGTCCAACTCACCTCAGCTTTTGTGTGACTTGCCAGACGACCACCAGCAGGAGCCTCATATTTTTGAGAATGCCAACACTCCAGATTTACTGTCTGTTTTGGGAGTGCAATACAGACCTGTCCAGGACACGTTCACCTATCGATTGGAGCTGCCAAGCCCCAAGGTCTGGACGAAACGGTTGGTTCTGTCTACAGTAGCTCGTACCTTTGACCCAAATGGCTGGATTAGTCCCATAGTGTTTTGGATGAAATGCTTCCTACAGGAACTTTGGTCAGCCGAAGTGTCGTGGGATGAGCCCCTCTCGGGCCGTTTGCTGCGAGATTGGGAGTCCTTCATGTTGTCTCTCCCCGACATTAACCGTGTTAGTATCCCTAGACATATACTGCCTAAGGGACGGTTTACGGCCAGCCTTCATGGCTTTTGTGACGCGTCTGAGAGTGGATACGCAGCCGTCGTATATATCCGGACGGTCGATGATAGAGGAGCTGTTAAGCTCCACTTGCTAATTGCTAAGAGTAAGGTTGCTCCACTTCGGACTCGATTAACGATTCCGAAGTTAGAATTGTCTGGAGCTACTCTTCTGGTTCGGTTGATGAACCACGTTGTTGACACCCTGGGACGTAGTGTGGACTTTGAGTCGCTCTTTGCTTGGTCCGACAGTCAGGTTGTCCTGTGTTGGATTAAGAACTCCGTCCACTCCCTGGAAGTATTTGTGGCCAATCGGGTATCCCAAATACAGGCCTCGAAGGCCACGTTGATTTGGCGCCACGTGCCAGGTGAAATAAACCCTGCTGACTGTGCATCACGTGGCAGCGAAGCCCCTCAGCTTATTGACCACACTCTGTGGTGGGGTCCCGAATGGTTGTTACAGCCGTCTTGGCCTTCCACACCAGCTGTGGTGAAGGTACCAAATCCGGGCTTGCGTGTTCACGCTGTCGAGACTATGGCGGCTCCAGAGCGGGAATTTTTATTAGACCGCTACAGTTCTCTGGACAAGTTGCTCGGCGTGACCGCTTGGATAAGAAGATTTATTCGAAATTGTCGCCGGCCTCAGGACAAAGATTTGTGTCCGGTCCTCTCACCGCAGGAGCGCCAAGATGCTCTTCTGCATTGGGTGCGTATGACCCAGTCTAGAGCGTTTGAACCGGAACTTAAGGTTTTCCGTACCGGGACGTCCAAATTAAAGGGACCCTTGGTGCGTTTGACTCCCTTTCTGGATGATAAGGGATTGTTGCGTGTAGGAGGCCGATTGAGGCACGCTAACTTGCCTTATAGATCACGTCATCCCCTGTTGCTCCCCAAGGACGGACCATTGGTGCGATTGTTGATCATTGATCGCCATGTGAAGAATGCTCATGCCGGATGTAATGCATTGACCGCGCTCCTCCAACGGGAGTTTTGGATTTTGTCAGCGCGAAGAATAATCCGATCTGTTATCTTTCGATGTCTGCCCTGCTATCGTTTACGCCCCGAGACGATGCAGCCCCAAATGGGTGATTTGCCTGCTGATCGTGTGAATGAATCGATGACCTTCTTAGGAGTTGGAACTGATTTCGCGGGACCGTTCACTATAAAAACGTCGCGACTCCGTAATGCTAAGACTGAAAAGGCTTACTTGTGTGTGTTTGTTTGTTTGGCCACTAAAGCCGTTCATTTGGAGGTGGTGAGTGCACTCACCATGGACGCTTTCTTAGCAGCGTTAGGCAGATTTGTCTCCCGCTGGGGACTGCCTTCTCTAATTCGGTCCGATTGTGGGACGAACTTCAAGGGCACTGATAGACATATAAGAGAAGTTTGTGAATTTTTAGATAAAAATAATATTGAGATCGGATCCACACTCTCCCGTAGGGGGGTAACATGGCGATACTCCCCGCCGTCTTGCCCTCACTGGGGAGGGATTTTTGAATCTGTTGTAAAGGCCGCCAAGACTCACCTTCGCCGCGTTATTGGGGAGACTATTCTCACGTTTGAGGAACTCGTGACGGTGTTTCATAAGATTGAGGCGGTTCTCAACTCGCGTCCGTTATGTCCGTTGTCTACCGACGCGAACGATTTGCAGGCCCTCACGCCGGGCCATTTCTTGATAGGCAGACCACTTAACGCCCTGCCCGAGTATCCTTATAGAGATATCAATCCCGGACGCCTTTCGCGGTTTGAGTTGCTCCAGCAGCTTACCCAGAGTTTCTGGCGCCGCTGGCACCTTGAATATTTACACATTTTGCAACAGCGCGTTAAGTGGTCAGATAAGACAAACCCACCGAGGGTTGGAGACCTCGTGTTAGTGAAGGACCCAAACCTGCCACCCTTACGTTGGCGTCGCGGACGCATTGTCCAACTTACTCTAGGGTCTGATGGTGTGCCCAGGTTTGCCGAGGTCCTAGTTGGGGATTCTGTTTTGAAGCGCGCGGTCGCTACTCTTTCTCGCCTCCCCTTAGACTGACTTGGCGGACAGTCCGGGACTGTCCGGAGCGGGGGGATGTTCACGCTCGAGGAAGAGCGAGTGGCGGCACTGCATTCTAGTCTGTGCAGTGACAGCCTTTTTGGCGGCCGGCCGCATGTGACATGTCAGTTGAGTCGAGTCGAAATGTCATGACATGCTTAGAGGTTATGTGCGGGCCGGAATAAAATATAATACACAATATTCAAGCAAATAGTGATTTGCGCGGCGCACCTAATATCGGGGTGCGAAAGCCCGCTTTGTGTTGTGCAAGGTATCAAAATCACGTGTGTGAGTCGTGGTGGCCTAATAGGCCTTTGTAGTGCTCCGGTCTCCACCGGTGGATCCACTGCAGAACTTCAGGAGCCGCGACTTCCTTCGAGCTAGCTCAGGAAGTCCACCGGCTACGGAGGAGACGGACGGAGACAACGGGAATCGGGGTAAGCCACAATGCTTTCGATGAGCGGGTAGTAGGGCATCAGCAATCAACCCAAAATTCCTTACTCGGTGAAACGCCGACGTGGTGGAGTCTACTTGGGGCACCACCAATAGGGATAAAATAAAGTTGTTATATGGATGGGATAGAGTTGGGATAGGGACGGATTAGAGACGAGATAGGGACGGTATAGGTACAGAATAAGGACGAAATAAACTAGATGCAGTTTATTCCGTCCCTATCTTTCAATCTTCATACAGGTAAAGTAAAAAATGTACTTTATTGCATAAACCACTTTGAGCATGGTTATTAAAGCAAATGAGAATAAAAAATTTATTTCCATGGCTGATCTAATATTAGATCATGTTTAGTTACAGTTATTACACATGTGTTACCAGGAAATCATACATTAACAAATATTTGATTTGAATTTACCTATAACAAAAAGGTGTTAAAGGATAGGTCAAGATTTAAATATTTTCATAAATTCTAATAATCCACCTTTTTCGAAGTCCATTAAACTTAAAATATAAGAATATTTTAATCATTTATAATTAATTTATATAAACTATACCTCTTATCACATTCTTATCATTTCAGGGTGCCAAATGGATGGAGTAACCAACTGGGCATTATTTCAAGAGACCGAAATTTTAGATGTACATAGAGGCGTAGTTTTCTCACGAAGTACTACGAATATACAAGGTAAATATTTTTTTATTCATTGCAAATATTTGTCTTTTAAAATTTAGCACTGCCTTTTATATCCATACCTATCCGCACTGAGGCCCGGTACGGATGGGAGGTGACACAAATCCATGTCAAGTAGTGAGTGAGCATTATGTGGGTGATGATGATAACAGTATTATGACATTGTGAGGACAGTATTATCACCATCTGAGCCACAGCCTTCATATCACAACACTTTTCACTTAAAAGTTATATAACGTACCTACGTTTTAGTTAAATAATAGCACCTCCGCTTATGACAGTGTTGGGTAGACCGAGGTGTGCATGGTTAAACGCTGGATACTAATTAAGTCTGATTTAATATTCGGACTTTACCCAAATGCTTGGGTAACACTAGTTTAACCCGGGTAATCCTAACTTTATCGAAACAATTATCAGCCGCTAATTTGCATCACCAAAACAAAGCTATATCAGCGCCTTTAGCGGTGAATAATGTAATTATTTTATGATATTATGATCACCGATTTACCATACGTAGCTGTTCATATCGTTAAATGTTTGATTATTCATTGATCCGGCCACACCACATCATGATGTGGCCAGATGGTATTGCACATTTCATGAAATGGTCGGCCATATCATGAAGTAGTCAATTTTGCGATCTGGCCAAGACATGTGTACAGAAACAAACTACTCTCAAACTCATCACTTGCCTTTTTAATTACAGGAATTGCGTCTATACAATTTCATGACACATTAAAAAATGGACCATACGTAAATGTTTCCCTTACTGATTCATTATTTGAAATTCGAACAAATGATAAGTTCGCGGAATACGAAGAATATGAAACCTCAAGCTCTATGTTGGTAGTCACCATAAACTTTTCTTGCACTGGTGGTTCGACTCGACGTCTGGTATGTTATTTGTGTGTTGTTAAAAGTGCTTCATTAGCTTAAAATATTTGCATATAATTTAACGCCTTATTTTAAACAATAAACAAGCCTCAATAAAAATGATGGACGATTATTGAATAAGTTAGTATGTTCTAGATATTTTGTTGGTTTTATATCTAATATTTTTTGAAGGGAAAATCAAATCATTAATTAATTTTTTCAGGCCATTTATATAAAAGTGCAGGACACAAACAACAACGACCCTATTTTCCATCTTGCTGACTCATATGAGTTTAAAGTCACCCCTCCATTACCTCCTGGATACCCATTATCCTGCGGTCAAGATGCCATTACAGTTAGGGATATAGATCTAACTACACAGCGAATACACTTCAACCTGTATGACAATCCTGATTTCGAATTTGTTCATAATGCTGTCAATTCTTCTACTGACAAAATATTCAACGGTGCTATTAGGACAAAAACGTTCATACGAAATATTCCAGAGCCTATTGAATTTGTTATAAGTGCAACCGTAAGTATTTCTTTTATTTTTTGTAGTTTTTAGTAATATCTAATAACAAAAATAGTAGTTTTTGACATTAGTGCGGAAACTACGCTATTTGACTGGAAGAGTCCCGAATTTTTTTGTCCCAGGCTGCAGGCTGCAGGCGAGGGCGATACTCGGGTCGAATGAAAAATAACACTTTCTCATGTGTATCAAACAATGTTTTTAACACAGTTACGAAAAAATATTAATGATACAAAAACTAAAATGTTTACTGTATAAAATAATAAAAAATAAAGTTCAATAGATTTATCAGTAATGTATGCTTTGGTGTACAAAAGCCATCGGTCATTTATGATACTCATGCCTTTTGAAAAATCACATTTTTTAGAATTTTCATTTAATTTGACATATCAATTATTTAAATTGATGTTATTTATTTCAATAATAAATGATGAATTTAAAAATAAAGAAAAAACTTAAATGGCCTCTTTACGAAAGAGTCTGCATGTATAAATCTGTGAAATATGAACAATCAATTTGTGAAAGATCAAACCTAGCAAGTGAATTTAAAAATATTTAATAGTATTTTACAGAGTAGTGCGATATATCTATGTTCTGCCGCAAAGCAGCAGTACATTGCTGTGTTATGAATTGAAGGGTAAGACAGACAGGTGAAACTACTGGTTACAGACAGTGATTGCGAAGAGTACCCTGTGTGTGTCGAGTAAGCAACTGGACGGTACCCCCTGGTATTATAATGGGAAGGCCTAGTAGAGGGGAGACCCACATAGCCGCATGAGTGGCCCACCCTCCTGCGGTATATAAAAAATCTTTTTTGAGCGGATAAAAAAAGATGAAACTACTGGATACTGTGACTAAACATTTTATGCCCAAGTTGGCAACTTGTACACTCTGGTACTGTACACCGCACACTCTGTACACTATGTTCACTCTGGTCCGGTTGGTAGATACACAAATATGTACTCCGTACAAGAGCCACATGCACTATAGGTCACTATAGTCCAGGGGTTCCCAACCTATTGGGTAATAGGTTGGTAGGTTGGGAGTTTGGTAGGTAGGTAGGCATAGGGTTATGCGCCTCACCCAACATTATGCTAAAATACTACGCCCACCTTGGGGCCGAAAGGGGAGTCAAGAAAATAAAGCAAACGATGAAAATATTGGTGTGTTTAGTTTTATTCAAAAGCTGGTTGCAACGTGTCACTGACTTCGCATAGGTGGCACCGTCCGCGTCGCACGAGTGTATATATAAAACAGTTATAATAAATATTCTTTACACAGTTTAATTCTGGAGCCGCTCGCTTCTCCCCCTCTAGGTTCACTCTACGCCCCCCAAGGTAGTACTATTATCTATTCTGTGCCCCAAGTGTAGCGCGCCTCACTTGTTGGGAAACCCTGCTATAAGTCACTGCATTATAGTTTTTGTGTCTACTTTTCGTTATTCATATTTTAGGATGAAGACTTAACTAACGATCCTAACCGTACTACTTACACCACAGTACGCATCATTAGCGATGGTGGATTTAATTTGCCCGCGGAGTTGGTTTTTACAAAGTCATACTATATGGCAAATTATACTGAAAACAATGAAATAGAATTACAAGAACCAATCACACTCCGTCAGGGCTACGATGAGCAGGTGGTGTTCACTTTGGATACAACAGGTACTGATTTTCTTACCCGAAAGAAGAAAGTATATGTCTCCAAAATATTGAACTATCTTGATGAGTTACAGTAACAGACATACCTACAAACGCCAAATGAGCATCATTTATTTATCAGAAACATTTATAGGAATTTGAGATGAAGTCAATTAAGAGGGATCAAGTCTCAAACTTATTCATTTACTATTATTATTTTGATAATTTGCTTAAAAGTGACTGATATTTCATTTATGTATTAATTAAATTTGCAGTCGAATATTCTCAATACTTCAGTTTACGGAAGGAAGATAATAATGTTAAGCTCCAAATCGAATCGCCACTTCCCGTTACAACTATGTCGCAAAGAAAAATATTTTTGGTAATAAAAGCTCAGAGAGAGTATACTGCGGGGGCCTTCGTGACATTGGTTGTACAACTGCCTCAAGGTAATTGCATTACTATGATTTTTTGATATAGAAAGACCCAATTTAGGCCCATTTAATGGTCACATTACTGGGTTAATTATGATCTATTGTTTCATCCATTATAAGTCCTAATTAGTAATTTCAATGTGACGTAATTAACGTAACGATTTAATCATAGTGGGACCTATAAATAACCTAGTAAAGCAGAGACCGTACACCTAAATTGGAAGATTTTCGTTCTTTTTTATAGCATTATAAAATAAAATTATAAAAAGCCAAATTTAAATAGAATTCCAGATTTATTTATCCATTCCATTTTCGAATATTAATTATGATCCAATTCAAGTAATCTAGAAGTTTAGATAAAATTCCAATAAGCATTTTATAAAAACTAAAGAAGCAGAGAATGTTCACCTATGATGATGCATTTTATTACTTTAATATGACAAATTTTAAAATAAATGTCAATGACTGAATGTGTGTGTCAATGTTACATGCTGACTAAATTAAAGTGTTTATAAAGCAGGCGTACTATTATATGCCCGACACTAATGTCGACTTATACCCAATACCACTACGTGTCCCGTCCCTCATACTGGAACCACAGTGCGCTTTTCGCTATGCGGCTTATTCGCCTGAATACGGCTGTAAAGGGCCTTCTTGTTTAAATTTGCTTAATTCCCGCGTATAGCGTTTTCCTATGGTATACCAGGCAAACGGTAATTGCCGCTTCCAATCACAGCAACTACGGTTACCTATAATAACGTGCTGTTTCTGCACCAATTAAAGTCTCTTAATAACAGCTTGAAAAAGCCCAAAATTATACATTTGAAATTACTTATTTTCGGCTAATAAATAATCTCTCCTTATGAGACTTTCCAGTTTCATCACTTTGAAATTATTTCCTGGACTAGGTATTTGACCTAAGCGGCTAACCATGACTCACCACCAAATGATGTATTATTTTTTGTTACAGAAGTTAATCTTTTGTTCGAAAAGCCAAGCTACGAAGGATCTATCGTCGATAATGTGTTGCAACTATCTAAACTAGTACTGTCCAAGGGCTATGAAGGTCACAATGTTTCGATTGAAATACAAAAGGGTGTGTATTTTATGTTTTTTAAATGTTTCATAATCATAAAATCAATTCAATCGTAATAAAAATTTAAGATAGAGATGAATAGTTTAAAGTAAGTCTCTGTCTATGGCGTTTTCACACCTTCAACGCTGAACCAATTTTAATGAATTTTAATATAGAAATAGCACAAGCGCCAAGAAAAGACAAATTTTTATAAGTTTCCTCGGCATAGCATTGTATATAAAATAATTTGCAATATCTGAAATTCACGCAGATGAAATACAAACAATGGCTAGAAAACCATATGATACATCCAACCAAAGACATTATAAGAGATAGACCGACAATACGCGCGGCCTCTAAGAAACCCCCTTCAACCACAACAGCGGTCAGGCGGCCGCTACTCATACTGTATTTGTACTGCATTCGACTGTCGAGCGCGCGTCAAGTTATAAAAATACTTAAACATGCCCAAATAACTTCGTTTTGTAGTGTAAAAAACGAACAGTAATAAAAACTAAATCACATTGTAACATTATTTATTACCGATGAGTCTTAATTATGCTTATTTATTTAGCTATTATCATATCAAAATTGGTTGAAGGGGACTTCATACATTTCGTTTGCATTGTTGGTCTACTCTTATAATGTCTTTGCATCCAACTATCCATATTAATATTATAACGTCATATAAACGGTTTTCAGAATACGCTGCATTCTTCAGTCACAATCTTCAAAACAATAATGAAATAGAACTGACAATGAATCCGTTGAGTTCTACAGTTATTGAGGAAAATAACATTTTAAATTTACAAGTAACTGCATCTACCAGTCGCAGTTCAGCCACTGCCATAGTCACTTTGGAAATCATTAAAGACGATAACCTCACTCCAGTTTTCGAACAAACAGTGTATATGGGAACTTATAATAAGATTGATGGCTTGCAACTTAAACAAATTATACTAACACGAGGTTATGACAATACTATGGAGGTGGTATTGAATGGAGGTAACAATTATCAATAATAATTTTGATTAATCATAATTTGTTTAGATTACTGACCTATAGGGTTACTCTTGAACCAAATCCAATCGATCGGCATTGAGACTGTAATTTTTCGTACGCTTATTTAGCAACACTAGCGATAAAGAGGGTCCATAATTTGAGAAAATTAGATAGCACCGAGTTTGATTTACTCAAAATCACCACAATATGGTTCTAATTTTGTGGTAATGTGGAAAATCAAGTGTACAAAAAATCACAATCTCAATGTCGATCGGTTAGAAATGGTTCAAGAGTAGGTCTCCTGAATATCTGGAATATGCTCGGTATTCGAAAATAATGTAGACCGATACATATGCACTTTGTTGTAATAAAAATATCCTATATCTGACTCTGACTGACTGAATCAGATATAGGATTCTAAAATGTAAAGTTTTTATTGAAGCGTACGCACTATAACTTGAGCGATCCGTTACAATTTAACACGTAATAAATAAATAAAGTAATTTAATGTTCGATTATTACATCATATAAATACATTATATATATCTTGTACAGAACATACAAGCTACTTTAAATTGAACCAAGAGGGACCTACTATTACATTAACAGCATCAAATATTCCTGAAGCGCTGTTTGCGGAAAGTGACATAATACTAACTATACAGGCAACTAAGCCCAGAACAGTTGGGGCTAATGCTGTAATTATTATTAAACTACCTCCAGGTAAGTTATTATCGATATATATAGAAATTTTTGTCTCCATTAGAATAAAACGGTCAGTGACGCGGCGCGGAAAGTAGGAAATTTTGTGCCGGTGCCTGAAGCTGTCTTCCAAACTTGTTACTGATTTGTTTACTGGAGATTGAAATTTGACGTATTTTAACGGAAGTTATGTCAAATAACTATTACGAGTAACCAAATCTACAGATAGATTGAATATTGAAACCGGCAGTAAATATGCAGTTCATCCCACGGGTATGCCATCTGGAGGGAGAGTATCTACCTTAAATACCGTAGATAGAAATTTTACTTAAAGTTGACTTAATTTTAATTTTAAAAACAGTAACTAATGCATAGTTGGACAAGATAAAGTGCTAACAAATCTTTTATTTCTCTCGATAGATCGATAAGAAATACTTAGGTAACTCTAATACACATTTTTTTTAGAACTGTCACCAATCTTAATGATGAGATCTTCTTCAATCTAACTACAAGAAGACTTAAATAGATTTTCTAAATACTGCATTGATAACAAACTTCAGTTAAGTATAGAAAAATGTCAAACAATCACCTTCTCTAAGTTAAAGAATAATTATCCCAACAAATATTACTTATGTAACAATCATTTAACTTCAGTTTATACTGTCAAAGATCTGGGCGTCCACTTAGATTCTAAACTGCACTTTGATAATCATATAAATATGATTAAAGAAAGAGCTTTCAGAATGTATGGTTTTATCCCTTTCGGCCGCGTACGAAACTGGAGCTTCGTAACCATGATCTATAGAAACAGTCGTGATTTCAAGCACCCTTCTACGTATATCTATCTCTATAAAACAGTTATACGTCCCCAAGTCGAGTATGCCGCTCCCGTATGGAACCCTGTGTTTGATAAATATAAAAGTGCGCTTGAGCAAATTCAACGTAAATTTTTGCGATATATCAACTATAAAAATTGTCGCTCGCGCCGGTCATACACACAACTGCTGGAAAAATTCAATCTGCTTAGCCTCGAGCATAGGCGCATGCTTCTCTGTGTTATGGCCTTACATGGCATATGCAATAATAAATTTGACTGCACTGACCGATGCAAAAATATATGTTACAGTGTTCCACGGACTGTACATCACCGTAGTGTGCATAAGAAATGTTTATTTTACACGCCAATAAGCAGAACATACGCCGGCAAGCGTGCCCCATTGCGACACTTTGTTGACATATTTAATAAGACCTTTTCCGACTTAGACATATTTGTTACCTCTACGGCTAAGTTTAAAAGAATGGCAATTAATACTTTGTTAATAACTTAACTATTTCTTTTTTCTCTTTGTTTTTGATACAACAGAAATAATTTTATTCGTGATAATACAAACTATGTATTTAACTTAAAGTAGCTTTTTTTTCTTGTGCACTATCAAACGCACTTTAATTATAATTATGTATTGTAATTTTTGTATGAATTGTATCGAGTTACATAACCGTAAAAAAACATGTGGATAACGTTGTGGGTTTCATAATAATCATAAACTTGTGTAGTATTGTAAGATCGTGAACTTAATATGTATTATATGTAAACTGTTTGTTGTCTCTAATAAAATAAATAAAAAATTTACGGGTTGCACTCCGGGAGTGCCGGCAGAAGTGAAAACTTAAGTTTAACGTTGTGCGTTTTGGATATTTTGGAATGGTTATGGAATAATTTTGCACGAATTGCTTTAATTATCAGAATAAAAGTACTATCTTTTATGTGGTAGAATACAATATTTATTTATTGCGCTATCGTACACAAACATGACAATTTATATTACATTAAAAAGTTTATCCCTCAGAAAAATCAACTTCCTGTTGTAACGTTGTGCGTACATAATTATATAACTAGTAATAATGAATCAAAATATTTACAATTAAATTAAAAATATGATCAAAACAGACATTAATATACTACTTAAAAACGTAATTTTATAACAAATAAATAATATTTAATTTATACTAACTTACCTAATTAATATTTACAACAAAATCAAATAAAAGCACAATTTAGATTTTTCCTAACAAAGTAAATAAATTGATTAAAACTGTCTCAAGTGACGTGTGACTTCCAGTACTTTTGCCAGCCGCTATTGTTCTCGGCCGGCTTACGTGGACCCCTCACCGCACCTCGACAGTTCCTGCGGCCATTTCAATTTTAATTGGTCTTACGCATTTTCGATCAGTGTCACGTGATCCTGACGCGAGTTTATCATTTTTTACCCATTACAAAAAAAGTGTACAACGCCGCTAAAGAAGTTCTCACTTCAATAAAATACACATTTCCTCTAAAATTTAACATAATTGATGTTAGAGGCAATCGCAATAGACAACAAGTTCATTGAAAAAAGTTTTTCTTTGCGAAACTTGGTTTTGGTTTTGAACTTTGGTCGCGCGCCAGCTTGGGTACCTCCGTCTTATAGGCGTATATGTATAGTGGGGGACCAGGTGGGCCGTGTTCACCCCAGAATGGACTAGTGCCCACCCCAGAATGGTGTAATGCATACCCCAGGACGTTAGGCTACCCTTTCAAAATTCTAGGATGGACACTAATAAATTCAAACAAAAATCAAGGGCCAGGCCCACCCCAAAAGAAAACTCTAGATACGCCAATGTTTCGTCTTACATATTATTGTCGCAAAGCGGCAGTGCTTGCATTGCTGTGTTCCGGATTGAAGGTAAGATATGGTAGTGTAATTACTGGGTACCGTGACTTTTCATCTTATGTCAGAAGTTGGCAACGTACACTGTGGTTATTGTGGGGGTTGCAGATTTGCTGCGAATTTCACAAGAGCCTCATGTACTATAACTAAGTTACTGTTACCGCCTACTATCAGGCGGGCAGTATTATTGTTTGCCAACTTAATTGTATAAAAAAAACATAGTCTTATCCCGTGATGTATTAGGTAGTACTGACAGGAAGAGCGTCGGTGGCGCAGTGGACTCGGCACTTGCCTTCCAATCGGGGGGTCGGGGTTCGGGACCCGCCATGTACCAATATGTTTTTCGTTTCGAATTTCATATGTACATTTATCTGACGCTCCTGCGGTGAAGGAAAACATCGTGAGGCAACCTGCATACATCTGCGAAGAAATTCAATGATGTATGTGAAGTCGACCAATCCGCACTGGACCAGCGTGGTTGACTAAGGCCTAATCACCCTAATATAGGGTAGGCTCGAGCCCCTCGGTGGGGACGTATATGGGCTGTGATGACGATGACAGGTTTTTATGGTCATCCTCGAGTTTTAGAAGTAATGATTGTGACAGAGATTTACTCGTATTCCCTGTAATCGACTCTATCGTAAGGTATAAAAAAAGATGTTTATTTTCTAAATTTTTTCGGGTTCGATTTTCAGTTCAGACAGACCGGTTTAAAAATCTTTAAAAGCAGTTTGAATTGTTTTTATAATCCAAATGAAGTCCACTTACAATGAAATTTCTGTCTACGGTATTTAAGGTAATTTCCCTCTAGGTGGCATCTCCGTAGGACGCTCTGTATAATTGCTCTATTTCTAATTTTCCTATCAAGCAACTGCAAACATAATAATTATTAATTTATAAAGTTATTATTGTATGTCGCATGCTTTTGCTTTATTGATATTTTATAGCATTGAGGCCAAAACGATTTGTAAAAGCATCCAGAAAAAATCATAAGTTCTTTATATGATGCTGGATAGATTTATTTTAAATTAGTTGTGTAAAAAAGTTAAAGGTTTATTCATAACACCTGCTGTTTTTATTACAACAGAGACTCCAATAAAATTTGAAACAAAACACTACAAAGGAAGCATTAAAGATAATTTACTTGAAGTTCCAGAATTAATTTTGAGTCAGGGCTATGAAAATAAAGACGTATCTGTTGAAATACAAAGTGGTAAGTGATATTTTTGATATGACTGGTACCTACAAGAAATCTTATTTCAAAAAATTTAGAATTTGACCGTATAAAACAAACTACACCTAAGTATACAGTAGGTGATATTGCTAATTCCGTTTGGTATGTATAATTTTTCGTTATTCTACTTTTGCAAATTTCGCCTATATTAGCATATTTTTATAAAGCATATTTTTGTGTTTTATTCAAAAGAAATCAAATACAAATTTAACTTCTCTAACCAAATAATTTTGTGATTTTAGCCTTATAAATATATACTTAAGCACATACAGACAAGTACTTAAGCACATACGGGGTTTTCTTTGTCAAAGAAATTCTAGCTAACTGATAGATGGATGAACATCAATAAATGTTTACTTGATGAAAATATATCGCACAAACAAAATAATAATTAATTATTACACATAAAAGAAACATAAACACAAAGGGCACTTTTGCTGATTTTAATAAAAATTGCAATTTCTGCTAGGCAATTTAATGACTGCTGCTGCCAGTTGCGACCTTCCACAATGTACCTTTTAACTTAGTCCATTATTTCGGCAAAGGAATGTCCACTGCTGGACATAGACATCCTCCAATAATCTCCAAACAAATGGACCGCCTTGCAAGCAAACCCACCGACTGATTCTCAAGGCACTGTTTGTCTGATTTTATCTTTTTTATCTTATTTTATTTTTTAAATGTAACACGATGATACATTGAACAATTACTTTCTAACAATGACAAAGAAACTTATTTGTAAAGAAACTACAAGATCAAGTATGCAAAGCTACACATAGAACGCCCATATACCATATCCGCTGATTATATTCTGTTCGTGGTGCTATCGCTGCATCCGAATACTTTTTTCGATAATGGCATTACTTAGGCACAATATTCGCCAATGACTTCCAAAACCAGTTACTTTTTACAAGTTAATAAGTTCTGATGACAATGCAACTATGCATAATTAATATCGTTGTAAATCCAAAAGGGCCGCTGCAACAAAATGGCGAATTACATTTTTTTGTACAACCCTCATAATATGAGTGTCAAATGAAAGGACTTGACTGGCAGAATGCAATACATTGGGAAAAAATTAAAGCCAAGGTGGCCGTCGTCGTCGTCACAAAGTGGCGCAAATTTTTTTTTCTACAACCCCCACAATATGGGTATCAAATGAAAGGGCTTGGATAATACTGTACACTATAAAAAAAGTTTTAAATCCAAGACGGCCGCATAAAAGAAAAGAAAATAAATTACTACCTAGTAGAAACATTTTTAAAAACAAGCTTTTATTTTAATATTCTAAAAAGTGAAAAATAAACTTTAATTTATTACATGACACATTTTTTAAAGATAATATAAAAGCTTGGCCAGAGATTTACCTATTTTATTTAAAAAAACATATTTTTTTTATAGAATTACCGATATCAAGATCAAGTTAAGTAGGTATTGTATTATCTTTTATAGTTTGTAAAAGTTTTATAGTTTGTAAAAGTTTTATAGTTCGTAAAAGTTTTATAGTTTGTAAAAGTTATATAGTTTCTAAAAGTTTTATAGTTTGTAAAAGTTTTATAGTTTTTAAAAGTTTGTCGCGACAATATAGATGTAAAAAGTTTGTCGCGACAATATAAACTTTTGCGATATAACTATATTATCAAATAAAAAAATATGTCATGTAATAAATTTAAGTTTATTTTTCTCTTTTGAGAGCATTAAAATAAAAGCTTGTTTTCAAAAATGTTTTTTAACTATTAATTTTTCTCTCTTGAAAGTTACTGTAATGCACATATCGTAATTTGCAATATTTGCCGAAGATATTTTGTGTATTTTTAAAATCGTAAAAATAGAAGCTATCCTCGTGATCAAAAAGAAATTAATTTTTTAGCTTCCTTTGCAGATTATTCATTATTCTTTGGGTATACAATCGAAGAAAATAAAATAAAGCTTACGATGTCACCGCTAGAGCAAAATATAATAAACAAATATTCATTTATAAACTTGCAAATAGTTGCCTCCAATGCACGTAGCTCTACTTCCGCTATTGTAACACTTGAAATTATTAAAAATGACATTTTTACGCCAGTATTTGATAGAGTGGTGTATTCTGGGTCATATGATTTAGAAAATAGGTTAAACATGAGTCAAATATTTATAACTCAAGGTTACGATGCTGGTGTTGAAGTCACTTTACAAGGAGGTAAGTCTTAATTCTCACGTCCATAACTACGACTATATTGCTTGGATTACGCTTAAAACTTGAAACATTATGTTTATCGGATGACTGATTTATTTTTATAGAGCACGCCAACTATTTTAAAATCAATCAAGAGGGATCTACAATATCTGTAACAACATCCGGAATACCTGTATCGCTATTCGAGAAAAAAGAAATACTTCTTACTATACATGCAACTAAGCCCCGAACAGTTGGTGCAAGTTCTACTATCATCATCAAGCTACCACCAGGTAAACCACAGATTACCTAACCTAATCATCTTTATAATCTAGGTACTTTACGAGTTGAAATATAATTTTATAAAAACTCAACATTTTACTATACAGTTTTTATTTCCACAGATACTCCAATAGAGTTCGAAACAAAACACTACCAGGGGATAATCAAAGATAATGTTCTTGAGGTTTCGGAATTAATTCTGAGTCAAGGCTACGAAAATGAAACTGTATCGGTTAATATACAGAGTGGCAAGTATATAGTTTATTGTTTTATGGCTTCTTAATATTGTACAATTATAAATTATAACATTACATTCAATTATTGATGGAAATCATTACCTAAATAAGCCATACCTACGTAAATTCTACTACCGGATTCGTAGTATAAAATATTTATTCGTTATATAATTTAACAAAGCTGGTTTTAAAGATGAGAAAGGAATCTCTATTTTTGAACAGTGCATTTTATCGATATAAATATATACTGGGTGTAACGGAGCACCGAAATAATATTTAAAGTTGTTGATTAACAAAAAAAAATTTTTTATGACTATTCTTTGTATTTTTATTATATGCCTACTGTCGATTTAATACGCGTAACAATTAAGCGTATTAAATCGAAAGTAGGCATACAATAAAAATACAGGGAATAGTCTTAAATTTTTTTTTTAATCAACAACCTTAAATATTGTTTCGGTATTCCGTTACACCCGGTATAATATACCTCTATAGCAGAAAAAAAAGAAAATAAATTACTACCTAGTAGAAACATTTTGAAAAACAAGCTTTTATTTTAATATTCTAAAAAGTGGAAAATAAACTTTAATTTATAACATGACACATTTTTTAAAGATAATATAAAAGCTTGGCCAGAGATTTACCTATTTAATAAAAAAAACATATTTTTTTCTTAGAATTACCGATATCAAGATCAAGTTAAGTAGGTATTGTATTATCTTTTATAGTTTGTCGCGACAATATACATCTATATTGTCGCGACAAACTTTTGCGATATAACTATATTATCAAATAAAAAAATATGTCATGTAATAAATTTAAGTTTATTTTTCTCTTTTGAGAGCATTAAAATAAAAGCTTGTTTTCAAAAATGTTTTTTAACTATTAATTTTTCTGTCTTGAAAGTTACTGTAATGCACATATCGTAATTTGCAATATTTGCCGAAGATATTTTGTGTATTTTTAAAATCGTAAAAATAGAAGCTATCCTCGTGATCAAAAAGAAATTAATTTTTTAGCTTCCTTTGCAGATTACTCATTATTCTTTGGGTATACAATCGAAGAAAATAAAATAAAGCTTACGATGTCACCGCTAGAGCAAAATATAATAAACAAATATTCATTTATAAACTTGCAAATAGTTGCCTCCAATGCACGTAGCTCTACTTCCGCTATTGTAACACTTGAAATTATTAAAAATGACATTTTTACGCCAGTATTTGATAGAGTGGTGTATTCTGGGTCATATGATTTAGAAAATAGGTTAAACATGAGTCAAATATTTATAACTCAAGGTTACGATGCTGGTGTTGAAGTCACTTTACAAGGAGGTAAGTCTTAATTCTCACGTCCATAACTACGACTATATTGCTTGGATTACGCTTAAAACTTGAAACATTATGTTTATCGGATGACTGATTTATTTTTATAGAGCACGCCAACTATTTTAAAATCAATCAAGAGGGATCTACAATATCTGTAACAACATCCGGAATACCTGTATCGCTATTCGAGAAAAAAGAAATACTTCTTACTATACATGCAACTAAGCCCCGAACAGTTGGTGCTAGTTCTACTATCATCATCAAGCTACCACCAGGTAAACCACAGATTACCTAACCTAATCATCTTTATAATCTAGGTACTTTACGAGTTGAAATATAATTTTATAAAAACTCAACATTTTACTATACAGTTTTTATTTCCACAGATACTCCAATAGAGTTCGAAACAAAACACTACCAGGGGATAATCAAAGATAATGTTCTTGAGGTTTCGGAATTAATTCTGAGTCAAGGCTACGAAAATGAAACTGTATCGGTTAATATACAGAGTGGCAAGTATATAGTTTATTGTTTTATGGCTTCTTAATATTGTACAATTATAAATTATAAGGGTGCGTCGGTGGCGCAGTGGACTCGGCACTTGCCTTCCAATTGGGGGGTCGGGGTTCCAGACCCGCCATGTACCAATGTGTTTTTTGTTTCGAATTTCATATGTACATTTTTCTGACGCTCCTACGGTGAAGGAAAACATCGTGAGGCAACCTGCATACATCTGCGAAGAAATTCAATGATGTATGTGAAGTCGACCAATCCGCACTGGGCTAGCGTGGTTGACTAAGGCCTAATCACCCTAACATAGGGTAGGCTCGAGCCCCTCGGTGGGGACGTATAAGGGCTGTGATAATGATAAATTATAACATTACATTCAATTATTGATGGAAATCATTACCTAAATAAGCCATACCTACGTAAATTCTACTACCGGATTCGTAGTATAAAATATTCATTCGTTATATAATTTAACAAAGCTGGTTTTAAAGATGAGAAAGGAATCTCTATTTTTGAACAGTGCATTTTATCGATATAAATACATATAAATATATACTGGGTGTAACGGAGCACCGAAATAATATTTAAAGTTGTTGATTAACAAAAAAAATGTTTTATGACTATTCTTTGTATTTTTATTATATGCCTACTGTCGATTTAATACGCGTAACAGTTAAGCGTATTAAATCGAAAGTAGGCATACAATAAAAATACAAGGAATATTCTTAAAAAATTTTTTTCTTAATCAACAACTTTAAATATTGTTTCGGTATTCCGTTACACCCGGTATAATATAAGTACCTCTAAAGCAGAAAAAAAAGAAAATAAATTACTACCTAGTAGAAACATTTTTAAAAACAAGCTTTTATTTTAATATTCTAAATAGTGGAAAATAAACTTTAATTTATTACATGACACATTTTTTAAAGATAATATAAAAGCTTGGGCAGAGATTTACCTATTTTATAAAAAAAACATATTTTTTTCTTAGAATTACCGATATCAAGATCAAGTTAAGTAGGTATTGTATTATCTTTTATAGTTTGTCGCGACAATATACATCTATATTGTCGCGACAAACTTTTGCGATATAACTATATTATCAAATAAAAAAATATGTCATGTAATAAATTTAAGTTTATTTTTCTCTTTTGAGAGCATTAAAATAAAAGCTTGTTTTCAAAAATGTTTTTTAACTATTAATTTTTCTCTCTTGAAAGTTACTGTAATGCACATATCGTAATTTGCAATATTTGCCGAAGATATTTTGTGTATTTTTAAAATCGTAAAAATAGAAGCTATCCTCGTGATCAAAAAGAAATTAATTTTTTAGCTTCCTTTGCAGATTACTCATTATTCTTTGGGTATACAATCGAAGAAAATAAAATAAAGCTTACGATGTCACCGCTAGAGCAAAATATAATAAACAAATATTCATTTATAAACTTGCAAATAGTTGCCTCCAATGCACGTAGCTCTACTTCCGCTATTGTAACACTTGAAATTATAAAAAATGACATTTTTACGCCAGTATTTGATAGAGTGATGTATTCTGGGTCATATGATTTAGAAAATAGGTTAAACATGAGTCAAATATTTATAACTCAAGGTTACGATGCTGGTGTTGAAGTCGCTTTACAAGGAGGTAAGTCTTAATTCTCACGTCCATAACTACGACTATATTGCTTGGATTACGCTTAAAACTTGAAACATTATGTTTATCGGATGACTGATCTATTTTTATAGAGCACGCCAACTATTTTAAAATCAATCAAGAGGGATCTACAATATCTGTAACAACATCCGGAATACCTGTATCGCTATTCGAGAAAAAAGAAATACTTCTTACTATACATGCAACTAAGCCCCGAACAGTTGGTGCTAGTTCTACTATCATCATCAAGCTACCACCAGGTAAACCACAGATTACCTAACCTAATCATCTTTATAATCTAGGTACTTTACGAGTTGAAATATAATTTTATAAAAACTCAACATTTTACTATACAGTTTTTATTTCCACAGATACTCCAATAGAGTTCGAAACAAAACACTACCAGGGGATAATCAAAGATAATGTTCTTGAGGTTTCGGAATTAATTCTGAGTCAAGGCTACGAAAATGAAACTGTATCGGTTAATATACAGAGTGGCAAGTATATAGTTTATTGTTTTATGGCTTCTTAATATTGTACAATTATAAATTATAACATTACATTCAATTATTGATGGAAATCATTACCTAAATAAGCCATACCTATGTAAATTCTACTACCGGATTCGTAGTATAAAATATTTATTCGTTATATAATTTAACAAAGCTGGTTTTAAAGATGAGAAAGGAATCTCTATTTTTGAACAGTGCATTTTATCGATATAAATACATATAAATATATACCGGGTATAACGGAGTACCGAAATAATATTCAAAGTTGTTGATTAACAAAAAAAATGTTTTATGACTATTCTTTGTATTTTCAATATATGCCTACTGACGATTTAATACGCGTAACATTTAAGCGTATTAAATCGAAAGTAGGCATACAATAAAAATACAAAGAATTCTTTAAAAAAGTCTTTAAAAAATTTTTTCTTAATCAACCTTAAATATTGTTTCGGTATTCCGTTACACCCGGGATAATATACCTCTAAAGCAGATATTCGTATGATGCAAATAATAAGTAATATGAATCAAAAATACAAAATCAGCTGCTATTCGCAATAATATTCGGTTTCTTTTTTTTCAGATTATTCTTCATTTTTTTCTTACACTGTAGAAGAAAATAAAATAAAACTTTCAATGTTGCCACTAAACCAAGCCATAATTGAGAGCAATTCTGTTCTTAGTTTGCAAATATTGGCATCTACTCCTCGAAGTTCTGCCATGGCTTTGGTTTCTTTGGAAATCATAAAAGATGATACTTTTACGCCAGTGTTTGATAGTGCTATGTACACTGGCTCATATGATTTAGAAAATGGGTTGACTTTGAGACAAATAGCCATAACGCAAGGATACGATGACACGATTGAATTATCTTTAACTGGAGGTAAGCTTAAGATATAATTACAGTTAATATACGGCTGTCTTTGATATCCAGCAATAATGTTTTTGAAAACTGTTTCCAAGGAGGTGAGATTGCTTTTTCATATGATTAAGCCGTTAATTCTTATAATAGAAAGTGAGCACCTACTTAGTTTTAAAGTTTATTTTTACATTGTTGATAATATCACATATGTCACGGAACGCATAGACTATCTGCAGCAGAAAGTTTATGCGTGGGCGAACCGTATTCGTCGCTACAGAGTACGTGTGGACAGATACTTTCAGAATCGCCTCTTTCAAAGTGATCAGAAGAAGGTGTATCGAAGGTGAGAGGGAACCGATCACCGCGTGGTCGACAGGCGGCTGCCTGATGCCAATGCCATGGTCAGTTTCTGGCGTGACATCTGGTCGCTACCTGTCAATCATGCGGAGGGTGATTGGATACGTGTGGTCGAGCGGGAATGCGAATTCATCGAACCCATGGAGTCTATTACCATAGTCCCCTTAGACGTAAGTTGTGCCATCCGTTCGGCTCAGAATTGGAAATGCCCAGGGCCTGACGGATTGCACAACTTCTGGATAAAGTGGTTCCGATGTTCTCATGCCCGTTTGGCTACACAATTCCAAGAAACCCTAGAACACGGTCCCCTTCTCACTTTTATGACCACTGGGACAACCTTCTTGCTCCACAAGTTCGGAAGTACCATGGACCCTAAGAACTATAGACCTATCACATACTTACCCACCATCTACAAGCTCCTTACATCCATCCTGACCACAAAAATTAACACACACATTGTTTCAAATAACATTTTGGCCTCTACTCAGAAAGGATGTAAGGCTGGGTCCCGTGGTACCAAGGAGCTCCTCCTTATAGACATGACTATTAGCCAACAAGTCCGGCGGAATAGGGGATCTCTCTCTGCTGCATGGATAGACTACAAGAAGGCGTACGATTCGGTGCCGCACTCATGGCTGGAGAGGATTTTAGAGCTGTATAAAATAAATACAACTCTGAAATACTTTCCCAGTAACTGTATGCGACAGTGGACCACAGCTCTTCGTCAACCATGTGGCGGCGACAGTCCTCTTGGTCCGCAAGACTTGATCAAAATAGAGAGAGGCATTCTCCAGGGTGACAGTTTGAGCCCCTTATGGTTTTGCCTGGCATTGAATCCTCTCAGCACTTTGCTGAAGGATTCAGGGCTGGGCTGTCGACTTCGGAGACAGGGTGAAGTTATTAGTCATCTGCTATACATGGACGATCTCAAGTTGTTTGCACCGAAACACCAAGACCTGATAGAGCTGCTGTAAATCACACAGATTTTTAGCAACGCTATAAGTATGGAGTTCGGTGTAGACAAGTGTGCGATCTTGCATGTGCAGCGGGGGCAAGTTGTAAACTCACCGAATGTACAACTTTCCGAGACAATGTCACTCAGATCTCTCTCCGAAGCCGACACATATAAGTATCTCGGTATGTCGGAGTCTTTAGGAATATCTGTGGTGGACGTCAAGCAGTCGGTGAAGGCACGTTTCTTCTGTCGCCTAGCAAAGGTAATTAACAGCCTTTTGTCTGGCGGCAATAAAGTGCGTGCCCCCAATGGCTGGGTGATGCCTCTATTGATGTACTCCTTTGGCATACTGAGATGGACTCAAATTGAGCTGGACGACTTGGGTAGGAGAGTCTGTCAACTGCTTACAACACATCGTATGCTCCACCCTCGCTTGTCTGTTATGAGACTGTACATTCCACGGAAGTGTGGGGGGCGGGGCTTTCTAAATGCCAAGAATCTCCACAACCGTGAAGTGTACAACCTCAGGAATTACTTCCTTAACAACGAGTGTGGGATGCATCGTGATGTTGTAGCAGTTGACAAAGGATTTACCCCTCTCTTCATGGCAATTGAGAACTGGCGCAAACCACCGGTGCTTAGCGTCGAAGATCGCAAGGAAGTATGGAAGGGCAAGGAGCTACATGGGAGGTTTTATCGGGCCTTAACTGGGCCTGATGTAGACCTACCCGCTTCGGTGAACTGGCTGCGCTTTGGTGACCTATTTGGGTAAACTGAGGGCTTTGCCTGTGCAAATGCAGACGAAGTAATGATGACGAACAACTATAGAAAATATATCCTGAAGGACGGTACGGTGGACATCTGTCGGGCATGCCGCCGTCCCGGAGAGTCACTCAAGTATATTGTCTCTGGTTGTTCTCATCTTGCTAACGGCGAGTATTTGCACAGGCACAACCTAGTGGCCAGGATCATCCACCAGCAACTTGCTATTCGATACGGCCTTGTCGAGTGTGAGACGCCGTACTATAAGTACGCACCAGTGCCAGTTCTTGAAAATGGTCGTGCGTTGCTTTATTGGGACCACTCTATCATCACGGACAGGACTATTGTTTGCAATAAGCCTGATATCATGGTGGTCGACCGGTCCTAACGCCGAGCAATGCTCGTCAATATCACTTTCCCTCATGACGAGAATCTCGTGAAAGCTGAGAAGGACAAAGTCAGCAAGTACCTTGACTTGGCTCACGAGGTAACCGCCATGTGGGATGTTGATTGTACGATCATTGTTCCGATAGTTGTTTCAGCGAATGGCTTGATAGCGAAGAGTCTCGACCGACACCTTAAAAGGCTCTCGCTTGAGGAATGGATCAAGGGTCGGATACAGAAAGTAGTGATTCTCGACACGGCACGTATTGTCCGAAGATTCCTCCCTCTGCAGCCCTAACCACCGGCAGCTTGGGCCTTGCCTCGCTGCTGGCGGCACACTAGGTTTAAGTTTTTTATAATATTTTGTTTTATATATACAGGGTCATTTTTAATGGACCAATAACCTCCCAGAGACTGATTCTAGTGCTCAGATGCAACAACTTTTTGTATGGGACCAACATCGAAATCGCAAAAAAATCCACTTTCCCATACTAAAGTCTCAATCAGCTAACCTAGTTTGTATGGAGAAGTGTTTTTTTTTTTGAGATATCGATGTTGGTCTCATACAAAAAGTTGTTGCATCTGAGCACTAGAATCAGCCCCTGGAAGGTTGTTGGTTCATTAAAAATGACCCTGTATATATTGTAAAAAACTTAAATTTAAGAATGTTTTTTTGAATAAATGAATAATATGTATTCGACTACCGATTTAATCAAATATTATTGGTTTTTTTTTCTAGAATATAAGGAGTTCTTTCAACTGAATAAAATGGGATCTAATATAACGTTAACCTCTTCGAATATTCCTGTAGAAATATTTAAAGATAAAGAAATAATTCTAATTATAAATGCTAATAAGCCCAGAACCGTCGGAGCGAGTGCCGTCATTTTCATTACATTACCCCCAGGTAAGCATGAAGGGAACAAGGATTTGTTACCTTGCTCTACATCTTTCGTGTATTACATCATCTTACAATAATACTGAAAACAATTATTGCATAATAAAAGCTACCTATTACTCGCCTATAAATTGATATTACTCAGACATTTCAACAATTAAAGAAATTGGTTTTAAAACTGATTGGTCTAATTCATATTCTATTTTAATTTTGTATGGCCTACAGAAATTTGTTTCGGTCTGGGCGTGTATGTGCATGTAATATTCTATGTTTGTAACTGCACCCACGACACAGGAGAAAACCCTAGTGTGGGGCGACGTTTTTTTAATAAAAAAAAATAAAAATAAAATATTCTATTTTAAACCCTTTTTGAAATTAAATTAAGAAACCCGCCTGGATAAACAGACAATTAGTGAACTAAAAAGATGGAAACACGATCAAATATTAAAGGCAAACTTAAAACATATCGATGGTAGTTTTTAGAACTTTTGTTCAACAGAATAACAGGCAGTCGGAGGCATGACATTATCAATATATCTATGCCTATCCGCCCGACAACAATTGGTTGTCGGCAATTGACGACAACAATTGCCGCCAAGCAGCAATGCAAGCATCGCTGCTTGGCGGCAGAAATAAGTAAGATAGGGGTACCCCCGTCCAGACGACTACTTCTGAGTCTCTCTGATATCACCATCTACTAGTACTGGGGGCCTGAACCCACCACCACCCATGGCCCTACTCAACCAATCCTGGTTATACGGGCTGAAACACGGGAGATGCGCGCGGAAGCTGCGAGTCGCACTCTGCCGCGCCGCACTTCTTGACTCCCTACAAATTATTTAAATTCTTGACCCTTTACTTCCTTGACCCTGTGTCCCTCTCCCCTGGTAGAGTCGGACAAACACACGGTACGCTTTCGGCATCCGCCGCAAGGTCGCCGTGTGCCCACTTTTGTGGTACCGCCGGCTTCGTCTGCCTAATGTCTTCTCTTCTTTCTTCGAGCGGTTGCCCTCTTCCTTCTTCACCTCTCTAGCCTACTGCCGATCTTATGCCACCGATACGCGAAGTCCCGTAGCCCCAGCAAATTCGCTTTCGTCCCCACGAGATTACGGTAGTAGACCGGGCCAACCTCAAGCGCCTTCACTTTACTAGTATAAGTCCGTACGCGCGTCGCTACATAATGAGCACTCTTACAGTGCATGGTGCAGGACTTCGACCTCGCACTCACCGCAATAGCACCTACTGCTGTGCACCAACTTTATATTGAAGAGCCTACCATTAAAACAGCCATGCCCCGATAGCAGCTGCAAAACTTCGTAGTCCGGTTCGACCCAGCAGGCGTAGCACGGGCGGCCAAGACTGGACTCGTATCACACATTATCTCACGATTCAGTGACATAATCTCTATGTCTTAAAAAATAGCACGGCGCGTATTTAGTGTGGCTGTCGTGGTAAAAATTTCTTGACGCTCGTCAAGGAACAAGTGTGACTGAGTTTTATCACAAATTTCTTGGCGTGCCTGTGCGCCGACTGCTGTGGTTGTAGCAAGGGCTTTAATACTTTGGAAGATGTAGCAGCAGTCGGAGAGCAAAAAATTTGTAATAAAACCCAGTCACACGAGTCCCTTGACGAGCGTCAAGAAATTTTTATCACGTCAGTCCCATTAAATACGCGCCACCGTGCTACTCTTTAAGACATAGAGATTATGTCACTGAAATTGTGAGATAATGCGTGCGTGACTCGAGTCCTGTCTTGACAACCCGTGCTACGCCTGCAGGTAAACCTGAGCCGGTCCGCCACGTTCGGAAAGAAAGGATAAGTCTCCCTCCCCTTGTCTGATGTATTCCAGCGTTCCTGCCATGTGGCAAGCACAAACTCTGATGTTCTAAGCTTCATCATGCGCATCTCCTCCTTGATACTCCCGGACTCGTGCGCCCTACCTAGTCTGCCCGCCCGGATTACCTCGAGGTCGGCCGGTAAAACGGGATCAAAGCGGGTCTCTGGGTGCGCTGAAGCGCAGATCGCACAACGTTTAGGGACTCACGTTCAAACCAGCAAGCCGCAGCGTAGATCAGTGTGGCGACGTACGTACCCCTGTACAGAACCTTAAGGGCTCTCTACCTAACACCCCAGGGATATAGCCAACACCCTCGACATCTTGCCGATACAGACGCCGCCCTCTGCTGCTGCGAGAACGAAAGAGTTGAATCGACCACCACTCTTAGCACCATAGTCGATGTGACGCTCCTGATCGAAGTCCCACCGAACCTGATGACGTGTCGCCTCTAGAATTTTCCCCTGATTGTCATAGTTGCAGACTTGGCAGGAGAAAATTCCAGTCGGCACATACTGGGGTGGGCCTATACAAAGTGACAATTCAAAAACGATAACGAAGTTCGATAAGAACAAAATGTATGGGGTTGATACATGCCAACGATAAGGCTAAGGCGCCAAATCGATCAAAGTCATCGACATGTAAGTTGGTAGATAAATTGATTCCCAACGAATCGATGAAGTAGCGAATTGTTTTTTCACTACATTCATATACTACTCAAAGCAACTCATTTTTCATTAAAATGAAATGAAGATATTAATTTTAATTATTTATTTTACCATTTCTTTTTCATTTCTCAGTTTTGAGTACTTAGATAACCAATATGTTGTTTTCTTACCTACAGAAAGAACAATTCGACACAGCGATCGCCAATCCTTACGTTGGCTAGCAATTTATTTTCGTTATCTCAGAGACGATGACGAAATTAGTTATCTTTTCGCTATGCAACAATTGCCATTTGTCTAAGCCCTCTGTAGTATGAAATAATTACTAATCGATATATGAAGCTTTAATATCAGACTTTGTCTTTCAAGCTATCTTGCCTAATTTTCGAACTTTTCTTCGCCAGAGATCCCAATACGATTTGAGAAAATCAACTATTTCGGAACTATTATCGATAATGTTCTTGAACTGTCAGAATTAAATTTGGTCCAAGGGCAAGAAAGTGAACAAGTATCTATTAAAATAGAAAGTGGTAAGCAAACTGACAAAATAATAAATTCTGTAAATTACTTTAAAGTTAAATATTGACCGTTTCATATTGTTTTTTTTTAGATTATTCTTCATTCTTTATGGCCACTATCGAACAAAATAAAATAAAACTGACAATGTTGCCACTTGACCAAAACATTATAGAGAGTCAGTCATTTATTTCCTTGCAAATAACTGCCTCGACTTCCCGCCACACTACATCCACTGTTGTTACTCTAGAAATCATAAAAGATGACACATTTACTCCAGTATTTGATAAAGCTGTATATAATGGTGAATATGATGAAAAAAATGGCCTGAATATAAGCCAAATAGTCATATCTCAAGGCTACGACGATACTGTTCAAGTCTCATTACAAGGAGGTTAGTTTCTACCATTTTTTTCAAATAAAATTAAAGAATATTTTGATTAAATGTTTTATTAATTCAGTCAGCTTGTCGATATGCACAATATGTTAGCTTCATTATTACTGTGTTTTCTCTTGTATTAAAATCTTTTTATTTAAATCACCATAGTTCAACGATAATCGGAGATTTAAAATTGTTATAATATATGGTTGTTTGATGCTGTCGAACTTAAAAGTTACAAGAAATTGTTGTATATCTCTATTTCTTCACTACATTATCTAGGCATAAGAATCATGTGACTAACACTAAATACTTAAGGCATTTTGTGAACGGTGTGCTTTACGCTTTTGTAAACGTTTAATATTTTATATTTGTTTTTTTATTATTCCTATGATTTATATATTTTTTTACAATTATTAACTAAAATATTTCATAATTGCAGAACATTCACAGTTTTTCAAGGTTGAGCAATCTGGGCAAGTAGTACAAATAGTCGTTTCAAATATACCATCGGAATTACTTGGTCAAGGATTCATATTGCTATCAATAAAAGCTAGTAAACCAAGGACTGTGGGTGCTAACGCAGCAATATTTATAACTTTACGATCAGGTTGTATAAATTAATATACATATGACATTAAATCACATCGCTCCTAGTACGTTGATAGTTATAAACAATAATAAATATCGCGTCTTCAACATATCGTTTATAATATTTTATTTATATTTTAACTGAATGTGATTATATAGACTGTTGGAATGATAAAATAACATATAAACATATGTATCCACCCAAACTGGAGATTCTGTAAGAAGCAAACCAAAAAATTTTTTTTTTGACCCTAAATGTCGTCAGTTTTACATCAACGTACGAAAAACACTACGTTGACGTCTATCTTGCGCTTAGACCATATTATAATATGGTCTAAGATCATGCAACTTCTTCATCACTATAAAGCGCCATTGCAGGCTGACTACGAATGTATGAATGAATAAACAACTTTGTTGCTAAAAATAGTTTACAAGAATTTTCCTTAAAACTAGTCCTTATTAACAAAAGACCTTAGGCCTTATTGCCAAAATGGCAATCTCTACCAAGAAACCTAACATTATAAACGACGGGACGTGACCGTGAAATTGTGACATAATAATAGAATACAAATAAAATACTTCATGTTATAAATAGGTAAACATGCCTACAAAATAAACTATAAATAAAATACATATGAAATGAATATTTATTTCAATAGTACAGAGAACACTACAACCACACTTAAAGTCGATAAACAAAACAGACTTACATTATTTGTTGATAGTTGATTCCACTACTACATACCTACCTATAGTAACGAAAGAAAAAAGAACTAAAATTCTAGCCGCAGAAAATGTGTTTTTATTGCTCGCTTAAGAGGACTGTGAAGTGCCAATTCATGGCTCGAGTATTCACTTTTAAAAATGCGTTTTGTTGCACACCGCTTAGAGTTGAAAGTCCAAGGCAAGTGCCGATATTTCTTATTGAAATATTGTTTCGGACGATAATGGTTTTACCCCCCTTACGAAATTAGAGACTTTTGGTCTCATTAGATTCAATATACCTTAAGCTATGTTCGTACTTTGTACATTTTGCTTTTTTTAAATTAAGTATAATTTAGTCAAAAAAAGATAAAAATGCTCGAGGTAGTTTTTATGTCTAAAATATAGATATTTAGATGCTAATAATTTATATTCTGAGCTATATTACTTCCAAATTAACACGTACAAATCTTTTGATTTTGAAGTATCTCTTATAAGATCTTTATTATTTATTTTCAAAAATTATGAAAATTGAACTATGTAAAGAGGGAGAAAAACGTTATCGCTTTTTGTATGAAAATTTACAGCTTCACAATCCTCTTAAAGGAATCATGCGATGGTGCATCCTTATGATTATGATTGCCATTTGAAAGTAAATTAACTCAGAATGTATCTAGGTCTATCTTTCATGTATTCTATATGTCTCTAAAATGTGTTTCGACATTTGAAAACATTCTGTTCCATATTATTGTTACGCCGATGGTATATGAAACGTCCAGCGTGGTTTTCTTGGCCTTAGAAGCGTTTTCAGCAGCCTGAAAACGCAGTTCAGCGCGTTTCAGGAGGTGCTCTATCACATACTAGAATATCGAAATTTTACCCAAGTTGCCGTTGTTTTCAGGCGTCTGAAACATGTTTCCAGTCCGATTCAGGCTACCCTCTATCGAACCACACCATAACCTGAAAACCCGTTTTCAGGCGTTTTCAGGACCCCTTATGGGCCTTTGAAACATACTCCGATATGTGACTAAATTTTCAATAGGAGTGAGTGAGATAGCACGATAAGAAAGAGACAAAAATAGTGAGCACCTTCCAGAGATAAAAGATGCAGCACCTTCCAGATCGAGATGCATGTAGAAACTTCTATCCGTGCTGACTGACAGAGATAGACCATGCTCACAGAGACAAACATAATCGGGAATGCGATGGAACTTTCTAGAAAGCCAAACAATCGATCGGGTATGAAATGTTCTAGAATAGAACCTTCTCGAATGCCTCGAATGTTTACCGGCCCTACTATAGAAGCGCGAAGGCGGACTTTCCATGCGGCCATGGAACTTTCGAGAAGGATAGTCAAACAATCGATCGGGTACGGATTATTCGAGAGTAGAAAATTCTCGAATGCCTCGAATGTTCGGTGGCCGTACTATGTATATAAGCACGTAGGCGAATGCGGACGGACAGTTCTTTCCAAGAGAGCAAACCGAGCGGATCAAGCGATACAAAGCGACTTGGAAGCATGTTTTAGAGTGAAGTGTTGTGTGTCCATAGTGCTTACAGTGGTCTACAGTGTTAAGTGAAGTGAATTAATTAGTGCTTAATTAAATCTTATCTCATATTATCGGTGTTTCGCGATTTTCTATTGAACATCCATCGGTACAAACGTAACATTATTATATTCATGCGTGCTATTCTAAAAATCTCGTATTGGCACATCATAAATATGTATAACTCATATTAGTAGTTTTTGTTTTGGCTTTTGGAGTTTTATAGTGTTAGTAAAAACAATCTATTACGATCGCTTTTGATTTGATAGTAATTACAGCTTCACAATACCTACCCGTCTTTTTTTTATTACACCTTGCAACTAAGTTGGCAAACAAGCAAACTGCCCACCTGATAGTAAGTGGTAACAGTCACGTTTTATATTTATCGTTTATAGCAGACTATCATTTATATAGGGCGGTAATAAATGTAAATCAATAGCGAAAATGGAAAGCTATCAAAAAAGATTTTGAGTAACACACATTATACAAGTAATTCTTAGGCAAATTTCGTTCTGAAATTTTCGCGTTACTGGAAAACAAACAATTATGGTATTTATATTGTAATAATATTAACATGTTATTAGAAAAAAGTGGGATTATTTATCACAGAGCATTCATTGATCTATCTGTATGTGAAAATTGAGATTTATTTCATAGATAAACCCCAAAACGAACAACTTGGCTTTGAGAGGGTCAACTATCTTGGACAACTCAAGAACAACACAGCTTCACTTGAGCCAATCATTCTCAGAGAAGGCTATACACCCGACGTCATCTTTAAGTTATATGGAGGTAATCAAACATAACTCAATACTGGAAAATGTGGGTACGATATATTATTTCGATGACTTGTTTTGTCATTATTTCGTTTTCAGACCTGGCGCCCTACTTTGACATATCAACACAAGCTGCGAACGTCACGGTGGCACTGAGGCAACCCATACCTGACGACTCCTTACCGCTTAACAAGATTATTGTGCTAGAGCTGGAAGCCTCATCGCCGCAAGCCAGGTCCACGTATGCCACCATTATTTTAGATGTGACTTCCGAGGACGAACCGTCATTCAAAGGAATCGTTTTCGCAGAACCGATATACACCGGAACATACACATTGCTAGATGGCTTCTCATTCCCAACACCTGTGTCGCTTAGTGAAGGCTACGACAACACTGTCACGTTTGTTTTAGACGGGGGTAAGTCGTTTTTCTTGCCATTTAGATTCCTAAGGAGACGTCAGCATAACAACGAGAAAAGCTTAATTCTTCTGCTTTTTTGTTACATTAGATAATTCGCAATGGTTTGGTTTGGAGAGAAGCGAAAATTCCGTGATACTCACCTTGATCACTCCTGTTCCTCCTGCTGTTACGGCCAACAACGATCACTTGCTCTTCTTCGTGAGGGCTACCAGAGCAGATGATGTGACAGCCCGCGTCGCAATTATGATACGCCTGCCAGATGGTAACAATAGTCCCAGATGTTATGTAAATGCTTAAGCATATCCGATGGCCGCTAAAACATTTTTTCATTAAATTCTTCTCACAGATGTGCCCAACATCCAACAACTTGTTTTCGAGAAGGTCAACTATCTCGGACAACTTAAAAACAACACAACGTCACTTGAGCCAATCATTCTCAGAGAAGGCTATACACCCGACGTAATCTTCAGGTTACATGGAGGTAAACAATCATAGCTCAGTACTGCGAGGTTGTCTCCAAAATATGGGTACGACTCACAATGTCGATGACTGAGAATCATCATTTTGCTTTCAGGCCTGGCGTCCTACTTCGACATATCGACACAAGCCGCGAACGTCACGGTGGCACTGAGGCAACCCATACCTGAAGACTCCGTACCGTCCAACAAGATAATTGTGCTAGAGCTGGAAGCGTCGTCGCCGCAAGCCGGGTCTAATTATGCCACCATTATTCTAGAAGTGACTTCCGAGGACGAACCGTCGTTCAACAGACTCGTTTTCGCAGAACCGATATACACCGGAACATACACGTTGCTCGATGGCTTCTCATTCTCAACACCTGTCTCACTTAGTGAAGGCTACGACAACACTGTCACGTTTGTTTTAGAAGGAGGTGAGTCGTTATTCTAGCCATTCGGATCTCGAGGGAGATGTCAGCGTTAGAACGAGAAAAGCTTAATTCTTCTGTTTTTTTTTTTACTTTAGATAGCTCGCAATGGTTCGGTTTGGAGAGAAGCAAAAATTCCGTGACACTCACGTTGATCGCTCCTGTCCCTCCTGCTGTTACGGCCAACAACGATCATTTGCTCTTCTTCGTGAGGGCTACCAGAGGAGATGATGTAACAGCTCGCGTTGCAATAATGATACGCCTGCCAGACGGTAACAATAGTCCCAGATGTTATATTATACTTAAGTGTATCTGATAGACGCCGAAACATTTGATCCTTAAATTGTTCTCACAGATGCGCCCAACAACCAACAACTTGGTTTCGAGAAGGTCAACTATCTCGGACAACTCAAAAACAACACAACTTCACTTGAGCCAATCATTCTCAGAGAAGGCTATACACCCGACGTAATCTTCAGGTTACATGGAGGTAAACAATCATAGCTGAGTACTGCGAGGTTGTCTCCAAAATATGGTTACAACTCACAACTTTGATGACTGAGAATCATCATTTTGCTTTCAGGCCTGGCGTCCTACTTCGACATATCGACACAAGCCGCGAACGTCACGGTGGCACTGAGGCAACCCATACCTGAAGACTCCGTACCCTCCAACAAGATAATTGTGCTAGAGCTGGAAGCGTCGTCACCGCAAGCCGGGTCCACTTATGCCACCATTATTCTAGAAGTGACTTCCGAGGACGAACCGTCGTTCAACGGACTCGTTTTCGCAGAACCGATATACACCGGAACATACACATTGCTCGACGGCTTCTCATTCTCAACACCAGTGTCACTTAGTGAAGGCTACGACAACACTGTCGCGTTTGTTTTAGAAGGAGGTGAGTCGTTATTCTAGCCATTTGGATCTCGAGGGAGATGTCAGCGTTAGAACAAAAAAAACTTAATTCTTCTGTTTTTTTTTACTTTAGATAGCTCGCAATGGTTCGGTTTTGAGAGAAGCGAAAACTCCGTGACACTCACGTTGATCGCTCCTGTCCCTCCTGCTGTTACGGCCAACAACGATCATTTGCTCTTCTTCGTGAGGGCTACCAGAGGAGATGATGTAACAGCTCGCGTTGCAATAATGATACGCCTGCCAGACGGTAACAATAGTCCCAGATGTTATATTATACTTAAGTGTATCTGATAGACGCCGAAACATTTGATCCTTAAATTGTTCTCACAGATGCGCCCAACAACCAACAACTTGGTTTCGAGAAGGTCAACTATCTCGGACAACTCAAAAACAACACAACTTCACTTGAGCCAATCATTCTCAGAGAAGGCTATACACCCGACGTAATCTTCAGGTTACATGGAGGTAAACAATCATAGCTGAGTACTGCGAGGTTGTCTCCAAAATATTGTTACAACTCACAACTTTGATGACTGAGAATCATCATTTTGCTTTCAGGCCTGGCGTACTACTTCGACATATCGACACAAGCCGCGAACGTCACGGTGGCACTGAGGCAACCCATACCTGAAGACTCCGTACCCTCCAACAAGATAATTGTGCTAGAGCTGGAAGCGTCGTCACCGCAAGCCGGGTCCACTTATGCCACCATTATTCTAGAAGTGACTTCCGAGGACGAACCGTCGTTCAACGGACTCGTTTTCGCAGAACCGATATACACCGGAACATACACATTGCTCGACGGCTTCTCATTCTCAACACCAGTGTCACTTAGTGAAGGCTACGACAACACTGTCGCGTTTGTTTTAGAAGGAGGTGAGTCGTTATTCTAGCCATTTGGATCTCGAGGGAGATGTCAGCGTTAGAACAAAAAAAACTTAATTCTTCTGGTTTTTTTACATTAGATAGCTCGCAATGGTTCGGTTTCGAGAGAAGCGAAAACTCCGTGACACTCACGTTGATCGCTCCTGTCCCTCCTGCTGTTTCGGCTAACAACGATCACTTGCTCTTCTTCGTGAGGGCTACCAGAGGAGATGATGTAACAGCTCGCGTTGCAATCATGATACGCCTGCCAGACGGTAACAATAGTCCCAGATGTTATATTAAACTTAAGTGTATCTGATAGACTTTGAAACATTTGATCCTTAAATTGTTCTCACAGATGCGCCCAACAACCAACAACTTGGTTTCGAGAAGGTCAACTATCTCGGACAACTCAAAAACAACACAACTTCACTTGAGCCAATCATTCTCAGAGAAGGCTATACACCCGACGTAATCTTCAGGTTACATGGAGGTAAACAATCATAGCTGAGTACTGCGAGGTTGTCTCTCCAATATATGGTTACGACTCACAACTTCGATGACTGAGAATCCTCATTTTGTTTTCAGGCCTGGCGTCCTACTTCGACATATCGACACAAGCCGCGAACGTCACGGTGGCACTGAGGCAACCCATACCTGAAGTCTCCGTACCGTCCAACAAGATAATTGTGCTAGAGCTGGAAGCGTCGTCGCCGCAAGCCGGGTCCACTTATGCCACCATTATTCTAGAAGTGACTTCCGAGGATGAACCGTCGTTCAACGGACTCGTTTTCGCAGAACCGATATACACCGGAACATACACATTGCTCGATGGCTTCTCATTCTCAACACCAGTGTCACTTAGTGAAGGCTACGACAACACTGTCGCGTTTGTTTTAGAAGGAGGTGAGTCGTTATTCTAGCCATTTGGATCTCAAGGGAGATGTCAGCATTAGAACGACAAAAGCTTAATTCTTCTGTTTTTTTTACTTTAGATAGCTCGCAATGGTTCGGTTTGGAGAGAAGTGAAAATTCCGTGATACTCACGTTGATCGCTCCTGTCCCTCCTGCTATTTCGGCCAACAACGATCACTTACTCTTCTTCGTGAGGGCTACCAGAGGAGATGATGTAACAGCTCGCGTTGCAATAATGATACGCCTGCCAGACGGTAACAATAGTCCCAGATGTTATGTTATACTTAAGTGTATCTGATAGACGCCGAAAGATTTGATCCTTAAATTGTTCTCACAGATGCGCCCAACAACCAACAACTTGGTTTCGAGAAGGTCAACTATCTCGGACAACTCAAAAACAACACAACTTCACTTGAGCCAATCATTCTCAGAGAAGGCTATACACCCGACGTAATCTTCAGGTTACATGGAGGTAAACAATCATAGCTCAGTACTGCGAGGCTGTCTCCAAAATATGGATACAACTCACAACTTTGATGACTGAGATTCCTCATTTTGTTTTCAGGCCTGGCGTCCTACTTCAACATATCGACACAAGCCGCGAACGTCACGGTGGCACTGAGGCAACCCATACCTGAAGACTCCGTACCGTCCAACAAGATAATTGTACTAGAGCTGGAAGCGTCGTCGCCGCAAGCCGGGTCCACTTATGCCACCATTATTCTAGAAGTGACTTCCGAGGACGAACCGTCGTTCAATGGACTCGTTTTCGCAGAACCGATATACACTGGAACATACACAATGATCGATGGCTTCTCATTCTCAACACCTGTGTCACTTAGTAAAGGCTACGACAACACTGTCACGTTTGTTTTAGAAGGAGGTGAGTCGTTATTCTAGCCATTTGGATCTCAAGGGAGATGTCAGCGTTAGAACGAAGAAAGCTTAATTCTCCTGTTTTTTTTTTACTTTAGATAGCTCGCAATGGTTCGGTTTGGAGAGAAGCGAAAATTCTGTGACACTCACGTTGATCGCTCCTGTCCCTCCTGCTATTTCGGCCAACAACGATCACTTGCTCTTCTTCGTGAGGGCTACCAGAGGAGATGATGTAACAGCTCGCGTTGCAATAATGATACGCCTGCCAGACGGTAACAATAGTCCCAGATGTTATATTATACTTAAGTGTATCTGATAGACGCCGAAACATTTGATCCTTAAATTGTTCTCACAGATGCGCCCAACAACCAACAACTTGGTTTCGAGAAGGTCAACTATCTCGGACAACTCAAAAACAACACAACTTCACTTGAGCCAATCATTCTCAGAGAAGGCTATACACCCGACGTAATCTTCAGGTTACATGGAGGTAAACAATCATAGCTGAGTACTGCGAGGTTGTCTCCAAAATATGGTTACCACTCACAACTTTGATGACTGAGAATCATCATTTTGCTTTCAGGCCTGGCGTCCTACTTCGACATATCGACACAAGCCGCGAACGTCACGGTGGCACTGAGGCAACCCATACCTGAAGACTCCGTACCCTCCAACAAGATAATTGTGCTAGAGCTGGAAGCGTCGTCACCGCAAGCCGGGTCCACTTATGCCACCATTATTCTAGATGTGACTTCCGAGGACGAACCGTCGTTCAACGGACTCGTTTTCGCAGAACCGATATACACCGGAACATACACATTGCTCGACGGCTTCTCATTCTCAACACCAGTGTCACTTAGTGAAGGCTACGACAATACTGTCGCGTTTGTTTTAGAAGGTGGTGAGTCGTTATTCTAGCCATTTGGATCTCAAGGGAGATGTCAGCGTTAGAAAGAAAAAAGCTTAATTCTTCTGTTTTTTTTACTTTAGATAGCTCGCAATGGTTCGGTTTGGAGAGAAGCGAAAATTCCGTGATACTCACGTTGACCGCTCCTGTCCCTCCTGCTATTACGGCCAACAACGATCACTTGCTCTTCTTCGTGAGGGCTACCAGAGGAGATGATGTAACAGCTCGCGTTGCAATAATGATACGCCTGCCAGACGGTAACAATAGTCCCAGATGTTATGTTATACTTAAGTGTATCTGATAGACGCCGAAACATTTGATCCTTAAATTGTTCTCACAGATGCGCCCAACAACCAACAACTTGGTTTCGAGAAGGTCAACTATCTCGGACAACTCAAAAACAACACAACTTCACTTGAGCCAATCATTCTCAGAGAAGGCTATACACCCGACGTAATCTTCAGGTTACATGGAGGTAAACAATCATAGCTCAGTACTGCGAGGCTGTCTCCAAAATATGGTTACAACTCACAACTTTGATGACTGAGAATCCTCATTTTGTTTTCAGGCCTGGCGTCCTACTTCAACATATCGACACAAGCCGCGAACGTCACGGTGGCACTGAGGCAACCCATACCTGAAGACTCCGTACCGTCCAACAAGATAATTGTGCTAGAGCTGGAAGGGTCGTCGCCGCAAGCCGGGTCCACTTATGCCACCATTATTCTAGAAGTGACTTCCGAGGACGAACCGTCGTTCAACGGACTCGTTTTCGCAGAACCGATATACACCGGAACATACACATTGCTCGACGGCTTCTCATTCTCAACACCAGTGTCACTTAGTGAAGGCTACGACAATACTGTCGCGTTTGTTTTAGAAGGTGGTGAGTCGTTATTCTAGCCATTTGGATCTCAAGGGAGATGTCAGCGTTAGAACGAAGAAAGCTTAATTCTCCTGTTTTTTTTTACTTTAGATAGCTCGCAATGGTTCGGTTTGGAGAGAAGCGAAAATTCTGTGACACTCACGTTGATCGCTCCTGTCCCTCCTGCTATTTCGGCCAACAACGATCACTTGCTCTTCTTCGTGAGGGCTACCAGAGGAAATGATGTAACAGCTCGCGTTGCAATAATGATACGCCTGCCAGACGGTAACAATAGTCCCAGATGTTATGTTATACTTAAGTGTATCTGATAGACGCCGCAACATTTGATCCTTAAATTGTTCTCACAGATGCGCCCAACAACCAACAACTTGGTTTCGAGAAGGTCAACTATCTCGGACAACTCAAAAACAACACAACTTCACTTGAGCCAATCATTCTCAGAGAAGGCTATACACCCGACGTAATCTTCAGGTTACATGGAGGTAAACAATCATAGCTGAGTACTGCGAGGTTGTCTCTCTAATATATGGTTACGACTCACAACTTCGATGACTGAGAATCCTCATTTTGTTTTCAGGCCTGGCGTCCTACTTCGACATATCGACACAAGCCGCGAACGTCACGGTGGCACTGAGGCAACCCATACCTGAAGACTCCGTACCGTCCAACAAGATAATTGTGCTAGAGCTGGAAGCGTCGTCGCCGCAAGTCGGGTCCACTTATGCCACCATTATTCTAGAAGTGACTTCCGAGGACGAACCGTCGTTCAACGGACTCGTTTTCGCAGAACCGATATACACTGGATCATACACATTGCTCGACGGTTTCTCATTCTCAACACCTGTGACACTTAGTGAAGGCTACGACAACACTGTTACGTTTGTTTTAGACGGAGGTGAGACGTTATTCTAGCCATTTGGATCTCAAGGGAGATGTCAGCGTTAGAACGAGAAAAGCTTAATTCTTCTGTTTTTTTTTACTTTAGATAACTCGCAATGGTTCGGTTTGGAGAGAAGCGAAAATTCCGTGACACTCACGTTGATCGCTCCTGTCCCTCCTGCTGTTACGGCCAACAACGATCACTTGCTTTTCTTCGTGAGGGCTACCAGAGGAGATGATGTAACAGCTCGCGTTGCAATAATGATACGCCTGCCAGACGGTAACAATAGTCCCAGATGTTATATTATACTTAAGTGTATCTGATAGACGCCGAAACATTTGATCCTTAAATTGTTCTCACAGATGCGCCCAACAACCAACAACTTGGTTTCGAGAAGGTCAACTATCTCGGACAACTCAAAAACAACACAACTTCACTTGAGCCAATCATTCTCAGAGAAGGCTATACACCCGACGTAATCTTCAGGTTACATGGAGGTAAACAATCATAGCTCAGTACTGCGAGATTGTCTCCAAAATATGGTTACAACTCACAACTTTGATGACTGAGAATCATTATTTTGCTTTCAGGCCTGGCGTCCTACTTCGACATATCGACACAAGCCGCGAACGTCACGGTGGCACTGAGGCAACCCATACCTGAAGACTCTGTACCGTCCAACAAGATAATTGTGCTAGAGCTGGAAGCGTCGTCGCCGCAAATCGGGTCCACTTATGCCACCATTATTCTAGAAGTGACTTCCGAGGACGAACCGTCGTTCAACGCACTCGTTTTCGCAGAACCGATATACACCGGATCATACACATTGCTCGACGGCTTCTCATTCTCAACACCTGTGACACTTAGTGAAGGCTACGACAACACTGTTACGTTTGTTTTAGACGGAGGTGAGACGTTATTCTAGCCATTTGGATCTCAAGGGAGATGTCAGCGTTAGAACGAGAAAAGCTTAATTCTTCTGTTTTTTTTTACTTTAGATAACTCGCAATGGTTCGGTTTGGAGAGAAGCGAAAATTCCGTGACACTCACGTTGATCGCTCCTGTCCCTCCTGCTGTTACGGCCAACAACGATCACTTGCTCTTCTTCGTGAGGGCTACCAGAGGAGATGATGTAACAGCTCGCGTTGCAATAATGATACGCCTGCCAGACGGTAACAATAGTCCCAGATGTTATATTATACTTAAGTGTATCTGATAGACGCCGAAACATTTGATCCTTAAATTGTTCTCACAGATGCGCCCAACAACCAACAACTTGGTTTCGAGAAGGTCAACTATCTCGGACAACTCAAAAACAACACAACTTCACTTGAGCCAATCATTCTCAGAGAAGGCTATACACCCGACGTAATCTTCAGGTTACATGGAGGTAAACAATCATAGCTGAGTACTGCGAGGTTGTCTCTCTAATATATGGTTACGACTCACAACTTCGATGACTGAGAATCCTCATTTTGTTTTCAGGCCTGGCGTCCTACTTCGACATATCGACACAAGCCGCGAACGTCACGGTGGCACTGAGGCAACCCATACCTGAAGACTCCGTACCGTCCAACAAAATAATTGTGCTAGAGCTGGAAGCGTCGTCGCCGCAAGCCGGGTCCACTTATGCCACCATTATTCTAGAAGTGACATCCGATGACGAGCCGTCATTCAACGGACTCGTTTTCGCAGAACCGATATACACCGGAACATACACATTGCTCGATGGCTTATCATTTTCAACACCTGTGTCGCTTAGTGAAGGCTACGACAACACTGTCACGTTTGTTTTAGAAGGAGGTAAGTCATTGTTCTAGCCATTTGGATCTCGAGGGAGATGTCAGCGTAAGGACGAAAAAAGTTAATTATTTTGTTTTTTTTTTTACTTTAGATAACTCGCAATGGTTCGGTTTGGAAAGAAGCGAAAATTCCGTGACACTCACCTTGATCGCTCCTGTCCCTCCTATTGTTACGGCCAACAACGATCACTTGCTCTTCCTTGTGAGGGCTACCAGAGGAGATGATGTGACAGCCCGCGTTGCAATCATGATACGCCTTCCAGAAGGTAACGGCCTTATTGAACGTTAAGTGCATTTATCAAAACTGACATAAGTACACTGTTTTTATTTTTACAAGCTTTTATTTAACTTGCAATGTAAGTATGTTCGGGTGGAATCTTGCAACTCAATTTTGAAGCAGATATCTTTAACCGATTGAGCTAAAATTTTGTATACACGTTCAGTTTGGATGACAATGCATGGTTGACTATGTGACATCATTTTAAATCCAAGATGGCGGCATACAAAAGATGGCGGATCAATTATTTTTAATGCACCTCTACAATATGGGTATCAAATAAACGGTCTTGCTAAGAGTAACTCGAAAAATAATGTGACGTCACTATTTATCCAATATGGCGGACTTCTAAAGCTTGAAAATCAATTTTGAAGTAGATATGTTTAACATTGAGCTGAAATTTTGTATACACACAGTTTGAATGAAAATGCACGGTTAATTGTGTGACGTCATTCTAAATCCAAGATGGCTGCATACCCAATATGGCGGACCAATTATTTTTAATGCACTCCTACAATATGGGTATCAAATAAAAGGTCTTGCTGAGAATAACTTGAAAAATTAAGTGATGTCACTATTAATCCAATATGTCGTACTTCTAAAGCTAAAAATCAATTTTGAAGTAGATATCTTAAACCGATTGAGCTGAAATTCTGTATAGACATTCCGGCAAACGACCTTGCAACAATGATGCGTTGAATGAGATGAACAGACTGAGAAACGTGTCCAGTGTTAACTAAAAATTTAAAAAAAATTTAATGTAAAAAACCCTTTTTAAAAACAAGCTTTTTCCTCTTAATTTTATCTAATTATATGATACATTAGACACGGACCTGAAAAAAACGGACGAAGTGTTGTTGAATCAATAGTGAAGCATGCAATGCAAATGACATCACATTGTTATGTGTGCGTGTTTTAAGGGATGCCATATAAATTATAAATTTGACCATTTTTAGATTCAATACATTCAAATAATGCTATTTTTATATTTACTACTACATGGCTTAGTTTTTGTTAGATTATAAGATGTAACAGTATTACTTTTAAAATAGGTTAAATATAAGGGGTTAAGAATAAGAATGTGAGTTTCTACGTGGCTATAAGTGAATTTAATTCCACTTGCTGTAAAATAACCAAGATATAAATTTTTCATACATTTGTTTCTTAATTTTCGTGTGGCTAAAATACAAAACAGTTTCTTATTTAGCGATGCAAAAATAAAAAATAAAACATTTTCAAGTAATAGTAATAATTACTGCATGTACATATCACTTTTTCAGCGGTAATTGCATATTTTAGCTTCAATTTTCGAAATCATGCATCTTTAATTCTTTACGTTCGATCTCGTTCATCGTTTGGATGACTTACATAATGACAAGAGGAATCCGATCGCTAAGAAAATTTTTCACTTAAAAATGTATTAAGGGCCCATGGCGCGAAAAATAGCAAAAAGGCCGCTGGCGTTTTTGATATTGTACGTTAACGTTCGAGTTAATTGACCGAGAAAAAATAAATTTAAGTTCTTTAATTATGTGTTTACACAATCACCGTCACCATTTTACAAATTTACATACCATTTCTTTAAAAAACAGCATCAATTTTACTTCAAATTTGGGTTACACCCCTAAGCCGTTCGTGATTTTTAGCTTCATTAATTAACCCTATTGTATTTTACTTTAACAAATATATACTAAGCAATAACAATAACAAGGGTAAGCAAAACACTGACACTTATTTTTTTATGGTATTTTTTTAATTTTTTTATCGTATATTGATTTTTATATGAAATTTTTAACATACGATTTTCTAACAAATACTTGGCTCGGGCGCGTCGAAATTCAGTGTGCAATCGAGACTCGAAGTGAGAGCACGTCGCTTTGAGCTCGCTCCCGGCCACGTAATTATTTGTGTATGTATACAACGCGAAGTCCACCGGAGAAGTTGATAACTAACAATTTTATTTTTGTGGCTGCCGTACGAAAAATCTTTATAAACCTTTTTACAAGCTTTTCTTTAGCTTACTCATATGTATGTTCGTCTAATCTTGCGAGTTGAATTTGACCCACTTCCCGGTTTTCGATTAAGCTGAAATTTTGCATGCATAATGTATATATTATGACGACACGGAGCTTACCTGATGCTGGAGCTGAAGGGTGGCCATAGGAACTCCGCAATCAAACAACGCAACCCCATCGAGTTAGGGCTCGTTTGATTCGTATTGACGAATTCTTTGGTCCGGCTACATACGGAGACTGGATCGGCTTAGAGGTAAGAGATCTTGTATTTCATTAGATTGTAGTCCTTAAAATCAGCATAAAATTGGCGAAACGCCGAATAGGTGGCGTCAACTTTAGGCGTCACCAAGTTCGGTTTAGCCCCTTTCCATGCAAAAGTGGTGCTGAGGTCGATTTTACTTAATAAATTATTTTTATCTCAAGTAATCTAGCAATTTGTATGCAGCATGCACAATGCATATGAAGCCTCACAGCCGTATTCGGCTACAGCGACTGCCATCGACTCCAGTCAAGTGGAAGAGCTAGGCTGGTCAGCTCTCTGGTGTGCTCTTAAATGGCTTATGTAGCCTATTTTGGCAGTAAACGTGCGTCCACACAGAGCACGTCAGCACACCATCGACAAAGTTGTAAGTAATGGCGGCAGGTGGCTGGGACTTGAGTTCGTCCCTTATCCGGTCTAAATCGGATCTGCGTTTTTGCTCAAATTCGAAAACCTTCCTTTGAACAAGGCTTCACCACTCAGCACGCTGAGATGCCCATTTCTCCCACTGCGTCGGCTCTATATCACATGTTTTCAGATGTCTTTTCAGAACATCTTTGTACCTCAAGTACTGGCCACCACGTTTTCGCTTACCATGTTGGAGTTCTGAAAAGAAGATACGCTTTGCCACTCGCTCGCCGTGATACATGCCCGCACCACCCAAGTTGTCGCCGCATGAGATAAGCCTCAATGCCACCCACATTAGCTCGTTGCAGCACTTCGGTGTTCCACACGCGATCGGACCATTTGACGTTAATGATATGTCGGAGACATTTGAGGTGGAAACGGTCGAGAGTACGTATATGGTGACGGTACAAGCTCCACGTCTCGGCGGAGTACAGGAGATTAGGCAACACTATTGCCATGTACACGGAGATTTTCGTCGTCAGCTTTAAGTCATGCGAGCAGAAGACCTTACGACTTAACTTCCTGAATGCTGCAGCAGCGGCACCGATTCTGCTATTAATCTCCGAGTCAAGATCACACTTGGATGTAACCGTGCTCCCCAGATACCGAAATTTCCTGACCTGTTTCAGCACATTCTCGCCGAGTTTTACAGTCAGGTCTTCATGATAGAGTGAGTCTGAAGACATCACTTCTGTCTTCTTCACTTGACCTTAAGGCCAAACTTGAGGCAAGACTCGGCGAAGACAGACACAAGACGCTGCAGGCCGTCTGGAGATTCTGCAACGAAGCATAAATCATCCGCGTACATTATTTCTGTAACTAAAGCGTACGACACTTTGGTTCGGGCTCGTACCCTGCTCAGGTTAAATAGCTTACCATCTGTCCGGAAGCGGATGTGAACTCCTCCTGACACAGTTTGCGTAACTTCACGAATAACAACTGCAAAGTACAATGCGAAAAATTTTGGTGCCAAAACGCACCCTTGCTTCACTCCACCGGTAACCGGAAAGAAGCCGGATTGTTCAGCATCGACCGCAACACAGCATCTCATGTCGTCAAATAGGGACCTAACTAACTAGCTTGTTCCATAATATACAGTGCCAGTACCACAGAACACAGAAAGAGGTTGTGTTCTGTGGCCAATACGCATAGGGACTAATCTTGCATAGATTGGAATAAGTATGCTTTGTTTATAATAATAAAGATCATTTCAGTTCGGTTTAGCCCCTTTCCATGCAAAAGTGACGCTGAGGTCGATTTTACTTAATAAATTATTTTTATCTCAAGTAATCTAGCAATTTGTATGCAGCATGCAACATGCAGCTTCGCTCGCTCCGCTGTTTATGGTCACAATACTTTTTCCTTTTTTTGGGCGGGAGAATCTCTTATTCGACGAGGAACTGAAAAGCTGACAAGGTCGCCCCTTGGATATGCCATTAGACTCGGGTATAAACCTCATACCCGAGTAAACCACCCTCCAGTAACTTCCACCCCTATGGAGGCACGTTCGGGATCGGACTAGCCATTCCCCGAACGACGATCACAATACCTTTATTTTTAAGGCAGGGGAATCTTCTTACGTTTCAACAAGGGGCTGAAAGCTGACAAGGCCGCCCCAAGGATATTTTATTTTATGGTATAGGGGGCAAACGAGCAGACGTATCACCTGATGGTAAGTGATTACCGTCACCCATGGACACCCGCAACCCCAGAGGAGTTACAAGTGCGTTGCCGGCCTTTGAGGAAGGAGTACGCTCTTTTTTTGAAAGTTTGAAGGTCGTATCGGTCCGGAAATACCGCAGGCGACTATTCGTTCCAAAGTTTGACTGTGCGAGGCAGGACCAGGAAGCTTCGGGAGAATCGCACAGTTGTGGAATGCCAACCATCTAAGTGATGGGAATGGATTTTTGTCGCGTGGAACGATGGCGGAATGAGGCGGCAGGTATAAGTCCGAACAATTCCTCGGATTTGTCATTGGACTCGGGTATAAGCCCCATACCTGACTAAACCACCCTCCAGCAACTTCTACCCCCATAGAGGCACAATCGGGATCGGCGTTAGCCATTCCCTGGGTGCAATATCTATCCTAACCTCACCGCTTCGAGTTTTATCCCATAACTTTTTTTCTTGTTTTATTATGTGTTGTTCTTTAAGTAGAAAAAGTACAAAAAAGGAAACACGGCCTTGTATTTAACAATTCGCAAAAAATAATAATACTTGCTAATTTATACTATACTTTGAAATAAACAGCCATTTTTCATTTGTGTAATCTTACACTAATAAAGTTTACATATCATTTCATATATTATTATTTACCACTTATTTCTCTAAACTATATCTTATAAACTCTTGTCAGGCGTAGGTAAGTGATGAAGTATAGACCGAAACCAGGACGCACGTATTCACGCTGCGAACTGTACACGAGCAGTACGCAAAATTTGTGTATATGTCACCGTCAAATCGTATTGAGTGGCTGTATAGAAAGTTGGAACATGGTTCAATATAAATGTGAAAATATAACTAGTCTGTTTTATATAATTTGACAGCTGTCAGTTGAAAACGATTATCCCTGTGCTGAAAAGTATTACTTTCAACCCGCTCCTCAAGCAACAGACCTAGTTTCCCAATATGAGTAATGGGAAAATAATTTTATACTACACCCTATTATTCCCTCAAAAGTGAAAAAGAAAGTTAGTCTTTTCTACAACCTAAATAAGCGGGAGCAAAAGTTATACTAAATTCCATTTCTAACCTGTTAGAGCCTGCGTGGGGCGAGGGAACTTAATTCCAGGCAGTTTTCTGAATTGTTATAATGCCATTCCTTGCTCTTTGTATAATGAGTAAAAGAAAGGCACTGATAGCAATTCAGACAACTGGCGGGAATTAAGACGTCATAATATACCCCCAGTGCTGAGTTTTGCCGCGCTGCAAGGTAGCTATATGATCTCAGATCTCTGTGTAGTGTATATGGGTAGGTTGCGGCTTGGTAGGGTAGGTATGTACCTAACATAATATTGTATACATATTTACACTTTCAGGTGTTCAAATTGAGCCATCAGCAGAATTCAATAAAGTGTTATATCAAGGAAGAATCGTCGGCAGACTCGTGCAACATGAAATTATTACTCTAGACGGCTTTGATGGATCACAAGTAAATATATCTGGAGGTAATGATTTGTTTATTAAAATAATAACTACAGTCCTAAAATCATAAATAGAAATTAATATAAAAGTATAGAAGGTAAGTAGAGACAAATTAGTTGTTTCTTCATTTTTAGGATTATAAATACACCAGCCTTCCTAGCGCGGCTTCGCCCGCGTGGGTAACTCAATATTGTCTGTTTTACTTTTTTTGTGCTATAGATCATGTTGTATATCGTATGTATGATGTTCTATCTATATCCTCCAGATTATATGAAATTTTCGAAAAAGCTTGTCCAATAATTGTTAAACAATAGAGTGGTCGTTTTCATACGTTTTAAATCAAGAAATAACAGATTTCTCAAGTTAATTTTCATTCATGTTATCCCCATTTTGTCTCCTTCAAGGATGGGGTCGAATAGTTCATTTTCTATCTTTCTGAGTAATCAAATGCCTTATTACCTTTCATATTAGTAAATTCAAAAATGACAATACAAACTGAGAGGCAATCGCACTATTTACGAACGATTGAACCAAAACCAAAACGTTACCGTTCCCATGTTTTGACATCTGACTGCTGTCAAGGTGTTGTCAAAATGTATGGGAACGCAAACGTTTCTGATTTGGTTGAAACGTTATAAATAGTGCGATTGCCCCTCTGATCTCTATTATTACCAAATAGGGAAACATTCAATTGGCAATAAAAAACATGTATTTCTCAAATAATCCGTTAACCCCGAATCCCAGATTTAACTTTTGACCCTTCCCCTCCCCTCTCACTCAACTGGAATACATCATTATTCCAAAAATATTGCAATATATAATTTTTAGATGGACATAGTCTTCATACCTTTATTATAAGCTAATTGTCATTATTTTCATTTGTTCACATTCTCCCCCTATCCTACCTCTCAGTGGAGGAAGGAGTCTAACAATAAAACATTTTACTATTTTACTGGGTAATCTTAAGTAAGCGCTTGCCCACGTACATTTAATCGTGAAAATAGGCATGTTAGCCTATGATTTCATAAAGAAAAATTGTTCTAACATTTTTTCTAACTACACTCTTTTATGAGGGTCGCTCCGTCTCAGCAAAAGATTATACTCTCTAAACATTTTATTCGAAAAATATTGTATTCGCAGTACCTATATTATAATCTCACAATATTCCTACAGGTACAGTCGTCTACGCTGTTTCATTAATCGACTCTTTTGTAGCTTACACTAAAAATTAAAAGTACAAATGGTAACAGTTCTAACTATACACGTCACGTGATCAAAACTTTGTAAAATACACATACTTAATATTCTTAGTATTTTTATCGATGTGGAATATTACTGCGAACCATGGCCCAAGAAGGCATGGTCCAGGAATATGTCTACCTCGGGCAGAAGGTTGGCGTCCATGATAGAATGTTGAATCGGTAGCTTAACATCCTGGCGTGGGCACTAGACCATATTGGGTAAGGCGAGGCTCATCCGGCCCCCCCACTAAATATAGGTCTACGACAGGAGGTTTTACTTGGACTGATAAGCGTTACGGAAGCTTCATCTCGCCTTCTCGTCATCCATCCCACAAAACTTGAAGACATAAGTAATCTGTGCGTCATACCTACAAAGGGGCTAGTTCACAAGCTAAAAGCCGTTCAGCGAGCTATGTAAAAAGCTATGCTTAAATTTTTTCTGTCAGAATAAATTCTAAATGAAGCTATCTGATACAGAACCAGTCACCGACATAGCATTGAAAAAAAATAAGCAAGCTGAAATGGCAATCTTTTATTATTATTTTGTTTAAAAATTTTTTCATATGTCAGTGGCCAAAGTCACAAATAATATAAAAAAGGACTTTTCTTTTTTCAGAGTACAGCGTCTTATTCAAGGCAAATTATAATGATAGTCAAGTACTTGTGGAATACATTGGAACAGTTGTATTGCCAGCTGATGTTCAGTATGTGATCCTGGAACTCTGGGCAGACAGTGCTCGCTCTGTATTGTCTCTAGAGGTTAATAATGATACTAGTGAGTAATGACAAGCTTCCATTAGTACTTTATAGCTTATAGCAAAGAATTCAAATACCATGTTTATCTATTCTTCCTCAACTTTTAGTTTTCATTTTGCCGTTTCCTAGTTAATAAATAATAATAATTGTATTGATGTTGGTAGTAGCAGAACAACAGTAAAAATATGAGCTTGTATCCATGATCTCTTGCAATCATAAAATAGAAGTAATCGTCTAATAAAATCTGAACAGAACCACCGGAGCTGCCGAATCTGTCGTTCAGTGCTGATTCGTACGTGATCAGAGTGAATATTGGACAATCTGGACTAGTCGGCCGCGTGGAGGCCACGGCTGACAATGGCGAGAGCATTGTGTATTCGCTAAATATAGACAATGGTAAGAAATTTGCTTACTAGGTTAGCAATTGTCAATGTGATATTTTATCAGAAAGTAACAATAGATTTAAATATTTTTTCTATCCTACTTACACTTAACCGAAAACTTAATATGTTGCAATTATTTTTACAGACAAGATAACTTTCAAAACAACTAAACATATCTTACTGTTAACTCTCATATACTCGTAGAGTACCACCTCTATATTATATCTCTTTATGAGCGTTAACAAACCTTTTATATATTTAGACCCTCACATATCTTCAAAGTGTCCTGTTTAAAATGTTTTAAAGTTACTCAAAATGTAAATGTTACTCAACTAAATCATAATTTTAGCTTTTGAAACGTTAATTTCAAAATGGGGTCACGAAAATTAATAATATCAGTGCTGTTGATTACATTATTGCTTCAACAATTCCAGAACACCTACAATCGAGACTATCGATTAACAGCGGCGGTGAACTGCAATTGTTTGCTCCGGCTGATACTGGCTCTTACACTTTCCAAGTTGTGGCTAAGACCATTATCTCTCAAGTTGAAAGTACTGCTACGGTATGAAAGCCCATCATCAAAAGCTTTAGTTTGAGTTAATTAAGGTTCAGTATATCGAACAAGTTATATTTTAGCTGGTTCGTAAGCGTAATATAATTTATAAATATTTTGTTTTTAAAATGAAGTCACTATCTTTACATTGTGAAAGTTACAATAATCATAACCTATTATAAGAAAGAAAATTAAATACATCGACTCATCCGTTATTGTTCACGCGTTTCCAGTTTGAAATTTTTTACCTATGTTGGGGGGTTTCTTGAAAATCACACCATTATGTTTATTCTACTATATTAACTCAGGTAAATAGGTACATCATTAGCATATAACTAAACTGACTTTCTGGATATTTTATAGGTTTATCTAACAGTGATGGCCATTTCACCATCTGAAGATGATATAGTCACGGCACCACTTGTCGTCATTGACAGAGACGAAGAAGAACCACACAACAATCTATTAGTACTTGATCCCGAGCAACATAAGGGTTGTAAATATAGCCTCGCTAATCGGTGGCCTGAAACTCAAAAATGGTTATATGTCAACGATACTGGGTTGCACACCCTTGCAATCGATAGGGAAGACCCGTCAATTGCTTTCATGGCTCTATCGCAAGTACAGGTTGAATTGACCTTGCACTGTGATAGCGATTCGATAAGAAGTAAAAGATCTACAGAAACAAGACTTGACTGGCTAGGACCATACGATTACGGCACGAATAAATGGATCCTTGCAAACACAACTGAATACAATCGAAGAAAAACAATCGTTAATCTTATTGTCAATGATATCAATGATAATTATCCAATTTTTATTGGAAAGGAGCATGAACCAATTGTAGTTGGGTATCCAGAACCTGATCTTCAAGCAATTGTCCTCCCGAGATCCCTTGTTGAATTACACGTAAGTTTTTACAAAAAAAAATTATAAAATGCCGCTAGCATACCTTCGCCTCGGAACTGTAGCAGCGAAACCACTGAACGATATTCCCACGTTGTCATTTGTACGGCGCGCGAGATCTGGCGAACTTGCCTGCTCTAACGCGGATATTTAATTAAGGCGCTGTATCAGTCGCCCGCGGATCCGCTCGAGCTGATCAGACGCCGACTACATCTCCGCTTTCGATTCGCCGTTTTGATTGTTCCTAACTATGCGTCGCGGTTTGGCTTTGTTAGTTTCGCGGTGGAGGTGTGCTACCGGCATTAAACCCCTGATTTCTATAAAATTGCTCATATAAGTAATTGTAAAAGCTCAAGTTTTTACGGGTCTTATTACTAGTAGTTTCATAGTGTAGCTGGAATCAGCTGCATTTCGCAATTTTTATAGCTTTTCTTAGGTCGTGTTTTCGATACCCCTACATGGCATCTAAAATACAATGTACCTAATTTTTCTTTTAAAGCATTTATTTATTGATACTGATTAAAGTTGGATTGTTTTATTTCCTAAAGGCAACAGATGCTGATGTAGGTGAAAATGCAGCTTTGAAGTATTGGAGCTCGGAAACTCAATTAGCAGTATCAGCTAGAACAGGTTTTGTCCATGTAAAAAATGGAACAGATCTAAGTGATGGCATGTTGTTAACTGTTTTTGCCACTGATCGTAATGGACAAGGTCTCAGTGGAAATATAACTCTCACGGTAATTATTGCTATTATACTCGTACAATTACAGCATTATTTAAATAACTATCTACATGCACCTTTCTTACTCATAACTACTAAAATTGTTTATTTGAAAAAAAAAATATTTTTGTAATTAACAAATTATCTAACGCATGTTTCAATGTTCGTATTACTCAACACGTATGCATAGGTACTAATTCATTACATCCTGACGAATAGCCCTCGTCAGGTATGACAACGGCAGAAAAAATTATTCTATAGTCAAGTCATGAATATTAATAATATGTATTATAAAAATGTATATAATTGTAAAATGTATACCTCAATAAAAGCATCAATGGCGTAGTAGGTATAATACATTTACATACAATTTATATGAATTTGCTATAAAACGATCATATCAAACGTTCGCTTTTTTTTCAGGTAAAACTATTAAGTAGATCAAATATAGCTGTGATTATCATTCGTGGTGCTTTCTTGGAAGATGAAACAGAAATTCTGAATAACCTAAGCACGCTCGTTGGCTATGAAGTAAAGGCCTTAAGGTCCATAGTAGTATCACATTCAGGTGTAAAGGATGAACCAAACAAAAATAAGAGGGATGTTGAAAATTCTACCGGACCATCACTACAAATATATGTTTATGGACTGGTTGATCGAGAACCGATTTCTGTTGACAAGATTTCTGCGTAGGTTTTAAAATAATATAATTAGTATTTAGTAAAACATAATAAGTGTGTATATTACATCGTTTAAAACAAGTTTTATCTATTATATAAACATTATATTTTTTTTTCAGAGATATTAGTAATAATATAAACGATATACCAATTGATATAGTAAGGATTTTGTCGATAGAAGATCACTTAAAGGAATTAGCAATATGTGAGAATTATACAGGACTATTAGCGGCTACAATAGTACTGAGTATTCTGCTATTCATAATAATTGTTGTCGCGATTTTATGGTATATTTTAATTAAGTAAGTGACTGTTACTTAACTCTCTTATATATTTAAATTATTATTCATTTTTTGTGATTTATTAATATAATTTCAACGTTTTGTAGAGTACGAAAAAATAACTATGAAAATTTTAGTGATTCTAATAGCATAATATCTGGCAATGATACCTTAAAACATGAAACGAATCCGGGTAGCCTTGTGAGACCACCAGATAACCTTACAAGACCAAGGCTAAATATTGAAGAATTGAAAAGAAGTGAAAAAAGACTTCAAGATATGTTGAACGCTCCAATAGAACCAGTAACTGTTCCACCTAGTACGTCATCAAAGAAATCTGAAATGGTCATCCCTATTTCCGATCCTATAATGCCGATCGTTATACAAGATAAGTTAAAGGACGTAGAAGAATCAGACGATGATGAATTTGGAGAAAGTCAAAAAAATGGAAGGAAATCAGTTGTAACATTTAACGAAAACGTTGAAAAAATTATACACATGCAAGACAGTCCACAGGTTGATAAAGATGAGCCAGAATACGAAGTATATAAATTGTAACCAAATGAAAATTTACACGAATTGTCCAATATGCATTGAAAATTTAATACTCATTTTTAATAAACAATTAATATATTCGGTACCTAATTTATGTGTAAAATAAATTAAGACTTTTTTAATTACTCAGTTGATACTTATTTTTTAATTATTCACTCGAAGCAACACGAGCGACTTTTTCGTATCTGTGTTTTTTGGTGGTTGAGAAACTCCACGAGTGCAGTTTTTTTGTTTGGTTAGGTTAATTGCCTTTCCAATTTCCATTGAAATCCTTTGAGATAACTGTTCTGAAGTGCACTGAACCACTACATCCGGATATTTCCTTGTCTGCTACCCGACGTAGGTTAACGTAGGCTCTATACAGACGAACTGCATTTTCACTACACTCTGACTGCCAAATTGCAGTTTAGATTCAGTAAGCACGACTGCAAATGAAATTCTTTAAATTAGGACCTCTTTCTTTAGGAAATTCTTTAAATTACATAATAAGGACCTATAATATTACATTAAAAATTAAGTAATTATCACCACGGTTTACTCTGTGCGTAAATTTTAATATATTTGAAATTTAGAACCACTAAAAGACACGTAGTTATAAAAAAATATGAGATAATATGTGGGTACGGGAGCTGTTAAGCAAACATCACTTAACAAATTTTAATTTTAAGCATAAAAACCAGTCTTCTAAAGGCTAAATAGAATGTTGCTTAATGTTATGTTACTTAGTATACTCCTAGTTGTATTAATTTAGGTATTCAGAAAAAAGCTCTGCTCAAACAATAACAATAATGTAACAAGTTCGAGATTTCTAATGTTCTGCACAAAGCAACTGATTTTGACGTGATCGTCCGATAGATTATGTTGAATTGTAACAAGGAGAGTTGAAGGGTAAATGTCTTTATAACAGAAGACCTCATACCATCCCATTAGATGAGTAGAAATTTAACCATAGGTATTCTAAACTCTCTCTATACCAGTATTTATGACACCTGCAATGATGTAAAGGTATCAGCTGACGGACTATACACTGCCGAAGCCCAAACCTACAACAACGGACAAATAATTTAATTTTTGACACCGTGTTATTGGTACTAACTAGGTGGCGTTTTATTGCAATTTCTTGTGATAATCTGCAGTACTGTCTCCACAGTAACGAAAATTGGCCACATTATTTTAAGTGGTAGATGAACCAAATAGATGCTATTGCCTACCGGAGTGGTAATCGCCAGGTGCAAGTACCTACCAGTGGCGAGTTCATAATATCCAAAACGTAGTAAAACGAAGCCGATATGTTTTACCTGAGACGTTATAATGGCAAATCTACACATTGTGGAATATGCAGATAAAATTACTTGCAGGCGTCGCTTAACCAGCAGAGATTTTATGAAGTACGTAATATATCTAATGTGTAATTTAGAGAGTAGAGGGAAACGCAGTTATAGACTTGTCTGCGCAGGTGCCTTTAAATTACCTTTTTCTGCCGCCAAGAAGCGGTGTTTGCATTGCTGTCTTCCAGCTTGATGGCTAAGACAGGTAGTGCAATGATTGGGTAGGTACTTTGACTTGACATCTTATGTCACAAGTTGACAACGTGCAACGAGGTGGTCCCACTAGTAGGACAAATTAGTAGGACCACGAGGAAACAGCCGTCCTTTAACAAAGCTGCAGGAATCACATATAGGTGACTGTAGTTTCTTTCTGCTTATTTGCTTTCTTAGTTGTATAAAAAAGAATACTTTCAACAAGTAGGTACACTATTTATGTCAAGCAAAACCTATTACTCCTAACGAAAAAACAAAATAAATAGGTACTTATTTGAGGGTGTGATATATTATATGATAAGTTACGACTGGCCCTAACAAATTTCCGTCGTCTAATTTGCACCATCAATAGTGCAACCGAAACTACTATTTATCTCATTTGCACCATTATATTAAAGTAACTTTTGCCCGCGACTTTACTGCTTGGAGTTAGTAATTTGGGTATCGTAGTTTTTATCCAATCTACAAGTATCCTTCCCCACAACTCAAACTCTGCCCATACCAAATTTCATCTCTAAATCAATTCAGTGGTTATTGATTTCCAATACATACAAACATCCCCCCCCCCCCCCCCCATTCATCCCATTAAAGGATGTTTTCTGCTATAAAATCTATCCTGTGTCCTTTCCCGCGACTCAAACTATCTCTACCAAATTTCATCGAAATCGGTTCAGCGGTTTAAGCGTGAGGAAGTTACAGATAGACAGTCAGACACACTTTCGCCTTTATAATATTAATAAAATAATAAAATAAAATAAATAAATAGCTGCTGCCCGCTGATTCGTCTGCATTCCCTGTGGAACTCATTAAAATTCGGGATAATAGTAGCCTATATCCTTTCCCGGGACTCAAAACTATCTCTATACCAAATTTAATCTCAATCGCTTCAGCGGTGTAGGTAACAGATGGGACAGACAGACACACTTTCGCATTTATAATAATAAAAAACTAGCTGTGCCCGCGAACTATGTTTCGCCTTAAAAGTTCAAAGAAAAAACTGTAAATCTACTTTCCCGCGGGAACTACCTACTTTTCCGGGATAATAAGTAGCCTATATGTTAACCCCTGTCGTAATCCGTCTACCTATAAAATTTCATCCAAATCCATTCAGTAATTTTTGCGTGAAAGAGTAACAAACATCCGCCTTTATTATTTGGTTGGCGACATGAATCATATTTTAATTAACTGCAGCGACAGTCGCATAACGGACAGCAGGTTAGCTATCGCTAGATCATCTAGAAGGTTAGTTGATACGTGACATCTGAAGACGTGATGAAGTCTAGTTAGCCGCTAAACAAAAGCCTTAACATAATGTTTACATGATAATTATGACAGAACGGGCCAAGTTCCGCCCTACAAGGCAAGCTTCACCGTTAACTAAATCTTGTGTGTTATCTCAGGTCTATAAGCAAATTGTGTTAAGACATTGTTTAGTAGACAATGTTGGGTATTATGTACATTATGAATCACTAACCCAAAGTTCATTTCGCAGCGCTGTCAGTTTTAGTTTTAAAAGTTTATATTAATATGATGTATTTTAATAGATAACCAACTGCCCAATAATCTAATGTTTGAAACAAATAAAAAATTCACAACTTAAATTCATAGGTTGTAGAATGGTAGAAGTTAAAAGGGAATATTTATCAATATACAATATCAATACATGTACTTTAATCAAGGAAAATGTTCAATTTATAAGTCATCATAGGTGGACTACGCAGGTGAACCACGGGCAATAACCCAGCAGTGGACTAGTTGAGTGGTTGGGAATATTTATTCCTCACTAACCAATTGGGTGAACGAGTCAGGTCGGTCGGTTTAGGACATCCCGTCGGGTATCGCACATATTTATGCTACATTCATAACAGTCATTGAAATTTTAAAAAACCGGCAAAGTGCAAGTCATACTCGCGCACGAAGGGTTCCGTACCATTGACTAGATAAATTAACATTGGAGTTGAAAAATATGTTCTTCCCATTGATTTATTACCAAACGTTTGGTAGTAAATCAATGGTTCTCCCACACATTCCACCTGCAAATGTAAGTTGGTACGCACAATATTGACTGATTTACCATGTTATTTTAATATCATGGACTTCTTATAGGTTTTCCTATAATCTATAAGTAGAAAACTAATTTCTGTATTTTTTCAAAATTTTAGGTTCAGTAGTTTCCGAGAAAAGGGGGGTAGGGGGGAATGGTCAATTTTCGTCTATTTTCTTGAATAACTTGGAAACTGTTTATTTTAAAATTTCCAAAAAAATACATTTAAGATCTTCACAACAAGACCTTTCATTTGATATGTCACACGATGCAGTTTTCAAAAAAAAAAATTCCACCTTCCCCCCAAAAATTACCTCCCATATACAGATTTCATCTATTTACGTCACACCTCTGCGTTTGGGTCACAGAAATTGATATGTGTATCAAAGGACAATGTCGAAAATCGCCCCATGACCAACAAAGATTTGATTTACGTCATAATTATATGCATATTTTGTAACACTCATAAATAATATATGTTTTCGACGGACAAATCAAAAATATATAAAAGTACTTTCAGAAACAAAACCAAATGAAGTAAAATAAACTAATGGTTATTGTTACGTTTGCTCAATTTTGTGTAGGTATGGACATTTATTTATTTGTATAAATTATGTTTTTCATAACTTCTTTCACAATTTACAACGAAAATTAAATTAAAACATAAATCAATTGACGACTCACGCGCTGCCGCTTGTTAGTTCATTGTGTTTTAACTTGCTTTATAATTTAGAGAATTTTTGTTGTTTACTAAGTGGCTATAATAACGTTCTTTGATGTACAATAATTATTATTTTAATAATTGTATAGGTATGGTCAATTCTCGGCCCCATCCTATATGTTTTGTACAGTGCAGATATTGTAGAAGGAATAGTGAATTGCAATCATCACCTATACGCTGATGATATGCAATTGTACTTGCAGTTTGCTCCATCAGACGGTACTGATGCTATTTCAAAAATCAACAGCGACATCGCACACATATCAGCCTGGTGTAAGGCAAATTGTCTCATCCTGAACCCAACCAAGTCGAAACTCATGTTGCTAGGCACTAAGAAAAATATCCACAAGTTTAAAAACAATAGTAATAATTTTACAATAAGTATTAATGGAGAAGTCGTCGAGCAAGTGGAATGTGTAAAAAATCTGGGACTTGTCTTCGATAACCACCTTAAGTTTGAAAGTCATATTTTGGAATGTGCTCGTAATTGCTTTTATCGACTCAAACTTTTATATAAGATAAGACCTTACTTGTCTGAAAGTCTTCGGATTAAATTGTGTGAGTCTCTGATTCTCTCAAAATTCAACTATTGTGATGTAGTCTACGGTCCTTGCATCCTATCCAGGACAGCTAAACTCATTCAACGTGTTCAGAACGCCTGTGCTAGATTTAGCTTCCATATTCCACCTCGAACACATATAACACCTTTTCATAATGAGGCAAATATACTCAGAATGGAAGCGCGTAGAAGACTTCATCTGGCGACACTATTATTTGGAATCATTAAAACAGGGAAGCCAGAGTATCTTCACATCAAATTGGCGTGGTCGCAAACCTGTCGAGGTCTTGGAAAAAGAGCGTGCACTCCTATTTTCTCTACTCCTCAGCATCGCACCGCTGCTTTTCGAGGATCTTTCAAATTTGCCGCCTCTCGGTGTTGGAACGATCTCCCACCGCCTCTGCGCGATCTAAAAACCAAATCTTCATTTAAAATAAATTTAAAAAAGTATTTACTTGTACTACAAAAATCCATAAATGACTTTTAATCACCCTGGCAATCAACACGTGTTTCAGCACGGGGTGGAGACGTGGAGACTGACATCGACAGCGATTCGTGACAAAAATGCAAAAAACCATTGACACTTTTGAAATTTTAATGACAAATAGAAATTTCGATTCATTGTACATATATTTAATCCTAGAAAAGGCTTTACGTGGCATATTATTATTATTATTATTATTTTAATACACTTCACAATCATGTTCGTTTCGTTTAATTTTGTTTTTTTGTTTATCGCAGACGACTTAATAATCTACATCTACAATATTATAGTTTACCGTTCGAGCACCACAGATGAATGACTATGTAAGCACACATAACATAGATTATATTTGTACCTGGTTTGTTTTTTTGTAATTTTTTTTATTATATTTCATTTATTTTTATCTTGCACGGCGAGTGCAAATGCACGAAAAGAAATGAATTTGTTCTTGTTATTTTTTTGTAGTGTGTATCATACCTATGTGTTAGTATTAGAATAAATATGTTTACGTCACATACACCCAAGGCCTTACCATAATACCAGCGCTTCTGTGACTACCTTAGGTGTCGCAGAAGCTTTTTGCTGAAGTATGGTCCTTGTTGACTACACTAACTACCTATTACTGTTTAATTTAAAGATGTACAAAAGAGTTGTGTTGTGTGTATGTCAATAAAATTCTTTCTTTCTTTCTTTTTTTCTTTGTATGGACTATGTGTATTGCTTTAACGAAATAGTGTTACTTCAACTAACCTCAAAAACTTGATTCATTTTGATGCATAATTCGATTTCGAAGCTTGTCCGTAGTAATTGATGTGGACGTACAGTATTTACTAATGTCCAATTATACGAAAAGCATTTTTTCACTGCTGTTGGTATTGGGGCGAACAATGTATGGAGGCAGAGCAATGTCCTTTCAACTTAATCAGTCTAGTAGATTCGGAGATAAATGACTGTGCCGACAAACAGACGGACACACGAGTGATCCTATAAGGGTTCCATTTTTTTATTCGGACGTACGGAACCCTAAAAAACGTATACAATATCCGTAGGTACAAGTTCCGTGTCACTATTATTGGCTGCATAGAACCTTATAAAAAGAAAAAATTAAACAAAAGTCGTATAACTTCCCCAAAAACTAAATTTTAAACCGGGTTCAAAGGAGGAAACTGCGGATTTGATAAACAGCGCTAATCTTCTGTTACAATCGGTGTAGTAGGTAAATACCGCTAACAGAATCGCTCATCATTCCAACCTGGCACAATAATATTTGTTCAAACAAATTAGGGCAAATATTTGTTCAAACATTCCGACAAACAAAGAACTTTTTTTACTTTTCAAATGATTTTAAGACATTATCTCACAATTACAAATTTTTTACCCTACGTTTTAAATTTATAAGTTACAAAACCAAAATAAGCAAACATACAAAACTCAAAATTACGCTATTAACCATATTATTGCTATATAAAAAAAAAAACAAATTTTGTATTCGTTTTCTTACATTCAGCTCACGGTGAACAAAATACTAATTTTATACATATAAAGCAACTTTTGTTTAACCTATGAGTCAGGAAACAAACAGATCCCCTTCAAGTAACTGTATTTTTCCCGTTATATTAATGTCGCTGTGTATGGTTTTCCTACTAAGAAAAGCTTTCATCTGCATCATTATGAATAATGTATTCAAAACATTGTCCTGATTTACTTCATCCTACGTTTCCTTTGACATCTTTGTTTTCTAATCAAGCAGTCGTTTTTATGTTATTCCTACGTAGAGATGACACGTTTACTCTAATAGACTACAATTATCAACACACTATTTGCAAGAGATAAAACGTGAAACTACAGATTTTTATGTCTAATCATTCTCGAACACAAATATAAAAATTTATTATTATTTTCAAATTTAGAAATATAGAAACAAGAAATAAATTTTGTATATACTCGTAGATACGCTTATTATTAGAATACACTTCTGACAGCGGCTTTACTCGCGTGGACTACTCGATTTTAGTTGTTTATTTTTTTATTGTCTTTCTTGTGAAAATCTCTTTTTTAAAATTGAGAAATAATATTGTAGTCAAATTTTCATAGTTCTACATCTAAAATGATAATAGTTATTTGTTATACATGAGTGCAAAGTTGCTTTTTAACCGCGTGCTCAATTTTGATGACCCAGCAAGCGAAGGATTAAAAAATTAGAATCCTGAGCGTTAGCGAGGGAATCAAAAGAGCGGGGACCTTTCATTAGGCATAATGTTGTTTGTCATAAAGACGCTTGGCATAAATCACTAAGCATAATAATCGAAAAGCATAACATTAACGTCACATAATTATTTCATTGCATAATTTGTATAAGGCACAATTATCCAAAGGCATAATTTTATGAAGCATAATTAATGAAATCCCTAATTTCTTATGACATAATATTGGTAGTCCTAAAATGTGTTGTTATAATTTTAAGTGTCATAATTAATGATATCTCTAATATTCTGGGGCATTTATTTATAATTAGAAATGATGTTATTTTAAAGGATATAATGTTTACTCTGTTTTACTTAACTTTTTATAATAACATTTCATATATTATTTTATTCAAATATGATACTCGAATCTTCTATATTTTCATTTAATATAATTTTTGCATAGTATATATATTGATTTTTTTATTTCAAAAAGTAATTCATTCATGCTACTAGTGACAGAAACGAATCGCGGCAAAACCGACTCCACGTAGTCTTGTTTGTCCTACCCCTAGAGTGTTATTCAAAACCGCGTAGGCGCGGAGGGGTGAGGCGGCCCGCGAGCTGAGGAGCAGGTGGTTTTAACGCTGAAACCAATCTGCGACGATAAGCTCGCGTGGGACCGCCGGAGCCCCGCAGCGTCGGAGCCGTGACAGAAACCATGCATGTGCATGCTTGCTTGCGTGGTACATGCTTGCTTGCATTGTGCATACTTGCTTGCATGTTGCATGTTTGCTTGCACGTTGCATGCTTGCTTGCATATGATACATTGCTGCATGCTTGCTTGCATGTTGCATGCATGCTTGCATGCATACTGCATGATACATTGCAGCATGCTTGCTTGCATGCATACTGCATGATACATTGCTGCATGCTTGCGCGCAAGTTTATGCCTAGAGAAATCCTGCGTAATCGTATTGTTCGTTGTGATTAATATGCTAAGCATTATTTATGCTTTGAAAAATTATGCGTCAAGTTGTTCTGTGTTTCGAGTTTATGGGTTTTAATACTTATGACAAATGATTTTCTGCCACACAATATTATGCTTATTACCATTCTGCTTCCCGATTATTATGCGTCTTGACGATTATTTCAATCGAAATTATGGAATATGATTTTATGACAATAATTTTTATGCCTAGAAATAGAGAGCCCAAAAGAGCACAAGGTGAAAAATCTTTGCACTCGAGTGCAACACGTAACTTTTCATCCCCCCTCAGCGAGGAAATGACTAAATGCAAAATAAAACATTAACAATCACGAGATACTCTTATTTCAGTTTAGGTACATATTTACTACAACATTAAAATAAACTTCTTCGTTGCTGGAATCACTCATATTTGTTTTTTTTTTACTTGTTTTCAAATTTCTTATTTAAGTATAACAATACGACGTCAAAACGAAATGGCGCGCGCAAAGCGAAAGTACACCAAGGAGGTCTAAGTTTTTAACAAATTTAAAAAAAGTTGTATGATAAATTCAGCACCATGGAGATGGAAGTAATAGGTTTAATGATGTTTTGAAATCACATACCTACTGCACGCGATGTTCTAAATTTAAATTTACTTTAACCTCAAGCGGATAAAAACGGTTTTGGCGGTCAGATATCGAATAGCAAAAATACTCTTTCCGAGATGGGGGGATGAAAAAGAGTTTTACTAAGCACATATTAACGACTTGTCTGATAATTTACAGAACAAGCATGAGATAGTATTTCTTGCAAATGATGCTTCCCTAATATTCTAAGTCAAAAGACAATCGCAAGTTAATGACGATATAACGCTATCTCAAAGATAGTTGCGAATAACTTGTCACTCAATGAATGCAAAACAAAAAGGTTGTAAAATATAGGATAGGTAGTAGCTATTGCCCGCGAATTAATCCGCGTAAAATTTGTTATTTGGGTAGCATATTGTACCCAATCTGGTTAGGTTCCTATATCCTTTCCCACTACTCAATCTCCATACCAATTTTTACCCCCTTAAAAGATGATTTCTGTGACAATGACCATACACCTTTTTTGCTATTAATAGTTTCATTACCAATTAAATTATTCTTTAAAAACTATAGAGAGAACTCGAACATTGAATAAGAGGGATAATGCTTAGATTAAGCATGTTGATTTTTTGTGTTATTATTCGTTCTCTTTTTCAGTTTATTTAATTTAAAAAAATACCCAACTAAAAATTAAACTTAAAAGTTCGTAACGAAGTTATAATTTTATTTATTTATTTATTTGCCATCATGTACAGTACATAGATAGGTGTTATGAGTAAATTATAAAGGTCCAATACATGACCCTGATAAGGGGATAAATTTCAACAGGTCCATTAAAATGTTCATTTCCGTGGATTTTTTATTTAAAAAATATATATTGACGTTTTTAAAGTTTAAGATAATGTATGTATACTTGATTAATATCTAGCAGATAACTTAAAAAACAGATATACAAGATTAAAAATTTCCTACCACGGCGATGAAACATGCGTGCATGGCGATGAAACATGCGTGCATGGCAATGAAACAAGCGTCCACGGCAATGAAACAAGCATCCACGGCATTATTAAAATCAGACAGGATGCGCGTGTGTACGTGTATGTATGTGTGTATGTAAGGTATCAATTTGTAAGGTTAACATGGATTTTTTTTTGTAGTACAGTAAAATACAGTAAAAACACATCAATTCTATCTTTGTCTTTTATCGTATTGCAGAGGGTTAACTTGACGTGTCCTGAACTGTCAATATTCGGCACTACGGAAATGAAACACCTGGCCACGGCAATGAAACTTAATTGTGTTCCAAGGCATGGCAATGAATTTTTTTTTTCATTGCCGTGTCTTTTTTTTCATTGTCATAGCAAATTTTGGCCACGGAAACCACGGCAATGAAAGCGTGGCGATGAAAATCAAGGCAAAAATACAGGGTGTAACTGAACACCCCAATAACATTTAAGGGTATGTATCCATCAGGAATAGAGATTCTATAGGAAAAATATTGGGGCTAACAAACCTACTTTTTTTTTCCATACAAACTAAATAAATTATTTTTGGTATTAAGTGCCGACAGCCCTACGTAAGCGTACGAGGAATACTACGCTCACGTCATACAAACTAAATACATAATTTTTTGGTTTTAAGTGCCGAAAGCCCTACATAAGCGTAGGAGGAATACTACGCTCATGTATGTCACTTGTCATTGTGTTTAAATTTCTTTTGTGATAAGAGCTGATTATCGTTGTCACTTGAAAGTTTTTGCTTTCAGTTTAAAATCAAATAAATCTGGAAGTATTGGGTTTCTTGGTCTCAGACAAGCACCGAAGGTCCATTTAGTATCTAACTTATATGCCCCTTAAATGTTATTGGAGTGTTCAGTTACAACCGGTATAAAATAACAAAAATCTATAAATGTTTCGAAGTAATAAACACTTCACAAATAAACATAAGAGACATAAGAGAGACAACCCTATTCAAATAAAACTTATACCTATCCACGACGATGAAAGAAAAAATGACGAGTAACATAAAAATAGAATACTTACATTTATGGTGCGAAAACGCATGCACGAGTGTAAGTCCTTCCATGTCGAGCACTTAGGCGACACTAATATGCAACGTTTAGCACAAAAAGGGGGGGCCGTAAGTCGTTAGATAAAACAATATTTTTAAACATGTTTAGGACACGGCGATGAAAGGTAGTTCTGGGACAAATGAATTTTTATTAACCATTCGTTGTATTATTTAAATATTTGCATAAATGTATTCCGTAACAATACTTTAACTATTTACGTATCAAATAAAACTAAGTTTCAATATAAATAAATCAATAGATTTTTATCAATGTGGTATAATATACATCAAGGTGACGTGTGGACAAACACGGCAATGAAAGATTTCGAGGTTTAATTAATTTTTTTGAAGTACCTATTATTCCTATTATTAAAATATTTAGTGTTACACATAGATAACTATTTCACTTTACTAGGAAAAATGTTAGAACATTATAACTATGTTTTTTATTACCGATTTCATGGATGCCACGCAATTTTCGGTCCCGGGAAATTCACCCAAGGGCATCGCAAAATACATTTAAAAATAATCAATCTGCAAAATATTTTTAGAAGTGCAAATCCTATTTTTTTTATTATTTAATAAAGTTTTCTATAAAATCCGTCGAGCCTTTGGATTTTCCATGGTATAACCGTTTTCTTTTCAAAGTGTCCCGGTCGATGGTTCAGAACATATGGCAGCCCTACACTAAGCAGACGGAATCACGTAACCGAAAAAAACGAAATAATCCTCGGAAATAAAGTGAATTTGGCATCAAACTTCACGCTTACAGCATCGCTAAAGTATGCAAGTGTTTCGCGAGGGTCGTCGCTATTTGTCACCCGTGACAACAATATTGCCACGAAACACGAATATACAGTTAACCGCCGAAGCAAGCTTAAAAAGCTATAGAATTTTGATATTCAATGTCGCGATACAATCTCGGACATGGCAAATTTAAGTTCCTGAGCGTCGAATGTGATCCCACGCGCGTTTTTGTCCCATGATAAATGATAGTGCTTCCGAAATCCACTCTTGATTGATAGTATGTTTACCGTCTGTAGGATTATCAATCAATATTTATAATAAGGGTGATTTAATAAGACAGTACAATGGTTGGATTACACTTTAAATTGGACTTACCGCGAATAAACGAGCAACTATTTTTTATTAATACTACCACAGACTAGATAAATTTTAATAATTATAATTACAAACCTTAAACGCTACTGCTCCAACGGAGTGCACTCCAGTGTTAATTCAAAACTCCTGCTCAAACTATAGAAGTACGAAGCCAAGGCTGTAATAAATTGCCCTAAGGTGATTTTACGACAAGTAAGTACCTACTTACTATAAAGTCTTCATTTTCTAATATTTGCATAACAAGAATAAAATACTAAATTTGTATTACCGCTAATAAACGAGTAACTGTTCTATTTTTTGTCAGTACAGTAAGCTCCTTATCAAGCTATACTGTTTGACCTTTGGACCGTTCTTATGCCGCTCATAATAATGGCGATTTTCGTAGTGTAAATGTTTAGCTTGAATGGGAGCTTACAGTACCACAGACCATATAATTTCGATAATAATAATTAGTACAAAGCTTTAACGCAACCGCTCGAACGGAGTGAGCTCCAGTGTCAATTTAAAATCCTTGCTGGAACTATAGAAGTACGAAGTCAAGGCTGTTAGAAATTCCCTAAAGTGATTTCACGGTAAGTACAATAAAGTCTTTAATTCATAATATTTGCATAACAAGAGTGAAACGATTGTTATTAGTAATAACCCATCGCTCTGTGGAATACGCGTGAAATGCGAAATTTTGCATAGCAATAAAGTTGAATAATGCTTCCAGCCCCCGTAGTACGTCCACCAAAACACGATATGATAAAGCGATTTATCGCGGTGAACTGTCAAAATACGACGAAACCCTATTGTATTTTGACAGTTCACCGCGATAAACCGCTTTATCATATCGTGTTTTTGTGGATGTGCTAGGCGGGCAGGAGTCTTACGGTGATCGCTTATAGCAAGGTTAAAACAATATAAAAACAGAGACACCGCTCTTGCTGCGTATAGCGCCATCCCGCTCTCAGTGCGGTTTTAATATTATTTGGAGCGATCATGGTTAAGAGGATTGTGAAGCTGTAAATTTTCATACAAAAAGCGATAACGCTTTTCTCCCACTAAAAATAGTCCAATTTTTATAATTTTTGGAAATGTTGGAGATATGATGGAGATCTAGGTTTGTACGTTTTGATTTTGAAGAAATATTGCTCAGAATATAAATTATTAGCATCTAAATATCTATATTTTAGACTAAAAAACTACCTCAAGCATTTTTATCTTTTCTTGACTATATTTTACTGAATTACAAAAAAGCAAAACGTACATACATAGTTTAAAGTATACTGAATCTAATGAGACGAAAAGTGTCTAATTTCGTAAAGGTTTAAAACAATATTTCAAACAGGAATTGTAGGCAATTTCGACCAATTCTTGCAACTCTCTCTATCGCACGATACGGGTCGGGGGCAGGGGTACTAATGCATGATAATGTAGTGATGGGACATAATGTTATCGTAGTTATTGTTGCCTAGGGAGGAGAAAGTAATATCGATATATCGATCAATACTGAAAGGTATTAATTAAGTCAGAACTATTAATCTACACAAATACCTTATACCTACATGAAAAAGTAAATGTCTTTTCGAATACGTTTATTGATTCAGTGTTTTATTTTAAGGATCATATTTCAATACAAACCTTATTTAAGGGTAAGCAGCCTGTAGCCTATTAACTGTAAATTCCCAAAATCAAAATAAGAAAATAAATTGTAAGTACGAGTATGTAGCTTTGTTTGTTATAATAAATACACGGTTATTTTTTTATCACCCTGGTTATTTTAAGAGTGGCTTCAGGACACGGTAGAAGAATTTTTTAACCATTAATAATAAAATTTACTCACCTGTTTAATTAGATATTTATTATCTAAAATATCCAAAAAATACTGCACTGGTATGGACACTGAGTGAAGTTGTAGGCAAAACATTGAATGAACGCGAACTGACAACAACGTCGCCGATTCAAAGTCATCACTGAGTTGATCACAATTTCACCTTCCTACTTTACGGGCTTACTTAGGACCGGCAAAACAAAGTTTTTAAAGAAAACAAACAGTACTAGGTAGGTATTACGGTTATGGTAGGTTGTTTTGGCGTAGTTAAAAAATTGGAATCAACTTTAAATACTTACCTACCTAGGAAACAATTTAAATCAACTTTAGTTCTAATAACAAAAGAGTTCTAAATTTAAAGGAAGTCCTCTAACTCATACATAGTCGTGCACATTTAAAACTATACATGACCACAACAACATATCACTTTGGTTAGTGTTTAACGTCTCGAAATGCAGTTTTCGCTTCCAAGTCTTACGTTTGTGGGTTCACTTTCTTACACCAAACACTTAATTTCACTTTACAAGTAAAAGTCTACGGTCTACCGGAGTAAGGTCTGTGTATTCGCGAGATGTGTTAACTTGAAACTAAAATTCCGAATGCGCCCGATTGCCGCGCGTCAGGCGCGGGCGCGACATCGCGATACGTTCACACGCGCTGGGGTCAAAGGCGAACTAAAGCCAAGCCGGCCGGCTCGTGCCGACAAGCGACAGCAAACAACAAAACGCCGCCGCCGGCGCTCGGCGCCGGCGCCGACTGTCTCTGTCTTTCACTATTGTAGTGTCTAGTGCAATAATAACTCTTATTTCAAACGAGTTGTAGATTGATCTTGCTTGAATTAATAATGCGACGTTGCCGCATTTTCCTAAGCCCGTAGTAGTAAATGCTTTATTCATTCATAATCTTACCTTATCTTGTAGTAAACAAGAACAATGTCTATAATTTAATATTATTGGCGGATAAAATTTAAAAAATATAACCACATGTTTTTTTATTGATATGAGTCGTCTAGCGTCTACCGAGCTGCCTCTAAAATTTTCCAGTATGATAAAAAAATAACCGTGTATATGTGCCACAAAGACACAAACTCAAATGAAATTCGTTTTTTGTTTCTTGTGATAGGTATTTGTTATGCATTGTATGTTCGTTATCGTATTCTAAGGCCCGTATTAATAAAGCGATCTCAAAACTGCTCTCAAGTGCGAACTCAGCCGAGTCACTCTCAAGATGTGATCACGCACTTAAGATAGTCGCTAATTAATAAACCTACATCAACAGCGTATCACTTGAGATATATTATCAAGATCGCGCTCTTAAGAGCGTAATCTCAAGTAAACGTAATTTTTAACCGACTTCAAAAAGGAGGAGGTTCTATGTTCGACTGTATCTATTTTCTTATTTTTTATGTATGTTCACCGATTACTCCGCCATTTGAGGACCGATTTTCAAAATTCCTTTTGTAATCGAAATAGTACACTCCCGAGGTGGACCCATTGTCACCATGTCATGATCTGATGATGGAATCCCGGGCAAATCTAGGGAAACCCTTAAATTTGAATGCCACGTCCAACGTGTTTTATGTCTTTTTAGGGTTCCGTAGTAAACAAGGAACCCTAATAGTTTCGCCATGTCTGTCTGTCCGCGCTTTTACTCAGAGACTATTAGTACTAGAAAGCTGTAATTTGGTATGGGTATGTATATTAATCATGCCAAAAAAGTGGTGGAAAAAAAACATTGAAAATATTTTTTTTTAGGGTAGGTCCCATACAAGTAAAGTGGAAGTAAATTTTTTCAACTAACCCATCGTGTGTGGGTGGTATTGTTGAATAGGTCTTTAAAAAATAATGTAAGGTTCAGAACAACATTTTTCGATTGAGGGATCCGTTTCTGAAATATTTGGTTTTAAAATGCACATTTTTGTTAGAGGTAAGTGTCCCCCCCCCCCCCCCCCCTCTATCTGGTAAACGGTTATATATGGACACGTGAAAAAAATTACAACAGTAGTATATATAACGAAGCTTAAAGGAAAACTATCAGAGTTGAGTACTAAGTACAAACTAAAAAGTTATAGACGACTAACTTATAAAATGTACTCGGAAAAGCAAAATTTCATTGAAAATTAGTACTGAATATAAATTTACGAACCATGTGAAGTTAAGGAAATATAAAATCATTGCAGCTTTAATAATAATAATAATGCCTAATTTAATAGCAACGTATTTAGTAATCTGTGGCAAAGTGTTGTGAGGTGTGACTGTGAACTCAAAATTGGCATTTGCAACTACGGAACCGTACACTGCGCGTGGCCCGACACGCACTTGGCCGGTTTTATTAAAGATATTCAGTTATTTGCGTATGGTAGTCATCATGTCATGTTACTGAGCTGATGATGGAAGGTTTTGGTGAAATCTATAGTTTCAAAAAGTCTTCATTTCGTATTTCAAAGTATTCTGAGTATTTCTTATACCTATTTTTTTTGGATTTCGATGCCCCTTTATCTGAAAGATATACTCATACCTAATAATCTATTTTGTCATAGTGATCGATTTCGTCGATAATATTTTCAATGTCCATTTTAACCAAACAACAAAAGTCGTCAAACGTGATGGACATTGGGCATTTTTACCCGGTTTTTGAAAATAGTCGCGAACAAAAACCAAAATAATTACTTTTAGATCCTGCACTATTATCTATTCTGTGATCCTGCTGCTTTTATTCAGCTTTCATTTTCTGTAGTTATTTCAATTCAGACCAATGGGAACGGAAATTATCAGTGTTTATTACTGTTTATATCATGCGAGTATTTCGTTAATTTTTACTACTCGTTATATTAAGAGAAAATATTTGTTTGTTTGTTTGCATTGAATAGGCTCCGAAACTACTCGACCGATTTGAAAAATTATTTCACATTTAGAATTCTACATTATTCCTAATGAACATAGGCTACAAAATTATTTTTCCCAAGTAAAATTATAAAATTACCACGGGAAAACAAAAATAACGCGGGCGAAGCTGCGAGCGTTTAGTTAGTATTTGACAAAAATGTCCAACTGAATAATACCTGTAATGCGGTCGGAATGTTTTGTTCGTCTCACTCCCTCTCCCTCTGTCTCTCTCTCTCTCGCATAGTCTCATAAAACGGGTTGTGTCACGTGCGCTTGCGCCAGTTGACAGCGTTGCTGTCACTTTGTCATCCGTTGTGTGATCTGTTTAACTACTGTTATCTCCCTGTGCCTTGTGTTTGGATGCAGCAGAATAAAAATGAATCGATTTTTTTTTTCCTTTATCTTACCTTTATATCTTTTTGATTTTTGCAAGAAAACAAGTAAAAAATACTATTCCTACTATGTTTTTATACTTTCATGGTAATTTTCGTGTTAATCCCACGACCCACAGATATGCAAACTATCCCATTATAATCTAGATGTAGGTAATTACCTATACTTACATCTAACCAAATTTTATTTTTGTTCGCCGTGGGTAAATGTTCCACAGTAAAATACCCAATGTCCAAATGACATGTGAATAAACTGCCAAAACGCGCACTTAAGTCATGGTTCGACCACACTCAGAAAACAGGAACTTAAGTAGCATCTTGAGAGTGCACTTGAGTCCTGAAATCGTTTTATTAATACGTCGCTCAGCTGATACTTTGTACTCAAGTGTGAACTCAAGTATGATATATTAATTAGCACAGTATCTTAAGCTTGCGCTCAAGTTCTATCTCAGAGCTGAGTGCGGTTTATTAATACGGGCCTTAGTTGCTCACAAACTATTTTTCGTAACCAAGTTGGAGCAGCTAAAAAACGTGTAACAGATATATGCAAGTAGCGTTATTTTCAATATTATTTTATTTGAATTTTATTCCTTTCTAACTGTGCTCTAAGGTTTTACTCGCGTTATGGAATCTACGAATGTATAAAAAATACAAAAGACAAAGTAAATAAAATATGTAGGGTAGGCAGGGTAGGCATATATGTGGAGAAGACACCCTTCGTACGGTTTTGACGTTTTTTTTTCATTTTAACAATATAATTTAAAGCAGCTGATTACAGATAATCCTACTAATAGGTATTTTTTTTACATACGACAGGGAAGCTTAGCCTTATGTCGGAACACAGCAATGCTATTAACATGTTATTATGGTGACAAACTTAGGTAAGACGGTGGTAACTAGCCAGGTGGGCTCAGAAGCCCTACCACCAACCAAACCGAGCAGAAAAGCTTCCGTCCCCGTGGGGAATCGAACCCCGGACCTCCCGATCAATACCCGATGGCCAAAATCACTAGACCACGGAGGTGGTAAAAATTAAAATTCTTAAGCTATTAGTATAACTACCTTAGTATAATTAGTATAACTATTAGTATAATTATGACTTAACTCTAAATTGAAGTTCGTACGAATTTACCCCACACAGGGGTACATTTATACAGTATTTATTATTCCTGTATTTCTGACAGCATATAGACTTTCAATCGACTGCTTGACTACAAGTATTTTTTGGTTAATAACTTTGTACAATGTTTCTGAAAAAAAGTATTTACTCAATAAAGGTACCCGTCGGCGAAATGGCAATGGAAAATGTTAACGTAAATTGACTTACAGCAAGGTTTGTTATCGACGGGAGTACGGGACAGACTTGTAGTCATCATCATCAGGTGCCATCTTCAAATTAAAGTTCTGAAATCAGTAATTTCATGAGATCCTATGCTGCGTTTTTTTAATTGTGGATATGGCAGTCCAGTCTATTTTTTTAATGTCATCTAGCCACCTTTTCCATTCCTTTTCTATATTGGGCTACTCTTATCCAGTTCGTGCCGCCATCTTGGCGATGTCGTCCTTCCACCGCATCTATGGTCTCCCGATGGGTCTTTTACGGTTCCATGGCCTCCACTCTAAGATAGTTTTGCAACACGAGTCCGGCTTTCTGGCTATATGTCCAGCCCATTGCCACTTGAGCTTTGCTACGCGGTGTGTAATGTCCAAGACCTGACTCCGTTATCGGAGCCAACTATTCCTTTTCCTGTCCCGGAGTGTTACACCTACCAATTTTCTCTCTATTGCTCTTTGTGCCACTTCTAGTTTGTGGACGATTTCCTTAGTTGTTACCCATGTCTTGGCTCCATAAGTAAGCACTGGTAAGACTGTAAGACACACTAAGCAAAGTCAAGTTTTGCAAAAGCTGCCCAGCCCAATCAAAAAAATATTATCATAATTTATTATTACTTTTTATTTTTGTAGTCATAGTCATAGTCATAAACTTTATTGCATCATATTGGTGTACATTTAGGTGTTAAGTATTATAAATATAGATCGCAATATGATTTGTATCCTATTTAGTTTGTATGTAAAAGTATTATTATATGTTTAGTGTTTTTTTCATAAAAGATTCACATCTAAATCATTTTAATTCAGTATACCTAACACTCATCTTAAAAAATGGCATTTTCCTTAGACAGGTAAATGTAGGATACATGTATACTTTCATAACAAATAGTCCTAATAGTCCTCACCCTCAATCAGGTATAGGGATACCAAGTAAGTAAGTGCCTTCACTATAAAGTTCAAAGGAATACAGAAATAATTTACGAAATGTAAATAATTTTCTGTAAATATTTCTGTATTCCAAAACTTATCTAGTACTAAAATATTATGAAGAAAGAAGATTACTATGTTTGTATTTTTGTTTGTAATGAATAAACTCAAAAACTACTAGACTGATTTTTAAAATTCTTTGGCTAATAGAATATTACTTTATCACTGAGTAATATAGGCTATAAAATTATTTTTCCTATGTGAAAACATAAAATTTCCACACGAAAAACGAAGTCGCGAGCGGAAAGGGAGTCAGAAATATAAGCAACGCAAAACATTACGAACGATAGAATAATAATCTCGAGCTTTCGCGCCAGCAGCCGCCGGCCGCCGACCGAGTCGCACACTGTTGTCGTAGTGTGCGTGAATATTTGCACATGTTGTATTTGTGGTGTAAACGCCAGACCGGAGGCAGAGCGGTGTGAAACAGATAGCATTTTAGAAAATACCTACTCGCGCCGCGCACGGTTACTTCACAATCCTCTTAAGGGGCTGAACTCTGAACTACGCCGCTGACATGAGAAACTTTAACGCAAGACTAGGCAAGCGTGGTGATGATGAATTGAAAGTGAGGCGATTTGATGCTGGAATCCGGAATCACCATTGTCAAATGCTAGCTAGCCGATTAGGAGAGGGAGAGCCGATCAGGACTTCCCCACGGCGATGCCACGTGGAGGGAAAGTACCTTAAACACCATAGAAATAAAATTTCACTGAAACAAGAAATCATTTTGATTTCGAAAACAACTCCCACTGCATTCAAAGATTGTTAAATAAATGAAAATCTATAGGACTAAGGGGTATTAAGGACATAGTGATTTCTTGAATAAGAAGACTTATGGCCAATTGCACTAACCTTATCTTAGCTAAGACAATCCTAAGAAGAACGCTGTCACTTCTTGTCTTTAATGAAAAGAATGTGACAACATAACACTTAAGATTATCCTAAGCTAAGACAAGGTTAGTGCAATTGACCATTAGTGTTCAAGGAAATCGTAAAATTTCCATAAAGGAATTTTTAAGAAAGAAATAAATAAGGCCAGTCCATAGAGAAAAAAAACGACACAATTCAGTGTTGTCAGTTCAATAATCGTAAAAATGGACTTAGTGATTTCTTGAATTGGGTCATTCGTAGTAAATTAACTACTCGTAGGTGTTGCCCAAAATCGGTCTTGGTCTTGCAGTCTTGCGAGACTCTTGCTGCAAGACTGAGTCCTAGACCAACACCACCGGAGGGAGACTCTGTTCTAGGGTCATGTGCATGGGTACCTCCGTCTTACCTATTGCTGCCGCAAAGCAGCAGTGCTTGCGTTGCTGCGTTCTGTTTTGAAGGGTAAATTACTGGGTACCGTGACTTTACATCTTAAGTCACAAGTTGGCAAAGTACACTGTGGTTCTTGTGGGGGTTGTAGTTTCGCTGCGAATCTCACAGGAATCACATGTATTATAGGTGACTGTTACCACTTACCATCAGGTGGGCAGTTTGCTTGTGAGCCAACTTAATTGCAAAAAAAACACACCAAGACTGACCCATGCAATATTTGAGCAAAACTCTTGCTCAAATCTTGCATGGATCAGCCTTGGTATCGATCTTGCAGTAAAAGTCCCACAAGACTGCAAGACCAAAACCAATTTTGGGCAACACTATTAAGATCCTGTATTTTTATGATAACACTCCATAGAGTCGATCACTAGAACGAAATCTTTCTAACAAACATATTTGTCTCAAAGACTTGAGGACAACCAAAAAATCTAACAGTACTAATGCATAATGGGACAAGAAAAAGTAGGTACGAACAAAGGTGAAAGGTGCTAATGATTTTAGTTTCGCTAAGAAAAAAATATTTTGATGCGTTTGTGTCAATTAATTTTTGGGGTTCCTTACCTTAAAAGGGAAAAAACGAAACCCTTAAAGGTTTGCTTTGTTGTCCGTCTGTATGTCAAGGCCCTTTTTCTAAAGAACACGTAAAGATATCAAATTGAAAATGTTTAATACTCGGGTCTACGGTCTCTTTGAGATGTGAAAACATCTAATTTTCACGGCTAAAATATTTTTAATATTTTACAGCGATTAAAAGAAAAAACGATTTAACAAGGGAATCATAGAAGACCTAATATGTAGTTAAAAACATAGATATATTTGTACCGGAACCATCGGTGCAAAAATCCGGCAGGCGATTAATTTTAAGTAAATAAATAAAAAAAACATAATTTTTACTTTACTTTGTCCCACTGTGTATTTTTTGTTTTTTGTCATCCTCGCTTTTTAAGGGTAAACAGATTTGTTCTCTGTGACCGACACCGACGTTACCCATCTATCGGTATCATGAAAATACAGAATATTTATTTTCTCAATTTTATCGGTTTCGATTCCCGGTTTATACAATTTCAAATTATTACAGGCGATTATTTAAAAATCTTTGAATGCATTTCGATTTGGTTTGAATATCAAAATGAAGTTTACTTTCAGTAAAATTTTCTATCTATATCTACAGTATTTGAAGGTACTTTCCCTCCTTGTGGCGAAAAGTTGACTTGCAAAATTATTTTTAAATTTGACTTTATCCTGGCGACTATGACTAAGATATTGAATGTCGTCTCAATGATCGATTCGTTTAACATTGGTAACGATCACCGATCGCACACTTCTATGGACAGCTATACCACGGTAATAATATAATTATCATGGCTATACGCAACATCACTCAAATCGCTGAACGGTGAGACAGCACCAAATGCTAAACTTCTGGATCAAAGGTGCGATTTTGTAACTCGTCGATTAATCGGTCCTGTCGGGACACGGGTGTTTTCGACAGATATCCGCAAAGATAAAATGGTCAGCAGTGTAACGTGTTGGGAGGCGGTGACCCAACTGTCGCAGAGGTCGCGATGTCAGATGAAGTGTCTGAACGCGTCCCGCAGACACTCCCTGCCACACACGCAAAGGGATTGTGATTTGTGAAAAGTCTCCTTTACACATAGATTTAATGAGTCCATGCCTTCACGTGATTCAGATTTTTTTATTACAACTAAGTTGGCAAACAGACAAACTGCCCACCTGATGGTAAGCGGTAACAGTCACCAAAATTTTTTTTTTGCAAAATTACATATTGGCTCTTGTGAGATTCGCAGCAAAACTGCAACCCTCAAGACGTGTACGTTGCCAACTTGTGATATATCACATATAAAGCCACGATACCCAGTAATTTCACTGCCCTTCAAACCGGAACACAACAATGCAAGCACTGCTGCTTTGCGGCAGAAATAGGTAATACGGAGGTACCTAAGCAGACGACCCTGGTAATACGATTTGACGGAGCCTCCTAATATTTTAGGGGACAAACTCCCCTTTAGCGAGGTGACTCCCTTATAAGCAGAGGCCGGGCCCACTCCCACTGCTGTGGTTAAAAATATTTTTGACTAGATAAAAAAGGCCTATTTTTGCGCTAGGAGATAATTTTTTTATCGGTCACTTTCAACAACGCTGAGGTCTTGTACCTACTAACACAAACTAATAAATTCTGCAATTTAATAATAAATTTCTAAAGTGACATACAACGACGAAACAGACACGCTAATATAATGTTATCCTTGGTACTAGGCTTAGGCTCAATCTGGTATACAACGTGTTTTAATGTAGCATAGTTAGTATAAATCTTGGTAGTTAGCATAGTATGAATCTAATGTACCTACAACGATTCGTAACAAGCATTTCGTTTATGAATGTAATACTTATCGTATTATGACCAATGTAACAGTTAACTCCTTACCAGATAGGGACTGAGACAATTGATCTAATTGAATGATTTATTTATTTTTTGATAACCGCAATAAGGTAGCAGATTTGGTACACATGATAATATGCTCGTACTAACACTATAGTAACACCAAACAAGCGAATAAGTATTGATCTACTCAATAATATAATTCATAACAGTCTACAAATTTTAATCAAGCGTTTAACATAATGAATAAGTAGTGTAATCTACATAGATTGAACAATTAACAAAGTAAACCATGAAAATACACAGCATTTGAGAACGAAGGAAAAGAGAAATTCTTTTTAGAAACCACATAAATTTTCGGAAGGAACTCATTACTTTCGAAAGGGTGTTGTTTGGGAAAATAATCGCGCGGCTTGAACTGCAAAAGTCACAATTTAAAATCCACTCAGCTGCGACTGCAACTACGAGTACTATAATGAAGTGAGCAGCCAAACTATTTTAGAATTCTTTCTTATTTGAAAAAACAATACGTAAAAAATTATTTGTGTGTGTTTTTGAAGTTTGTATAATGTTTATGGTACAAATACTAAATTATTAATGACTTTACACTGCGAAACTTGTGATTGTGACTCTTTCATTCATGGACTAGTGTTTTGATTAATAAATCCATGCTTTCATTATACGGGTTACTGGAAATGTGACGTATGGGGTCAAAAGCAACTGATTTTGTCATGTAATATTGTGCACTAAAATTGATTGTTTTTAACAATACATATCTAGATTTATCATGGGTATAATATTATGTTCTATCTAGCTATCTACTCATTTTTGCAGTATCTAGCCAGTTACTGCAAAAATGAGTTTTTGAAGAATTTTTCGAACATGCATATTTGTTTTTAGTTTTGAGACCATAACACAAACTTGCAGTTACTAGCCAGTTACTCCAAAAATGAGTTTTTGAAGAATTTTTCGAACATGCATATTTGTTTTTAGTTTTGAGACCATAACACAAACTTGCAGTTACTAGCACATATCAACCTTATGTCGGCAGCAAGACACCATACAAATCCGCGGTTATAGGACGACGGCATACGTGAGCGAACTGTGAAAAAGATGTCACGGAGACCTAGATGCTTTTCACGGCTGGCTCAGATTTCAGTATCGAGGCAAGCAACAATGCGATTTGCATCATTATTTTGTAAATAACAAACAGAGCTTTAGACTTGTTGTTAAGCAATGAGAATACACAATTTTCTCACTGTGAATAAAAGCAGTTTGTTATTTCTGCCACAATTAATTATTTGACTTTTAACACAATACGTTTTAATGACTACGGTGGGGTGCGTTGCCTCGGCCCCCTCTACGTGCGTGTGGGACTTGCGATAGACCAAGCATATACCATAAGCTTGGACAATTGCAGATGTCACGCCGGTGTACCTCGGGCAATGAGGGACAGTAACAGGACGTTCCCTGACAGTCAACTAAGAGCCGCTCCTTGCTCTCCCTTTTCCCCTTACTTCACGCCACCAATTCACATCCTGACACCATCCTCTCGAACCCAAACCACTATACTCAGATAACCGATCCCAGAGCATACTCTAGCTTGTCCTATCCATCCTCGAAAACAAAATACTGGCGATAAACTTCCAACCCCACGTAAACGTTTCGATCCCCATTACCAGCTTTAATATCGTTGGTCAACTTAAAGATGGCAATGGCAAGGATGCAAGGTCAATGAGACTGAAAAGGACTGAGAAGCAATTTTTCATGAATAGATGAGGAATTTTTTATGAACGCAAGCCTCAAGTACTTTAGATAGGTAAGGAAATATGAAAATTAGATCGAAAAGTGATTCTGTGAGGATACTGTTTTTTCTTTTGAGGAACCCCCTAAAACATTTAATTTGGTAAACACTAAAAAAGAATGGGTAAAGCAAACATCATTCGGTTGTTTACCCGCCAAACATCACTACCTCCGTAAAATTACTACAAAGTAGCCTAAGCATTTTTAATAGCAATGTGGGTAATATTATTACTTATCCTGATGAAGCATTCAAACATTGTTTTTAATATTATCTCCAAACATATGCGACGTGGGAGGTAAAAAGGCGGCATTATCTTACATCTAAAAATTGATTAGTTCGCTTTTGGGATCCGCAAAAGAGAGATTTAATGCGAAGCGAAGATGTGTTGTCATTGGAAGCATAATTCATCACAAACATATCCTTGTTTCGGATTGTTTATTCTCGCAAGAAAAACGAGGATACAGATAATTTCGTGGTGAACACATAATTTTAGTTGTAATAAGTTTAATATAAGGCGCTACTTTCCCGTTTTCAAGTAATTTCGATTTACTGCACCGCCACAAATATAAAAAATATAGTTCGAAAATTCATATATGATATTGTTGAACATGTTATCTAAATATTCTTAAAGACAGAAACATGATTAATAATATTTCACTCGATAGAAAAAAATCCAAAGTCCACTTTATATAATACTTTAAAACGGCAGTGAATAAGAAAATACAATGACATAAAAGTTTTACCAATAGTTATGCATATTTATTGTCTAGAAAACTGCAAAAATACATTTTTTATTTTGTACTCCAGTTTTCCAAAAATCGATTTAAAACGTGTTAAAAGTAACGTTTTTCTTTGGTTACAGCGTGTAAGCAACATTAAAAGCTATGCAATTATCAAGAATATTTCCCTGCAATAAAGCAGTCGCGGTGCACAAGTAGATTTCCTGGGAAACCTCGCCTTAAGTATAATTAAACTGCCAAACCATATTCCACACATTATTTATTTACCTTTTATCTACATACGTAAATGTTTAACTGATCTATACAAAAGCCACAAAAATAAACGTTAAAATTTAAAACTGTTATAATACAATGCAGAACGAGAAAACGAATCATCATCATCATCATCATTTCAGCCAAGAGACGCTCACTGCTGGACATAGCCCTCCCCCAGGGATCTCCAAACCGATCGGTCCTGGGCCTCCCGCATCCAGCGGCTTCCCGCGACCTTCACCAGATCGTCGGTCCACCTTGTGGGGGGCCTACCAACGCTGCGTCTCCCGGTACGTGGCCGCCACTCAAGGATCTTTCCGCCCCTACGGCCGTCAGTCCTGCGAGCTATGTGTCCTGCCCACTGCCACTTAAGGTTTGCAATTCTTTTGGCTATGTCGGTAACTCTACTTCTTCTACGAATCTCTTCAATTCCTTTTTAAATCAAATAAGAGGTATTCCTTTTCAAATCATATTTGGGGTTGTTTTTGTAATAATTTCCTTATCTTCTATACAAATAAATAAAATTGAAGTGTCTGTTTGTAATGTCAAAATAACAAGTTCTTACTAAATGGGTATGAATGTATATCGGGTACCAATAACAAATTTTTCAAATTCAAATTAAAAAATCTTTATTCAACATAGGCCTTTACAGGCACTTATTGACGTCAAAACAAAGCAAAACAATCTAATTTAAAGAAATCATATTAAACTTGTATGTGCATACATTCTGAATACTCAAGATGTCTGCAAATACAAGTAGGAATGAAAAAACTTCCTACCCGTCTGTCCGACATTTAGGATAAATGAACATATAGCTAGTTGGAAGAAGAAAACCCAATCTTCAACTTTCGCGGAATACCTCAATGATGAGGGACACGATTTCGACCCATCAGAGAACGTAAAATATCTTCATGTTGCTGACAAAGGAAGAAAGCTCAATGCTTTAGAAGCAATAGAGGTTAATAGACACAAGATCAATACCCGCATTCTGAATGACCAAACTTGTCTATCTACATCGCCCTTATTAAATTATTTTAAGTTGTGACGAAAATATCAAACTATTTTTTTTTTAAATTATTATTAGTATTATATTTTATTTTAAATTATTATTTGTAATTACTTGACATACCAATGTAATATTGACATTTTAATAACTTATTATGACATTGCACCAATTTGACATTAATAATTTTATCTGTAATAACTTGACTTGCCGACGTAAAATTGTAATATTTTAATCACTTATGACATTCCACCAATTTCATGTTTATTTTTTTGTTCATTTTTGATATACGCGACTTTGACTGCACTGTGACACAATTTGATCTATCTGCTATTAATATTGTCCAACAAAACGAAGGCATATTCAAAATAACTTTTGACACTTTTATAAAGATCGTGAGGGTATATTTATGTAAATATACCCTTCTTGTGAAATTTGTTTATTGCCTGACGATGATGTATCGAAACCGGTCGCAATAATTTAAATATAATAAAGATTCAAGTGGAACTTGTGAAATTAGTGTTTTAATAACAAGATACCATGGAGTTCCATCAAGAAATTACAACACAAAGCTTTAACTATTTGAAGACAGCAAGCACAGCTGAATTAATAGTGTTGTTCAAATCGCTAAAATTAAAGTTAAGAAAGAAGACACAACATATTTGGTTTAATACACAGTGTAAGAAAAATAATATTATTCCCTTTATACAGGGTGTCCCAAAAACAATGGATAAGCCTGTAACTATAGATGGACTTCATCATGACCTCCTTTATCACAAATTTTGACCTTAGTGAAAATATCACGGTTTCAGAGATATTTCTTGTTTTTGTTTTATTCAAAAATTTCCAAGTGCGATTAGTTTTTATACTGCCATTTCTACAAATGGAAAGCTTTTTCGATTTAGTTTTTTTTTATTTTACAAGCGATAGTTTAGCTATCAAAAACAAAGATTTAAACTTAACAAACTACCGTAGAGTGTTTAAAATAAATTAAAACACAAAGAAAATTAAGAATGAAATTAACTTTCTCTCATGTTTGATCAGCTACAGTGTGAAAAAAATGTAGGACGCTCATCGTGCCCATTATCTTAAAAACTTGCTTAGCTATTCTAGATTCCAAAAAGGTATCATAAGCTTAAGCATTCTAAATATGTTTAATTTCATGACTACTTTAATAGCAAATAGTATTAAAACTTCAAAAAAATATGTTTGTCGTAATAATAACTCTCAGCTTCTGTAGTAATGTAAAGGTGTAATGAGCCTAGGTATTCTGTATTTTTTAATCTCATGACTTCTTAAAGAGTATGAAAATTTCAAATTACTCGTTAAAAATCACATTTTTTCGTAAAAAAAAATCGAAATTGAACTTGCGCACTTATACACGTCCTAGACATTTTAATAAAGAGGAAACACTAAGGTCGAGAGAATTCAGAAATAGGTATTTGTAAAATGTATTGCTGTCTTGCTGTATGCCCAAACAATCGTTCTGACCGCGAAAGAGACGAATGCAGTTAGGACCGAAAATACCTACAAAAAGTACACAAAATATACGTTTCGAAGTCCCCTGTTTTCTCCGCTAAAACTAGACCGATTTAATTACATTTTACGTTAAAAATTAAAGAAAGGCTTTGACTGTGTTTCTATGTTTTGCTTTTTCATATAATTTCGTCAAATTTGTTTACTGGATGTTTGAATAAAGCAGAAAATCAGGCCAATTTTTCAGGTTTTTAAAGGTTTATATCTCATTTCGTAATTAACTTAATAAAAAAAGGAAAACATAGAAGCATGTTTATAGTTGCCATTGATTTTTTTTAAAATAGCACAGCCAGCATATTATCCAGGAAGGAAATAGGGGACAACGTTTGTATAAAAAAGGACCTGTACGATTTCCTAACGCACGTAACCCGACGTTTTATTGTAAGCAGCTGCATTTTGGATGCGAGTCCACAGCTCCGCAATCGAGGATACTGGCGTCGCGTACACGGACTTTACTAGCTTTACGATTTGGATATTGTTTGTATTTGTGATACCTTCTGACAATTAGCAATCGTTATTAGGACTTTGAACATGCCTAGACATCAGTACACGACATTCGAATATGCAAACACTTATGGCGAGTGTCAAGGTTATGCCAACGTTGCTGCTCGACAGTAACGTTGGCATAACAGAAAGGTATGAAATGTAAATATTACTTTTGAAAGAGTGAGAAATCACTTAAACGAAAATTACCCAAAAGGTCGAAAGCCGGCTTTGTCCTATTTTATGGCCACCGAAATCACCGGATTTAAATCCCTTGGATGTTTTATTTGAGGTGTCTAAAAGACCTCGTGTACGCGATGTCAGTATCCTCGATTGCGGAGTTGCGGACTCGGATTCAAAATGCAGCTGCTTACATCAAAGTCGGGTTAGTCGGGTTACGCGTACCGCATTAAACATTCTTTTATTAAAAGGTCTAGGATGTGTATAAGGGCGCAAGTTCAATTTGATTTTTTTTACGAAGAATATGTTTTTTAACGAGTACTTTGAAATTTTCATACTCTTTAAGTAGTCATGAGATTAAAAAATACAGAATATCTAGGCTCATTAAACCTTTACATTAACACAAAAGCTTACAGTTATTATTACGACAAAAATATTTCTTTGAAGTTTTATTAGTATTTGCTATTCAAGTAGTCATGAAATTAAAAATATTAAGAATGCTTAGGCTTATGATACCTTTTTGGAATCTAGAATAGCTAAGTAAATTTTTAAGGTAATGGGCACGATGAGCGTCCTACATTTTTTTCACACTGTAGGTGATCAAACATGAAAGAAAATTAATTTCATTCTTAATTTTCTTTGTGTTTTAATTTATTTTAAACACTCTACGCTAGTTTGTTAAATTTAAGTCTTTGTTTTTGATAGCTAAACTATCGCTTGTAAAATAAAAAAAAACTAAATCGAAAAAGCTCTCCATTTGTAGAAATGGTAGTATCAAAACTAATCGCACTTGGAAATTTTCGAAAAAAACAAAAACAATAAATATCTCTGAAACCGTGATATTTTCACTAAGGTCGAAATTTGTGGTAAGGGAGGCCATGATGAAGTCCATCTATAGTTACAGGTTTATCCATTGTTTTTGGGACACCCTGTATTATAGTTATATAAAAATACAGTTCAAATCAGAACGTTATGGTGTAAATAAATTGATAGAAAATTGTAAACGAAACTGGTTATTATCGGAAATACATTTCTTGTACAAGCAACGTTACAATCTAGGAGTCCACCTGAAGGAAATACATATTTGAACTTTTTGATAGATTACACCCAATAGAGCTGGAATGCTTATATAATAACATAAATGAAGAAATTAATTCCACTACCCATAGAATGTACTTGTCACAGTGTAAAAAGTTAAGTATGTTAAAGATGAATCAACAGTCACATAACAACATAGAAAAGAGGTGTTTTTATAAAAGATTAGAAAACAGAACTAAAGTCCGGTTTGAGAAAAAAGAAGAAGAAATATTACAAAAAGGATTAAAATATTGTCCCACTAAAAATTAAAATGAGAAGCAGATAGACATTCTAGCGGCTGATTTAGAAGTAGCTACAGGGGATAACAAAAAAGCTAAGCAAAGCTGTTCGTTGGTTCTGCAAAAGCTTATCTCAAAACCTGGCAAATGTAAAAGTAATGACATGAGTGTAATTAAGAGCATTAAAAATAAAATTAGAGATAATGATCTGATTATAACAAAAGCTGAGAAGGGAAATACTTTAATAATAGCTACCAAGGAAGAATATGTACATAAAACCAACGAATTTCTAAACACAGGCCCGTTTGAAATTTTAAAGAAAGACCCTACAGAATCTTATAATAAAGACATAAGAAGCATAATAGACTCTTGTGATAGCATTATCAAAGACTAAAAATTTGCACTCATACAAATGAACCCCACAGCCCCACACCTACATAGTTATTATAAACTACATAAAAATAATGACCCTATACGACCTGTGGTGGCATATACCGGAGTACCTGCATATAAACTAGCCAAAGAGACTAATAGATTGTTTAAGTCATTGACCAACTTTACGCCGAGTCAAAGCATCAAAAATAGTTTGGACTTAATACAAAAAATAAATAACATAAAAGTACCTCCACAAGCTAAACTGATTTCATTCGACGTAAAAAACCTCTTTCCTAGCGTACCAGTAAAAGACTGCCTTCAAAATGTTGATGAATTTTTAGTAGAATCAAAACTGGAACCTCAACAACTTGGAAGCAATGATAAGAGTTTGTTTACAACAAAACTATTTTGTATGGGAAGGAAAGACGTACAAACAACTGGAAGGTTTGGCCTTGGGAAGTCCTTTATCTCCTCTTTGTGCAGATATTTTTATGGATAATTTTAAAAAGAAAATCTTAAAATCGAAGTCTAAAAATAACCTATTATATTGGTACCGGTATGTAGATGATATTCTTTGCTTGTGGGTGGGCGATGACCAAACATTACTAGAACTACAAGACTACATGAATTCTTTGAATAAATGTATTCAGCTAACGATGGAAGTGGGTGGGAAATCCATCAATTTTCTTGACCTCACAATAACGTTGTATGAAGGACACCATGAATATAAAATCTATAGAAAGACAACTTACAGCGACAATGTAATCCACGCATCTTCACGACACCCAGATACCCACAAACATGCAGCGTTCCACTCTTTCATAAATAGATTGGTCAATGTCCCGATGAATAAAAAAGACTACGCCGAGGAACTGAACACTATTAAACAAATAGCAATAAACAACGGCTACACAGAGACAATGGTAAATAATATTTTGAAAAGAAAATTAAGAAAGAGAATGGAGAACTTGTTACTTCCGACGATCACTACGAAATCAGACATAGAACCGAAAAGGTGGGTCAAAATTCCATACTTAGGCTCGATATCACAAAAGCTACAAAGACTCTTAGATAGCCCAAGAATAAAAACAGCGTTCTACAGTACTGGATCCCTTAAGAACCTCATTTGCAATAACAAAGAAAAAGTTCCTATTAAAAATAAGAGTGGCATCTACAGCCTATCCTGCAATACATGTGGAAGGATATATGTCGGACAGACGGGTAGGAAGTTCAAAATTAGGATAAATGAACATATAGCTAGTTGGAAGAAGAAAACCCAATCTTCAACTTTAGCGGAACACCTCAATGATGAGGGACACGATTTCGACCCATCAAAGAACGTAAAATATCTTCATGTTGCTGACAAAGGAAGAAAGCTCAATGCTTTAGAAGCAATAGAGGTTAATAGACACAAGATCAATACCCGCATTCTGAATGATCAAACTTGTCTATTTACATCGCCCTTATTAAATTATTTTAAGTTGTGACGAAAATATCAAACTATTTTTTTTTTAATTATTATTAGTATTATATTTTATTTTAAATTATTATTTGTAATTACTTGACATACCAATGTAATATTGACATTTTAATAACTTATTATGACATTGCACCAATTTGACATTAATAATTTTATCTGTAATAACTTGACTTGCCGACGTAAAATTGTAATTTTTTAATCACTTATGACATTCCACCAATTTCATGTTTATTTTTTTATTCTTTTTCTATATACGCGACTTTGACTGCACTGTGACACAGTTTGATCTATCTGCTATTAATATTGTCCAACAAAACGAAGGTACATTCAAAATAACTTTTGACGCTTTTATAAAGATCGTGAGGGTATATTTATGTAAATATACCCTTCTTATGAAATTTGTTTATTGCCTGACGATGATGTATCGAAACCGGTCGCAATAATTTAAATATAATAAAGATTCAAGTGGAAATTGTGAAATTAGTGTTTTAATAACAAGGTTTGTCAAGCAAGTTTGACAAACATGTTTGATCATTTACAGGGCTCTTAAGGCCAAGCCGGTGGGCCGGCGGGTTTGGTGTGCAGAGCCCTTTACGCTTGCAATATGGCGTCAGACATTTCTCGCGGAAGTTTTCTTGCAAATAGAAATACGGTGCTACAAATTCCCTCACACTGACCTGAATGATTAGTGCAGTCCTGGAGTTTAGCATGCCGCTTAAAGCTTTAATTTGTATCAAACTTGTATCTTAAGCCTTATACCAAGTAAGCATTGTAGCACTATCAACCTTATACTCCCTAAGGACGTCCACTTTAAAAATAATAGTGCTATCAGTTTTGCTACTTCTGCCATGTCTGAATGGATAGAAAGAGACAAAACGTCTCAATGACTACGTATTTTACGTTCAATAAGTAAAAAAAAAATTAAAATTTAAAACTGTTTATTTTCATTTATTACAACCATAAAAACAAAATTTACAGTAGTGCGAAATCTTTTAATTTTAAGATTATATGCACCACTGTGGGTTATTGAGTCACTCACATTTTCATTTCATCAGCGGCACAGACATAGACTCTTCCGTTCCCTTGGGAGACTGATTTTCTTTGTAGTATTGTTTAATTTTATATTTAATGTATTTATTTTCTTTATAAGAGTATAGCAATATTTCAATAAGAGTTTTGGGCAATGTATTTAGGATATTCGGAAAAGTATACGTCCATACCCTTTTTCCATAATCATTGTTAGTTTTAGGTAGTTTATATAAAGGTAAGTATGACAAGTTACGAAGGCTAGCTGGTCTATTGTACTTAGCAAGACTATTAAGATTATCAGAATATTGTGTGATAACAGCAGTTTTAACGCGAGACACAGCGATTTTTTTAAGTTTAAGCGAGACTAACACACAACGATTCAAAGATTTATGAATAACATTTTATAATGTATAAAATGAAAACAGTTCTAATTCCTTAATAATATCTATTTGCGCTTTATTCTATTAACTAAATTGAAATCGCTTCATCGATTCGGGAGCTGATGCCACAGACAGACAGACAGACACGTCAAACTTATAACACCCCTCTTTTTGCTCCGGTGTTAAAAAAAAAGATTAACTTTAATGAAGAATTTACATTGAATAATTTCTTTATATTATTAAAGTCAATTTTAAGGTTGCACTAGCAGAGTGCCCTAACAATGAGGATTTTACGCTACAGGATTGCCTTACTCCGTCTTATTCAAAACCTAACATATATTCTGATAAGTTCTAGCGAACCATCATGTACGATAAAATATTAATCAGTGTATGCGTTGGGTGACAGCATAAATATTCATCCGGCATGCCACCTGCAACAATCACTCATTATATCTCAACTCTACGGTCAAGTGAATATAATTTCACTTGACCGTAAAGTTGATTAATTTTAAATTATTACCATTATTCCTATTAGTACTCCTTAAAATTTAACGTGGGAGTGAATTATAACTAGAATTATACTAACTTTATCGCGGAAAATGTATAACAGGTACTCGAAATTAAATTCTTTTCCCAATTTATGGCTAGGCATTTACATGATAGCTCCGTCATAATGTAACGAGGCGTCAGTAAGGACTACGTTTGATTTTGTATTTCTTATTTATATTACAAAAAAAATATATTGCAAACGAAATTAAAAAATATACACATTATGCTCATTCATTAGTTTAATAAGCTAAAGAAAATGCAACAGAAGTAATACTTGAATAACGATGTTTAATATTTTTAATACATCCACTATAATAACACAATATAAAGACCACTATGATTACACTTTTAAGATTCCTACACCATCTTGTATTATTATCGATTAAAGTGGAATTTGAAAATTAATGCCTCAAAATATTGTTTTAATTACCAACCGTACTAGTTTTTAGACTGGCCAGCAAGAATATCTTAAATTTGATCAAAATATTCATGTTACAGTGAAATTATTATAAACACGAATATTCAGCAGTCCATTATTAGCCGAAATAACTGCTCAAAATTGCTTACATAAATTTTGTCGGTGTTTTTATTCTGATAACAATCTTCTGAAGAATATAGTACTTACCTAGTCAAATTTTTAGTACCTAGTAAATAGTTAACAATTATGGTTCGATATACATAATTATAATATGATTTTTTCTGTACACTTAAGTAAGTAGATGTCTGTATTTTTCCAAGCTTAATTTGAATTTCAAAACAGAATGTAGGTGAGATAATATTTCCTATGTCTACCAATAGTTAGGTCATTCACCCTGTGCCTGGACCGTTAAATAGCTCTGGTTAGTTATTAATGGGACATTTTTATTTAATCGCTCGCAAATCGATTGGCTATAAAGACTCGTTCACACCGTACGTTGTGTTCATGTTTTATTTCCCTGACGTGCATTCAACATTTCAAGTCACATTTGATGTCATTTGTATTTTAGTTTAATAGTAAATACATAATATTTCTTTTTTATGTTCAAAAATTCTACGATATAGACAAAAACCACAAATCTCAGCTACATCAAATATAACTCATCGCCTTATCAAAAACGAACTTTCTTGGTAATTTGCGTATATCTCAATGATCTAAATTACATTTTACACTACTAATTTCTAGGTAATTTGCGGTAAAATATTTTTAACTTTAATGGGTAAAGCTCACGAAGAGTTCCAATTAAACTAGCTTGTGGACTTTTATAGTTCAGCTTGCGTGAGAGTTAAATGGAAACCACATGCTGGAATGAAAATTTAATCTTATTTCAAACAGTTTAAATCTACATAATTTCACGAATAGAACTTCAATGCTATGCTAAAAACTACTCGTAATAAGTAACATAAAGTTGCGCAGCTCACCTTGCAATAGGAGTGAGAAGTAGACGTAAAGTCTTAATAAAATAATTATAGGGATTAGATCAAAAGGAAAAGATACAAATATGGAAATGGCACGGACCACAAGTCTGCGGAGAGTTAATTTGGAAAATAAAAAAACATGATCTCGTTTAGTTATTCTGTTTTTAACATAGTAGAATCTATAATTTAGAAGAAGTTAAGGCTCATTCTTATCCAACAATACGAATCAAAGGTGATGTACCTTCTGACGGGAGAACTCCCTCTATCTACAGAAAACCACATCCAAAAACGTCACGTTTTGATCATGCCCTTTATATTCTTAAGGCGCATAGTGCTCCCAATGACCTTGCGTCGATCGTCCCGCACTGATTACATAGGAGTGAGTGAGTGAGAATGAGGGGAATATTTAAGCAAACCTTTACGCGTAAGATGAATTATTTTAATAAAAAATTAATTAAGGCGAATAAGAAAAATCTAAAAAGACCATCCCCTAGAATATTGTTCACTTTATTTATTGAAATCGAAAGTATATGATTTAACCTAATATTTACGAAGCGATTAGGTTTAAAGTTTTATAATCGAGGCATGTTTGGGTCATATTTTAACCAAGTTTTAATTAATTTATCAAAAAATTAAAACGACCATCCTCTAAAGAATGCGTTGAATAATAACATATCTTTTTTAAAGATTTTTTCATTCAATATTTATGAAAAGAACCGGTTTTTTCTGCAGTGATTTTTTATGATTGACCCTACTATGCGCCTTAATACTAATTCATGCAATAAAATATAGAATCACATCGATACGTATGAACTAGTACTTACTTACCATAATTTTAACACACATCTATCACAGCGTGGTTATAAGTATCTACTAGATGCGACTAATGGTGTTAACGACCTTCATCGCCCAGTCGATGTAATTTATTATTGTATACGCAGTACCTATATAAATATAAGGTCCTTTCATATGAAATTGGCGTTTTGCCGTACTGGCCACTTTGATCTCAAATTTTAATATCTCCTCTATGGTTAGGAATTCCAAATTCAAATTTATACAGCTATTTACTCATGTATTTGTGTTTGGAAAATTATAATTCACTTGTTTTTTCCTCGATTATTTTGGACTTTTCAATGAATTGTTTTTTTTTCAAATTTTTTGGAGTCAATTTTCGCTTGGGGCATGGTTTGGCTGGTTCGGCAGGGTTCAGCCATTGCGATGAGCGCTTCCGATTATCGTACAGGACCCACTTTTCATCACAATTAATGATTCGATTTAAAATCCCTTCATTATTGTGCCGGTTGAGTAATGCAACGCAGCAGTCAACGCGCGTTTGTTGATTTGTTTCACTCAATTCGTGAGGTACCTTTCAAGCTTTTTCATCTTCCCAATTTGCTTCAAGTGGATTAAAACAGTTTTATCACTAACACTGCAGCCTGCAGCTAACTCGGACGTGGTTTGCGATGGATCCGCTTCCGCAATAGCCTTCAATTCTTCATTATCAACTTTGGTCTCCGGCCGTCCACGGGGCTTGTTCTGCAGGTCGAAATTTCCAGAACGAAAACTTTGGAACCAAAAACGTACAGTGTTTTCTTTTGCGATACCGTCGCCATACACATCATTAATCCTTCTAACCGTTTCTGCAGCACTGGTGCCACGGTGGAACTCGTACTCGTAAATACCGCAATATTTCAAGTTTTCCATTTTGGAAACTGAGTGACGCAAAGAAAAAAAACAATTGAGGAAAAAACAAGTGAATTATAATTTTCGAAACACAAATACATGAGTAAATAGCTGTATAAATTTGAATTTGGAATTCCTAACCAAAGAGGAGATATTTGAGATCAAAGTGGCCAGTACGGCAAAACGCCAATTTCATAGGTAAGGACCTAATATATCATCAATTTATTTACAACAAAATCAAATAAATATGTTGAATGAGTGATTATGAAGCTCTTTCTTGTATTAAAGACAACCAGTGATAAGTAAATGCATTCTCCCCGTAAAAATCCCCCCCGTCTAAAATGAGACCTCTTGGAAAAAGCTTCCATTCTATAAAAGAGATCCGCTTACAGATTTCTGACCAGACTTGTCACTGTTTTGTTTCTTTTCAGCTATTTAAATCCCCGTTTTACAAGAATACATGTAGGTACAGTTCAATAGATAATAAAGTCATCGATAAGAGATTTCGTGTAACGTCAACAAGACGCGACCACATAGAGGCTAGGACATTCACATGAATTAACTAGATAAATGTCCAATAAATTAAGCAGCTACATGCGCGCCGGTTTTAAAAGCTCATAAGGAAACGGTTCATCGAAAATAAATCATAAGAAGAATGCTTGGTGTATTTTTCCAAAATGTATACCTATAGTCATTTTATTTTGAATATTTTAAAAACTTTCCACTTAACCAAACGTATCAATAATGTCTAATAGTCTACACTAACATTAATTTAGTATTATGCATAAAATTATTTTCGCAAATATTATTAAAAATATTACAATCGCACATTCTGAAGTACTTTGATGACTTTTTTCGTCTATAAATACAGATAGAAAACAACTAAATCAGAAAATGATAGTGAGTAGTCAAAGGGCAAGATTTTGTGATTTTGCTCATCATCACCAACCAGTTTTTTTTAATAGTCAATTTGAAACATTTCACCCTTCTCATAGAGTAGGCGGTAAAGGTGGTTCTAAGAACATTTAAAATTTTGAATTGTTGTAATTTTTGCAAGGACACTGTACACTTATACTTTTCTATGTGGTTAAGACCAGAGGTTTACTAGAGGAAGATACAGTTCTAGAGTAGGGCTGCCATAAGTTCTGAACCATCAACCGGGACATATAGAATAGAAATAGAAAAAGGTAAACCATTGGAAATTCAAAAGCTCGATGAATATTATGTAAGACTTTAATTAAAAAATTAGACTTGTAAGTACTTCGTTACAAACTTTTAAATATCATTTTGGTTAGGATATTATTTTATTAAAATTAAATAAAATTGAAAGAAAATCAACAAACAAAAAATCAACATTCTTTGTTTTTCTTAGCGTTATCTCTTTTGTTCAATGTTCGTGTTCTTGGTGTCACTTTTCTTTGCCCATTCATATTTTTCTGAGAACATTTCGAAGCGTTAGTATTTAGTATTTTGTGTGCATATTATCTACCTATCTAGCTACTAAACCGGGACAAATGAACTATTGGCGGGGACACCGGGACATGACGCTGCAAACCGCGACATTTCCCTATGTACCGGGACGTATCGCAACCCTATTCTAGAATCGTCTGCGTGGGTACCTTTATCTTACCAATTTCTGCCGCCAAGCAGCGATGCTTTTTTTTATTTACCAGAATACAGTACAAACTAACTGATTAATAATATAGCATTGAAAAAACCACAAAGGTTTGTAGTAAATGCTACAACAGTCTACACAGTTCAATGGCTAAAAAACATTGCATTGCTATGTTCCGGTTTGAAGACAGGCGCAGTGAAATTACTGGGTACATACTTTGCCATGACATCTGATATCACAAGTTATTAATGTACTTTGGGTGCTTGTAGAGGTTGTACGAGTATATTTACAAATCCAACTGAAATCATTATACACGTGCAATGAAATCGACCCACCTCATAGGTTTCGAGACGGAAATATCGATATATAAAAAATAAGATAGGTAGGTAATACAAACAAAAACTGTAAATACAATTTGAAAGTATATTTTGTAAGCTTTAATTTAACATACCTACTCTAAACATGGAAGTGAAATGTAAGGAATTTTTCATTTTTACGTTATATTACTTTAGTACTGTCACTTATTCTGTGGTTAACAGAATCTTTGTGACAGTGCTGTTCATTATTCCTACAGATTTATTGGCATTTTAAATTGAGCTGATTTTCCCAAAAAAAAGGTATTTCTAAAATTTTTTGTTTTCAGTTTGTAAAATAAATAAACCTAAATCTACTACATCTACAGTAAAAACTGTGCAATGTAAGCTTAGGCTCCAGGGTTAAAAGGTGTTATTTATTGATGGTAGATTTTGATTTTTCGAGCTCTGAACCAAAGCGTACAAGTGGGTCGATTTCATTGCACGTAAGTGTATGTACTTTAAGCGAATATTTAAACTCTAGAAATATGCACACACATGTACAACCTCAATAAAATCATAAACACATAATATACAGTCCTACGCTTGATACATGACAAGAAAGTCAGATAATTAAAAGGCGTTCCTTGTATCCAAAAAATATAATCCCTTCCCTTCCCTAATATTTTTTTTCATACGACAGGGAAGCTCTTGGCCTTCATCTCACCTGATGGTAAGTGATGATAATGCCAAAGGTGGAAGCAAGCTTCACCTGGACTCCTCAACAACTGAGGAACTGACCATCTTAACTCTAATTATCGAATCACAACAATGCTTTTAACATTGTTAGTATAGTGACAAACTTAGGTAAGAAGGTGGTAGCTAGCCAGGCGGGCTCAAAAGCCCTACCACCAACCAAACCGAGCAGAAAAATGTCTGCCCCCCCGGAAAATCGAACCTCGTCCTCCCGATCAACACTCGGTGGTGTTAACCACTAGATCACGGCGGCAGTGGCTATTTTTCTGTCATTTAACTAATAAGAATGCGCAAGAAACTTATCAGCTTTATCAGAAGTACTCGCACCGACACTTATAATAACATGTCCTTATTTACCATATCATTGGCATCAACATTATAGAATGAACATTTCCTTCCAAGTATCAGTATACACTAGGCAAATTGAAGTTTTAATTTTACCTTTCAAACCGGAACACAGCAATGCAAGCACTGCTGTTTTGCGGCAGAAATAAGTAAAACGCAGGTACCCAAGCGGACGACCCTGGTACAGAGTCTCCCTCCAAATTAAGACTTACACAAGCTTACTCAATACGTTTAACTCTAAATGTGTTTAATTAAACAAATATCTTGCCTTTGTCATTTGTTTGAAATTCAGAGATACAAAATTGTCTGCGTTTAACGTTAGACGAATGTAGTGGCTAAAATTATAAATGCCAAAGTGTCTGTATGTCTGCCAATTTGTTACGTTTCAAACTTTAAGCGCCTAATAAATCAAATTTTTAAACGCGTTAAAATAGGATTTAAAACTAACTTATTCTCATCATATTCCCAAGTGATGCCATGAGATGAGCTTATGAAACAGAGCTACGACTAAGCAGGCAAGCATCATAAAACAGCGATACGCCCACAACTTTTTATAGCGACATTAGTAACACATGGTTATTATTCTTGTGAGTCGTGAATACAAGAATACATGTGGGCAATAACCTAATCCCTAACGGCCTTATTAATAAAAATTTTACTCCTTGGATCATCCTCGGATTAGTTACTTCGTGTTTTGTCTTATTTTGACATATGACAGCCGATATGTGCGGAAACACTCAGACTAAGGATACCAAAGGACATGAAATACCTACAGAAAAAGCGTGCCATTTGCGTTGGTGCTCTAAGATAGCGGAAAAAACTAGGGACGCCGCATCCAATATTCCACACTAATTATGTTCTTTTTATCTAATTTATTTAAAAAATCGACGAAAAAGAACTGTAAAATGCACTTAAATAATGCTTACAGACTGATATTTTAGCACAACAACACGGTTCTTTTAATGGCGGACTGGACGCAAATTTTTTCGTGCCATAGTTAGTATATTGCGAGTCCATTGGTGTCCTTAATCTGAGGTGGAAATAAGACAAAACACGAAGTAACTAATGCGAGGTTGATCCATAGAGTAAAATTTTATTTAATAAGGCCGACAGAGGAGCATATTGTAATGATCATCAATGATAAATAAAGTAAACTATTAATTGGTCGAAGATTAAAATAGATTTAGTACATTTATTAGAATAAAAACTAAAAGTTAAATACTAAAGATATGAAATGATAAAAAAACATACTTTGGCATGTACTTGCAAGGGCCGTTCAGGTGAGAATGTAGCCCTATAACATTAAAGCTAATGTGCTTTTTCGTAAAAATAAAATCTGTCCTTTTGACAGAGAGAAAACAGTGTGTTTAATCACTTCACTTTTCACAGCTTCAATTTAAGAATACATTTAATGATAAATTCACTTATCTTCAGCCGACAGCGGCAGTAAGACTCTTATTAAAAAATAAAAAGGGACCTCAAATACTTTTTCATTTTCTTTTACTTGGAATCAGGAATAAAATATTAGCATATTGAAATGAATTTTATTGTTTCAAAAAGACTGAGACGCAATGAACGTCGTTGAAGCGTTATCTATTCTTAGAAAAGGCCCTGCCTGATAGATTAATGAGGGTATTTTTAACTCTGTAGCTTAGCAGTCCTGCTGCATTGATAAGATCTCAGCAGAATTGTTATTAATTTGACTCAGTCAATACATGGGATTTTTGCATTAGATACTTTAAGCTTGTTGCAACAGACAGAACCAACTGATCATAATCTCAATATGGAGGAGGTAAGTACTTAGTTTTGATGCACAATGAGAATAAAATTCAATGCTTTATCGGAACAAGTATAATATGTATTCATTGTCTCAAACTTTACTACAATAAAAAATATTTAACAAAAACCGTCTTCAAAAACACAAAAAAGTAAATAATAATATGAAAAATGAAATTCTGTGTTTTACTCTGCTGTGTATTCTACACACAACATCACAATTACACATAATGTTGTCATCACATTTTTCATTATGAAGTCGGTAGGAACGTATGGTGTCGGTGGTATCATGAGTTAAAATTTGGCACCGACTTCCAAATAAAAATGTGCTGTTGTGTGTATTCTTACATTATTTTTGGCTTTTTTGTGTCCTAGAAGTCGGTTTTAACTTTTGACAAACATTTTTGTTTTGTCATCTTTTTAGTGGATTCAATACTAGCTCACCGAGTGAAAAATATAACTAAGGATCAACATGTACCTGTTGTATTTAAAAAAACTAACCTCTAGCTCCTAAAAGTCAAGGATCCTTCCATCATCATGTCGACTCATGACTACAAAATGCAAATAACTGAATAGCATCATACAAAAGTTAAACAAGTTGGTGGCTTATAAAAACGATTTTTCTAGGATCCCATCACCTAGGTGTATCGACATCGGGTTGCTGTTAGAGAACGGGGGGACGATCCGCTCCTGAGGAAGTGTAGCGGTTTCGTACCCAAGCGCAGAGGGAAGCTCTGCGTCAATGGGGTGAGGCACTCGCCTTCCCAGCTGCCGGCCACCGGACGATCGAAGCAATACGTCCGGTATTGGAGGAGTGGATAGGGCGCCGGCAGGGCGTCTCTCGTTCCGCATAGTGCAGATACTGACCGGACATGGTTGTTTCGGTCACTAACATCGTGCATCGGGTCGCGCGTCGGGAGGAAACGCCGCAGTGTCATCACTGCGACGCTCCCGACGACACTGCCGAGTACACCCTGTTGGTGTGCCCGGCCTGGCGACGCCAGTGAAGCGAACTGGGATTGCGCTGGGAGGCGGAGACCTTTCGCTGCCGAGCATGGTCGTGACCATGCTCTGTGGTGAGGCGGAATGGAGGGCTGTCGCCTCCTTCTACATCATCTCGCAGAAGGAGGCCGCGGAGAGGGAGCGGGAGAATGATCCTCAAGCCGCTCCCATCCGCCGCAGACGGACAGGCAGGCGAAGGTGGGCATTCGCGCAAGCAATCTGTCTGCGTGCACGGTTGGCCCCGTGTACGCCGCCGTAAGGCCCTCTGTCTGGGGATTGCCCTGGTGTTCTCGGGCAATCCCCCCTTGACGATAGCCCGACCAGCCAGGTCGGGCCAGCCCGGACGCGTTGGTAGTAGTAGTCGCAGTGTGGACCCTACCACGCGCGTCCATAAGGGCAGGAAGAACACCGGGGGGTTTAGTGGGTAGGCCTGGCACTCTGCCGGAAGAGCCCCAAACACGCTCGTCGTCTAGCCAACGCAACGGCGAGTAGGGTGCGGTCACGCATTCCCATCGAAAAAAAAAGGATCCCATCACCTGATCCTAACTTGGTGATGATGGTACCAATTGGGAAGTATTATACCTCTGAAACAAAAAAATAATAATTTTACAAATCCGTCAATAAATGACGGAGTTAAGAGGAAACAAACAAAAATAATATTTGTTTAAATAAAAAAAAAACCACGTTGTAAATGAAAACATTAAAAAGTTTTAAACAAAAATTGCACTTAAAATAGAAAATAATTGTTTGGCTTTACAACTCTTATTACAACGTAAAACATGGGGCGAAACAATTTCGCAACTTACTTCAGCGGCACTTGAATTTCTGTCACTATGAGAATGCAGCTGATTGTTTTATATAATTACTTAAGAAGATTTTCAATATTTCATTTGTTACTAAGTGATTCTCTTTCACTCCTGATGTGCTCCACGTTTAACCTTTTCAATAATATGAGTTGCGAAGCCAACCAATTATTTTTTATTTTTTTGTGCATTTTTTGTTGGGTGCTGCTAACGAACGAATGCTGAAAAGCGTTCGAAACGTCGATATAAAATAATTTGAATATTTAAAACCAAACATACGTGAGTAAATCAGAAAATTTAAATGTGTAGTACTCGTGCAAATAAATGACAGTATTATAAGATTTGTTGTAATTGTGACCAATAAAGTGTACTTAATGAAAGCTTTTTATTGAAAGTCCATTAACTGTCTATTGTTTCTGTTCGCGTGCGAGGTACCTACCATAATTAACTGCACGGGATAAACGAGTTGCTATATAGCGTTAAGTTTCGAAGCTTCCTTCACTCCCAATGGTTTTGTCAAAATACTATTGAAGCTAATGCTAATATATCACTAATGTTCAGTGATTTCATTGTTGTTATGTTCCGCTCCGCTCCATTTTTCTAGTCTCGCGACTAGCTTTTATATCATCATAAAAATGTTTCATGTAATAAAGTGATGGATTTTATTTAATTGAGGGTTCATTTTCCTCTTTTAAGACCATTTAAATAAAGCTTGATTTAATTTTTTTTTTGTCAATTAAGTTATTTTATTTTTTGGTTATCGCTGGACATGTTTGTAAGCCCGTTCATTGAATTTTGGTTTGGAAGCATCCATTCACCTAGACAAGTTACAAGTTAAATAAAAGCTTGTTAAAAATACAGCTAGTAAATAAAACATACATTGCAAGTTAAATAAAAGCTTTTTAAAATGTGTTTTTGGCTCTGACGTTATAAGAATATCAAACATCACTCAATTCACATGCCTTTGTCATTTTCACGGTAAAATGTTATACGGTATCTTTTTAGTATAGCGTCCACGTCATTAATTGAAATATTATGAGGCATTTTTCAAATTAATATATTTGTATCTTCAAACCATATTTTCATATGATATTTTCATAGATTATGGATATTATGACTTAATAAACTTTTGAATCATAATTGGTACACCTCTATTATCTTTTGAACATTACCAATACTGCCATCAATACTGCTTAACTGATTCGACACGGACTGAAGATAAAAACGTCCCAGTCGGGCTTCACTTCGTATGTTTTTTTTTTGTGTGTTACGCGATTACTCGGCCAATTGTGAAATTCAAAATTATTTTTGTATTCGATAGAGTAAAATCCTTCGATGGTCCGATTGTCACCATAGGTAAGATCTGATTATGGGATCCCCAAGAAAATCGAAGGAAACCCTTAAATTTTATAGGCTCAACTTCAACGTGTTTTATATTTTTTCCGCAGCTTTTGAGGTATTTGCGCCTGGTAGTCATAAACCGAGCTGATGATGAAAGGATCCTTAACTTTTAGGAGTTAGAGGTTAGTTTATTAATTACAATAGGCATATATTGACCCTTTGCGTATTCAAGCTACTTCGGTGAGCTGGTATTAAATTAACTAGAAATAAAAACCGACTTCAAAAACACTGAAAAGTTAAAATTAATAATAAGAATAGGTACAGACAACATCAAATTTCTATATTAAAGTCGATGCCAAACGATGATCTCCTAGAAAGTCTTCAAATTTGGCACCGACTTCAATATAGAAATGTGATGTTGGCTGTTCCTATTATTTTTAACTTTTCAGTATTTTTGAAGCCGGTTTCTATTTTTTGTAATTTTTCTTAAGTATCTTTGGTTTTATGTGAATGTTCTCCTGCGCAAATGAAATTGCCGTAGATTCTGTACCAGGATCGTCTGCATGGGTACCTCCGTCTTATCTATTTCTGCCGCAAAGCAGCAGTACCTACTTGCATTGCTGCGTTCCGGTTTGAAGGCTAAGATATGGCAGTGAAAATACTGGGTACCAAGACTGTCCATCTGATGTCACAAGTTGGCAACGTGCACTGTGGTTCTAGTGGGGGTTGCAGTTTTGGAATCTCACAGGAGCCACATGTATTATAGGTGTAACAGTCACCTACATACATGTGGCTTCTGTGAGATCACTTTCCATCAGTTAGGCAGTTTGCTTGTTTGCCAACTTATGCAATAAAAAAAAACACATGTGTTACTGCGCATCCATATAATGTTGTTCAAATTATATGCCGGGGATTATATAAAAACCCTAGAATAGATTAAATAAAAAAATATTTTTTTTTAAAATTTAATACTACCTCAATATTATTAGCAACAAAAATATTTGTAATAAGTTGGGAATGTGGATTGATGAGCGTTCCGTCATTTCATTCAACTTGATAAACTTTGATATTCAAAATACAGGTTGGGGCATAAAGACCTCATTTCGGTATGTTATAAAAAACAATTAAAGAAGTTATAAAGGAAATAACTTTATTTCTAAATAATACACATCACGCAGTTTTAGGATCAAGTTTTAACAATCACATCACTCAAATGGCGGCCACCGTTATCGATACACTGATAAGCCTCTCTCTGAAATTTTCCGTTACCTGGCGAATCATTTCAGGCGGAATGTTAGCGACTTTTTGTGTTAATGCATTCTTTAAAGCTTCCAGATATCCCCAGAGAAAAAATTGCAAGGCGTCAAATCAGGGGATCGCGGTGGCCAATGTTGTCACCACGTAATGAGACAATACGCGCAGGAAAAAGTTCTCGAACCTCAAGTGAATAGTGATCTGCGAGATGTGTGAGCTGTTGCACCGTCTTGTTGAAACCACACAATGTTCTTATTCATATCGATCGAATAAATCACACAATTTAGGCTAAAGGAAATTTTCTAACATTGCACAGTATCGATCAGAAGTTACAGTAACGGTCACAGCGTTCTCTTCAAAAAAGCCATTTTTAATGAATTCTTCGACAACGAAAGCGCGGTGTGTTCCCGTCCAATGTCAACTAAAAAGTGTAAAAACCGCACGATTACCGCTGTCTATCGCCACTCCCCCCGCTCTTCTATCCTTACTCTAATCTAAACTACGTTCTATTTAAATCGGGGAGTTCTTTCTGTCCCACCCTGTATATCAATACGGCCATAAATATTTTAATACAAATATTTCCAGGTAATGTTTTTGAGATAGATAATAAGTATCATAAAGGTATATCCCTGCTTATGATAGATATACCTAGTCATTGCCTTTGAAGATTCCTTTCTCTGTGGCTAATTACAAGTGTAAACAAGCACATAAAGACGTTTCAAAGCTCTATTATCAAGCTAATAAAAATAACGGAATTAATTGACACGCAAAGAAGCTTGACATTATGTTTATTAAATAATATTCAAAGTAATAAAGATACAACAGAAACGCGGAGAGGTGATAGATATTTACTTTCAAAGCACCTTTTTTCCTTTTAGAAACCGGAAAATCATTGCGATAACGATGAAATTGTTAAAAGTTATTTCTAATATTGAAAAAGCAATTTTTATGACAAGAAAAACAGACGCAAAAATAAATTTGAAAACAAGCAGGCTACGTTTATCAAAATTCATAACCCATCTTCTACCGATTTCATGTCGACGATATTAGTTTAATGCTGTCGAACTCAGACCGGGCCGGATTAAGATTACGTGTCATTACTTCGTTCGTGCCGCGCATATCAGAGGCTCGAGAAATAATTAAATCTCCAAAAAAAAATAAGGTTTCTGGCGCCGGGTTTGTTTTGTTGTAGTGACGAATGAAAAAGCGTAATTGAACCTCAATTAATCCCGTGTCTGTTTGGCATGATTGGCAAATAAAATAATGATCATTCAAAGAGCTTGCATATTTCACCATATGTACGGTCAACAAGTTCGCCTGTTCCTCTAATTAATACTTATTCCTAACTGAAATCGAGTATTATCAACAAGTTGTAATGGGTAACTAGATTTCCGCTCGCAACTTCGCTTACTTTTTTTATTTTTCCCTGTTCAAACTATAAAGCAGAAACTTGCGAAGGTATTCCCGTTAAAGTTCGCTAAATGGCTTTTTCATTACTCAGACTCTGAAAGTAGGTCTGAAGTTGCCTGAGGTGCGGGTTGAAAGTAATACTTTTCAGCCCTAGGGAAAATTGCATTCAACTGACAGCAGCCAAATTATGAAAAAAAACTAGTTCTATTTTGACATTTCTATTGAACCATGTTCCAACTTTCTATACAGCCACTCAATTACAGCGCGGTGTAAAATTGAAATAACATAAAGTTAAGTATTGTATATTTTTTAAATGATTTTATTTACTTTCAACTACTTCTTTGAAATAACATAGATATAGGCAAAATATTTACCATTTTTTCAATGATAAAAATGAAAAATAATGGCTGAATAGCTGGCCGGCTACAGAGGAAAAAACAAACAAAATAGACAAGAAAGCGGCAATCCGATCTTCATTTATTTTTCCGAGTTGTAGAGTTTTATTTATACTTCCGTATAACAGAGATTTGTAATAGGTTGGGGAAAAAGTTTCTTCGCATTTTTTAAGAAAATTCAAAACATTTTTTAATATAGTTTATTTACATTTAACTAAAGTATGTAGGTACCATTTTGTTCGATAACTTTTTGCCATCTTGTAGGTAGGGACATGATCCCATTGCTATAGAAATTTTGGGACTTCTGGTCAAAATACCGCGACAAGTGGTTTTGGCAGTCCTCTCGTGATGTTAACCTGACACTGCCTAAAGAATTCTGAAGAGACCGAAACAGGTGGAAATCTGAAGGTGCAAGGTCAGGACTATACGGCGGATGCATTAACACCTCCCAGCCAAACTCTCTTAATTTTTGCTGAGTGGCTAAAGATGTGTGAGGTCTAGCGTTATCATGATGAAAAACCACACCCCTTCTGTTGATTAATTCCGGCCGCTTTCTCTCAACTTCTTGCTTTAATCTCATCAGTTGTTCGCAGTAGAGTTCAGAATCGATGGTCCTGCCTGGTGGTAACAGCTCATAATGAATAATGCCCTTCCAATCCCACCACACACACAGCATCACCTTGTTGCGAGTTAACCCGGGTTTCGCCACAGTCTGTGAAGCCTGACCGGCCTTTGACCACGACCTTTTTCGCACGTTCTTGTCGTACGTGATCCACTTTTCATCACCAGTTATCAGCTTCTTCAAAAATGGTTCGGTTTCATTACGTCGTAATAAAGAATCACAAATGAGTACACGGTTCATTAGGTTTCTTTCAGTGAGCTCGTGAGGTACCCAAATGTCGAGCTTTTTTGTGTACCCAGTTTTTTTCAAATGCGCCAAAACTGTTTTGTGGTCAATTCCCAGTTCTTCAGCTACGTCGTAACTACTGACATGCCGATCTTGCTCCACTTTTTCAAAAATGGCATCCATTTTATCTGTAATAGGGCGACCAGAGCGACGTGCATCTTTGACATCAAAATTTCCGGATTGAAAACGCTTAAACCAAATTTGTGCTACTCTCACAGACACTGCACTAGGTCCATAAACATCGCAAATTTTTTTCGCGGCTTGCGTTGCATTTTTACCTTTTTTGTAGTAAAATTTTAAAATGTATCGAATTTCTTCATTAGATTCACTCATCTTGGCGGTACGAAAAACAAATGAAAATCACACATTTTCCTAATTTGAATTTGGAATTATGTTCTTTAAAATTTAAACTTTCAATGATACCAAAACCAGCCAGATACAAATAGTATAGCCAAAGAGATTTTATTACAAGTTTATACATACTATAATGCGAAAGGACTTTTTCCCCAACCTAATATTAACATTAATGATTTCAACTGATTCAGATATGGATTTAACGCCTGATTTCATAACAGAAGATGCTAAAGCAGAAGTTGTTGATTTATCTCTATCTCTAATATATGAAATTCTCGTGTTACAGTGTTTGTAACCGAACTCCTCCGAAACGGCTTGACAGATTAGTATGATTGTTTTTGTGTATATTCGGTAGGTCTGAGAATAGGCCGTAAACTATTTTTTATACCCGTAGATGACAAGGTTTTTTTTTTTAAATTATTATGGCGAAACGTAGTTTGCGGGCACAGCTAGTCTCTATATAAAAATCTCGTTTGTTTTCGAACTCTTCCGAAACGGCTTGACCGATTTTTAATAATTTCTTTGTGTATATTTGGTAGGTCTGAGAAAAGGTCGTAGGCTATTTTTATACCTCTTTTTGACAATTATTTTTTTTTTTTTTTTTATGTAAGGCCCGGCAAATGACCTCCTCCCGCCTGATGTTAAGCGGTGAAAGAGGCCCAAATGAGTTGACAGATAGAGTAGGGACGACATCCACTATCCTACCTGCCCGCCCCTTGCCGGCCTAAAAGATGCTTTTTCACACCTCTTTTGAAGGAACCCATGTTGTAGGATGGAGGAAACACGTGCGCAGGTAGAGAATTCCAAGTATGGGATGAACGACAGAAGAAGGAATCTTGGAATTTCTTGGCGAAACGTAGTTCGCGAGCGCAACTAGTGTAAAATAAAATACACATTAATTTTTTATTTAGCTAATTCATGTTTTATTTTTACTTTCCTTGTATTCGGTATGAAAAGCACAATGTTTACCTTTGGTTAAAGACTTATTTAGTCCCTCGAACAATTGGCGCCCTCGCTACACTCGTGGACGCCAAACTCCGTCTCGGGACTAAATATAACGAATATATTTTCACCCCTAGGGTAACAATGTACGATTTCATTACTCATATTCGGAAAGTATTTTAGAAGTAATTTTATCCGCTATTTTTGTGCGGCGACCATGTTAAATTTAGGACAATGTCGATAGGTTTATAGTGCTCCACTCCTCAAGTCCTTTGATTTTATATTACGGGATATATTCTAGTCCTTTGATATTACGGGACTGGGGGTGAAAATGAAATTATATTCGCCATTTTGAGCAGCGGCTATATTGAATTTAGGACAATGTTGCTAGGTTCATAGTATTTTACTCTTCAAGCTCTCATTTGATACCTATATTACTGGGATTGAAAACGAAATGTTTTTTGAGTGGCAGCCATATAGAATTTATTGCGGCAAGCCATATTGAATGAGCGGCAGCCATATGGCATGATCGAATTAGGTTGGATACTCTGTCGCTTTTAAATTTTTTCACCCCTACAATTTTTTTATAATATGTATAAATTATAGCAAAGGGGCCTGGTAATAGATTTTTTATAAATATGTTTTTATCGATGCTTACGTTATAATGACAATCTCTGTGCCAAACTGTATCCAGTAATTTGAGTCACGCTTATCTTTTATATAAGTATGTTATTTTATAAGGGAAACAAACAATAATAGACCATTAATAATTATTAATATAGTTTTTAAGTGAATGTTAAATTTACTTAAAAATTAAATTAATAAGTTCTCGCATATAAAATAAGTAAAACCTATTAGTTAGTTATTTATATGCGAAAACTTATTAATAGACTACTTATATTTTTTATTTAGATGTTGAATAGCTATTAAGTGCTGTTTGTTTTCCTAATAAAATGAAATAATTATACAGTGTGTAAAAAACCTGTGAACCCGTAAAGGAGCATTTATGTCTAGACTTAACAAAAATGAAGTAACAGTAAAAAAATAATTATTGGCCATATCGTGTCCACTATTAGATTATTTTAAAATTGATACATTTGAAAAAAAAAATGTTTTCAACATCAGTATTTACAAGTTATCAATATCGGTATACACGAGGGGTTACTTTTACAATATTAATGAACTAGCTGTGCCCGCGACTTCGTCCGCGTAGAATAGTAACTTTTGTTGAAGTTGATAAAAAATAGCCTATGTTATACCTTATATAATAAGCTATCTATTAGTGAAAGTCCCGTCAAAATCGGTCCAGCCGTTCCGGAGATTAGCGGAAACAAACAGACAGACAGACAAAAAAAATTTAATTGTGTTTTTGTTATTGGTACCCGATATACATTCATACCCATTTAGTAAAAACTTGTTATTTAGACATTACAAACAGACACTTAAATTTTATTTATTTGTATAGATAAATATTTGTATTGTTTTTTTTTAATTGAAGAGTTATTTTAATTAAATGACATAAGTACATAAAAACAATCGTATATCGATTCTGAACATGCTTCTAAAAAGGTTCGCAGAGTTTTCGTTACACACTGTATAGAAATTTGTCCTTAGTAATACCTTTATAACATTTATAGTTACCATCTGAGGCCTTTACGCACGGGAGGAACCATGCGAGGAAGGAGGCGTGTGACATTACCGCAAGCGGCCAGGGGCCATTTTTGAATCATTCGTCCGGCGTCTGTGCTCGATTCCTATTGATTTTCGTTTCCCTTGCGATGAAAATCAATAGAACATTACGAAGAAGATCAATATTGTTTTGATTTTCGTCGAAAACAAAACGAAAGTAAGAAGAAATCGATCACGTTCTATATCAACGAATGATTCAAAAATAGGGCCTCAGGGACCATATTTTTTAATCATTCGTTCGGCAACGAGCGCTCGTCGAGCGTCGTCCGTGCTCGATTTCTATCGTTAAGTTTTCGACAAAAGTCAATGTAATATTACAACGAATATCAATATCATCTTGATTTTCATCAAAAATGAAATGAAAATAAGTAAAGTTGGAGCGAAAACGACGCTTGACGAGCACTCGATGAATGATTCAAAAAATATTTTACAAAAAATAAAAACCGACTTCAAAAACACTGAAAAGTTAAAAATAATATAAGAATAGGTACAGACATCACACTTCTATATTGAAGTCGGTGCCAAACGATGATCTCCTAGAAAGTCTTAAAATTTGGCACCGACTTCAATATAGAAGTGTGATGTCTGTACCTATTCTTATATTATTTTTATCTTTTCAGTGTTTTTGAAGTTGGTTTTTATTTTTGTAAAATATTTTTTATTTTTAACTTTTTAGTCAATGAAATCTTTTTAGTGAAAGAAACACTAATTTAATACCAGCTTACCTTCGGTGAGCTGGTAAACACCTTAAAATTTGAGGGTTTTCCTTGTTTTTCATGGGATCCCATAATCAGATCTTGACTTTAGTGACCATGCACGCATGCAAAACACGCATCGAATTGACTCGATTTTTAACTACAATTTATCGACAAAGAAATCAAATATTTTCCTCATACACTGAAAACAAAAATTAAGTTGGTGTATAAAACAAGGCGCCTTGCAATATACCATCAAAACAGCAAACACGAGTCATAATTAAAAACGTATTGAAAACTAAATCAACAAAATTACACACAAATCTTGCAGCTTTATTGTTAAACAAACATCACTCAAGCATTTGTTTACAAAGGAATTCATTACAGCACTACTGTATTAATTATTGTCCTCGCAAAATGAAGTGTTTATGTGTAAACACAAAAACCGTGTTATTCGACTGCAGTAGTCACTGATCCTCCTTTTACTTGGTATAGTGATACAGTGCTTACATGCAAACATTTTTACCTGCTTGAAAACACCGTTGTCTTAAAACGTTGTTTGTTTATAAATGTAATACTTTCTGCCCACAGCTTAACTGTATCAGCGTTTGCAAACTCACCACAAATAATATAATAATCTGACGTTGTTTTAACTTACAAACGATAAAGTTTGCTCGATTTGGATCATAGCTCAGTTTAAAGTATACCAGCTGTGCCCGCAGCCTTGCTTGCGAGAAGTTCAGCTTGATCGTAGCGTAATACACTAATATTACATTGTTCCCCTAGGGGTCAAAGTAACTTATTTAGTCCCGAGACGGGGAAGAAGTAGAAGTCTTTAACCAAGGTACTCGTAAACACTGTGCTTTTCATTACGAATACAAGGAGAGTAAAAATAAAAACATGAATCAAATCAACAACTTCTGCTTTAGCCTCTTCTCATATGAAATCAGGCGTAATATCCATATCTGAATCAGATGAACTCATTGTGTTAATACAAAGCTCTGCTTAATAGAAGTATAAAAAAAATCTCAAACTCGAAAAGAACAAATGAAGATCGGATTGCCGCTTTCCCGCCTATTTTGTTATTTTTTTGTGGCCCGTCAGCTATTCAGCCAATATCTTTTTTTCCATCATTAAAAACATGGTAAATACTTTGCCCTAATCTATATTATTTTTACTTTATAAAAAGTCATTTAAAAATATATATTAATTAATTAATACTTAACTTTATGTTATTTCAATTTTACATCGCGCTGTAATTGAGGGGCTGTATAGAAAGTTGGAACATGGTTCAATAGAAATTTGAAAACAGAACTAGTTTTTCTTTATAATTTGACAGCTGTCTGTTGTAAACGATTCTCCCTAGGGCTGAAAAGTATTACTTTCAACCCGCTCATCAGGCAACTTCAGACCTACTTTCAGAGTATGAGTAATGAAAAAAAATATTCTTATAACGTAATGACGTTATTATATATTTTTTAATTAGGCTTAATTCGACTCTTCATCTCTGTAGTGCTGTATTGGTATATATTCCTGATAGGTTTATTTAATAGACACTATCCCCTGGCTGACAGCACTTTAAAGAAAATTGTTTCAGAACCAAGACATCAAATAAGCTCTTAAGTTAAGGAATGCGGAAGCCAAGGAGGGTTCTTTGCTACAAGACAAAACGAGATATAACAATCTTACCACATCAGCGGTGGCGCAAAGCTTTCTTGCTAGATACGTGATATTAGTAACTGAGTCATTGTGAGATAGGTATGCGGGCCCGTCCGGTCTAGAAGCCACTAAGCATATCACACAAATAACTTAGACGAGAAAATTCCGTAAAACGTTTTATTTCTCAGTACCTTGCAACATTCATTCTGATTTAAAGTAAGTAACATCTTCAATTTGGTACTATCATAGATACCATTTACCACAGACTGCCACAGGTAATACGTTCTATCATCGTTCTGAAGAGCTTTTTTCGCTAATCCTACCTACTTCTTCCTTTTAAGGAATTCACGTACTGGCCTGCGTTGTCACCGACTTACTGTGACTACCATTCCAACGCGAACTGAGCTGAGATGAGCTGCAAAAAATATCTAATTTTTTGCAGCTCATTTCATGTCGCGCAATAAAAATTATAACTTTCTGCCAGCACGCGTGTCTCCTCCTTCTTACAATCCCGGGTCCTTTAAAAGAGGTGTGAAGAAGCACCTTGCACGTCGGCAAGGTGAGGCTGGTTAGTGCAGCGAATATTCCCTCTCGTACACTAGTCATCTTCGCATTTGGACTACACTTACCATTACGAGGAGTATAGTAATTTGCTAAGTCCATTATAAAAATATGATACCCCTAGTATAACTAAAAGAAGGAATTCAAAGTCAGGATGGTAAAGGAAATCTCCCACATCTGCAGACAGATTATCACGTATACCCACTTATGGCGGTCTACTAAGCCAGTTAACAAAATGTCGATTTCAATAGATCGTCAACTTTAACAAATAAGTCAAATAATACCGGTACACGCTTATGAAGTTTAAATCGCTAATACCATGCTATCATTAACATTAAATTGACAATTGAACGCAATAAGTATGTAGGAACGTTCGTTTTTAATCAAGGTTTGGCGTTATAGTTTAGATATATAAAGTATTCAAAAGTTTTTTGAAGATATAGTAAATGTAAATATTTCTACCTATCCAAAAAACACGCCAACTAGCTGTATAGGATTGTCGTAAATTAATAATTCGTTACGCCTAATAAAGCTCGGGTGGTCTATTGAATCACATAATAGCTTATCGCCAAAAATATCGGAAAAGTTGTTATAGCGAAGATTAATTAATAAGTCAGTCACATTCACGATATGCTGCTTCCATCTTGTTTCATGCTCCGTGTAGTTATCCTAATCAATTCCGTTCAATAGGTTAGGTATCCCTTATCTCTTCTCTATATATATATAATAAAATCGTAGGGGTACAAAAACTGTAATTGCGAAATATTAAGAAAAAAAATACACAGGTCGCCTTAAAATCATTAGCAGAACACGATAGAATAGTTTAAAAAAATTTGTTTGTTTGTCTGTTTGTCCGGAAAGATCTCCGAAACTACTGGACAGAATTTGATATGGCTTACACCACAATGCTTAGAATTTTCCGGAAAAATATTTAGGCATAATTTCGTTTGTTTAAATTCACTTTTTATTTTTAGTGAAAAAATACCATATAAAATTTTCGAATTGGCTTTAGGTAGAAAAACAACATGGCGCACGTAAAATTATTTTGACAAGTCTGCCACATAGTATCTCAGACTATAGAAAAAAAGAGGACTCGGCATAACGAACGTAGTTATAGGAATGTGATGTATTTCGACGGCATAGTTTCTGACATATTGGCATCTCTTTTTAACTTATGAGGATAATCATAAGTAAAAAAGGACAACAGTAGTTTTATCATTACCAAAAATGGCAACATTATCTTGGCGACGTCACAGAATACCTCACTGCGGCCGGTCGCCATGTTTTGTCACAGTACTCACAATGAACAACAAGTACCTACATCAGTTGTCATCGCGACTTGTTTGTTTCAGTGTTTTGAAGAAAATTTTGTTATTAGGCGAAAATTGTGCTTGTTTAAAGTGTTGAACTTGCATAATACTGCATTTATTATGGGTAAATGCAGTGTGTTAGGCTGCCGCATGAGCAAGCAAGCCGCCATCTTTGTGCCAGATTCACATTTAGGTATGCACGTTTTTTCGTAGGTATTTCATGTCTATTCTTTTTTCCTTAGTCTGAGCATAGTATAGAGTCGTAGACGGAGAAAACTATAGACTGATTCATAGTTTTGGTAGCATTATACAAGAAAGAGACCAACTTATTCGAACGCCGTATAAAAGAGCGAGACAAAACAATAGCATTTTTTGTTTCGCGTTGCGTGCCGGTTTTTTCAAGGTCGGCCAACTACTTTGCGAAACAATTCTGACAGATGAAGTTTGTTTATATGTCATCAACGCATAAATAAACGAAAATTTTTAAAAGTAACTATTTACGTCTACAAAACGTATTAATATCGTGTAGTACATAATTATTTCTAACAGTAAAAATAAAAAACATGGTTCGGTGTACTGTTTTAGGATGTAAAAATGATAGTGAAAGAAAACTTATGGACTTATCTTTTCATTCGTAAGTATTGCGTGTTTTAACAGTAGTCAGCTTCTCAATATAACGGAATTACAATGTATGAAAGAGTTGAAATCTTGTAGTTATAATGTGAACTTCGTATAACATTAATAAATAGCAAAAATATGTAAATGAATCATAACATAACCTAAAAATATATGACATCGTGTTTCCAACTTTTCAATATATACTTTCCCACAATAACGGGGAATATAAAGTTTGTTGTATTATTTTATGATAACAATGTAATATTAAGATGTATGTATATGATAACAATGTATATTTAAGAGCGTCGGTGGCGCAGTGGACTCGGCACTTGCCTTCCAATCGGGGGGTCGGGGTTCGAGACCCGCCATGTACCAATGTGTTTTTCGTTTCGAATTTCATATGTACATTTGTCTGACGCTCCTACGGTGAAGGAAAACATCGTGAGGCAACCTGCATACATCTGCGAAGAAATTCAATGATGTATGTGAAGTCGACCAATCCGCACTGGGCCAGCGTGGTTGACTAAGGCCTAATCACCCTAATATAGGGTAGGCTCGAGCCCCTCGGTGGGGACGTATATGGGCTGTGATGATGAATGTAATATTATCTTCATATCCCTATATTATCTTACAGTTTCCCGGAAGATGAAATTGCACGTCAGAAATGGATTGAAGCGACTGGGCGTACTAGTTGGACACCACAAAATATTCAAAAATTTGTAGCCGACATTTTGATTCTAATTATTTATTTAAGAAGAAGAAGGTTATTTGCCAATTTTATAAACATATCAAAATATCTTTCAGATAAGTTATCTGGAGGTAATGAAAGAGAGCCTAAGACTTAAATGAAAAAAAAGAGTGATTATAAGAAACACCGGGATAATCATATTGAAAAAAAAATTATAATTAATATTATAAATTATTTTTCATTATGATTAATAAATGTTAGGATTTAATGTTTAGTAATAAATGATTTAAAAAAAAGTCTTTTTATTAATACATTTCTTCAGAAATGAACTCGATTAGAGGCGCCGTGAAAGTCCGGAAACTTTGAAAGAAGGCTATTACGTTTTTGGGATTTTGAAACTACCAAGATTTCCAAACCCTTTTTTGAGAAATTTCATTTTCAGATTATTGAAAGTTCATTGTAAGAAAACAAAATTGATACTCCTGACCTTCTGTCTAAACTAAACTTTAATATTCCAAGTAGGTCTAAACGTAAAGACCTTTAATTGGCCGACTGTTTCTATCTAAATTTATACTCTGTATATGTTCGCCGTTGGTTTTTAAAAATTAAATAAATAAATAAATAAAATAATCAGTCGCCCGCCATCGCCTATGGTCGCCACCGATCATCGGGTGTAACTAGATACCCGAGATAATCTAGGCTCCGACAACAGACCAGGGGCCCTATTTTTGAATCATTCTTCCGACATCGAGCGCTCGTCACTGTATGATTTCTACTTATTTTCGTTTTGTTTTCGACGAAAATCAAAACAATATTGATCTTCCTCGTAATATTCTATTGATTTTTATCGCAAGAGAAACGAAAATCAATAGAAATCGAGCACAGATGACGTTTGAACAGCGTTCGATGTCGGTCAAACGATTCAAAAATAGAGCCCCAATAACGCTAGCTTTAGGCCTCCAAGACTCTCCCCAGTCCACTATAAAGAAACATCATTGATTAGAAATTTCTAGAAAATCACGATTCATCGCTCCCTATCACTGCGGACATCTCGATAGAAAGCAGAAATTTGACGATACGGTAGCCACCCTTACCCTTTTCATTCAAAAGTCCGCTACGCTGTGACCCATCATAACCCTAGCCTTACCCCCGGGGGTAGAGTGGGTTATAATCGTACTTTTACATTTTTTTCAGCAAGTCCCAGCATTATTATCGTGGGTCTACAGTACAAAAGTCGCTTAGAGTAGCACCAGGAAGGTGCATAGGCGCAAGTTTCTACAAGTTAATCGTATCTTATAATTTAATATTGGTGTTGATTCAGAGACACAACTAAATTAATTAATTAAATTAATAAAAAATAATGTGGGGTAAATAGGTACATAGGGCAACACTGGTTCTGAGACTATTTCTATCGCATGTGGCCACGCTCATCCTCCGTCTATAGTTTTCTCCGTCTACGTATAGAGTGCTGTAGTGATTGTTCTGAGGTATAGAGAGAAGGTATTTTCTTCCACGAAGGAAAGGCAATGGAACTACGCCATACAGCCTGATCTTAAGTAATTGGATTTCGAAAATTGAAAGGCAGGAATGAAGTGTTTCACATAGTACAAATAAAATTTAATATTTTCTGTTAATGGCTGTGCCCAACTAGATTTCGCGAACCAAATTGTCTTTTTCTTATGTCGTACCGTGGTGGTAAGGCAAAAAGATGAAGCCATACAACCAATGTATAAAGCATTTTTATGATAATACTTATCGAGTGCCCATAAAATTTGTAGATTGGTTTAATTCTTGACTAATTTTCACAAAATCGGTACAATTTTTGAAATATTTGAAATGTTGAAAAATGAAGATACTCTTTTCAAGGTATTTTGAAAGGTATTATATGTTTTTACATAAGGACTAAGGAATCAAACTCTTTCAGCCATTTAAAACTATTAAAAGTAATAGATTAATATTGATAATTAAAAAAAATATCGGACTGCAATGTTCTGGGTTACGCGTAGAGGGACGGGACGGGACTCTTGATCCTAATGTCTAAAATGACGGATCACATTTTTTTGGATCCACCCAAGGAACATGGATATCGAACGAAGAACCTAAAGAGTAGAACACATTGAACCTAGCCACGTTGACTTAATTTGACATAACTGCCGATGAAGTTCGTTTTCAAACCCAGCAATATGGGTATCAAATGAAAGGCCCTGATGAGTAGAGCACTATGAACCTAGCAACATTGACATAAATTCAACATAGCCACCGCTCTAAAAAGAAGAATAATAGTTCGTTTCCAAACCTAGCAATATGGGTATCAACTGAAAGGCCAAAAAGAGTAGAGCATTATGAACTAAGGAAAATTGCCCAAAATTAAACATGGCCGCCGCTCAAAAAATTGATAAAAGTTCGTTTTCAAACCCAGCAATATGGGTATCAAATAAAAGGCTTTGATGAGTAGAGCACTATGAACCTAGCAACATTGACATAAATTCAACATGGCCGCCGCTCAAAAAAGATAGATAAAAGTTCGTTTTCAAACCTAGCAATATAGGTATCAAATGAAAGGTCTTCAAGAATAGAGCACTATGGACCTAGCAATATTGACGTAAATTCGACATGGCCACCGCTCAAAAAAGGTGGATAAAAGTTCGTTTCCAAACCTAGCAATATAGGTATCAAATGAAAGGCCTTGAAGAGTAGAGGACTATGAACCTAGGAAAATAGCACAAAATTCAATATGGCCGCTGCTCAAAAAATACGGTGAAAAGTTCGTTTCTAAGCCCAGCAATATGGGTATCAAATGAAAGGCCTTGATCAGTAGAGCACTATGAATGTAGCAACATTGACGTAAATTCAACATGGCCGCCGCTCAAAAAAGACGGATAACAGTTGCTTTTCAAACCCAGCAATAGGGGTATTAAATGAAAGTAGGCCCTGAAGGGTACCTAGAGCAGCCATGCTCTAAGTGTGTTCCGCGGAACCCTAGGGCTCCACAATACCCCTATAAGGGTTCCGCAATAATTTAGAAAAATCAAAACACCCTCTCTGGTCGTACTTTTATTATGCTTATTAATAAAGAATACACTTTTAAAAACTATTGTTTTATTTTAGGGTTCCGTCAAGTATTTCGCTTTCCAAAAGGGTTCCGTCACCAAAAAAGTTTGAGAACCGCTTCGGGGCCTATTGGATGTTAGATGTTACCTGTGTTTAGTGTCCTTCGAGACCGTGATAATGCAACGATCGTGAACTAACTAACGATAACTCCAAGTTTATTCGTTTTCTGAATGCGGGCATCCGAATGCATCAAATCTATACAAAATACTCATTGACTGCCGCACACGTTCGTTTTTATTACGAACGGAACACGTTCTGTACGTATGTTTAGGTAGAATGGTAGAAATCCCGAATGAGAAGAAACGAACGTCTGCGCTACGTTCACGAAACTCCGTGCTGTATTCCGTGATCGGAATTGTAGAGTAAACCCCCTCCCCCCCCCCCCCATTCATGCTATACATTAACTCTACGAAAAACGCCAGTATTACGAGCGACATAAGAACGGTCCAAAGGTCAAACAGTATAGCTTGACAAGGAGCTTATTGTACGACCAGTCAAAATTGGCCAAGTTGTCATATCCAAAAAATATATTCTGTTGGTGTTACCAACACCCATTATAAAATCTAAACTTTATTCGTATACAGTTCTAATTTATTAACAATTGTTTATTTTAATTCGAAACACGAATACGATAAAGATTATTCTTGCAACTGTGTAGTTCTTTCTACTGAAGAAGAATTTATTAATATCAATAATGTCTCTAAAACAATAATAATACTTAGTGTTTATAGTAATATGTAATGTATTTAATTTTGTGGACTGTTAGAAAAAGAGCATTACGAACCTACGAAAATTGTCCTAATTTCGAACGTAGTTCGCGGGCACAGCTAGTCTTGAATAAGTTGATATATAAGGTAGAAAAAAATGCAAAAGTTATTATGACTCTTGTTACGTTTTCACGCTTAAATAACTAAACTTATGTTGATTATCATATTGAAAAAAAAATGAGTACATGGGAGAAAAAATAGACTACTACTTTTTGTTGCGAAGCACGCATCCGCTGGCCGATGAATTTTTGAAATTCAACCTCCAAGGGGGTAAATAGAGGATGAATGTAATTATTATTAGAGCTATAGGACGGATGGAACTTTGTATTGGAGAAAGTAGATTTTTGTGTTTGATAATTTAACCCTTTGAAGGGCTAATAGGAGTTTTTCATTTGGAGGTTTTTTATAGTTTGAGGATCATACTAAAACTATTTTACGTACTTTAACGAGAATTGCTTTGAAAGCTTCTGTTTTAAAGTCCGATCTTTCATGTTTTTGAAAACTTTACCCTTAAAGCGATGCTGAAAAGGAGACTGAAACATTGTTTCTCGTTTGATTAGGTATCATACTAAAAATAATTAATTTATTTTAAAAGGTCTCTTTTTAAATACCAGATTATTTTCACTGCGAGAAACAATAGATGGGAAAATGAAAAACGCGAACTTAATTGCGGGCGTAAATAGTGGATTAAATAATTTATAAATTGACTATATCGACAAATAGCTAAATATAATAATAAATAATAAGTCACTGTATTTTTATCAGAGACTATGTTACTCCAAATGAAAAATAAGTACATTATAGCTGAAAATTAAAACGATTTACAATCGAAACACAGGCAGTCATTCGGAATATCATAGAAGTTTAATATTTCGTATTTCATGCTCCAGCAAGGCTAATTAATGTAAGCCAAGCCCGTAAACACGGATATATAAAGTTCACAAGTCTGTTAAATATGCAACAGTTTAGCTGAACTTCATAAATTTGCGGGTACGAGCATCCGGGAAATTGTCGGTGAGATATTTAATAAAGTTAACAGTCATAGCCCCAGAGATTATTGAATTCAGATATACTTACCTATATGTAAGTATTACAATTAATCCTCTTGGTTAGTAATTGACTACTGTGCGTTTAGAAAAGTCATTTTTTTATTTAGAGGGCAAACAACTAAAGTTGTATAATTGAATTATTGACTTTTTTCTTTTTCTAATATATAAAATTCTCGTGTCACAGTGTTTGTTACCAAACTCCTCCGAAACGGCTTGACCGATTTTTATGAAATTTTTTGTGTACATTTGATAGGTCTGAGAATATGTCGTAAACTATTTATTATTATGGCGAAACGTAGTTCGCGGGCACAGCTAGTCTTTAATATATAAAATTCTCATGTCACAGTGTTTGTAACGGCTTGACCGATTTTTATGATTTTTTTGTATATATTCGATAGGTCTGAGACATTAGCCCCTATCACCTAGTAGGGGTTTATACCCCTACTAGGTGATAGGGGTTGATAAGAGTTTTTTGGACAATTATTATAGAAAAAACGTAGTTTGCGGGCACATCTAGTTTTATTTATATAACAATTCTCTTTTACACCATAAAATACTTCAACATATAACAATGTAGTAGGTACCAAGGGTATAATTTGAGAAAAACACCCTAACTTGTGGTGGGCTCGAGCCCTTGTGGGGACATAAATACAGGGTGTCCCAAAAAATAGTGTCAAGCGTAAGTCCAGAGTTAGAGCATCTCTTGGAGTACCCGAATCACCCCCATGTATGTTCCGCGATTATTAGTAGTTTTCGAGTAATAATTTTTTTTCTGAGTTTTTGAAAATTGTGATCCAAAAAACTTAAAAATTTTAAATAAAAAAAAGTAGAACATATTTTAATGTTTTTCTTTTTGCCACTGAATCATCTTTAGTGCTTCTTTTATGTCTAAAATAATCAGCTTCGTAACTTTAGTGTAAATTTAGAAAACAGTAGTGTAAAGTCAAAATTTGAATGTTAGTGAATAATTACTTAAAAATTCATCTTTAAATTAAAAATCTAAACAGGCGAATTCATGGTTTCTAAGTATGTGTAAAAACTTCTCTAGACTCTCTGCTTTCATAATCATTTAAAAAAAAGAAGTACTTAATAGGGCTACTTTGGCTTAAATCGGCCATCAAAGACAGCGAGGTGAAAATTTCATAAAATTTACCAAATTCCTATCAGATAATAAAAAAAATATCTGGTCTTTTTATAATTTCTAAGGTTCAGATTAATTACAATTTAGCAAAAATTAACTACATGAAACCCATATTTAAATATTTTTCTCGCGGATCACATCGGTTGTAGTGTTGGATGTAACGCAGTACTAACCTGCTAAAAAATTGCCCGAGTGAGAGGATATGAAAGAGACCGCATTATTGCTATCTCTCTCACTCTCATTGGCGAAATGGATAACTGTAACTGAGGAATGCTATTCTTTGTGACAAGGGGATGAGGCGGGGGGTGTAGTCCGAGCGCCTATTGTGTTCTGGCGTCAGTCGTTTGCCTGCTTTTGTTTGCGCCTTACGTACGATACGCTCATTTGTGATTATTTGACGAACTTTGCTTTCTTTACGGACCTTGAGTGCGATTACGATTTGGTTTTGTGTGAATACGGGATTTTGACAAATTTGGCATTCTTAACGGACTTTTCAAGCTCTTCATTTTGTGATGTCTTTTTCATCGCAAGAATATGCTCTTATGCATTACTTTTATGGATATGCAAGAGGAAATGCTTCTGAAGCAGCCAGGTTGTTCCGGCAGCAAGTACAAAATGGAGGTGGACCTCAGCCTGAAACTTGGCCTGATCATCGCATGATTTTAAGAGTACATAACTCTTACATGGAAGGACGCCTACCAGGTAGAAGATCGGGGCGCCCATCTGAAATGAGTGACCCAGATACTGTCCAATCAGTGGTCGAAGAAGTGGTGAGAGATCCATCAGTTAGTGTAAGAACAATAGAATGTCGAATCGGAATTCCGAAATCACAAGCACATCGAATACTTCATCAAGAGCGTTTTCACCATATCACATCCAGAAAGTTCAGCAGCTCAAGCCCGCAGACTACCCGAGAAGGGTGGCATTTTGTCAGGAAATGTTACGGAGACAAGCTGAAAACGAAAATTTCTTTAAAAATATTCATTGGACTGATGAATCACATTTTAAGCGATGTGGGGTGTTTAATGCGCATAACTACCATTCGTGGAGTATTGAAAATCCACACCTCACAAGGGAATCTAATTTCCAAGAACAATTTAGTATCAATTTGTGGTCAGGCATCCTAAACGGACAGCTGATTGGTCCGTTCGAACTACCGGACTGACTGAACAGCGAGGCCTACTTGCAATTTCTACGACGTGATCTCGGCGTCTTATTAGAAGATGTAGACCTATTAACGCGGAGAAATATGATTTTTCAAAACGACGGCGCTCCATGCCATTTTGCTAGAAATGTTAGACAACATTTGTCTGAAACATTTCCAGGCAGATGGATCGGTCGTGGAGGGCCCATTGCGTGGCCGCCACGGTCCCCCGACTTGAACCCCATAGATTTTTTCGTCTGGGGATACTACAAGGAATTAGTATACGCCAAGGACATTACAAACGTCACAGTGTTAAGAAGAAAATTAAGACAAGCGGAAGAAACAATAAAAAACAACAGAATTGCATTTATAAATTTAAAAGAAAACTTTTTTAGACGATGTAGAATATGTATTGAGCACGAAGGTCGTCATTTTGAAAACTTTCTTTAAGCGATCGAATAATAAATACTTTGAAAATAATGTTTTGTTTCATTTATTAAGTTATAATAAACCTTCAAAGGTTATTAAAGATGGCAGCAGGAACAGTTATTTTTGACCTTCAAATAATAAATTTTTAGCTTTTCTACAATCATTTTTGGTTTATTAATAAATAATTGGAATTAAAAAAAAAAATTATTCAGAAGTCGAGTTTTATGAAATTTTCACCTTGCTGTCTTTGATGGCCGATTTAAGCCAAAGTAGCCCTATTAAGTACTTTTTTTTTAATTATTATAAAAGCAGAGAGTCTAGAGAAGTTTTTACACATACTTAGAAACCATGAATTCGCCTGTTTAGATTTTTAATTTAAAGATGAATTTTTAAGTAATTATTCACTAACATTCAAATTTTGACTTTACACTACTGTTTTCTAAATTTTCACAAAAGTTACGAAGCTGATTATTTTAGACATAAAAGAAGCACTAAAGATAATTCAGTGGCATAAAGAAAAACATTAAAATATGTTCAACTTTTTTTTATTAAAAATTTTTAAGTTCTTTAGATCGAAATTTTCAAAAAGTCAGAAAAAAAATTATTACTCTAAAACTACGAATAATCGCGGAACATACATGGGGGTGATTCCGGTACTCCAAGAGGTGCTCTAACTCTGGACTTTCGCAGCTTTGGTGACTTGGGTAGGAATGGTATTGTAACGACAGGGAAGGAATCTGATGCCTTCATCTCACCTGGGGCATTACCATGATCGGTTATAGCAAGGTTTTTATCATTATTATACATTTATTTCAAAAAGTGTGTTAAATTTATTTTTTTTACAATACATACAGTTTATACATACAATATAAAACACAAATATTATAAAAAACTTTAATCTAGGGTTCCATTGGCAGCGGAGCACGGCCCAAGCTACCGGTGGTTAGGGCTACATGGAGAGGAATCTCCGGACAATACGTGCCGTCTCTAGAATCACCGCCTTCTGTATCTGATCCATCCGTCAAGCGAGAGCTTCTGAGGATGTCGGTCGAGACTCTTCGCTATTAAACTTTTCGCAAAAACAACTATCGGAACAATGATCGTCGAGTCAATATCCCACATGGCGATATTATCATTATTATTATCTATTATGGTAAGGGGGCTGATGGTAAATGACGATTAAGCTGAAAATGGAAGCCAGTTTCAACTAGATTTCTTAACTTTAAATTTGTTATTTTACTTGTCTAATTGACAGAACACAAAAATGTTGTTATAATAACGACATATTTAGGTGAGACGATAGTAGAGAGCCAGTCCGTTAACCAAACTAAGCAGAAAAACTTCCGAGGAGAATCGAACCCCGGATCTTCAGATCAGCACCAGGTAGGTGGTCTCAACCACTGCACCACGAAGGTGGCTAAACAACTTTAGTTGTATGTAACACAATATAATCAACCAACATTATAACGGCTCTTCGTCTAACAAACAATGTGTTTTGTTATCCGACAAACGTGACAGTTATAATTATACAGCATTCGTCCGACTTAGAATACAAATTTATCGAATTAGTATCAGCTCGATATGCTGGACGGCCGTGAACTTGCTCTCGATCGACGACACGTTAATACGAGGCTAATGTGGACAACTTTTAACGAAATTCGAATTTAAGAAAGCATTCGGAAAGTTTTTTTATTTTTATTAATGAGAATACAGGCTCGGCGACTACGTAAATGCACGCGAGATGCTGGGTCGACGAACTTTCTGATCACAAGGAAAAAATCTTCCATTTCGCGATTCCTGCCCCTTCGAAGAATGGACAAGGGCCGCTCAGATTGTTTATCTCGTTACCGCTATCTCACACGCCACAAATGAACATTACGGTGTTTGAATTTTTACGACATTACAAATATCCGAAAAGAGAAACAGTTTACAGCTAGAAAATTACTATAACATTTTTTTTCTATTAATTTCAAACAATATCCCAGATATGGGGACTATGAGATATAAGTAAAATTGAAATTAAAATTATTAACATATCATTAGATAATTTAAAAATTTCATTAGTTTTATACGTAGTAAAATCTGCTTTGGTTAGTTTATACTCCATTTTATTTATTAGCTGACAATGTTTAAGTGTTAAGGAGCTTACTTATAGTGGCGTATTGTTGTATGCTTTCGATATGATGATTGCTAAAATTAAACGACATTCGTCGTATTAAATAGATATGGAAATGATTGCTACTATTCATTCTTTTAATGTACATAATGAAATCATGATTTCTTCGTTTAATTTTTTTCAAACTATGATAGCTCGGAGTCTTTTGTATATTAAAGTGTTACCAATGTACAAAAACTGTCTCTGATTGTTATTTTCTAAAATTACCTTTTTTGTTCATTTTGGTAATCAGGCCGCCATGTTCGTTTTTCCCATAATATTTCTCTTTTTTTATATTGTTTTTAAACAATAAAGTGTTCATTTATTCATTCATTCATTACTGATTCTTTCATTACCGGTGCGTTTACCTTAGACACTATGAACTGCATTCCTAACATTTTTATACCGAACTAACTGTTGACCGCGACTCCGTCAGCGTGGAGTTTAGAGTCACACTGTTTACAACATTTTAACCAAATCAGAAACGTTTTCGTATCGTACGTTTTTGTTTCAAAGAAACGTTCAGTGAGAGCAATTTATTTATAATCTAAGTTCACGCACTTCTCTCAGAGATAGCTTATATAATGTGAATTAACACATCTATTCTTGTAATGGAAGTTGAGCTCAAACTTTTGCTTTGAGGTCAGCTTCCAATTGACGACTCTGTAACAAACCAAAATTGTAAATGGCGATTTAAAAGAGGAGATAAAAAATTTTGACCTTTCGAGTTTCTTGCCTGTTCTTCTCGAGAAGGCTCTGCCAATTTCCGAACAGGTGTAGAATCAACTTTTTTTTTTTCATTCCTACTTGTATTTGCAGACATCTTGAGTATATTTAGTATGTATGCACATACAAGGTTAATATAATTTCTTTAAATTAGATTGTTTTGCTTTGTTTTGACGTCAATAAGTGCCTGTAAAGGCCTATGTTGAATAAAGATTTTTGAATTTGAATTTGAATTTGAATGTACATTTTATATCGTGCCATACATTTTGACAAATACTTGACAGCTGTCAGGTGTCGAGTTGTATGAGAACGATAACAATTTGGTTTTGATTAAAAGTTCGTAAATATTGCGATTGCCCCTCAGTTATTAGTATTGCGAGTTCGGCTATATCATGCGTTCTCTGGGGAACCAATTAAAATTAGGATAAAAAAAATCACCCATTTCCTCAAGCTATATATCTCTTTACCAAATTGTATTAAAATTGGTTCAGCGAATCAAATTTGAAAACATAACAGAAAGTTACTTTCGCATTTTTATATTTATAAGTAAAATTGGTAGAGGTGTACTAGTTCCCAGGATCGGCGTGCCGTCGGCTCTATCACGGGGTGATAAGGTCGATGACACTATACGGAGCCCCGGTATGGGCGGAGTGCCTCTCCCTCCGTACGGTGGCCCTGCTGCGACGTCCGCGGGTCCGCGGGTCAAACGCCGTGGGATGTCAATGCACGCGTCCATTCGGAGGTGTATCGGCATCGGGTTGCTGTTCGAGAACGGGGGGGACGATCCGCTCCACAGGAGGTGGAGCGGGTTCGTACCCTGGCGCAGAGGGAGGCTCTGCGCCAGTGGGGTGAGGCACTAGCCTCCCCAGCTGCTGGCCACCGGACGATCGAGGCGATTCGTCCGGTGTTGGAGGAGTGGGTTGGGCGCCGGCAGGGCAGCCTCACATTCCGCATGGTGCAGGTTCTGACCGGGCATGGCTGCTTCGGTCACTACCTGCACCGGGTCGCCCGTCGGGAGGAAACGCCGCAATGTCATCACTGCGACGCTCCCGACGACACTGCCGAGCACACATTATTGGTGTGCCCGGCTAGGCGACGCCAGCGCAGCGAACTCAACGCTGCGCTGGGAGGTGGAAACCTCTCGCTGCCGAGCATGGTCGTGGCCATGCTCCGCGGCGAGGCGGAATGGGGGGCTGTCACCTCCTTCTGCGAGGACGTCATCTCGCAGAAGGAGGCCGCGGAGAGGGAGCGGGAGGCCGATCCTCAAGCCGCTCCCATCCGCCGCAGACGGATAGGCAGGCGAAGGCGCACAAGCGATGCCCGTCTAGTGACCCTGCCGTGGAGGCCTGCGTGCATGGTTGGCCCCGTGCACGCCGCCGTAAGGCCCTCCGTCTGGGGATTGCCCTGGTGTTCTCGGGCAATCCCCCCTTGGCGATAGCCCGACCAGTTGGTCGGGCTTGCCCGGGCGCATGGGTAGTGGAGTCGCAGTGTGGACCTGAGAGAACACCGGGGGGTTTTAGTGGGTAGGCCTGGCACTCTGCCGGGAGAGCCCCACACACGCTCGCCGTCTAGCCAACGGCGGGTACGGTGCAGTTAAGTACGCATTTCCCCCCGAGAAAAAATTGACGGAGTAATTGCGTAACATACACACTAATCATAATCTACGCGTAGAATTGAGAGAGAACCTTCTCCTTTTTGAAGTCGGTTAAAAATTACTTACTTAAATAAGATAATTGCAAAAAAAAAAAACATCAAAATCAATGCAAGATATATATCGCCATAGAAAGGAATAATTTTTATTTCTCTTGTATTCAGAAGAAAATGCAAAATTACTTATGTCAAACATTAATAATACCATTAATTTTATGAATACGAGGAACAATAATATTAATTATATTTTTCTTTTGCTGACTCAGATACATTCACTCAAACATGACATCAATGGCAGTTATGTGAAATAATGAATTCAAATTTGATAACGAAATTATCCTTTGTCCCTTGAGGGATCGACATTACAAATCAAGCTCGTATTATATGAGCTTTCCGTGACTAACAAAAGTGCAAAGAGTGATGGAGGGCTGATCTCATCCATAATTTGACAAGGATATAAATGACATTGATTAAATGTTGATTTAGTATTTTTTATAATTTTGAGATAAATAAGGAATAAAATCTTAAAACTAAAAATAATAAATTACACACTGTTATATTTTTTTACGTTTTTTTCATATTTGCTATCGGCACTATGTAAAAGAACATTGAAGAGCCTAGTTCCAACAACACTAGCTATTTTAGTGTGGGGCTATAATTATACCAGTGTTTCTCATTGTATATTTTTTCTAAGAAAATAAACAATTTCATTTCATTTCACACAACTTTTTATATTGAAGTAGATGCTTCTAGGAGGTCATCACTTGACAGCGACCGACTTTTGTTAGTCACGGAAAGCTCATACAATAGGAGCTTTTCTTTACGAGAAGTCGGTTATTATTTTTGAAGTGTTTTTGAAGTCAGTTTTATTTTTTGTAAAAAAAATATTTCTATCTTTTTAGTGAATTTAATACTAGCTCACCGAAGTAACTTAAAAATTAACTGCGGGTCAATAAGTGCCTACTGTAATTGAAATACTAACCTCCAACTCTAAAAAGTCAAGCATCTTTCCATCATCAGCTCGACTCATGACCACCAGATGCAAATACCTGAATAGGTTCGGAAATAACATGAAACAGCTGCACGGTGGCTCGTGGACTCGGCACTGGCCTTCGAATCGGGAGGTCCAGGATTCGCTCCTGCCATGTACTAATAAATAAATAATTCCGACGCTCGTACGATGAAGGAAACCATCGTGAGGCAATACATCTGCGAAGAATGCAAAGGTGTACCTACAAGTATGTGAAGTCCATCTTAGGGTAGGCTCGAGCCCCTCGATGGGGACGGTATATGAGTTGTGGGGAACGTTGCACGTACCTCAAAAATTTATGGGGTTTCCTCGATTTTCCTAGGAAATCGATCATCGGATTCTGACATTGGTAACAATGGGCCCACCTTAGGAATATATACTCTATCGAATACAAAAAGAATTTTGAAAATCGATCCACAATTGGCGGAGTAATCGCATAACATACTCGTACACAAAAAAAAACATACGCGTATCGAATTGAGAACCTCCTCCTTTTTCGAAGTGGTTAGTGGTTGGTTCGTTAGTTAAGATATCGTTAGATTTGTTTTAACATCCAGTGTTTTTAGGTAAGTGATGTTAAACCAACATAGTGGCTGTGAGGTGCTGTTATTAGAAGTTTTTTTAAATACTGCAACATGGGTATTAAATTAAAGGAAGAAATGAGAACATAAGGATTTTAAAAAAGTATATCATGACCGTTTATATAAAAAATAATTAATAAGATATAAATAACAAATAAATGAAATTAAAAAACTAAAAAATCTGCCTGCATAAAAAGACAGTTAGTCAACTGAAAAATAAATTTAAAAAACAAAAATAAAAAAACAAAAACCACCTACATCAAAGGACAAGTCAATTGAAAAGATGGAAACAAGATCAGATATTAAAGGCAAACCAAACCACAGAATAGATAATAGTACTAAAGTGACCAAACCCTTGACCAAACCCTTGACCAAACCTAATAAGCCAAACCTTTTTGTACTCATATGTGTGTTGCTTGTGTTCTCTTTTTGTATTTTTGTGTACAATAAATTGTGAAATAAAATAAAATAAATATATTGATGGTAGTTTTTAAAACTTTTTTTCAACAGAATAACAAGCAGTTAAAGGCATAGAATTTAATAATAAGTAAAATTATTTATTTTTGTCACATAATTAATCCCAAGCAGTTTTATTCCCCAGACACTTTATATATATACATATAATTTTTACTTTATACATATAACCAGACACTTTATATTATACTTTTTATAAGTATATCCTTGATTATAACTTTTAATTCGTTTAAGCTTATAAGTTCTTTAATATTTCAATAAGTGTACAATAACCAAATTTAAGGAAAAGGTTGCTGAGATCACTTTGTGTCTTATATTTTTGCAATGAGCTTTTATGTAAAGGTGAATATATTTTTCGTTAGAGCCGTGCTAGATCTCACCCTCGCATCTAATAACAAAAACGATGGAATGTTATACCTTTGTTCAATTTTATAGAGCGTAGCACTGTAAAAGATCAGCAGAGATGTAAGCCAGCCACTATTATATTACTTAGTTCTTGTTCTGGGCCCTTATTCTGCTGCGTCGTGTCAATAACGCTTTAATAGCATTGTTTCTTGAGACATTTATTGTTGCTCAATGCTCTTAGTCAACCAATAAATTGATTAAAACATTTTTCACTTTTGAGTTATCGAGAAATTTTAGTATGAGTTTCTGGTTATGAGTGGGCGCGAGATCAATAAATCGCACCACGAAAAGCGTATAAAAATTACAAAAGCAGTTTTATTGAAACGCTATCAATATTAGAATTAGGCCGCTATTCGCTTCTAATATAACATTCTAAGAGGTTTGTACATAGTTAATTTATATTTTCCTTGCAACCTGGTAACTCATCGGCAATCGGCTATCGTATAGATTTGAAAATTCTGTTAAATTAAAATTGATTTTTAGTAAGTTTAACATTTTGTAATGTCGTTGTCTGCGTAGTCTTGGTATATTTGTTGAATAAATCAACCAATCCTTATAGCTAATAAACATCATTCCGCTTTTCTTTATTAAGTCATCCAGTCTGAAAACGACTGCCGATCAATCGATGAGTTACAAAATCACCAACCTGTTCCGTTGATGTTCTATTATTGATTTGTAGAAGTACACTAACAAAGAGAACCATTGGTGGATCCGAATTCCAATCCAGAATCCCCAAAAGACCAGGAATTCCATGATTTTGACTCAACTTTTATAGCGGCAAAAGGCGCGGTAACTTTATTTTGTATAAATGCAACGAAATCAATACTTTATTTTTTGTTTACTTGTGATTTTGATCCTCACTCCGGGTAAGAACCTTTATACCTGATTTACACTCGCGTCTCGAGGCTCGGCTCGCGGCTCGGCTCGTGTCTCGCGATAGAGCGCGTGAGCTCGTCGAGGTGTTTACACTCTCGCAATGCATTCAGTTGCATTCGAGCTTTCAGCAATGGAGGACGTCGAAGTATTAGCGGCATCAACGCTGTGCTTAGCCAGCATATACCCTATAACTACGAAAATAATTTGACTAAATTTGACTTTTTATCCTTAGGGTTCCAAATTATAGGCCCCTTTTGAGAAAGTTCAATGACGTGTAAAGTTTCGTCTGTAGTCAATTTTTAAAAAATAAAAGTAAGTTGAATACTTAAATCAATAAAGAAAAATTTAATCTTGGGAAGGGATCGAACCCGCGTCTTCAACGTACTGTGTTGACGCCTTGACCACTCGGCCACCGAGGTCTTACCAGCCCCGACTAAAATTCACTTTATTGACATCTTTTGTACTTTGTTAACCAAAGTAATCTTTATTCACTCTTAATAACTACGTAGCAACAGCCAACTTTGAAATATTTAAATATTTTTAAAAAATTTTAAAAAAAATAAAGCAAAATTATAAATTTTATATGAAGCTCGCGCGCGAGTGTAAACACACGCTCGCGCGTACGCGAGCCACGACGCGAGCCCCTTTGCCTCGTGCCCAAAAAACCGCTCCCGACGCGAGCCTTGCGAGTGGCGAGACAAGCCGCGAGCCGAGCCACGAGCTCAGTGTTTACACTCGCGTCTTGTGGCTCGGCTCGTGGCTCGTCTCGCGGCTCGCACGCGAGTGTAAATGGGGTATTAGAATGCGTTTGAGTGAAACGGACGACATATATGTATATATGAGATGACGGTAGAAAAAAAATAAATCTGATGTTACTCTATGACACCCACCAGCATAGTCATACCGTCCCACCACGGCTGGTAAGCATTCGAAACGTCGTCGGGCTAAATAATTAAAATATTTAAAACTAAATATACGCGAGTAAATCCAAAAAGTGTAGTTTTATTTACATAAATTTAACATTTTGTAAAAGTTAAATTCCGAATTAACAAGAATAAAGAAATGTTTCTTGAGGAAAACTAATATTGGCAGTTAATAAATCGACGGGTTCGTAGAATACCAGTAATTTTAGTTTACTTTTTCATAGTTTTTTAATTAGGTACATCCAAATCAGCAGATTCAGAACTCTCCCAGACGAAACTCGAAGCCTTAAGTTAAATAAAGACTCCCCGTTTAGATAGAACAAAATGGAGTCTGAATTTTAATAACACGCTTTTACGAGTATTTGATAACTAGCTTTGCCTTGCGGTTTCACCCGCGTTGATTTGAGGAAAAAGACTACTATAATTATTTTATATATTACCGCCCTCCACGACTACCCGCCTTGCACATCGTAAATGTGCGCGTGGTACTTAAGCATTGTTTTGTTGCGGAATTATTTCAAAATAATGATACCTCCTAAGGTATTCATTGAAATCAAGAGATGTCAAGGGCAATTGTGTTTAAAATCAAATACTTGTGATTGAAAACGTATTTATTTTGATAAGGATAAATATCATGTTTATAAAAAGCTCTTCGCAAATAATTCATTATTTTAGAACAAATTTGATTACCATAAAAAAATATAGTGACTCAATCTTAAAAGATAGACATAGGTATGCTGTCGCGGCCTTTTTTTAGAACTTTGAATGGGGAACAACTCCGTCATACATGATTTTGGCGTAACTTTATAACTTTACCATTCAGGCAGCGCACGTAATGGATGATCTTAAAAAGAAATAACTTTACTCGTTTTTGCAACATATTTCATTGATGCTCAGCTTCTATTACTCGTAGCATGAAAGAATTTTTTAATTCGAACCAGCAGCTCCTGAGATTGGCGCGTTTAACGAAACAAACTCTTCAGCTTTATAAGTAAGTAAGTAAGTAAGTATAGATTTCATACCATCATCACACCATCAGTCTGCATAATTATAGATAAATTCTTTTTCAATATTTTGAAAATTTAATTGCGCTTATCCTATGATAAGTGCCATTCTTTTTTTTCTGGTATTTAATTTATTGTCTTCATTTTTTTAAATATATATTTCCTAAATTTTAGAAAAGAATTTTTAAAAATGTACTTATACTTAGTCTTTATTTTATTTCACAAATTTGTAAAGATTAGATGAACGTGTAACATAAATCTGTATATTCAGGTATGTAATTTACATCTCTATTATAACTCTATTACCGTTACTTGATGGATCAAAAATATAAATAACTAGCTTTGGTTTAGACGCATAATACCACAAACGCAAAATACCAACCCGAGGTTTTTTGGTGTTTTGCGAATTTATAAAAATGATTACGCTAAATACCAACTACATAAAATATCACAAACGCAAAACACCAACCTGACGTTTTATGGTATTTTGCGACATTATTAATTACGCAATATACCAAAAACCCTCGCAGTATGGCTTCCGTCGTGGCAAGTCTACTAGTGAGGCGGTTCTCGAACTTGTCAATTCAGTCATCACAACACTTGACAAAAAAAGAAAATGTGTTACTGTTTTTTTGGATTTGGCAAAGGCATTCGACACGGTATCAATCCCTCACCTTTTGATAAAGTTAAGGAATCTAGGAATACGAGGTACTCCACTCAAATTATTTGAGAACTACCTAACAAATAGAACGCAGAGAGTTAGGATCGGGGAATGGATTAGTGACGAGGTTACAGTCGATATAGGTGTGCCCCAAGGTAGCATAGTTGGCCCTTCACTATTTCTAGCTTACATTAATGACCTATGTAATACCCAACTTAGTGAGGGCAAAGTCCTGACTTTCGCTGATGACACTGCACTTTTCTTTAGTGGTCATTCCTGGAGGGAAGCTTTTCAAAATGCCCAGCTTGGACTTGACTACATTATCAAATGGTTAAAATGCAACAGGTTAACCCTAAATGTAGCCAAGACTAAATATTTGGCATTCGCTTTGCAGTCTTCACAGCTTCCCCCTGACTCGCTGCAGATAATAGCTCATGAATGCATCTCTGACCGTACAGCATGTAATTGCTCTGCTCTTAATAGGACTACTCACATTAAATATCTGGGAATAATCATTGACCAAACGCTTTCCTTTAAATACCATGTTCAAAACCTTGTGCCCAGACTACGAAAGCTTATACAGGGTGTCTCAGAAACAATGGATAAACCTTTAACTGTTGATAGGTTTCGTCGAGACCTCTCTAATCTCAAATTTTGACTTTAGTAAAAATATCTCGGTTTTCAAGATATTTGATAGTTTATGATTTTTTTTAAAAAATGCCACTTTTGGTTGGTTTTTCATGTGCCATTTTTACAAATACGGACTTTTTCTGATTCAGGTTTTTTTAGCTTCTAACGGAATAGTTCAGCTATCAATAACAGTGGTTAAAATTTAAGCTAGCTAATCACGAAGTGCTTGGAAAAAACAATGTTCCAAAAAAAATTAAACAAGAAATTATTTTTCTTCGTGTTTGGTCAGCTACCATGTAAAAAAAATGTATGACGCTAATCGTGCCCATTATCTTAAAAAAATGCTTAGTTATTCTAGTTTCAAAAAAGGTATGGTAACCTATGCTTAATGTATCTCTTAAATTTTATTACTGCTTGAATAGCAAATGGTATGAAATTTTAAAAAGATTTTTTTCGGAATAGTTATTAATTCTTAGTTTGAATAAAGAATTTGAAATAAAACAACATGAAATTTTAATTTTTTATTAAATTTTCAATAAATGTTCGAATTGGCGTCCTTGCGCTCTGATACACGCCCTACATCTTTTTATAAAAGAAAGTTTGATGCGGCGCGCGTAACCAGACGTTTTTATGTGTGCAGCTGCATTTTGTATGCGAGTACGCAACTCTGTTATTGAGGCTACTGGCCTCGCGTAGACAAGGTCTTTCAGACATCCCCAATAAAAAAAATCCAAGGGATTTAGATCCGGCGATCTGGGCGGCCATAAAATAGGGCCGAGCCGGCCTATCCACCTTTATGGGAAGTGTTGATTTAAATAATTTCTTACTACTATTGCGTAGTGAGCTGGGCACCCATCATTTTGAAGCCACATTCTCCGCCTCACTTCTAAATTGACATCTTCTAGCATGCCGGGTAAATAATTTTGTAAAAAATTAAGGTAAATTTCACTATTCAGTGTAGCTGGAAGTTCATATGGCCCGATCACCTGTCCGTCAATAATCCCAGTCCACAAGTTAACTTTAAATTGAACTTCGGACCGATCTTCCCTCATCAAATGTGGGTTTTCAACTTGCCAGCTATGTAGATTGTGGATGTTGAAATATCCATCTCTCATTCATCATCATGATTGATTGATTCATCCGTCCATAAAATTTTATTGAAAAATTGCGGGAATGCAATCCTGCGCGGATAGTCAGCAGGCTATAGAGTTTGGACCCTTTGAATATGGAAAGGGTGCAAAAGGTATTTTTTCAATATGCGATGCACTTTGCTTCTATTAATGCCGGTTCGACGTGCAATTCCACGCACAGAACGTGTTGAATCTTCTTCTATTTCGTCAAGGACTACTACTTCTTCATCGTCGTTTCTTTCTGGTCTTCCTGGCCCTGCACCACCAATGCCTCTTCCTGGAAGCCTCCCTTCGCAGTACGAATTATGTACCCGAGCAAAAACTCGATAGTCCGGGTGACGTGCGTTGGGGTACCTAATACAAAAAATGACGTTATTAAATTTACTAATTCATTTAATTTTAAATCTAATTAAACACGGCGTGTGACTATTTTTAGAAGGATAACATAATGTAAGACCCATCCTGATACGTTTAACTAAAGTTGCAATAAATGTGTGTGATTTAAAAAAAAATAAGATTGATTGAATTAAAGAGAAAATAAATAATCTTACCTCTCTGCGTACAGACGAGCAGCAGCGTTAGCATTTCCTCGACATTCGCCATAAACGAAATGCATGTTTGCATATTCGCGCGACGTGTACTGATGTCTAGGCATGTTCAGTGTTATGTATTGGTTGTCAGTTAGGTTTCACAGCACAAACAATATCCAAATCGTAAAGCTAGCCAAGTCCATATGATCACCAGTTGTCAATAGGTTTCACAGCACAAACAATATCCGAATCGCAAAGCTAGTCAAGTCCAAAATCACAGCAAAATGTCGTTTAAAATCATCGAAGCTCTATCGAATCTCTCGAATACAGAAAACACGCGTGGGTCACAACCGGAGTTCAGAAGGACACTAACAATCGTAACAAAGAACCCAATGATCAGACGCAGGTAAAAAAAGTCCTTCCAGGAAATTCGATAGCAGGTAAGGTTGCAAATGCTTATGACTCATGTGCTGTTAATGATAAGGCTCCTTTTTGATTGCGCATAGTGGATGAGACATGTGGCAGGCAGGGGCCACAAAAAAAAACACGTTTCTCAACTCTGTGACTCGCAAACGAATGTTTACAAATAAGCTTTAAGTGCTTATTAGTGGAAAAAAAACCTTTTTTTTTCAAATTTTCATTTTATTAGCTATTCAACCAGTCAGAAAGTCAAGAAAGCATAAACTTAATACTGGAAAACTAAATTAACCGAATAAAATTAATCCGAAAAATAATTAATCCGACAAACAATCTTTTTAAAATTTTCATACCATTTGCTATTCAAGCAGTAATAAAAGTTCAGAGATACATTAAGCATAAGTTTATCATACCTTTTTTGAAACTAGAATAACTAAGCATTTTTTTAAGATAATGGGCAGGATGAGCGTCATACATTTTTTTTACATGGTAGCAGACCAAACACGAAGAAAAATAATTTCTTGTTTAATTTTTTTTGAACATTGTTTTTTCCAAGCACTTCGTGATTAGCTAGCTCAATTTTAACCACTGTTATTGATAGCTAAACTATTCCGTTAGAAGCTAAAAAAACCTGAATCAGAAAAAGTACGTATTTGTAAAAATGGCACATTAAAAACGAACCAAAAGTGGCATTTTTAAAAAAAATCATAAACTATCAAATATCTTGAAAACCGAGATATTTTTACTAAAGTCAAAATTTGAGATTAGAGAGGTCTCGACGAAACCTATCAACAGTTAAAGGTTTATCCATTGTTTCTGAGACACCCTGTATATATCTTTAAAACACTCAGACATGTTTCGGATCATCGAACTATTAAAATGGTTTATTGTGCCCTTTGCCAGCCACTACTGGAATACTGTATTTTAACATGGGGTGGTATACCTAAAACAACTCTTCTTGAGGTCGAAAGAGCTCAACGCGCAGTGCTAAAGGTGGCGGCTGGCCTTCCATTCCGATACCCAACCGCAGAGCTCTATAAAAAATGGGATGTGCTTACCGTCAGGCAAACGTACATACTACAAACCATTTTAACCAAGCACTCCAAATTGTTCTATGACCCGGAACTACTGAAGGATAAACGCAGGAAGGGGTCTGTCTGTGCAATGTTACCCTACAGAACCGCCTTTTCACGTAATTTCTTCTGCTTCATGGGTGATTATCTGTACAATAAGGTAAATACTATATTAAGTATATACTCACTCCCAAGAGCCGGTTGCAAGACTGTTGTAGTGAGATATCTAACAAATCTAGATTACCAATCCACTGAAAGTCTCCTTTCTATCTTAAAGTAATCAACACCCGAAAAGCGTATACTCAAATAAAATTAGTAAATTATGGAACTTAATATTATTTTTATAAGTCGTAACATTTTGACCAAAGATAAGACCAAAATTGTATACATTAATCCCCTTATTATTGCTAATGCTAAAGCTTCTGCCCTACAGTTTGGAATATATTTATTGTTAGCCTTTTGTTGTTTAGACAAACCTCATTGACATTTTTTTCACACCACTCACATAAACACACACATGTACACTCACACACACCGTATATGTACACAACAACACACTCACGCACACACGCAAACACACATCCACACACCATCACCTTACCCCCTTACACGTTCGCACACACAGCAACATACATCAGATAAATTCGCTCTGTGTTTTCCGCAGTACATTAATAGCTAAGTATAGTGTTATTTCTTTAATGTTTTTAGTACTATTTTAATTTTCTAAATATGATTTTTCATACATTTTCTTTCATTATTATTATTAATTATTGTGATTATTCCTTATCTCTTTTTCTAAACGGATGTCCTTTCAAACATAGGCACATACCTTATTGTATTGCAATCTGCTTGAGGGGGGCCTGGTGACCTGTAACACAGGCTATATAGTCTCTAACAGGCACCAGTTTCTCACAACACTGTATGCAAAAATTGTACGATCTAAATAAGTTATACTGTACGTTAACTTGTTGTGAGAGAAATAAATAATTTTATTATTATTATTATATAATACCACAAACGCCAAACACCAAATTCAAACACATATAATATCACTTTTTGTCATATTAAATGTCAATAAATTAAGGACGTTATATAGGTACTCTCTTAAAATGATAAGTCAATATATATTATAATAACTAATTATAATCATTACTAATACATTGTCACACACAAGAAACGTTCATTACAATATGTCATATAAAACTTGTCACTCATTCCATAAACTATTATCATCAAGTGGCCAGTAAGCTTCGTAGGTATATATCTAACACACCCCCTTACGAAACTTATCGTAGTTTTCGTAGTCTTCACTTGATGTTGATCATTTTCTTCATTAGTTCATGACTCGCTCTAGGTAATGCTTTTGTAAATCCATCTGCTTCATTTTCTTTACTTGGTACATACTTTAATTCTATATCTCCTTTGCGTACCACATCTCTAATAAAATGTTCTTTTATATTTATGTGCTTCGAACGACTGTTGATTATTGGATCATTCGCAAATTTTTGTGCGGCTTGATTGTCGTTCCAAATTTTTACTTGCGTAATAGACTTTCCAATGTCATTCATTAAATTTTTTAAATAAATTGCTTCTTTTGCGGCTTCCGTTAGTGCCATGTATTCTGCCTCTGCTGTACTAATAGCAACGGTTCGCTGTTTTCTCGATTCCCAACTAATAAGTCCTTTCGCGAATTTAAAACAATATCCTGTGTAAGATCTTCTATCTATTGTACATGCAGCCCAATCTGCATCTGCGTGACCTTATAATTCTTTTTCGCTTTTCTCGTATACTATTCCTTCCGCTTTTGATCCTTTCAGGTATCTAAGAACTCGCTTAGCTGCTTGCCAGTGCTCTTGACCATAACATTCATTAAACTGGCTTAAATAACTAACTGTAAACATGATGTCAGGTCTTGTCGCTACTGCCAGATACATCAGTGAACCTATTAATCTTTGATATGGAATATCTTTACATTTCGTTTCTTCTTTCTTTAGATTTTTAATGTTAGGTTCTGCTGGTGTCATCACTGGATTACAGTTTTCCATTTCAAATTTATTTAACATATTCTTTATATAATTACTTTGGACTAACTTCAATGTCTTTTCTTGTCTTTCGAATTCTATACCTAGACAATATTTTAACTCTCCGAGTTCTCGGATTTCGAATTTTTCTCCAATCTGTCTCTTTACCATATTTATCATGTTTTCATTCTTATATGCTACTACTATATCATCTACATATATACAAAGAATCATCCTCTCACCCCCTTTTGTGTATATGTACATACATGGATCACTATTTGAAGAAGTAAATCCTATTCTTCTCAGTTCTTCATCTAGCTTTAGATACCATTGTCGACCAGATTGTTTGAGTCCATATATTGCTTTTAGTAGCTTACAAACTTTTGGTTCACTTCCACTCTTCAAATCATTTAGCATTATTTTGCATTTATTCAGCAATTCTTTGTCAGTTTCTTCATTCATTATATCTTTTAAATATTTTTCTAGATTATTAGGTATTTTCATATAAATATTTTCTTCTAAACTTCCATTTAAGAATGCTGTACATATATCAATATGTTCTAATTTCATATCTTCTTGTATTGCCATTGCTGCTAGTAATCGTATACTACTTAGTTTTGCTACAGGTGCAAAAATGTCATTGTAATCGATGCCTTCGATTTGTGTGAATCCTCTAGCAACTAATCTAGCTTTCTTTCTTTCTAATTCACCATTACTTTTATATTTATTCTTTAATATCATTTTACTATCTACAATGTTTTTTATATCTGTATTTTTATTTTCTATTCGCCATGTTTCATTTTTCAAATGAGCTTTTATTTCCACTTTTATGGCATTATACCACTCTTCTTCGTTTTCTTCACATTTATGTGTCATATCATAATCATTTGCCCATGTTGGTGCTTTTCGTTCTCTTTTTGGTCTTTCTGTTGTAATTTGCTCACTTGTATCATTAGTATTATATTCAATTATATTATCATTATTTACAGTATCATTTGTTTCATTAATATCATCATAGTTTATTTCATTATTTTCGTTATTATCATTATGTATTTCATTAATGTCTTTAGGTTTATTACATTCTACTTCAATATATTTTTCTTCGTTTTGTTCAATTTTATTATCTTTATTTATTATTTGGTCTTCACATAATATATTATCAAATATATTCTCATTTTTATCTACATTCTCTTCATAATACATTTTATTTATTATTTTTACATCTCTTGTTATTACAAGTCTATTTTGATAAGGTATATATATTCGATATGCTTTTGATATTTCTGAATATCCAATGAATATTCCTGGGAAAGCTTTAGGTGCAAATTTTCTTCTGTGTTTATTTTTATTTAATACATATGCTTTCGCTCCGAATATATGTAAATGTCTGACACTTGTATTGTAAAATGTTTGTAAAATTTTTGTTTTTATTCCTGTAAAATTCTCTACTTCATTTTTAAATTCTTTAAATTTGTCAAGAACTTCATATTTATTCTTTATGAAATATACTCTACAATATCTCGAGAAGTCATCTATAAACGTTACGTAATATCGATTTCCACCTATTGATTCTGTTGGCATTGGTCCACAGACGTCACTATGGACAATCTCTAGCTTTTCCTTTGTTCTTGGTTCATTATTGCTTATTTTGAAAGGAGTTTTCGTCATTTTTCCTTGAATGCATATTTCACAATCTCCAAGTTTATCATTTTCATTAAATTGTAGACCTCTTAATTTATTTTCCTTTAATGCTATTTTCATGTCTACTTCATTCATGTGTCGTAGCTTCTTATGCCATTCTTTCATTTCATTTTCTTCGACTTTAGTAGTCAGTGCTTTATTTTCTTTCACTTTTGTAGGTTTTACATAATATAAGCCATCTTTTTTATATGCCGTCATTAACATGTTTCTATTTTCATCTCTTACTGTTGCTTTATTCTTTGTAAACAATACTGATAATCCAATATCTGTCATCTTTCCAACTGATAACAGGTGAGTATTCAAGCTTGGTACATAAAGGGTATTAGTTAAATTCATTATACCTTCAGGTGTATAAAACGAGACTGTACCTTTACCTTCTATCTTCGCAGTATAGTCATCTGAAGCTAATTTTAATGTATTGCATGACATATTGTTATTAATGTTATGGAAATACTCCTTTCTATGACTCATATGTGATGTGCATCCACTATCAAGTATCCATAACTTATTTTGCTCTGTAGTTGCCATATTACTTTTTTCAATAAAATTATTGCAACTTTGTTTGAAAACTTTCTTGGCATCTTGCGTATATTTATTATTTTTATTGTATCTACATTCGTTGGCTTTATGACCTTTTTTCTTGCATATGTGACAGTTAAATTTAAAATATCCATTATTATTTTTATTTCTATTTACATTAAAAACTTCTTGCCTTTCTCTCTCCTCAAAATTATTGTTTTTATTACGTCTGGCATTAGCTTCTTCAATTATTTTTATTTTTAATTCTTCGGGAGTTGGCAAATTATCTCGCGATTCTATCGCAATTCTAAAATTTTCATATGAATTTGATAGGCTATATAACATCATGATACTTAATAAATCGTTATTTATTTCTATGTCCATTTCATTAAGTTTATCTACATTATCCATGAATTTATTTAAATATTCACGTATATCTTCACCGTCTTTATATTTAGATAATATCAATTCTTTTAATAACGTGGCTTTTCTTGCCGGTCCCTTACTACGAAATGTTTTGTCGAGAAGGTTCCAAACTTCTTTCGATGTTTGACAGTTTTTAACTAATTTTATTTCCGATGGGGATATTATCAAAAATAATTCAGATCTAGCTATAAGGTCTTGTTCGTCAAATTTATTTATAGCTGTTTCATTATCAGTTGGTCTATTTTTCTTACCTGATACATAGTCCCATAGTCCACTTCTTATTAAAATAGCTTGAGCTTGTACACGCCAACTGTCATAATTATCTTTTTCAAGGGATCTATTTTATACGAAGTACTTTGTAATCCGGACATAATTAATATTTTTGCTTACCATTTATTTTATTTTGCCCATAACCTCTTAAAATGATAAGTCAATATATATTATAATAACTAATTATAATCATCAACATTCATTACTAATACACTGTCACACACAAGAAACGTTCATTACAATATGTCATATAAAACTTGTCACTCATTCCATAAACTATTATCATCAAGTGGCCAGTAAGCTTCGTAGGTATATATCTAACATACTCCTTGCAATACATAAATAAACTGCCAGCTATATAATTATAGATATATATATTATAGATATTATATCTGACCTTCTTCTTTTTTAGAGATGCAATAATAATATGAAGTTACTTATTGTTCAGTAATATGCATTTTCTGTTTGGTAGTACAAAGTCTGGTTAGTCGCAAATCTGGTGAATCGAGAATCTGGTAAACTGCTCATAAACATAAAGGACTGCCGCCGCCGCCGATTTGTTTCATATGTACGTTTATTCAATGCTTTTACGGTGAAGGAAAACATCGTGGGGAAACCTGCACACAGCTGTGAAGAAATTCTCAGGTTGTGTGTGTTGTGTTGTTTCATCCTTTATTCAATAAATCTTATTATATTGGAAAATGCATATTAAATGTGTTTCACATTGCACCATCTTTTCTTTTCACCAAAATTAACTCAATCATTATCAATCGGGTGGGGTACCTAATGTGGGTTGGTATTTCGCGAAATGTGATAGTAGGTATTTCGCGTATATGGTATTTAGCGTAATTGGTATTTTGTTAACATTCATGTTGGCGTTATGCGTAGTTGGTGTTTTGCTAAAGTGTTTTTTTGCGTAGAGTTGGTATTTCGCGTTTGTGGTCTTATGCGTGTAAACCCTAGCTTTTACTTGCGACTTCTTACGCGTGTAGTCTAGTGTGTACGACTATGAATCACCAAAATAGAGTTTTGCAAATCACTCCAAAAGAGCAATCGCGCTACTCACGAACGTTAAACCAAAATCATACATATTCCCTGCATATCTCAGAATAATAACTAAAGCAAGCTTTAATTATTGTTCTGAACTGCATATAATTTGATATCTGACATTTGTCAAGGTGTTGTCAAAATGTTTGGAAACGGAAAAGGATGGTCTAGCTATATTTAAAAACAAAAAAACCGGCCAAGTGCTAGTCGGACTCGCCCATGAAGGGTTCTTAACTACGGAAAATTTTATTTGCCATAGTACCATTAATGGTACCATGGAAAAAAATATTTGCCAAATACCATCAATGCATTGATGGTACTATCTAATGGTACCACGGAAAACAAACGGTCTTTTTAGGGTTCCGTAGCCAAATGGCAAAAAACGGAACCCTTATAGATTCGTAATGTCTGTCTGTCTGTCCGTCCGTATGTGACAGCCACTTTTTTCCGAAAATATAAGAACTAAAATGTTGAAACTTGGTAAGTAGATGTATTCTGTGAACCGCATCAAAATTTTCACACAAAAATAGAAAAAAAAATTTTTTGGGGGTTCCCTATACCTACTTAGAACTGAAACTCATTTTTTTTTTCATCATACCCATACTTGTGGGGTATCTATGGATAAGTCTTCAAAAATTATATTGAGGTTTCTAATATCATTTTTTTCTAAACTAAAAAATTTGCGCGAGAGACACTTCCAAAGTGGTAAAATGTGTGTAACTCCCCCTGTAACTTCTAAAATAAGAGAATAATAAAACTAAAAAAATATATGATGTACATTACCATGCAATCTTCCATCGAAAATTGGTTTGAACGAGATCTAGTAAGTAGTTTTTTTAATACGTCATAAATCGTACGGAACCCTTCATGGGCAAGTCCGACTTAGCCTTCGACTTCAATATAGAAATGTGATTTTGTCTGTACCTATTCTTATATTATTTTTAACTTTTCAGTGTTTTTGAAGTCGGTTTTAATTTTTTGTAAAATATTTTTTATTTTAAACTTTTTAGTGAATGAAATCTTTTTAGTGAAAGAAACCCTCGACCCTTTCCTCGATTTTCATGGAGTCCCATCATCAGATCCTGACTTTGGTTACCTTGGGACCACCCTAGGTGTATACTCTATCGAATACAAAAAGAATTTTGAAAATCGGTCCACAATTGGCGGCGTAATCGCGTAACATACACAAAAAAAAACATACGCATCGAATTGAGAACCTCCTCCTTCTTTGAAGTCGGTTAAAAATACGTAACAGAATCTGTGAATAAAAATTACCAGTAATGTCAATTTCCCTTGATATGACAAAAGCTTATGACGTCGTAGATCATACTAAATTACTTTCAAAACTTGAGCTATAGGTACGCATGGATTTAATATTATCAAGTCCATGGCTATACGGGATTAGAGATAAAGCTTTTGAATGGATTGAGAGCTATCTTAGCAATAGAAAACAATGCACGGAAATTACACAGATATCGAATGTGAAAAATTGTCTCATAAAGCAAAATTACAAATATCAATACCGGTATACTAAAACAGGGATTCCACAGGGAAGTGTTTCCGGCCCGCTCCTATTTGTAATTTATGTTAATGATCTCCCAGATTCTACGTCACATAAAAGTTTACAATATGCAGACGACACTACTCTTGTATTAAAAGGTCATAACATAGATTTTTGGGAAGCGAATATTAATAATGCATTAACTGATGTAATCTTATGGTTGAACAAAAATAATTTTCACTTCTCATGCTCTGAAAGTGCTAATTTATGCAGGATATAGGCTGCACAAAATCGAATTTTGTGCACAAGTGCATTAACGTATCTACTCATACATGTTCTATGTTATCGGGGTCGGTTTCCGCACTTAATCCTTAAGGTGGACCATTGTACGTGATCTACTCATACATAAATGTATCTATATTAAGGCAACGAAAATGAGTCATACAGCCAAACACAATAAGAAGTTCATAGATAGAATTTGTTACTTTATTATATTAACTTTAATTTATTAGCCTTACGTAAAACACGTAAGGTATAAGACATAAAAACAATTTCCTTCAGTATTCAAAACTGTACTAATTTTACTTTGAATTTTAATGAAAGAAATGTTATGTTATTCTACTGTTTTAATTCACAAATGAAGTGAAATGCAGAGTTTGTAACTCGTCCACAAAACCATTTTATCTTCGACATTACTTTAAAAATTAAATGTAAAAAAACCTTTTTAAAATCAAGCTTTTATTTAAATGCGCTAAAAAGAAAGAATAAACTTTTACACTAAAACTTTTACTTATAACGTCATTTCACATCTGAAACAACTTATATGACAGGTTCTCTATTTTGTCTCATAATTTTTTTAACCATAATCTAACGTGTCATAATGTTTTTTAACATAATCATCATATATCCGAATGATAAGCACCCCTCTCTTAATTTCTCATAATATCACTTGCCCGAAAACCGAAATCTCTAAATATAATATGACCTAATTTTTTTTGCTATAAATATCACAATCTATAATATTTAAAATTCCTAAAAAAGTTTTCTATAATAGTCATAAGTCCTAACGTAATATCTCATAATATAACGTGCCCTAAAATCGAAATACCACAAATATAAATTTCTTTTATTATATGTATTACCAAATCCATGCATACGTTTAAAAACAGTCACTTGATGTAATGCAAGCAAGCGTGCAGCATGCAAGCAAGCCTGCAGTATGCAAGCAAGCATGCAGCATGCAAGCAAGCATGCAGCATGCAAGCAAACTTAAAGCATGCAAGCAAGCAGCATGTAGCATGCATGGCTTCTGTCACGGCTCCGGCGCTGCGGGGCTCCGGCGGTCCCACGCGACCTTATCGTCGCAGATGGTTTCGCCCACCACCGCGGCTTCGGCTTGCTGGCCGGCTGAGCCGGCCAGCCTCAGCCTCGGCGGCGGTCGTTAAAACCACCTGCTCCTCAGCTCGCGGGCCGCCTCGCCCCTCCGCGCCTACGCGGGTTTAAATAACACTAGGGGTAGGGCAGACAAGACTACGTGGTGTCGGTTTTACAGCGATATATTTCTGTCACTGAATTTTAAAACGTAACGGTAGTTAAGGTTCGTAAGACAACATTTTAATTCAATTTGTTATTATTGATAGTAAGTGCTCTAAGATATTGATAACATAACTAAGATAAATCAACTTTTAAACATGTTTTAGGACTAACAATATTATTATAAAACAACATTCGAACTAACAATATTATACAATATAACAATTAGGACATGTGACTTTATAGCAAGTAAAATTAGGATATCTTATTGTTATAGCACCCGATATTATGACACAAAAGCATTAGAACTAAAGGCGATTAGGTAATATACAATTTCGTATACCCGAACATTATGGAAAGTGATGATTATAGCAAGCGTTTTCGGGATTATGATTTTCGGACGATCGATATTCGGAGAAGAAAGGGACTACCTATATGACATAAAAGCTTATCGCGAGATTTCCTTGTGTGTAGTAACTTAAAAGTACTTAAAAGAGTACTTTTAAGTACCTACTCGTATTTACTTAGTTTGGAAATTTTTATGTATAAAATTGTTCACATCAAATTATTTAATTTACTTGTTTATCTACAAAAGTAAATCTCGCGACAAGCTTTTATGTCATATAAATTGTGTCAAATGTGAAATGACGTTATAAGTAAAATTTTTAGTGTAAAAGTTTATTCTTTCTTTTTAGCGCATTTAAATATAAGCTTGATTTTAAAAAGGTTTTTTTACATTTAATTTATTTTTTACTTTTTAGTTAATACTGGACACGTTTCTCAGTCTGTTCATCTCATACAATGCATCATTGTTGCAAGGTCGTTTGCCGGGACGTCTATACAGAATTTCAGCTCAATCGGTTAAAGATATCTACTTCAAAATTGATTTTTTAGCTTTAGAAGTACGCCATATTGGATTAATAGTGACATCACTTTATTTTTCAAGTTATTCTTAGCAAAACCTTTTATTTGATACCTATATTGTAAGAGTGCATGAAAAATAATTGGTCCGTCATCTTGGGTATGCCGCCATCTTGTATTTAGATTGACGTCACATAGTTAATCGTGCATCTTCATCCAAACTGTGTGTGCATACAAAATTTCAGCTCAACCGGTTAAAGATATCTACATCAAAATTGATTTTCAAGCTTTAGAAGTCCGCCATATTGGATTAATAGTAACGTCACATTATTTTTCGAGTTACTCTTAGTAAGACCTTTTAATTGATACCCATATTGTAGGGGTGCACTAAAAATAATTGGTCCGCCATGTTGGGTATGCCGCCATCTTGGATTTAGAATGACGTCATACAGTCAACCATGCATTGTCATCTAAACTGAATGTGTATACAAAATTTCAGCTCAATCGGTTAAAGATATCTGCTTCAAAATTGAGTTGCAAGATTTCACCCGAACATATACATACTTATATTAATTACGGTTTGACTCTATGGGGAAACTCTGTAGACATAAACAGGGTATTTATACTTCAAAAAAGGTGTATTAGTTAGAGCAATGCCAAACACGTGGCCACCTGATAGCTGTAGACCTTTATTCAAAAAAACTTACAATTTTACCTTTGCCTTGCATGTATCTAAGGAATGCCTGCTTTTAAGTAGTGTCCCATACAGAATATTTTTTAAAACTGAACGAAGTTAAAACTAAACACCTGAGAGCTCAGTATGCGGACCTTTAATTCAAACCTGAATTCTGTACTTACCTACATTTTTATAGAAAAAATGCTTATAATATGTGTATTGTATTGTATAACAACCTTCCCAGTAAGAGGCCGCGGCCGCGCCAGTAATGTACTATATTTTTTAAAGCTAGAGGTAATATAAAAGACATCAACGAACTACATGATTTTTCAAACGATTATTTCATACCATTATTTAGTTTTCTCTACAAATTGGTAATGATTTGTATTATTTATTCCAAAAATACAGTTTATTAAGTATTTTTCCTCACAAGTTGAAAAAGGTCGTAAGATATACGAGCGTATCTACGTGCGTATACTTACTATACTTACTTACTTACTAATTTTATAAAGCTGAAGAGTTTCGTTTGTTTGTTTGAACACGCTAATCTCCGGAGCTCTTATCTTAATCTTAATCGATTCTGTAGATAGAAAATTTTACTCAAAGGAAACATTCCTTTATTTTTGAAAAGAAACGAAACTGTATTCTAATATTTTCGAAAATTTGTTGGCCACACCGGGAATCGAACCAACTTAAATCTGTAAAAATTACATCCTGTACTTTTATTGCATCGATCGTTAGGGTCAATTATAAAGACGAAATATCTCTTACAAACTTGATAAATTAAATGAAAGGAAAGCCATGACACCCTTAATAATTTTATTTATTTACAAAAAAATGGTAAACTACTTAACTAATTAGTTACTCGAAATGGGCTCCATTCTCTTGAATACACAAATTTATTCTTCTAAGAAATTCATTTCTAGTAACCTTTAATAACTTGTTGTGATGAATATTATAAATCGTATTCTGAACTTCAACCCTTAACTCGTTTACATTGGCATAAGATTTAAGGTAAATTTAATTTTTTACATATCCCCATAAAAAAATCTAAAGGGGTGAGATCTGGTGATCTCGCAGGCCATCTGATTGTGCCGTTTGTACCCATCTAGGTATTAAAATGGTTATTAATGTGGGCAGTAGTCGTACACGTAGACTAACACAACCATATTTCTCATGATTTCGCACCAAACGTTAAAAGAAAATCTTACTTGATTGTTAGTTTCATGAACCCGAACCAGATTCACTCGAGACCAATAATGGTTATTGCGGCGATTGTACATGCCGTTATTGCTGAAGTTGGTTTCATCAGACCATACAATGTTACTCAAAAAATTAGGGTTAAGGTCAATTTCTCTCAGCATGTTTTGACAAAATTGTAGTCGTCTCTCACAATCCCCAGGATGCAATTTTTGCACTAACCGACTATCACGATAACATTTGTACAGTAAGCTCCCATTCAAACTATAACTACGAAAACCGCCACTATTACGAGCGTCATAAGAACGGTCCAAAGGGCAAACAGTATAACTTGATAAGGAGCTTACTGTACTTATACTTTTTCAGCACTTTAAGTAACGCGAGTGTGGGTTGTCCCAATTACTTCGGCAGTATCTTTGCTAGAAGCTTTTGGAAATGCTTCGAAATATGTTAAAACATCTAGATCAAAATCGAAATGATTCTGCTGAAGAGTTTACCGTCGCTTATCGAAACTACCCATATTCTTTAAATTTTCCACCATTCTTTTGAATACGAACCGAGTTGGTGCCTGTCGGTCTCGATATCTCTCTCTTTACCATCGCAGAGCTTGATTCACATTTTTGATATTTAAAAAATAAGCTTCCATTAAATCAAATTGTTCTTGATGAGCCATTTTTACAAATATGAAATGGTTTGTAATTAAACAATCAAATGTGAATAACAAATGACAATCTATTTTCAAATGTAACATTCCAAATTTAAACTACCTCATACACCCAGTTATGTGACTATGTCGCATCTAAGAAAGGAGTCTGCATTACAAACACGGACAAATTGCAATCGTCTTATCTAAATAGTATGTACCTAATTCGTCATTTTAATGTACTTATAAATGACGTCAACGATAATTATTAACTACTAACATGGACAGCAGATGGATATTTGAGTAAAAGTGCTTTAACTTGACCAATTGAATTTATAAGTCCATTTTTTTGGCTTTCCTTTCATTTAATTTATCAAAATTAATTTTCATTAATTTGTGAGAGAGATTTCGACTTTATAATTGACCCTAACGATTGATGCAATAAAAGTACAGGATGTAATTTTTACAGTTTTTAGTTGGTTCGATTCCCTGGTGTGGCAAACGAATTTTCGAAAATTTTTGAATGCAGTTTTCTTTCTTTTCAAAAATAAAGGAATGTTTCCTTTGAGTAAAATTTTCTATCTACAGTATTAAGAGTACTTTCCCTTTAGGTGGCATTACAAAATTCCACCCTGTATATCAATTGTATATTTTATTAAATCATTTCCAACCTCAGTCTGCTTGCATCTGTATATATCTAAATCAACAATCCATGTCCTGACCTATCTTAAATTTCAACACATGCTCATCGGAAAAAGGTTACAACAACAACTGGAAAAGAAGAAAAGAAACTTTCGAACAGCTGGTAAGAATTACATCACACCTACATACAGGTGACAGGAATTTAAAAGTCGACGTATTCCTTGAAAGCGGGAAAAATAAAAATGTGATATTGTTTGTATTATTAATTAATTATTTTATTAATATATTAAATTTTGACTTTTTATGTTTTTGAAGTCTGTTCTTATCTTTTTTCAAATATAATAAGGCTAAGGAGTCAATTTTTTTTACCATTTAACACTGTTGTCATTATTATTAACTATATAGGATGACAGGAAAAGTCGACGTATTCCTTGAAATGGGTTATAGTACAGGTCATAAGCAACAAAAAAAGCCCAATTAACCAGGGGTCAAAAACAGTTGGTTATCGAGCTACGACGGTTTTAAAATTTTTGAGATTTTTGCCGATTTGTTACCAAAAAAATTTTTTTTTTAACTACACCATTTACAATGACAAATTGATTAATTGCGAACAACTGAAAAATAGGTAGCAACAAAAAAATCCCAATTAACCAGGTGTCAAAAACAGTTGGTTATCGAGCTACGACGGTTTTAAATTTTTTTAAGATTTTCCAACTTGTTAGCAAAAAAAAAACTACACCATTTACAATGACAAATTGATTAATTGCGGAAAGCTGAAAATGGGCAGTTAATTTAAATTAAAATTGTTGTCAAAATTTACATAATTTTGGAAATAAGAGGTCTTTATTGACTATTAAGTCGATTAATTTTTATCTTTCTGAAAATCGACGTCAATTATCGAAAAAAAAAATGTATGACAGTTGGCGTGAAAACTACTAAAATAACTTGCTGGTTTCATAAGCTTTTAAAAAAGGTAAAAATATTATTTACTTTTATTAGTAGTTTCTACAGAAATCAACAAAAAGTTGCGCTGTAGGTCGAATAATAAAAATTATCGTTGAATAAAAATTGTCTGGAAAAGACAAAAGTACGAAGTAGAAATAAAGAAAATTGCTTCTAATACATAAAATAATGAAAAATACTAAATTACAAAATAATACTACAAGTTCTGTTCAAAATTGTCTAAGGCTATGGTTTATTTTTACGTCATTATCCAGCCTTTTTGGTTGAACTGATTGAAGCAGAACGAAGTTTGCTATCCTTTTTGGATGGCAAACCTCTTTGCTATCCAAAAAGCTGCAACCTCTTTGGATTGACCTAACCACAGAGGTTGCATAGATTTCGACGTTTTGGAACATGATTGATTAGGATTACGAGTGTTTCGACGACATCATTCATTTGTTTTCCTGATTGAAATTGTTTGTTAAGTTTGAAACTACTTTTGAGATTACGGACAAACTTTTGATAACAAATAAACCGATACGCTATTTTGAAATGGCTGCTTTCGAAAACGAAGAATTCGCAGATATTTTGTTTTATTATGGTTTTTGTGATGGTAACGCCGCTGAAGCACAAAGAAAGTACCAAATCAGATTGCCTGATCGCCGTTTGCCTCGCGTGAGCGTGTTTGGTGCATCCTATCAGCGCATTCGAGAAACGGGCTCAGTTCAACGACGACAACGCGATCTTGGTAGACCGCTCGTTGGTAATGTTGGTGTTAACGAGGACGATGATGAAATTATTCGGAGTCCTACTGTGTCCACAAGGCAAGTGGCAAGAATACATGGCATATCACAATGGAGCGCCTGGTTTGTCGCATCGCGTACAGCACAACTGTATCCATCCCATTACACACCAGTTCAAGCCATTGAAGAAGGTGATCCGGTGAGAAGAATTGATTTTTGCAGATTTTTAATCAATGCTGAGATTGAAGATCCAGATTATCTAAAATCCTGTGGACCGACGAATCTACGTTCATTCGCGATGGCATCACAAACTACCACAATATTCACTTTTGGGCCCCTAAAGGTCAAACCCAAGAAAAAATAAAGAAAGGGCTCACCAGAGAAGATTCTCACTAAATGTGTGGATGGGGATTGTACATGATAATTTAATTGGACCTTTCTTCCTGAATGGCACAACATACGAAACTTTTTTAAGAGAGGAAGTGAACACGCTTTTGGATGATGTTCCGCTAGCTACAAGAAGAAATATGGTGTACCAGCATGATGGGTGCCCAGCTCACTTTTACCGTGGTGTACGACAGTGGCTGGATAAAAATTATCCACTAAGATGGATCGGTAGAGGTGGCCCGACTCCATGGCCGACGAGAAGTCCTGATTTGACGCCCTGTGACTATTATCTTTGGGGTCACATGAAAGATCTAGTCTACCCCACACCTGCGACTTCCATTAAAGATTTGAGGGCGAGGATCGTATCAGCTGCTAAAGTCATTAAGACATCACTTTCAACGCGTGTGACAGTGAGTGAGGTACGCCGTAGGCTGCGTGCGTGCATACGTAACAATGGCAGACAATTTGAACAGGACTTATAAATGTTTTTATTTATGTTGGTTTGTTGTTTAGTATTTTTCAGTCTTTTGTGTATTAAAATGCAATTTCCTTTACTTCTACTTCGTACTTTTGCCTTTTCCAGACAATTTTTATTCACAGATGAAATTATGAATTTTGACCTACAGCGCAACTTTTTGCTAATTTCTGTAAAAACTACTAATAAAAGTAAATAATATTTTTACCTTTTTTAAAAGCTTATGAAACCAGCAAGTTATTCTAGTAAGTTTTTTACGCCAACTGTCATACATCTTTTTTTTCTATAATTGACGTCGATTTTCAGAAAGATAAAAAATTTATCGACTTAATAGTCAATAAAGACCTCTTATTTCCAAAATTATGTAAGTTTTTCACAACAATTTTAATTTAAATTAACTGCCCATTTTTCAGCTTTCCGCAATTAATCAATTTGTCATTGTAAATGGTGTAGTTTTTTTTTTTTTTGGTAACAAGTCGGAAAATCTTAAAAAAAATTTAAAACCGTCGTAGCTCGATAACCAACTGTTTTTGACACCTGGTTAATTGGGCTTTTTTTGTTGCTTATGACCTGTACTATAACCCATTTCAAGGAATACGTCGACTTTTCCTGTCACCCTGTATAGTTAATAATAATGACAACAGTGTTAAATGGTTAAAAAAATTGACTACTTAGCCTTATTATATTTGAAAAAAGATAAGGACAGACTTCAAAAACACAAAAAGTCAAAATTTAATTTAATGAATACAAACAATATTACATTTTTATTTTGAAGTCGGTGAGGATGAGTTAAGATTTGGTAAATTTGTTAAATATTAATATTTTGGGCTGTTCCCAGTAGTCTTACCGAGTAGTCTTACCAGTAGTACTATTGGGAATTTCCTTCCCAATATACGAGTAGTCTTACTCATAGTAAGACCTCACTAGTGTTATATTTTGCCCATTAGTACTATCGCACATAATTTTATACCTTTTAGGTAATTTTATACCTAAGTAACTTGAACGAATACAACTGAGGGTCAGCTCGTGCCTATTGTATTTAAAAAATTAACATCTTACTACTAAAAGTCAAGGATCCTTCCATTATCAGCTCCATTCAAGACTACTAGACGCAAATACCTGAATAGCTTCAGACTATATTGTAGGAAATAAAAAGAAAACATTAAACAAATAATAAAAAAATAACACGAGTAAACAAATTGGTTGTATGGACAATTCTTCTGCCTTACCACGGTAAAGATATTAAAAAAATTCACTGGAATATTCCATTGATATGGTATGTGACACTGTATGTAACCCCGAACAGATTTGCCAGGAGATTTTTACGCCCGCCATGTTGTTTTCTTCATTGGCTTTGTTGGTTTTTGCTTATTTTTATGTATGGATATCTCAAATGCATATGGGATTTTTTTATAGATGATGGGTAGACACTTGTCCTCATCTTGCCTGATGGTAAGCAAAGGTGGGGACTAAGGTGGAGCGTGCCTACTCATTAGGTGCCGACTCACTCTGGTCCTGAAAAGACCCGGGTTGTAATGAGGTGGGAACACAGAGGACGGCAAAGAATTCCATTCCTTTGCAGTACGTATTAAAAAGTGGAAGCGAAACGTTTCGTTTTTCCTGAATGGGCGCCTATAAGCCAATGAACACCAAATTTCATGCTCCAGCAGTTTGAGCTCTACGTTGATACCTCAGTCAGTCAGTCACTAAAGTCTTCATAAATACAGATGTTATGATCCTACGACAAATAAACAAATCTATACAAATAAATAAAATTGAAGTGACTGTTTGTAATGTCAAAATAACAAGATTTTACTAAATGTAAAACAGTAACAAAAACACAATTTAATTTTTTTTTGTCTGTCTGTCTGTTTGTTCCCGCTAATCTCTGGAACGGCTGGACCGATTTTGACGGGACTTTCACTAATAAATAGCTAATTATATAAGATATAACATAGGCTCCTTTTTATCAACTTCAACAAAAGTTACTATTCGGACGAAGTCGCGGGCACAGCTAGTACAAAATATATTCGTCACACAGATACTTTCAACGATCGGGAATCCAATCCGGAATCTTTGGTTATATGGCATTTTGGACCATGTCAAATTTATTGTCAGTATGAAAAAGAAACATTTTCAGTAACTAACATTTTAAGACATTGTTTTCCCATATGGCGTGGGCACCTTAATAGGTGTATTATTCAAATTAATGTATATTTTGACACATGATAAGGAAGCTCTTAGCCTTCATCTTATCTGTTGGTAACTTGGACTCCTCAAACTGAGTGATTTATTGGCTGTCATACCATTAATTATACCACACCAATGAAACCAAGCAAAAAAGCTTCTGTCAGATACAGTCTTAACCACTAGACTAGTCTATTTACAAGTCGGCAAGGTGAGGGTGGCTAGTGTGGCGTGTATTCTCTCTCCCGCACTGGCTATCTTCGCATTTGGACTCTATTTCCACTTACCACCCTGTGAAATAGAGTCATTTGATAAGCTCATTCTGTAAAGAGAGACCGCGGCGGTTATAATTGACAATGACGTGAAATCTTTGGCCGTTAATCAGAATTTACCTTTCCTTCTTGGATAAGTCGAATACATTTTAATAAAACATGAGGTCTTCATTAAAACAGCAAATCACGCGCGGCAAATTTATTATAAAACCGCCTTTTAGTTAAGTATTATCATACCGCTGTCTGAACCTCTTTCAAATCTTATCGGACTGTGGTAAATTTTGAAGAACTCCTATAAATGAATTAGACTCTGTATGAAATCAAAATATTTGAAATATTATTTATTTAATAAATATTTGTGTATGTGCGTATTAAGTTAAGTATAGTATTGACGACTTGCATAGCATTCACTAAATACATTTACGTTCAAATGTGCTTAAGCAATCAATTTATCATTCCCACCAAAATAAATTACATGATTTTATAGTATTGAGACTATTGAACACAAAAATAAATTATATGCTTTAAGGCTTTGCTTTAAGGTATTGTTAACTGATTTCAAAAAAGGAAGAGTTTTTCAATTGGGATGATGACTGAATTCTAATTTTTACGTCTCGTCATTAAATATTAAAATACCGTGGAAAAAGATGCAGTCCTGTGAAATCAGAATTAAAATCGGCTTAGAAATACATTAGATACAAGCATTTTAAGTTGTTAATTTGAAGGCGATTAGACAGAGAGATCCGACATCAACCGTGACGTCATTGTTGAGTACGGCCATATAAACTCCCTGTAAATTGTCGTTTTGCTAGAAAGAGATGGAGAACAATCTTTAATACCTTATATCTTGGTTGTTTTTATAGTTATTCGAAAACCGATTTTTTCTTTCTGTTTATTATATGAACGAGCTTCTATTAAAGCAAAAAAAAATTTTTTGTCATCTAGCCTATTCGATACGTATGTTTTTTTCACTTTTTGAATAGAAGGGCTATTCAAAAAGTGTCGCTTTGCTCCTCTATAAATGGGAGCAAAGTAGCTCTTTTCTGTTAAAAACTATTTAGTGGGCAGGTATGAGATTTGAATTTAAAACATGTATCATTCATAGAAATCGAACGCAAATTGTATGAATTACTGGCCTACCTACTACCTAACTGGAAAAAAACAAAAGCGCGCGAATTAAGTCTCTGTTCTCGTAATCAGTACATACCTATATACTTTATTGTATAACCAGTATATACTTTGTTGTATTTTGCAAAAATAATGAGTTCTACTTCGAGTTATGAAAGTGACAATGCATTAACTCCTGAAACAATAACTTTTACTTATATTCACGTTTTTTTGATAAATATATTCATTAACTAGCTGTGCCTGCGACTTCGTCCGCGTGAATTAGTAACGGCTGGACCGATCTTGATAAAAAGTAGCTTATGTAATACCTTATACATTAGCTATCTATCACTGAAAGTCCCGTCAAAATCGGTCCAGCCGTTCTGGAGATTAGACGGATCAAACAGACAGACAAAAAAATTTTTAATTGTATTTTTGTTATTGGTACCCGATATACGAATACATTCGTACCCATTTAGTAAAAACTTGTTATTTTGACATTACAAACAGACACTTCAATTTTATTTATTTGTATAGATTACAAATAACACCGTCTCTTATTTTCTCATAGAAAGGGCATGAAAAGTAGAGTATACCTACGACTCGAGAGCAAATTATTTTTACCTCAAGCGATGTACTTTGAATCCCTCGCTGCGCTCAGGATTCTACGTTAGAATCCTTCGCTTCGCTCGTGGTTCAAAGAAGCGCCCTCGCCGTGAAAATATTACTTTGCTCTCTTATCATACAATCTACTATTTTGTGTGTATGTTACTCGATTTCTCCGCCATTTATGGACCGATTTTCACACTTATTTTTGCATCCGATAGAGAAATCTCCTGGGGTGATCCTATTGTCCACAAAGTCAAGATGTGATGATGGGATCTGATGATGTCACCAAAGTCATGAAAATCAAGAGAAACTTAAATTTTATAGGTACGGCCAACGTGTTTATTTATTTATTTATTTATTTATTTAATACTTTCAGTACAATTTGTGTACATAGGCGGACTTAATGCCAGAGGCATTTTCTACCAGTCAACCTTTTTTTCGTTTCGTGTTTCATGTTTTTTCCGAAGCTATTTAGGTATTTCCTTCTGATAGTCATGAACCGAGCTAAAATAGGCACGTATTGACCCTTTTTCGTATTCGTCAAGTGAATTTAATCTAATAAAAAGAAAGAAAAAATTATAATGAAATAAAAGATTAAAATAAAAAATACAAATAATAAAAACCGACTTCAAAAACAGTGAAAAGTTAAAAAATATTAATATAAGAATATACAGACAATATCATATTTCTATATTGAAGTCGGTGCCAAACGATGATCTCCTAGAAAGTCTTAAAATTTGGCACCGACTTCAATATAGAAATATCATGTTGTCTGCACCTATTCCATTATTAGTTCTTTTCAGTGTTTTTGAAGACGGTTTTTATTTATTGTGAATTTTTTTACACACACATTGTCGTAGAGTTCATTTTTAGCAAAAAAATTAAATCTTGACATTCAAGTTTAAATCGTATAACTTTACTTAGAATAATAATATGTTAGTCAGTTACTGCAATATACAATTCGTTGAATTTATATAATTATTTATTATAAAGACGTTCTTGCCTTTGTTCATATTTTTTCTGAAATGGACCATAATACGTAAAGGCATTCTCCTATTCTTGCTATTATATTGTCGTGTGACCAGTCTTCAAATAGTTACTAACATATTAACAAGTTCCGGGTCCAATGGTGCTAATCTGGTAAGTCCCAAATGAAAGACGCTGCATGACTTAAAAATGCCTCCGTGCTCCACGTACACTCACGGAATGTGTGATCAGCCCCTGTGAGATCTCGCCTACTGTTAAAATTTGATACAAAAACATCATAATTTCTCATATAAATACCCCGAACACATAATTTTTACGTATGCTGAATAATAAAGAGGCGGTTGAACCCACTAAGCATTTCGGATTGTAGCCGAAATAAATTTAACGGAAGCTTTTAGAGCAATTACACAAGCTAATGGGCTAAGATGTGGAAAAGTAATGAGTGATCAACATTTGCTGATAGGAGCACATCTAAAATACGAGGACAGCCGTGGGTCCGCATATAGGGGCAGGCTATTATCAGCGCGGAGCACACTGCCAAAATTCACTCACACTCACGCGCGTGTATATGCCAAATACGTTGCGGTATCCGACTTAACGTAAGAGGTAATATAAGAGGCGCATCTTCGAGTTTGCACAATTTAGTTTTAAAAGCCGGCCGCTAGAGAGCGGGTGATGTTAGCGAATTTGAACGTAGCCGGTGTTTAGCGGGCTTTTGTGACTGCGGAAGTGGAGGTTCTGAAGGCAGCGAGGGCCGACAGGGCCGCTTCCCGCCATGGGGACGGGACTCCTATATTACTTGCTGGTAAGTAAAAAAAAATCTGTTGGATATAACCTCCTGAAAATAGCAAAGCTAAATAAACTATGACGATTATTTACTTAAATATTTATCATGGACCCGGAATTAGATTGTTGTCCATGAATAATAATGCCATAAATTCACTCTTGACCTTTCTGCGTTCAGTTTTTAATTTTTAACATTACAAAATTATAAACGCTCCTTTTATTGATTGTGATCTGAATATAAATCAATATTTCGACGCAAGTATAAAACTTTATAGCATTTAAAAGTAAACAAACTTATTATTGTTTGTTTTAGTAACTCATATTACTTTATTTACCTATTGTTGTTGTATTTTTATTTAAGTTATATGTAAGTAAATCGATGCGCTTAGATTAAAGTTTCTCTAATAAAGCTGTTTTACACTACGTACAGTTTATTGGTTTATGAATGTTTATTATAAATATAGATAAAAATTAAATCACCTTTACTTGCCTATTTTTATTGTATTGATGATCTAAATTTAATCGTCTTTTTTACTTTTTAAATAATATGAACGATACATAACAAAGTAGGTAAGTATGTTATTTCAAAAACCTTTCGATGTCTCACCACTTTGTTAGTCGACTATCGATTTTGCCTCAGTGATAATTTAACATCGTCGCCTACGTGACAATAAAAGTTGAATAAATTTTCAACTTAGGTGTGTTTGAGTCACATCTCTGAGACCCTTAAGTAAAATCATATTACTTACATCTCGATCGACCTGCAATGCCATAATAAGAATTCACTTAAAAAACACATTTTATATGTAGGTATATCTATATACTAGCCGTGCCCGTGAACTACGTTTCGCCTTAAAAATTGAAAAAAAATCTGGAGAAGGCAACCCTTATCAATTAGGGTTATAAAAAATAGCCTACGACCTATTTTCAGACCTACCAAATATACACAAAAAAAATCATAAAAATTAGTCGTGCTGTTTCGAAGGAGTTCGATAACAAATCCAGATTTTTATATGTATATTAGACTAGTGGGTCCGGCAGACGTTGTCCTGCCCGATTACAGCGCCACCTACCGGGTACAATTGTATGTATGAACCTTCCCTGAACCTATTCAAACACACACAAATTGTAAGGATCGATGGAACCATTGAAGAGTTTTTGCAAGACTAACACACAGCGTTTCATTTTTATATATAACAACAAGAAGATGTCAAAGAGTATAGGTTTTTTGTCCTTCTGCAATATTGTCGAAATTTCATGCAGGCTTTCAAGAATATAATATTGGCACTTTAAATTCCAAATTTGTTTTATAATCACTTCTACCATTATGCTACATTCCAATGTCAATGTTCAATCTTTATTTCATTCTTCTCATAAATAATACTATTCATCAATATTTTAGACTAGTATTATTATCAACTCAGTGTGAGAAAATAGCGAAACAGACAATTCTTTTTTGCTAATGAGTAAATAATTATGTAGAAGCTCAGCAAAAGACCTTAACAGGCTGACAGATGACTAATTATTTCTTTTAATTTTAGGATTAAGGTACATTAAACTCAAACTCAAACTTAAAAATCTTTATTCAATATAGACCTATAGTACAGGCACTTATTGACGTCAAAAAACATAAATATCTTCAACCAAGAATCTTATTAACGAATTATTTAATCCTTGTATGTACACCCCAACCATTATTAAGATGTATGCAAATACAAGTCAAATGAAAAAAAAGTTGACTCTACACAATACAAACTAGACATTCTTTACAAACGATACATCTCTTAACTTCTTTATGTTACTTTGCTAAATATGTTTATGAAATGATGTCTTCTGTGATCTTGTTCTAATTCATCAAAATTTTATGAAAACTTTGTGTCACAATCTACAAGACTACAATCGATCTCTAAAAATGGACAAGATACTTAGTTAATGGGTAAAAATAATCAAAAAGTTGAGATTTTTTTGTAGCACAGGTATTCCTACGACATACCACAGCAGTCTTTATTATTCCTCATAAAATATGTATGAATTGCAGTATACAGGTTAATTATTTTTTGCTGTCCAATAAAGGTATATTTAGATAGACATATATTATCTTTATTACACACATGACCATTACGTATTACATGTCAAAAAAGAATACACTTACATAGACACAAATTATTGTTAAAAATTAGGGCTTATTGTTAAAAGCAATCCCGACAACTTTGGAGTGGAAACGGGTGAAAGAGAAATTATGTATCAATATAACGTTAATATTTATATACATTCAATAATACGATATTATCATCGGAACATAAAAATAGTGGAAGTGTCATAATATGGGCGTTCCACACGTGCCACAGTATGCGTAATTCCGCTTACCTGAACTTGTATTTTTTAGCGACTCAAAGTATTTCCCTTTAAATGTATGACGGTATATGATTTACGTTTACTCGAGATTCGTAAAACATTTTTTTTTACTAAAATAAGCTCAAAAATAGGAGAAATCAAACGTAAAGTTTCCAAGTGGTGGAGAATGTGTCACTTTTGTGTATGTGAATTTGGCAACAGTAATCCCCATTGTAATACTGTAAAGCACTTTTATTGTTTGTTCTGATCCATGATGTTATCAATACATTGAAATGATGAAGTATTGCTATAAAATATCAGTAACGAAAATATTAATATACCAATAGCTTTACTCTGTCATTTGTATCGGAAAAGCAGTGTTTTTTTTGCTATTTTCCACGCAATTTTTGTTTTTTCACTCCCTAAGAACTTTTTTGTGCCTTAAGAAAAATATTTTAAAAAATATGCCGGTCGGTCGGTCTGTCGGTCCAACCATTCTCGAGTTTTGCGCTTAGCAACACATTTGGTGATCCATTTTTATTTATATAGAAAGAAGATAGATTAATTTCGAAAACAATAACGATGTTTTACAATCACCCAACTATTTCTGTTTAAAAAAACTAGTCCAATTGCCACATCTATTATAGCCGGGCTAGAGTTCAGTGGGTATTGGTCAACTTACATAATAATAGTGAGACGTAGGAATGAGAACTTAATAGATTCATATTACAGAAGACAACGAATGTTATTTACATTATCATTCGCCATTTATTTAAATTTCTAACAATTCTTGTATTTTTTTAATATTTTTACCGTATTAATTTTGACTTAGGGGAGACCTGTACAAAACCGTATACCGAGGTAAAACCGTACAGTATAGCTGTATCCGTTATTATTTAGAATTAGCCGCTCATTTATCGAGCACGGCAAGTAGCCAATAGGATCAATCTGTCAACCGACACTTGTCGCTGCAGACACGAACGTTAACAATATATCATATAAATATTATTTTTGTACGTTTTAATCTAATTTTATCGTCACCAAAAGTTTGAATTGTAAATAATATTTTGATAAATATGTAAGTGCAATGTTATTAACGTGAAACTGTGTATATTTACTTAATTATCAACTATGTTTTGGTGCCGGGTCTGCATTATATGACAAGTGAATGTTGATCTATGTTGCTTATGGTCATTGGGGCAAAACCGAATGGGGTAAAATCGGCCAGTATAAGGTGCGGTAAACTGCAGTGATCACATCTTTTCCGTATAAAGAACAATTAATTTCCCTGGATAAGAAGAGGAAACCAAACTTCAACTTGAACAAATCACCCAAACAATCAAAAACGAAAAGTTCGTGCACTAGAAATAATGAAAATATTTGTTTGTATTGTCAAGAAGAATACGGCGTAACTAAGTCAAGTGGATGAAGGTTGGGTGCAGTACATTACCTGTAAAGGATGGGCACACGAAGGCTGTACTGGCTGGAATGAAGATGACATTGATTGTTTCGAATGTTTTGGTTGCTTGGCTTCACGTTAATAACGTATGGGGCAATATCGTATATATTATACGGTTTTGTCCACCCCCGGGGCAAAATCGAAATTCGTAGAGGTTTAGTCTGTGTTGATTATTTTTTGTTATTATAATGATTATAGTATTATTTTTTGTTAATTTCTATAGCCAATGAGTGTCTCTAATGAACGTGTTGATTATGAATATGTAACTTGCCTTTATTTCAATTAAATATAGGTTTGTTCTTAGCTATACGGTTTTGGCCTGGTCTCCCCTACGTCTACGAGTATACTGTCAACGGCGCGACATTGGCCTTTACAATATTAATTACATCGATTATTATTAAATTTAATTTCAGTCTCATTTACAATTAAAATAGGTATAATGTTTTTTTAAATAGATATAAAGACAAAGAAATGTTTTATAGGTGTCGATATCTACCATAATTCAACAACGGTAACGACAATAAATGGCGAGGTAGTATACTGTAGTATTATATTATCTGTGAATTTTATGTTTCCATGTTTCCAAGTGAAAATACAAAATGACAGACAAAGGACTAAAAAAATAAGTATCTAAACCTCAACACTTTCCTATACAAAACCGCACACCATTTTCATAATCTATAAGGATTCCTTGAATAATAATATTTACACACCCATAGCTTTCAGCCAGCAAAACGTTATTTTCTTGTATTATTCTGTAACGCTATTTCGTCTCAATGGCCTAATTTTAGTTCAATTATTCTAATTCTTCTTTTATTATTATTTTTTAACGTAGTAATCCTACTCTACATTTAGAGCATGAATACCGGTTTTTGGTAATAACGAAATATCGAATCAATTTTACGGTATAAATACCAATAGGTATTGGAAGAACATAAACCCGGCTCAATTTCATAATTTTAAAATTCCAGACTTAAGAAATTCTTTCTTTTTTCATCCAGACGTTGATACTCCGATAGTGTGGAATTATTTTAAAGGAAATAATATTCATTGTCCTGTCCTATTCATTATCGATATCTCCGGTTGTGTAGATTTTGAGAGGACATTTGACAGAGTTTATAGAAAACTCGTGATAAAGTTTTAAAGCATAAGACATATCTAAAGCAAGGTACGTTTGTTTATGTGCAATTAAGAATAAGCTATGTATCATAAAGTTCTCTTTATCTGTTTGAAGGAGGTGAAGGCAAGACTACATGCCTTAGTCTAGACTGACTATAAGCGATCTCTTTGACCTGTTCAGATCTATTGTACTTATTGTATAGGTCTCCAATTAGGTGTGCGATGGAAAAATAGCTATTGACCATTACTGAAGACAGAGCTTTCGCGTCATAAGATGACGGTCTATGTTTGGCTCCCAGTTTTGTTGAGCACATACCTAGAATCAACCTATAAGCCGTCTTGATTCATTCTACTAGAAAAAGGATTATTAAGATTTTGCTCGCTTTCTGAGACAACTTCACCAGAACAGGCGCTGATCCAGGATTTCATTTGGGGGGGGGGCAAAAATAAAGTTTTTATAAGCTTGCATTTTTACAAAATAAAGTAACTGCGCCATGTGCCGCTAAAAGTGAAGCCCAAATTATGGAATTGCATAGGGGCCATGGACCTTTCCCAAAAGTCCCATGCCCCCATAGAGAGGTATTTCTCTTATAAGAAATCGCAATGCACTGCTTTGTATAATGTACTACATAGATTAAGTTGAACGGGAAGCCGCAAAGCACACTGCCAACAAGATAATTTAGTAATTTTTTTGTTTTACTTGAAGATAAAAAGATTATTCAATTTGATTTCAAATATTACCGGTACAAGGAAAATAATCCGGTATTTTATGCTCTAGACAATCTCCAATATTAAGGGGCTACTAGCTAAAAAAGTTCTTTGATCGACCAATTGTGCGAATTAAACATGAAAATGCTTTTTAGGGCTTACTGAAACCTTTTAAACTCTCCCTAAAATAAGACAATAAAATCTAACACCTGAATAATGAATAAAAAATGATTGCCTATTAAAAATGTACGAGTATATTTACCACAAACGGGGTGAAACCGAACGTCGTTTTTTATGTGTTAACCGACAATTGCTACATTGAACATTGCTACATTGGCCCTTTTAGTGGTCTTTTACAGGTTATATTTTGGGGAATGTTTCCAAGAGATGTTTGTTCTTATACCGTCTCTCTTTTATTACCACAGCCACTTCTATAATGTGTAATGCGAAGGAATGGAATTCTTTGCCGCCCTCTGAGTTCCCACCTCACGATAACACATTTTTTCAGGATTTTTTTATTGCAACTAAGTTGGCTAACAAGCAAACTACCCAACTGATGGTAAGTGGTAACAGTCGCCTATAATACATATGACTTATGAGATTCGCAACAAAACTGCAACCCCCCCAAGAAACACAGTGTACGTTGCCAACTTGTGTCATTAGATGTGAAGTCACGGTACCCAGTAATTTCACTGCGATATCTTACCCTTCAAACCGGAACACAGCAATGCAAGCACTACTGCTTTACGGCAGAAATAGGGAAGACGAAGGTACTGGTAGACGACGAGCAGACGACCCTGGTACAGAGTCACAATAGTGAATCGGCACTTGATAAGTAAGCACGCTCCACCTTAGTCCCCACCTTCACTTACCATTAAGCAAGATGAGGTGTCCACTAGGGCATGCATTTCGAAATTTCATAATTTCGAAATTTCGGACTCAATTTGCATGCCACGTACTTTCGAAAATTTGCACCTTTAGTTTCGAAATTTCGATATCACTATTTGTCGGTGGACCGCATTTCTCTCTAGGTAACCGATTCCGTCCCGAAGTAGGGGGTTTACGCTGGCGCGCCAATAATACAAGTCGAAATGTTAGGAAAATTTTAACCGTGGGAGAGCCATGCTTCGGCACGAATGGGCCGACCGGAGTAATACCACGGCCTCATAGAAGACCGGCGTGAAGCAACGCTTGCGTTGTGTTTCGTCGAATGAGTGAGGCCGTCGAATGAGTACCGGAGGCCCAACCCCCCTACCCCCCCTATGCGCTAGCGTTGGAGATTCCCTTTCTGGACGTCCACTTTCAGGACGCAATATATCTGGGCGTGGACGCCTAGGCCGCCCCTCGTATTCTGGGAGGGGGGGGCAAAACCGCGCTCAACCATACCTGGGGCAAGAGCAAAACCACGGCATCCCCTGCCAGACTGTCTGTGGACTCCAACCTGAATGCTGTCCACCACCACCTCAAGACAGCAAAACCGGCCTTGCTCTTTTTGACCGAGACGCAGATATCGACTCCGGCGGACACTTCTTATCTCTCCTACCCTGGGTACAGACTGGAACGCCTTTTTGCACCTAAGGCCGGTGTGTGCGTGTACGTCAGAGACGATATTTGTTCTCGGCGCCTCAGTCATCTTGAAAGTGGGGACCTCTCCACCTTATGGCTCCGTGTAGACAGCGACGACCATCCCCGCGTCTTTTCGTGCCTCTATAGGTCCTATAGCGGTGATACCGAAACTGACCGACTCATCGAGCACGTCCAAATGGCTGCAGACTCTGTGCAGCAACAGATCCCACACGCAGAGATCGTGATACTTGGCGATTTTAACGCTCACCACACCGAATGGCTCGGTTCAAGCAAAACCGATCATGCGGGGAGATCTGTTCACGCCTTCGCTCTTGCATATGGCTTGACGCAACTGGTCACTACGCCCACGCGAATTCCCGATGTGGAGAGCCAGGAACCTTCACTGTTGGATCTTCTGCTGACTTCTCATCCTGATGGCTACCTCATATTTGTCGGCGCCCCTCTTGGCTCCTCGGACCACTGCCTTATAAGGAGTACGGTGCCACTCACGTGCTTGCAATGACCTCGAGTAGCACGTAGTCACCGTGTGTGGCACTACAAGTCAGCAGACTGGGATGGGATGCGGTCCTTTTTTTGCGTTCTACCCTTGGAGGCAGGTTTGCTTTTCGCCGGATGATCCCAACATCGCCGCTGAGTCTATTGCTGATGTGGTGTTGCAGGGTATGGAAATTTTTATTCCGTCCTCAGTAGTCCCCATTGGTGGCAGGTTCCAACCTTGGTTCGGTCAATCCTCCAAAAAGTCTTCTCGCTGGAAACAGGAAACCTACCAAGCCTGGGCAAATACGGTGACGTCTCGGGATGGAAATACCAGCGCTTTATAACATACCAAAAAGCAATATACCATACCAAAAAGCAGTATAACTATGCCTCCAGATCCTTCAAAAGAGACATTGCAAGAGCGAAGTCGGAGCATATCAGTAGTATTGGCGAGAAACTAGAGCGTCTTCCTTCGGGGACTCGTGCGTTCTGGTCTCTTGCCAAAGCTATTCAGGGAAATTTCTGCACGCCATCCTTTCCACCACTGCACAAGGATAACACATCGTTAGCCCATGATGCAAAAGAGAAAACCGATCTTTTTGGGAAACTCTTTGCCTCCAACTCGACTTTGGATGACGGGGGACAGGAACCGCCGACCATACCGCAGTACAAGAGCTTTATGCCAGATATTCGGTTCCACCAAAGCTCAGTACGTCGAGCACTATTCGCCCTGGATATCCATAAGTCGAGTGGGCCCGATGGTATCCCTCCTATCGTGCTGAAGACGTGCGCTCCAGAGTTGGCACCAGTTTTAACGCGTTTATTTCGGCTTCTTACTCATCTAGTGTAGTCTCAACTTCATGGAAGACAGCTTTAGTGCATCCGATCCCTAAGCAAGGTGACCGCTCGAATCCGTCCAACTACAGGCCAATCGCTATAACCTCTTTGTTTTCAAAGATAATGGAATCGATTATCAATCGCCAGTTACTTCAGTATCTACAGGATCACCAGCTGCCAACAATACGGTTTTCGTAGGGGTCGCTCTGCTGGTGATCTTCTAGTTTACTTGACATATCATTGGGCAGAGGCAATTGAAGCGAAGGGGGAGGCACTGGCAGTAAGTTTGGACATGGCAAAGGCATTCGATCGGGTCTGGCACAAACCGCTTCTTTCTAAACTTCCTTCGTATGGGCTTCTCGAGAAACTATGTGGATGGGTCACCAGTTTTTTATTAAACAGAAGCATAAAGGTCTTAATTGATGGTGAATGCTCAGACTCACTGTCTATAAATGCTGGTGTCCCCCAAGGATGTGTGCTATCACCTACACTATTCCTTTTGCATATTAATGATATGCTGCAAATCAGCGGCATTCATTGTTATGCAGATGACAGCACGAAAGACACCTCCTATAACGGCCGTGCGAACATTTCTCGGGAAAACGTCATTGAGTGCCGGAATAAACTTGTGTCTGAAATTGATACATCATTAGAGAAAGTCTCTAACTGGAGTCGACTTAATTTAGTCCGTTTTAACCCTACAAAGACACAGGTTTGCGCGTTCACCGTCAAGAAAATGCCATTTGTCGTATCTCCTCGCTTTCAGAGCAATTGCGTCGCGACATTGTGTCACTAAGCGCGTTCTACCGTCTTTACCACGGCGAGTACTCTGAAGAGCTTTTTTCTCTAATCCCTTCCTCTCCATTCCTTTTAAGGACTACTCGTGCTGGTCTGCGTTGTCACCGTCATACTACGACTACCATTCCAATGCGTACAAAGAAATTTGGTAACTCATTTCGTTGTCGCACAATCAAAAAATGGAATTCACTGCCAGCACACGTTTTCCCTCCCTCTTATAATTCCGGGTCCTTTAATAGAGGCGTGAAGAAGCACCTTGCAGGTCGGCAGAGTGAAGGTGGCTAGTGCAGCGTGTATTCTCTCTGTTGCACTAGCTATCTTCGCATTTGGACCCCACTTCCACTTACCATCAGGTGGAATGGAGTCATTTGCTAGGCCCACTATAAAAAAAACCGAAATAATGTTTACGATTGTTGATTAACAAAAAAAATGTTTTATGACTATTCTTTGTATTTGTATTATATGCCTACTTTCATTTAATACACTTAACAATTAAGCTTATTAAATCGAAAGTAGGCATATAATTAAAATACAAAGAATAGTCATAAAACATTGTTTTTGTTAATCAACAACCTTAAATATTATTTCGGTATTCCGTTACACCCGGTATATGGAGATACACATACAACAACAGTTAATTATGAATTTTGTACAATTTGGTCGAACACCCCGATCAAGTCTATTTATACACGGTTATTTTTTTATCACCCTGGAGAATTTAAGGGACGCTTCACGACATGGTATTAGAAAGATTTAAATATGAATAAAAAAATAAGTCGTCGTCGTCTACTAGTAGATTTAGTTCAAATTTTGTAGTAACTCTCTTAATTTAATTAAATCGAACACGTGTTTCAGTGTTTCTGAATATATCACTTCAGAAACAATCCCCTTATACCTTTGTAGACAAAATTAATTTCGCAAGAGCAGCGGTATAGAAACATGTTTCATTAAAACTTATTGTAAATTCAGTTATTATCCATTACAAATATAATGCATCATGGAATAAATAATTTTGAATATGTAAAAAGAGCAAAAAATTAACTAACTATCAAAAGTATTCAACCATTACCATATTATTCTTAAAATTAGTTTGAAATGAAAACAAAAGAAAAAGAAATGAGAAGACACACAATATTAGAGCGAGCGAGCGACGCGGCATTGTTTGGTTTACATAACAAATGGGATAGTGAAGCGTGCCCGACCTCACCATACAATGACGACCCGTTAGTAGATGAATGAAGCCCAAATGAAACCCCGCCGTGACGTCAAAGTCTGAGTCAGGATATCTAGCCTCGTTGCTAGGCTATTAAGTTGTGACCAAAGAAATTAGACAGACAAGACATCATGTATGGCAGTATTCAATACACTTAAACTCCTTCGTGATAAACTGTATTTATACGAGTATATACCCGCGTTTCGAAAAGTAAATTTTTTGCATTCCAAAGTCTTTCCTTTCGGTCTTATTACAAAACCCGGACTAAACCTGGTCTAAAGTTAGTCTTGGTTTAAGCCTAGTGCGCTTTCACCTGTGTTCATACACATAGATAGAGACTTAGCATTAACTTAGTCCTGGTTTAAACCAGGACTAACTTTAGTCCATGTTTTGTAATAAGACGGTTTTAGTTTCGCTATATTCGTCCATCCGTCTGTCTGTAGTACTTGAAAGCTGTAATTTGGCATGTTTTATATAATATTATGTATTTCTATTTATGTTTTTTTTTTTATTTAAAATATTTTTTTATAATATTGTACATACCTACATGTAAAGTGGGGATGTTTTTTTTATATATCACATGCTGTGGGTGGTGTCATTGAATGGGTCATCCAGCATTTTTGGATTCAGCGATCCGTTTTCAATTCGTTAGACTCGAGCTCGTAACGTGTTTGAAAAAAAATATTTTTTACATTTTTGAGACGAAGCAAATGTAGTAAAACAACACTATTATTATTATGGTTCTTATCTAAATTCAACATGGTTATTACTAGAAAGTGGATAAAATTTCGATTCCAAACCCCAGTACCTACTCTGGGTATGAAATGAAATGCTTGAAGAGTACTATGAATCTAGCAACATTGACCTAAATTCAACATGGCCGCCGCTCAAGATAGCGGTTAAAATTTCATTTCCAACCACAGTAATATGAGTAATCAAATGAAAGGGCTTGAATAGTGGAGTACTATGAACCTAACAAAATGACCCTAAATTCAATATGGCCGCCGCTCAAGATGGCTGCTAAAATTTCGTTCCCAACCCCCGTATTATGAGTATCGAATGAAAAATCTTGAAGAGTAAAATACGATCTTGTTAGTGACATTTATATTCAATACAGCCAACATCCGTAAATATGGATCACACGGTTATATTATGTATATGTAGGTTTTGATAATAATTTTTATTAAAATCAAGTTGTTTAAGTACAGGAGTATCACAAATTCTGTTATTTAATGTAGGTTTTTATTGAAAACAAAAATCCTACATACTTGAATAACTTATTTTACAAAAAAAATATTTACGCCATTTCGTGTTGCGGCTTGCGACGGATGGGAAGCTGAGGGTGGCTTCCATAAGGTTTCACACTAAACGTTTAACACAATGTGTTAAAATATGATTTTGTCTGTGTCATTTGTCGGAAAGCGACAGAGACAGAACCTTGTTTCAAACGAATTAAGCATTTAATCAGTGCTGTGAATGATACCCTAAATATTTTATTTTATTTACATAGGTACAATTACAGAAAACAGATTAATTCATTTGTAAAATATCATTAAATTCATTACTCCTTAAGACCAAAGCCGACCAGATTTCTAGCCTTTTGCAAGCTTTTACTATACTTTCCCTTGTCCCGGTGTCTGTAATGAAATCTTGAGAGCTGAAATTTTGCATGTATATGACGTATATCGCGTGACAATACAATATTTTTATAATGACATGGAGCTGATCTGATGCTGGAGCTGGAAGTTGGCTATAGGAACTCTGCAATAAAACGACATAACTGGGCTCGTTTGATTCTTGACGAGTACTTTGATCCTCTATTATTGAATCTGATTGCTAAAAAATATAAAATAAAATAAAGCAAAAAAACATCTTTAAAAATAAGCTTATAGGCTCTAAAAAGAGGCAAATAACACCATTTTTGGGACATTATAAAAGCTTGTTGCGAGATTTGCCTATTTAGAGAAACAAAAAATTAAACAATCTTGATATTAGTAATTCTAAAAAAATGTGTTTTAATAAATCTTGCGACAAGCTTTTATAATATAATAAAAATATTGTGTCATACGTTTACTTTTCTATTTTAGAGCATAAAAGCTTCTTTTGAGAATTATTTTTTTACGTTTTTTTATTTTTTCCTGTCTCTAATTCGGAATGCTTACAATCCAACTAGTCGACTGAAATAACCCAAGGTATGTACTCTGTGTCCCCACAGAAACTTTATCGAAAGTATTCAAACCCGATACACGAACGTACACAAACTTCCCGAGGGAAACATGGATCGTCAATTTATTTCAAAATCCGTGCCGACAATGTTCTCTAATAATAAAGAAATAAGTTTAGAAGTATCGCCTAAAGTGGGCCTATCCGTCTTCCCTTTATGAACCGAACGAGATAGGGTTAACATTTTAGCCAGATAATGAATAATAAGGACGAATATTTAATATTCAGAATCTACAGCCCAAAAAAATAGTTAATTAATACTTGTGTACTAATCACAAAAACATGCAATCAAATTGAGAACCTATTCCATTTACACTTTTCTAAATAATTCATTTGTTTCTTTTACTTATGTAATTTAATTCGAGTTTGGTAAGACTTCCATTACATCTACATTACTATAGACAACAAAATTTTAATAAAACTCTTTGAACAGTACTTAATGCACATTGTAGTGTGCATTTAATAAGTACTGTTCAAAGAGTTTTATTTCATCTTCGAAAACTCAGTTCGAAGGTTCAATAATAATTCAATCAATATCGTTTAAACATAACGAAATTAATACCTATCATATTATTATAAGCTAGTTTGCTTCACATACAAGAATTTTTATTAAGGTGAGATACTAGTTAGTTAAAATACCATTTGAATATCCCTGAGAGACAATGACAAATATTATTTCTATTAACATACATATTAAACTGAATTCCCAGAATATATCAAAAGGAGCTAATAAATATACCCAATAAGGAAGATCACACTTCCTTATTGGGTATATTTATTAAAACATTGACAGCAGCATACAAATCCTCGCAAATCTTTCTTCTTTTTTGCTGAGTTGAATCTGAATCGTTTCGCAGCCGCATTAATAAATCTGTTTTCTCCATACTTATTATTTATTGAGTCTTTTACCAAGCCAATTGATATTCTTTGGAAATTCAATCGGAACTTCGATGCCGACGAATTAATCATCAGTATAATCTCTTGGATGCAGTAATATTTTTAACCTTAGTAATAACGCTACATTAATTGCTGGATATCATCCGTTCCAGTGGATTATCATTTCTTTGTTTAATGTCAATTTTTAAAAATGTTAATTTTAAATCTTTACTTATAATTAATTTTATATTCGAGCCCAAAGTCAACTTTATTCGAATCACAATTTGAATGTTTAATCGAGAAAAATATGAAGTAAAGTAAAAATTACTTATTGAACAATTTAAGAGCGGAATGTTTTTGATTTAAGTTTATTTTTAGTCACCAAAACATTCCAAAAAATAAAAATTACTTCAGAAAGTCAACATTTTCAATCCAATGTATTTTATCAAGGTGTTATCGTGTATAGTTGTTAGAGTAATGGAATAAAGTAGAGCGAGAGACGACTTCTTTTTGCTCGTCAGTAAATTAGCATAATAGTTCACTATTTTCAAGAGGAATGCTTATACGATTTTTTAATACACAACAGGGAAGTTCTTGCCTTCATCTCACCTCATGGTAAATGACGATAACGCCGAAGAAAGAAGCGAGCTTCACCTGGACTCCTCAACCATTGAGGAATTGGCTATCTTACCTCTAATTGTCGGAACACAAGAATGTTATTAACATAATTATTATTAGGGACAAACTTAGGTAAGACGGTGTTAACTAACCAGGTGGATCCAGAAGCCCTTCCACCAACAAAACCAAACTGAAAAACATCTGTCCCAACGGGGATCGAACCCCGAATCTCCCCTATCGATACCGAATGTTCTCAGCCACTAGACCACGGAAAGCTACTAATAACTAGTGCCTGGAGTAGCAATTGTACCATTTGTTTTTCTCAAGTTCTTATGCAAATGTGCTATCAAAGTTTCTAGACTTCCGCGATTCGTACACATTTTAAATACAATAAAATCGGGTCTATATCGCGGTAAACGACAACTATATTGACTTACTGTTTCCCGACGTATGGGCCGAATTGCATCAGGCCGTGGTCACGGGATGTCTGCCGAGGCTCAGCGACGTCTTCGTTAAGAGCGGGTTTCACGCCTACCCTCCTCTTGATCTTGAGAATTGTCATTTTTATCAAAATGGTCGGTACCTCGAAATACTTACGACATCTACACACTGACGTTTTTTATCAGTACCACACTGTTTAAACTTGCCAATAACAGGGTTCCAGGTAGTTGATAAACGGTATTCATCTTAAACGGTATCCAACTGTGATACGAGTATAACCACGAGCCTTACCTGAAGGGTTCGGAATCTCATTTCTCTTGAAGAGTATATGTTTCATTCATTTATTTAGGATTAGCTGGGGACGCGTAAGTACTACGTTTCGCTTTAGTAAAGCTCAACTCTGGAGTTTTTTTTATTTTTTGGATGGAGGTTTCTCAGCTTCCTGTGGGAATTAAAAAAATCTTTCCTTACTGGGCCATATGTCAAAGAACCCTTGATCGAATTTCATGCTTCTAGATACCTGCGTTGATACCTCAATCAGTCACACACGTAGGCCTTTTATAAATACAATAAAATAAAAGTTCCTTTCTTATTACTTTACTAAAACTGTAATCTACACTATTATTTATAAAGAGGAGAGATTTGTATGTACATTATGTATGTAACGAAAAAACTCGAAAGCTACTGGACCGATTTCAAAAAATCTTTCACCAATAGAATTATCCCTAATAACATAGGCTACAACATTATTTTTCCTACGGGAAAATATAAAATTCCCATGGGAAAACAAAAACAACGCGGGCGAAGCTGCGTAAAGTAAAGCTAGTCTGTGCATAAAGCAACACATATGTTTAAAAACGCTACTTAATAAGAACGTGAGTAGTGTGTAACGTTTTAATAGGTACCTACGACATACCCAAACAAATGTAGGTGTGTAGAACACATTTTTTTAGTGTACAACTCCATTGTTTATTTGGCAGAATAACGGCTTTTTAACATTATACAGTTTAAATAGTTTGTTTGAGGACATTGACTTTGCACATTTGCTAGTCTTCTCGGACAAGGTGTATTTGCCCGTGATAGTTTTATTTATATCATTGTCCTGTCAATCATTCTGTCCAAATATGTGATGGGCGTATGAAGATATGATTAGGCATCAGTAACGAACCTTAACAACTTTAGTACGTGTCATTATTTAGAGTTAAATTTTGGCATGGACCATCCACAACAGAACCGACAGCTAATGTGAAACATAAGTTTTCTGTTACGATTAAAAGGAGTTTTAAGAATTTGTGGATTTAAGGAGAACTTTTTTCAAAGGTAAGTTTCAATCTGTTCGAAAGTGCATCTGACTCGGCACCGGGCTACATAATAAAGCGGTCACCACACTCTGCACTATAGCCTATACTTTAGGTTAAATAGCGTTCAGTCTAAAATTAATTTAAATTAAACTAGTTTAATTAATTAGCAAAGTAGGGTTACATTTCAAAATAAACATACATTTCTCGTCAAACTAGACGTTTATGGACCTCAATATAATGATTAAAATAAAATAAAAATATATAATCTACATCAAACTAATTCATATTTAATATTCTATCTACTTACTTTTGTTTTAATATGACAACAAAATTTATCTACGTTTCGTCTTTGTACAGACATTAACAAAAATTACAGCATCGTCTCCGGTGACCGAGGGTGCTGGTTCAGTTCCCGACAGCCTACTTTTGTTCCATGTAAAAACTTAGTCAGTGCTTTTAAGTAACTAAGTTTCCAAATCGGGCAAAGTAGCTCGTAGCTTTGTTTTTACCACATTTTTTGACATTTTTGGTGTTTAAGTATCTCTATAATTCCAACTTATTACAAATTTTTGTTACAAAGAATTTGGATAGTTTTTTTTATACTCGTAGAACGCCAAGCAAATAATTTATAGTCTATACCCATAATAATTTTTCTTATTATTTTATTATTATATAAAAACTTTTATTATTATTTTATTATATTTTTGTATTCTTTACTAAAATAGTATTCCAACCGAATTAAATATTTGAATATTGTGTTATCCGGTATGAGTACAAACAGCAACCTGCATACATCTGCGAAGAAATTTAAAGGTGTATGTGAAATCGACCAATTCGCACTGGGCCAGCGTGCTTGACTAAGGCCTAAACGCCCTAACTTAGGGTAGGCTCGAGCCCCTTTGGTGGGGACATATATGAGCTGTGATGATGATGATTGTTTATAAAGTTACATGTCTTAACTGATTCATCATTGCCGAACATAATAAAGCTAGACATATGAAATTTGGCCAGCAGTTTCTAAACACTATAACATCCACTATCAAAGGATTTTTGAAAATTCAACATCTAAAGGGGTAAAAATAAGATTGAAAGTAAGTATGATTGCACATTTGGACTAATTTTATTAGCTAACATCCACCTAGAAAGGGCTTTTGGAAGTTTAACTCCTAAGGGGGTAAAATAAGAGTTGAAAGTTTGTTCGAAGTTCTATTCGTTATTTTTGAAGCTAAAGAATGAAGCTTTGTATTTGGGCTAATAATAGAAATTAGTAAACACGCGTTTTATTTTATTATTTTTTTCAGAATTCCACCGTCAAAGGGGTGAAAAGGGAGTTGAAAGTATTCTATATTTGCGTATTACACTTAACTACTTAACGAATTCAAACGAGACCTTTTTGAAAGCTTTTGCACTTTGGTTATTGAAAAATAACGCAAACGCAGTTGCTGGAGAAAAGCTAGTCATCTTATAATTTACTAACCCTTTACACACATAGGTATTCCAGATACGCTTCCATTTGGCCCAAGTGTACAATTAACCTTATCCTGTTCACTATAAAAATATACATAGATAGAATAACGTAAGCCTTATAAGAAAACTAACATTTACTAATTTGGACATTCGCGTTTCCATAATTAATTCCACACGCAATTTTAATAAGCTTACTAAGGAATGCCATTATGAGTCACGTCCAGTTTTAAACGGTGCTGATATCAACAATGACACTCGCCGTATCAAGATGAGAGGCACTGTGGTTGTGCAACCTTTAGCTGACTAGAAAAGTCAGTGTGGTATAAAGGTTGAGGATGCACGCTAGCTCACCTCTGGCTAGTTGCCATATGACGTAAGCATGTGACTTGGCCTTTGACATAATTAAGCTTAGGAACTTGATCTCTCGTGTAATAAGATAATTTTAATAGTATTGACAATATATTAACATATTCAAAATCAAACCGCGATGAACATCAACGTCTACATAATATCACATAATATTTGTAATGCTCATAATTTTTTATATTTACAATTTTATCCCTAGGGATCGTTAATTATTCGAAAGTAGCTCCGTCTGTCTGTTTGTAACACTTTCACGCCAAGCAACTGAACCAATTTTAAAGAAATTTATCACAGAGACGGCTTAAGCCTGAGGAAGGACATAAACTAATTTTTTATCTCGATATTTAATGAATGTTTTTTTTTTCTCGGGGGGAAATGCGGTACCGCACCGTATCTGCCGTTGGCTAAACAGCGAGCGTGTGTGGGGCTCACCCGGCAGAGTGCCAGGCCTACCTACTTAAACCCCTTGGTGTTCTCCCTGCCCTAATGGGCGCGCTAGGTAAGGTCCACACTGCGACTCCACTACCCACGCGCCCGGGCAAGCCTGACCCACTAGTCCGGCTATCGCCAAGGGAGGATTATCCGAGAACACCAGGGCAATCCCCAGACGGAGGGCCTTACGGCGGCGTGCAGGGAACTCGTGATTCCCTAGGGAATTGCAAGCAAAGTCACGGGCAAACGCTAGTATAATATAATTTGTAGTTTGATACAAACAAATTAACATACACGTGATGATGAAACACACCTCGTGATGTTATGGGATGTTGATGAACCCGCCTTGCGTGTATCCGGGTCCTAAACCGTTTCGATGAGGAGACGTAGGTAACCTAAGGCTAAACGACCGGTAGCATGAACACCGAAACACGATATGATAAAACGATAAATCGATATGAACTGTCAATATGTTGCATATACTTAATAGCTTTCTTGAAATTTTGTCGACATTTATTACCTATTACATTTATTACATATTTAACAATACCCAAAATAACAATATCAATATCCAAAACATACTCAAAACGTCAAGATAGCTGAAAAATCCAACTTTTTTAACAGTTCATATCGATATATTGCTTTATCATATCGTGTTTCTGGGGTCATGCTAGGGGGGCTGGATTTGTTTACTGGAGATAGAATTTTGACGTATTTTGTACGGAGTTAATGTCAAATACCTACCTGTCGCTGGTAGGTAACCAAATCCTTCCTTAGATGTCCTGGTAACCAAAATAGATAGATGGGATATTGTAACCGGCCGTAAATGGGTAAGTTATCGGCGACTTGACCCCGGAAATATGATGATCTTAATATGACCAGCATTTTAATACAACAAATTTGTCATTATGACTATAGTTTTGTTAAGTATTTTTTAATTTTTCTTCCTTCTTATCTGCATTGTATCTAGTATCAACATAATCAAATTAAAAAGAAGGTATGTTGGGATAATAGGGGTGGTTATGCAATTTGTTCCAATTCTCACGCGTTGTCCAAAGTACAGACAGTTTCACGTTTTATTTGCCCCATTCACTTATTGAGCCATACGTTTGATTCGGAACAAGAAAATTAGATTATATTTAACTTCTTTTTATTATATCTTTTGCTCTATATTTTGTTCGTATATTGTGTATATGTATATTGTGTTTTTTAACATTATGTTGTTTGAAAACGCAAAAATAAATAAATAATACATACATTTCAATAAAAATAATTTGTTGTTAACAGTAAATATTATTATACGTAGAACTACGTAGTACAACGTAGAAATAAAAACAAACGTGTGTCATATTATGGCATCATCATAGATCGCCGAAACTCAAGTTCAAACCACGCGCGAAGTGCAATTTTAATTGTATTTGAAAATGTTTCAATTAGTTTGTTATAGAATCCTATATATTAGAAAAGATTTATGCTCCTTACAAAAGCAATTAAGAACTAAAATTACGTTTGAATGGGAACGTTAAATAGATATTTAATCTATGCAAGAATAACAATTATCAAAATGGCGTCGATTGTATCCATGAGTTATTTTAAATTCTTATATGAGTTAAATTCTATAATAACATTATTTTAAATTTTAAATATCAGAGTGATCTATGTTATTACGTTATTAGGTAACACGGTTGTTTGTCACGAGACTTGGTCATCTACAAACAATAATAATAACGCCTAATGGTGGTACACTTCGAAAGCTTAATGGATTCTCAATGCCAAAATGTAATTTCACAATAAGCACCCATTTTATTTTTTGAATGCATTTTCTGAAAATCTTAAGATAGCCATTTTACTCGAAATATTTAAGACAATAAATATCATGACTATTATAAAACTTGGACTTGTGAGCTCAACATTAAATCCCGGGTAAATCAAATATTCAAGCAATCAATAGGGTAGTTGACTCATATCAAAATTTATTAAAATATTGTTTATTTCTAACAGTATTCGGCATAAGGTTCCACAATATACCGATTTTAATAAATAACAATGAATGATTACTGTAAAATTTTAATTTGAAAATGCTAGAAATAATCTTTTTTTATCTCACGCCGTAAACGCTTTGATATCCTGTGGTCAGGGCCGTGACGTCACTCATATAGTAAACAAAGAAATGTCAAATTTGATTCAACAACTCGTCGATTTGCACTATTCTTTCCTAAAACTGGCAAAAAATCGTCCAAATCTCCGTTATTATATGTGTAAATATCGTAAATTATTTGTATTAATAGCAAAATCAACCATTGATGTTGGATTTGTGAGAGCAGATAGTACAAATCTTCCGAAAATCGACAGATTGATGGTCAGGAGATTCTTTGTGTATCGCTCTAAACAATATAAGTGCAGTTTCAATACTGTTATAATGAAGAACAGGTTGTAAGTGTACTTGTCAAGATTGTCACGCGGCAGAAGAGAGTTGCAAACATGCATTTTTGGTGTTGCACCATCACAGTGAGGAGCTATTTTGTACAGCAGTTGAATGCTATTGGATAGAATTCTCTCTCTCAAAAGTCAAATAAACACTAAAAGTATTTACTTCAAGAGAAATGTTGAAAAGAAAACATCAGGATCATGTGTCAAATACCAATGTAGTACTGCAAGAATTTGTAAATGAACATAAAAAGAGAAAGATTGGCAGTTGTTCATTTGTCAAGCATGAAGAAAATTACTGGGAGGAAAAATATATATACATTCACAGACACAGATTGTGACATATTTCTTAAAAAATAAAAGACCTCTTCAATGAAGAAAGATTAAAGTGCATAGAAAACTAAACCACGAATCATCAATACAGAAGTGCTCTTTAGTTCGAGCTTTGTTATAAACAATAACAGCTTCCATGTGCTATAAAGTCAACCAGTGCATAACACATGATGGTTCTTTTGTTGGGAAGATTTTTGGTGGGAAATCTTGCAGACACCTACGAGTATAATGAAATGTGGATAAAAGTTGAAAGATGAAGATTTGGGTTGAAATTTGCAAAATGTGACCTCATTTCTGATTAATACCCTGTAATAGTCTATTCAACAAACGGTATCCATAAAATTAGATTAATACAAAATTGTCATGCTCTTTTACTGAACAAAATGTTAATTATCAAAGACGGAAAACTGTGAACAGTATGCTTAACTCAAGTATAGATGCAGATGTTTTGTGCTAAAGCAAAACTTATATACTTTTGTGTTGCTAGCAGTATGTAATTTTGAAAACACTCAAAAGGTGACAATATTAGCTATAATAGGTATTTGTTCTAACAATCTGTATGTCAAAAAACTTATTGATCAAATAGTGCCATTTTGGAAACTATACTACATTTTTCCTAAATTATATGAAAGTATTACTTCATAATAAATCACTTTACTATTATTTCGACTTTTATTACCTGCGACCTTAAGGCAATATATACAAATTAATAAATTTGATCTAACTCTATTCAACCTATTTGTACTTTTGAAACATATATATTTGAGTAACAATGATAAATAACAAACCAAAAAATATTATAAATCTTTTAAGGTGTAACGGAAAAATAAAACACATGTATTTCAAATTAAAATATTTTGATTCAACTTAAACCTTTACAAGTCATTATTGTCAAATAAACATAGAACATTTTTTTTTAGTGAAGAACATAATGACTAATGTAGTACAAAAATTTATTATGTCATCTTTAGATGTTAGTTATGTATAAAGTAAAGAAAAAGACTTTCTTTATATTATTTATTTAATAAGAAGGGTCTTGTAAATTAGGAAGAGCACAGGCTGATAACACAGCAATCACATTTAATATATTTGTATACGGCTTTAAAATGGTTAACTTGCATATTCTTGCATAAGCTGTTCTGAAATTTACCAGCCATGGTGGCCAGCAGGTTTAATCAGTGAAGATATAACATCTTTTAGTTTTACCAAACTGGACCTTTGGTATATGAATACTTGAGTTATTTTGTTGACATAATGTTGTTCTAGTTGACGGGTCACATTTTGATGTTGTGGCTGAGCATGCACTGCTTTGTATTATGTTGCACAACTTTTACTGCCTTATCAATCTCGTTGTCAAGAGGAGAACAGGTTAGTACACAATAGTTCTCATTAAGTAACCACTGAAAGCAACAAATTTTAATTAGGTACTCAGTAAAGTTTAAGTAAAAGTTGTTTAGATAAATATATTCATTATGAAACTTGGATATTTTTGTTTGTATTACATACTTTTAAATTAATATTCAATTACATCACTATTCAATTGAACATAAGTACATATTCTTTTCTTTGAAACATCATCTAGTGTCAGTGTATAACTTAGAATAAATCAAAAAGGCGTGAATGGTCAAGTTTTCTCTCAGTTTTCTGTTCAAGTTAAAATTTGGTTGGTCGGCTGCAGTCAGTTTTCATTCTAACTGAAAGATAAAAATTTAATTAATGATTTTGCATACAACCTAAAAACTTCTATTTTGTTTAAGTTGAAACTGAAGTACCTACACAGATTGAGTTATTCAGTTATAGTAGGTACTTACATTAATGTGATTTTCGCAAAAATACATTTGAGTTTCAGTAGAGAGTTACAGGATTTCTTTAAGCGAGTGTTAACCAAATATTTCGCATGTCTATATCACTGGGTACATCTAATCCACAGCTTTCATGGAGTCTTTGAAGAGGTAATTTGCTATATTCCTGTTCTATTGTCCCGTTCCATATACAGTTTTACTATATTTTGTGATATTTAATAGAAAGCATTCTTTTGGGAGGTTATTTCGGCCCCGTGCTTTGTTTACTATAAGACTGACGTCATTGCCACAGATAATGAACAGACTATCATGGCTGACCGTGTTTTCGGTCCAAAATTGAAAATCTTATTTTAAAATAGATTTTTTGCACTTTTTAGCCATCGAAAAAAATAATATTCATGTGCTATGGTCTAATACAACAATTATGAACATTTTAAGCCCTACTTTAAAAAAGGGTCAACTAGCCTATTCCATGTCAGCCATAATATGCCCACTGCTGGGTAAAAGGCGTTCCCCAAAAAGGGGGGAATTTGGATCACCTGCCACTCCGATGATGATGACCCAGTACGCATTGATGAGAACCGCTAGATCTACGTCCGTTAATCGGCAGGATGCACCACGTGCATGAGGTTAGATGGCGAAGGTATAATTTGTAAATTATTATAGTCGCTAACAGAAGTAAGTTTAACAATGAAGTACTACTGCTCTTGACCGGGTTTTTAGTTAAACTTTTTGCATTTTACGCTTGCACTATTCAAGACAAATGTTCCAGCACTCAGCGTAACTCAAACACCTAATTTAGGATGCTAGCCTGACCTATTCACCTTTAAATGGTTTGAGGACTTCACAAAAGGATATAATATACATACATTAAGAAACCAGTGTTTAGCAAGAACAGGTGATGTTAAGTTACAATGGTCGGGTGCGCCTAATGTTTGGTTATGATTCAAGTCAGTCTTGACCTAGAAAACGATCGGTTGATATTAAATGTGGTCAATAGCAAAGTTTAGCACTTTCGCTGGCGATGGCGGGTGCGTCTGCGCTGCCGGATGCGAGCGACCTTCATACGTGTGTGAAGCTATTTAGCACCTACTATAGTAAGTAATCTTCGCTTCTATGACCAAACTATCGCCGCGACGGTGGCGACGATGTGACATAACATAACGCACCAGCCCAGCCGCTGGCGTCATCGACCGCACCTTGACATGATATACATGACTTGACGACCGTATATAAATGAGATAAGCCGTAAGGTTCATTTCTACTATCATTTCTTTAACTCATTCAAAAGTTTCTACCCTTAAAGAGCACCCTTGTCTTGTTGCGTGAATTCTAGAGGTGAGATACTAATTAAACTGGGACGTATTCAGAACTCGGATATTTGCTTCATCGACGGCCTTAAAAGGTTTGATCACGTGTCCCTGTATCGTAGCGATCATAGGTAGCTTCCAAATTACCTTCAAGGAACACTCGGGTGTCGTGTTCTATTAAAAATTCTTCCTGACCCTACTCTTCCCTCGTATCTTCGCGAACAAGTATACGTTATATTAGGGACATAGATAATTTTCTTGTTTTGAATTTATTGGGTAAAACAGTTACATCACATCTTAAACAATATACCTAGGTTCATGCATAATAGATATTAATCTATACTACTTAGTGCTCACACTCACAAACCAGAAGAGTAGTCGCTTTTCACTGTAAGTATTTAGGATGAGTAAATTACTTAATACTCACCAACAGAGAATACAAGCGACCGCATGCCCTTCAAAATGCAAATCGAATCCTGCTTGTTTATGCTGTGAATAACTTATTGCCAATAGGTTTGAGTACCTAACGGAACGCATTAACAGCTGATACATATACTTACAACTAGTATTACCATCAAACGATAACTACCCAATCATCAATGTTCTACTATTTATATTAAAACAGAAAATATAATCAGACACGGCTATTTTAAAATCTTTAAAAAATGACCAACCAGACTTCGATAAAATAGATTTCCGCTATAAACATGAAATACTGCTAATACCACTCCGAGTCAACATAGTTCGATGACATCATTTTTATATATGTATCAATATGCCTTGCGTTTGGCAATGAACACTTGACACTTTTCGTTTTATTTGGAGACTAGCTTTTCGCTCGCGACTTCGCCCGCGTAATTGTTAGAAATTTTTTCCCCGTACGAAAATTACCCTATGTCCTTCCCCTGGTCTCGAACTATCCCTATACCTACCAATTTTCATCAAAATCGGTTCAGTAGTTTCGATGCTTATTCAATATAAACAAACAAATCTTTCCTCTTTATTAGTATAGATTAATACATAGAGTTATTTTGAAATCAACTCGCAACACGATACCACAAAACTTGAGTCACGATCATCACTTTTACTTCTTCTATTTAATTTGAAAAGAAATATGAAGTTCGTCTTCAAACCATGTAAAAATGTTGTAAATGATGCTACACTTTTACCAAAAATCCCTTTATCTACACTATTATTATAAGGAGGAAAGATTTGTATGTGTGTAAGTAACGAATAAACTCAAGAACTACCGGAGCGATTTCAAAAATTCTTTCACCATTAGAATGCTCCATTATCTCTAATCATCATAGGCTACAAAATTATTTTTCTACAGGAAAATATAAAATTCCCACGGAAAAACAAAAATAACAATTAAGAATATAGATGTTGACATTATTTAACAATATTTGAATTCTACCGACCAAAAAAATTTAAAGTTATATACATATTCTTTACACCGTGTTGTCATAACCTGTTTGCGTGTTTTTTTTTATCTAATATATAAAAATCTCGTATCACAGTGTTTGTTATCGAACACCTCCGAAACGGCTTGACCGATTTTTTAAATTCTCTGACTTTATTTGGTAGGTCCGAGAAAAGGTCCTAGGCTATTTTTATACCCCTAGGTGAAAAGGGTGGCCCTCTCCAGAATATTTTTCGACAATTATTATGGCGAAACGTAGTTCGCGGGCACAGCTTCTAACATTATTAAGCTTTTCAAGCAAGCTTTCAAAACAAACCTCATAACCTACGAAAATCTCGAATTCGAATCAAAAATACGAATCTTAGTCGAAAGAGGACATGAGCGTAATATCAATGTTTAACTTTATATTATACATTTTAAATGCCCATAAAAACAGGGACTCGTCTGAATACTTAAACCATCATAATAAACATTGCAATGAATATTTTGAAAAGCTCACGTTCGGCTTTGACATATTTCAGAATAGTGTATAAAATATGCGATATGCGATTGCCGTGCCATGTAATTTTATACCCAATATAACATAACATTGAACCATCTGATGATGCAAGGGCAAACAATAAAACCAAATAAAATATGCCTCGTTTCCTTTTAACGTTCCGACATTTAACAGTTTTATCTTACAAAACAATAAAGTATGTAAATCCTTTCGGAGGGCCGCGACACCATTCGCGAAAGCTCCGCGCACTTTTGTCATAAAAATAGTAATATAGATTTCAATAAAATTTAACAAATACAATACACCTCATATCATAAGGCAGTGCGAATATTAATCGTATTGAACTAATTTTAAAGTATCATATATTTAAAAGTACTATTACTTAGGTATTTCATTCGATTATCAAAACATTTTTTTTAAATTTCATGATAGTTTTGCTCTTCAAATTCAAAAAGCCATAGTATACCTCAACCATTACCTTCGATTAAAACTTGGCTCATATTATTCCCAAATGAAACACCGAAGCATCCTCTTTTGATCTACATAATTCATTATTAGATCATGCTACCATCTATGAATTCCAACCTTAACGGCACACAAGTTAAAATATTAAAAGGTTGCAAATTAGATCTACGTAATACCTTTATGACCCATACAATGAAGACATCATGATTTACTTTATTCATAATCTAATCTTACTTTATGTTACGGAAAATGTTAGAAAAATTTATAAAAACCCTGAAAGCTTTTATGTCGGACAGGGCTACTTTCAGTTTCAAACTGATTAACAAATTATTAATAATCTTCTAAAATAATAAAAGAAATAACATAACTATTATATGAAATAAAAAATAACAAGCCGAACACAGGAGACGGTGATTAAATAAAATAACTCATATTCGACTATTACCTACTTTTTCTTGATATAATAACGTGGATGCGTATTCTAATCTGATAAAGTATAACAAAAAATCCGATCCAAAAAGCAATAAAACATAGAATCCAATAAAAATAATAAAATACGCTTGACAGAATGACAGAAATTGCCAGGACCGCCGACTAATCTCAATTTATTCCGCACCATGCGCCTCATACTTAGCAGCATTTTACGGTATTATGTGTTGAAGCTTTGTTTTGCGATTTTTGGCGTTCGAAAGTCTGCCTTCGTTGTTTTTGGGGCACGCCTTGCCCCACATCAAAAAACAATTTACTTTGATGTTTGTCTGTACGTGAGCTTGTAATCCGAATGAGGGGTTTCAGTCATGGACTCGATAAAACATTAGGCGACACTTGAGTTGCATTTTAAACTGGCACATTATTTTGTCAACTAGTTCGCACACCCCATTGTTTTGTGTGACCTTGATCTCCATCGAATTCCCCTTTTGTTGTTTATAACCTATTCGAAAGTACGAACTCTGATTAGCGGGACGAAAAAGAGAGCTCGTGTTAGACAAAATTCCAAATGACAAAAATATAGACAAATATTTCGATCCACCAAGGAAAGCTCAATGTTTATATTGCCAAATAAAAACGGTTATTTTAGCGATCGATACAATACATCGATCAACAAGATCCATAACATTAATTTAGAATACCTATACATTTGGTTACCTACAACAGCCAGCCAATTTATATTGTCCGAATGCGTTTGTAAACTTTAACGGTCTTATTAATAAAAATTTGACTCCTTGAATCATCATCGGATTTGTTACTCCTTGTTCTGTCTTATTTCCGCACATGTCGGCTGTCATATGTCAAAACAAGACAAAACACGGAGTAACTAATCCGAGGATCATCCAAGGAGTAAAATTTTTAATAATAAGGCCGTAAATTGAAATTCTCATGCGTCCTCTAGACCGCCGTGGGGAAACATGAATCCGAGACCTACAACTTAAGCTATTAGATATTTGTATGAATAAGGGTAAATTAAATATCTTTAAATATCTAAACATATAAAATTAGTCATCCAAACTATCTAATAATTTCATGAGGTGTGGTTACTTTATTATAGATTGGCCCTCACGAGCTAACGTGCAGTATTTCACCGCGCTAAGTGCCGCCTTGGCAGTTGTGCAATTTAAAACAAATATGTTTGTTGTTAAAGGACGAGGTGAATTTATCACCTTCCGAAATTTGACGCCTTCATGATGAGTAACACCCGTTCTAGAGATTGTCGATTCGTCGCTTACCTACTGTCTAAAATAATAATGATATAGCATAACAAAATGATTTTGAAATTATTATACTTAAAAAAATAAGGCAAAATATGATTTACGTCTTCATCTCTGCGTAATTCACACCAATTAGGTTTTTGGTTTTGATAATTCCAAGCGAATTTTATTAATGTAAAGTTTTCTATTGTTTAAAAGCCTAACATTTGGCCCTTTTCCAAACATGACAAATCAAGCTAAGTGAATTCAAGCAGTAGTTATACTAAAGTTGAAAAAAGAGTTTCTAAAAAGTTCTTATCAAACAATTATCTACAAATTTACATTGTAATGAAGCCGATGTTATAGAGTTTAGTTTTAATGAGTGCCGACAATGTTTCCCAAAGTTAAGGAACTATACTTGAAATCTGTTTCCACGTTACACGTTCGCTTAATTAAAGTTTTAATAACAGACGCTCTACCAAAGATTACATAATACTAGTGCTCTACATACATATTATCATCATCATCATCACAGCTCATTAAGGTCCCCATCGAGGGACTTCAGCCTACCCTAAGTTAGGATATTCAGGACTTTAGTCAATCACGCTAGCCCAGTGATGATTGGTCGACTTCACAATTCACGTACACCTTTGAAATTTCTTCGTATATGTATGCAGGTTGCTTCACGATAATTTCCTTCACAGTAGGAGCGACGGGCAAAATGTACATATGAGATTCGAAAACGAAAAACACTTTGGTACCTAGCAGGATCGAACGCCGGACCTTCGGATTAGAAGGCCAGTGCCCAGCCCACAACGCCACCGACGCTTCGACACTTATATGACGCTTATTTATTTTCCACATTTTATTCAAAAAAACGAATTAATAAACAAAAAATTAAAACCGACAGACCTAAATTTTTGTATTTTCGATATTTATTAATTTGTTCTGTGTGGCCACAGACTGTAGGAAAGTCGAGCAAAAATTTTCCCTTCGGCCTTTCGTACCTTTTTACCCGCAGTTCGCCCGCGTTTTAATTTCAGTTTTTCTCATAGGAATCCCTAACGAAAAAAAACATTCTAAGCCTCTATGCCATTAAAAAACGCTTTGTGACGCGTTTTAATTTACTAGTGTAAAGCCGTTACTATACATTTCATGGTAAGCTCTTGGCCCTCATCCGACATGGTGGTAATGAGGACAATGACAATTAAAAAATTGCTTTCATTTATACTTTCCATAAATAAATCACTATATGACTATATCACTATATATTTATCGGAAATGACATAATCATGAAACGACAAACATGTGAAACTTACAATGTATAAGTAGTTTCAAACTACGATCATAATAACTTCAACCCTATTAATCATCCGAGATGAAAGTTTGTCACTAATCCGATATATCATGAATGAATCATGGGAATTTGTAACGTAACGTAACCGTGCATAATATATACGAGTATATCAGTATCTGTTATATCTTGATATATGTATACATATCATATCCACAACACTAGCGCATACAAAGCCTACAGGATGCTTGTAAAAACATTCAACATCTATTTATATATATGCTTTTGGTGTTTCTATTAAATAAATTAATTAACCATAAAACGAATTAAACAAAAACATATTTCAAAATTTATCTACTTCTATATATGTCACCAAGTCATTCTTTATACCTTATACTTTTGTATATTAAAGGAAACTACTTATATAAATAAAACGCACGTGTGTCCGTCCACATGAGAAAACAAGAAAAATAAAGTCAAATAATCGTGAACACAAAGTGTATTTCGATTAGAAAGACATCAATAAAACATTTTTCTTTGTAGTGAATTAATACAGTATACAAACACAAATAAAGGTAAAGAAAAATATTATTTTGGGATATCAGATCTTTGCGAACATACCTAATAAAACTTCATTAGAAAGGTCAGATCGTGATGAGCCGTTGCTGTTAGAATCATAAATATTATTTGTGTTCAACAAAATTTCTATATAATTGTATGTACACAATATTTGAAAAGTTGAGATGCCTATGCAATAGATTTGTTGCTCAACGCATTTCAATATTTTTAAATGTCAGAGTCGGAAGTGTGTGAAAATAAAGCTTTAAAGAGCAATCCTAGCAATGTAGTCTTAAAATCATGACAGCTAGCTAGCTAACCTGTCAAACATGACTTAAGAGTGTGTGTAATGTGTTGATTAAGTTCTAACTCAAACAGATACCTACTTAAAAAGTTAAGAATACAAAAATTTTGTATGATGTTTTAAAAGGAAATAAGTTTCGATGTTTTGGACTTTTCGATGTTTAAATTGGGGAAAATAATCTGAAAACTATAATCATGCAGGAAAATTGGGAAAGATCTCTATAACTGTCTCTGTTTCCCTTATGACAAAGAGTAGATGTTGTTGTGATTTCGGTTAGTGATTATTGGCAATTACTTATCATTTCTCTGATTCCGGTGTGTGGCAGTACACAAAGTATCCGAATCCTGAGGACCACTTAATAGACGCCATTGGTTGAAACGACATGATGATTTCTCGATTTAATATTGTCATAAAGATGTTAGTGTGTCTAAACCTACATGTATATTACAATTAACTTAATTCTAAATTTCCAATAAACTAATTCCAATGATTCCGGTAACATCTGACTGACATAGCCCACTCAGCCTATTCCAGTAACTTCAAATTTTGTGCCAATAAAGGACAATCCAATTCATTTCCTGAATGTGTTGCTAAAGTTCGTATCTTCCTCGGGTTTTACAAATCGTGGAGCCTCAGACAAGTCCCGTGTCTCCTTTTCGTGTCGCTGATTTCATAATTCCACTTATCGTAGATTACTTGTGCTCCTCATGACATTCAGAATTTCCAGTCAATCATAAAGCAAAACAAAAAAGTGATCTTACAATAATTTGTTTCAGGCACTGCTTGTGTTAACACAAGCTAGCACAGACAAGCCAAAAGACAAATCAAAGACTGAAGCCTCAAAGACAGAAGATCGACATGGCCGTCAGTACGTACCATACGGCGGACCATACGGTCAGTCAGACAACGAGATAGTGGTGGACATTAGGGACGACGAGAAATCGCAGTACTACGAAACCAACTATGACACAAGTAAGTCCTATAATCACAATAATTTTTAAATGAATCACGAGTGATAAACAGGTAAATGATCCAATTGATGTTAAGCTTGCAACGGGTCATTTACCAAAATGGAAACCCCACACCGCCAGCACAAGAGCACCAACATCGAATCCCCTAAAGGTTTGGCAATCTCACGAGTAGGATCATATGACGTGGCTGGGATCTCCTGTAAGGCAGAACTTTCCCAGCCCTATCGGGCACGTCGTATCAACAAATACAGCTGATTTCCCAAACTGGATTGTAGTAAGGGAGTTAATATGCATCCAAATAACGTAAGATCGCAACTCATCGAACCGCATCACAGAATTTTTCTCTTTATTTTTTGAGAGCCCGCCACATGAAAATTCTTGTATAGTGACCACTACCTCGGTATAATGATTTTTTTTGATCGAGGGTGTAGAGTAGGTGTAGACCTTTTCATATTTTGAGTTTACACCACATTTACACTTCAAATAATTTTGGCATGCAAAATGCAGTTGCTACTGCATGTTGCATGCTTGCTTGCACGCATGCTGTAGTGGTCACAATATCTAACCTTTTTTTTGGGGAGGGGGAATCTCTTTACAATTCAACAAGGGACTGAAAAGCTGACAAAGCCGCCCCTTGGATATGCCATCGGACTCGGGTATATACCCCATACCTGGCTAAACCACCCTCCAGCAACTTCTACCCTCATAGAGGCACGATCGGGATCGGCGCTAGCCATTCCCCAAGCACAATGTCCAACCTTTTTTTTTTTTTATTTTTTTTTATAAGAGAGAAAATACAGTCTTTACGGTATTCGACAAGGGCATTCAGCTGACTAGGCCACCCCTTGGATATGCAGGACTCGGGTAGAAGACCCACTACCGGCTAAAAACTCTCTAGATACTTAGACCTCCGTGGGGACACAATCGGGATCGGCGTTGGCCATTCCCCGATTGTGCCCCCTGGAGGGTTGCCTGGTGCCAGGGCTTACCTCTACGGAGGGGGTCGACAAGTATCTTGAGAAATTCGACCCCCCCAGACGGCCAAGCTAGGGGTGAAAAGTATCTCTCGGCCGGTGGTCATCCGGCCGAGCCATTTCAACCGCCAGCTTGCTAGGGGAGCTGGCGCGCGTTGAGAAACGCACGCCTCCTCCTCCCCAACCGCCTGATCACAATGTCCAACCTAACTTAACCTATAGATTTCAGTTTTATCCTACAAGTTTTTCCTTGCTTCCGCCCACCGACCCCCTACCCACCCCCCAGGCAAGGGGGCTGCGCTCCCTGCACCGCCGCCAGTGTTGGTTACGATATGTAACGATATGATCACCAATTTTGACCATACGAGTATCATGAAATAGCCAAACGTAGCTGTTCATATCGTTAAACGTTTGATTATTCATTGATCCGTCCACACTACATCATGATGTGACCAGACGGTATTGTACATTTCATGAAATGGTCGGCCACATCATGAAGTGGTCAATTTAACGATCTGGCCATAGATAACATTTACTCCCTTTCTCCAAGTCGCGGCTGTAAGAGGAAAACACTCACGCACTTCGCACTCTCGCATACACGTACACGTGTATGCAGGCAGACACACACAGGCGCACTCTTAAACACTCAATCACCCTCAAAATACACACACCACACACACACACTCACACCGAAAACCCGTACACACAGTTCCGTCATAAATAAAAATGTATAAAATGTCAGCTGTCATATGGAAAAACTATCTTTCCGAGGTGATGGAAGCCTGATGACCTGTAAGCTGAGCTATGTAATATTGTTTTTGTGAAAAAAATATACTTATTTATATCAATTAAACTATCACGTCCTATGTTGACACAGAAGATGGCGAGGCGGATGTATGTGAGGTTTTACTCATTGCGTTCCATTAGCACTCACAAGTACTTACTCGTATAGTTATCAGCGATAAGTGTGATTCTTGATGAGCTTTTAGTTAAAAAGAGCTGGTGTGATGAATTTATTTTGTTTCATTTACTTTCATAGGTGCGTATGGTTTCGGCTACGATGTGGGGCCAAATGGGCAGTTCCACCACGAGAACCGCGGCCCGGACGGGGTGACGTACGGGTGCTACGGCTACGTAGACCCCGACGGATACCTACGTGCCACTCACTACGTCGCTGACAGCCACGGCTACAGGGTGGTAGAACCTGAGAAGCCCGTCGAAGTGTACCCAGACGATAAATATGAATATGATGCGGCGTAAGTGTGCGGCAAAATTATATTTTGTCCCTTTTATTACCTAATTTTGATGTTTATATTAACGTAGATATATTCAATGTTCTACGTTATACAGTTTCATTTCCATTGCGTTTGAAATAATTTTGTCACTGTTCCGATACATACTACACTGCACTGCTAAGGTTGCACGATATGTTTCAATACCCATATATATTGAAACATATCGTGCAACCTTAGCAATTACATAATACCAAGAATAAATGGTTTATTTGTAAAAAAATGTTATAGTCGGCGGTGCGTCTAAGATAATAATATTACCTACCTATAGGTAGGTAATATTAGGTACATAATATTAATAATAATTAGATAAGTACATATATTATTTAGTGTTTTTATTACATTTACATTTTTACATTCATATCAAAAAACCAGTGGTTGTATGCTCGGAGATGTCAAAAGAAACATAATTATTTTGTGTAAGCGTATTACCTCATACGCTTAGAATATAATTGATCAAAGAACAAGCAAAATGCCTGCAAAAGGCATGCAACGCCTGAACAATGGGGATCGTCAATGTTTTACAGCTGAGCGAAATCACTCAGTAGAAAAATGTTATTTAATTTTAAGTTACATTCGCTTATCCACTGGTTAATAAGGGTTATTATGCGACGTTATAGAAGCACTCTATAGCGCCATTTAATGGCAAAAAGGTCTTAGTAACAAACAAAAGTAGTTGGATGAGACATGATAAGGCTCAATTAGCCATTTCCAAACATACTCATACAATTCGTAATGTTCACATATTAAAATGATCATAAACTATTCTTTATATTATCGACAAAAATAGTTTCAAAAATTTCAAAAAAATGTTATACTCGTACATTTTTTAATGGCATTTAAAAAGTTTTCGTTCTCTACTGTCTCTCTACGATCTGTTATGACGAAACAATCGCAATAAGTACTTAATAGTTGGATTTATATCGAGCGTTTGCATAAAATGGAAATTGAGGCAATTTGTCTTAGAGACCAAAAATTTTTCAAAAGTGTTATAAAAAAAAAATAAAGTTAAAAAAATTAATACATTTTTCGTGGATAAAATTGAGAATACTTTCCATTATTTTAATATATCCATCCACATGTACATCATGAAGACTAGTCAAGTGTGGCTTGCGGCTTTGCTTGTACAGTGGGCGCCATATCAAGTTTTACACTTTGACGTTTAGACCACTCTAATGTAGGTACTCCTACTCCTCCTACTCCTATCCTACTCCTAATAGCTTCGTTTTCGTAGTGCAATGTATAGCTTGACGTGGCGACCACTATACGCACCCAATAATTTAGAATAATTTTTCAAAATCGCTTTTGAATTGAATCGATAATTTGATAAAGCGGCTCCACAACATCTTTATCTTTAAGACATTAATAAAAATATAAACCACGGCCTAAAATTTTAATGTCCTTTTCTTGTCTTAAGCATTTTGAACGTGATTTCTCACAGTCTCAATCGTTTCTATCGACCAGCTTTTAATATAAGCGCACCAAATAAACCAATAACAGTATTTGAACTTTCGCAATCTTCTTAATAATAAATACACTAAAACTGTTTTCTTATACAAATAAATGGCATGATTCCGATGGTCAATACAGATCATACGCGTTTATCGTTGTTTTTTTACTATATTACGCATAGGCATTTGATAACATTTGCCACCCTTTCCAGGTCAGCAAATGAAGTCACAGAGAAAGTGCCCGGTCAGATTATACCGTGGGAGAAGTTGTACTTCCCGAAAGGTTGCGGCCGCACTCCTGGTGGGGTGCCGCCCAAACCCCCGCCGAAGCCCACGCGCCCGCCCCCGCGGCCGCCTACTGACAGCTCGGGACAGACTAGCAATCCCTCGCCGGGAGTAGTACAGCCTGGACAAGGTAGGTTTTTATATTATTTTTCAACACATTTGCTCGTAAAGTGGATCTAATTCCGCCGGTTATACGAGTAGATACATAAAGCCGCTCATAAAACACGCGTGTATTATTAGCAGAGGCACGCATCACAGAGTGCGGCAATGCTACACTTGCCGGACGCGCCAATAATGTAATAATTTTTAAAAACTAGAGGTAATATAAAAAACATCAACGAACTACGTGATTTTTCAAATGATTATTTTCATACCATTATTTAGTTTGTCTACAAATTAACAATGATTTGTGTTATTTAATCAAAAAATTCAGATTATTAGGTATTTTTCCCCACAAGTGTGTTGAAAAACGACGTATGATTCCTAATTGTGCGTATATTGGTTACACAGACTCGGCTATATTACGCCTCGTGAGTTATAACCAACATACCGCACTTATATCGTATTGTACTATCAAAGAGGTGAAGTTGAACGCACGGTCACAGATAATATAATACTACAGTACACGGTAAACATAATGTTATGTGGCCAAATGGATTACGGACCTTACACGCTACGCCATGAAAACTAACAAACAAAACAGGTGTAATAAAATTGTAATAGACCAAAAAGAAAATAAGTATAAAAAGACACCTACTACGAGTCTGTGGAGTAAAATGTAAAAGCTTATGGCCCGCGACTTCGTCTGCATCCGAAATATTGTGATTTGGGTAGCTGATTTGTTATCAAATTAAGTATATCTATTGAAATTGAAACACAGGCAATATTGTTATGATCAAACTTTAATAAAAATTTAAGAATGAATGAAATATTTAAGAGGGCCTCCCATACAACAAACGTAATTTTTTTATTGTTTTGTCTAATGTTGTATAGATAATGGTACGGAACCCTTCGTGCGCGAGTTCGACTCGCATTTGGCCGGTTTTTTTTGTGTAAGTTTCGCTTTAAGAGTGTTGTTACCACATTTGACTTGGAGTCAGCCATTGAGTTGTTCGTTTACGACTATGATAAAAATATACTATTCATGATCACAATCCGCCCCAAAACCCCTTCATTTCCGTAGCAATTCAACTGGGTGAGGCAGGTTTTATTTTAACGTGCGCTTCTTCCTGCACATCAGTCAAAACATGGAGCACCAATTCTCAAGCTTTTTATATTAACGATTTGATGCAAATGGGACGATAGTTTATGTATACTAACATCAAACCATGTCACTTAATTCCTTGGTAGTTTTAAACGGATCGGCTTTGCTATTGCATTAAAATGGCTCATTCTTAAAGTTTCAACTACGAAAGCGATTAAACCAACAACGCAAGAATCCTCTGCAAACAACATTAATATTGCGAGATATTTCTGCTGCGTTAGTTCAACGTTGGAACGTAGGTATATTCAATAATTAGGTACTCCAATTTTCAATTACTTTAACAGTTGAAAGAATTGAAAGTCAACAATCGCATTTTAAAATTTTGAACATTCTAGAAATTTTCAATTTTATAATTATCGTATGAAAAAAGTTTCACTATTTAATATCACACCACGTAGGTTTAATTTTAATTCAATGTTACCATTACGTAAAAACTGCAATTTAATATTCATATTTATATTGACTTGTTTCCTGTCGGAAATTTGAATCTATTCGATTATACGAAAATTTACTGTAACAAATGTACCTAAATAAAATATACATGTTAATTAAATTGCGCAAAACCTGTACCTATATATAGTTTCGGAATGGAGAGAAAAATCGATTTTACCAATAAAAAATATAGGTTAGATTTTACCCATTAAATTTTCAAATACGCCAAGTTGAGTTGTAACATTACAAATAACAGTTAATATCTATAAGGGTTCCGTTTTTTGCCATTTGGCTACGGAACCCTAAAAAATCAAAACATGATGTTACTTGTTTATAATTATTGTTATGTATTTAAAAAAAACTGGTTTTATAGGTTCGGGTGGATCTGGAGGACCATCAGGACCAGGTGGTCCCTCCGGACCAGGTGGCCCCTCCGGACCAGGTGGCCCCTCCGGACCAGGTGGCCCCTCCGGACCAGGTGGCCCCTCCGGACCAGGTGGCCCCTCCGGACCAAGTGGCCCCTCTGGTCCAGATGGTCCGTTAGGACCAGACGGTTCATGTAAGTAATCAGCTTTACCCTAATAAATTATATTGTGAAAGCTAATTACTGGTAGGAAATATATTGAGTTTAAAAGTTGTTCTGGTTGTATGATGTGAAGTTTTATTTATAAGCTTATATCATTTATCTCTGTTAATTATTATTAAATACATTAAAAACCAGAAAATAAAACAAAATGTTAAGGAAAATGTTATATATTTTTATTACAGGGTATCCTGGACAGCCAGGCCAGCCTGGTTCTCCTGGTTCGCCTGGTACTCCCGGCACACCCGGCACCCCTGGCACACCCGGTAGTCCTGGTGGACCTGGTGGGCCTGGTGGACCTGGTGGACCTGGTGGACCTGATGGGCCTGGTGGCCCGGATGGACCTAGTGAACCATCCGGACCTAGCACTGGTGGTTATTATCCAGGTATGTATCAAACGACGTGTTCGTTTTTTCTATACCAATTCATTAAATATTATGAGCAGGTATTGGCCCGTAATTATATTATTTAAAATGATTCAGATGAACTGATAATGATGAGTAGGACAACTCGACATTTAAGAGTTAGGCAATTATTCTGCGATAGCTATTTTGAGTTGTTCTGATATTTATGTTAGGTCAAATTCGCATATATTAAAAAAAATCAACTTACTAAATTCGAGTAAATTTTACAATACAATACTTATTGTAATATTATCTGCCTCTCCCTGTTTGTCTGTCCATAGCCTTTCAAGCAAATGTTCCATATATTAACGTCAAAACTGCATCTTGAAATCGATGCATTTATTATACGAGCCTAATGACCGATTTCACCAACCTTGTCTTAGCTTAGGAAACTCCTAAGAAGTATGCTGTCCCTCTTTGTTTTTAATGAAAAGAATGCGGCAGCCTGCTAGATACCTATAAGAGTATCCAAAGCTAAGACAAGGTTCATGAAATTAGCCATAACCATAAGTGCTTCATACTGTGCCACATATATACATGTTTATCTTTCATAGTCTGTTTTCTTTCTTTGATTATGTCTGTCTGGTTTTTTTTTAATTGTCTGTGTGATTAAGAACTTTAAATCGTACATATCTACTGTAGGTGATATTAAGGGACCTATTATTGAAGCTTAGAATAATAACGCATAGAAGGATAGTCCGGTACTGAGCGCGATGATTAAAGTGAAGCAAAAATGACACCGCTGTGTGAAGTTGTTTACACGCGACACACGCACACTACGATATGACGGGGCTGCCAGTGCGCGCCACCGAGCAGTTGTTTTCCCAAAATGAGGGAACTCATCTTGTGCTCATGTTGTTAAATGAATGTCGCAATTGTCGTACCTAATCTATGTCTTTATGTTTTTATGTAAAGACAGAAATGAAATGAAAGTTGCCAAATCTCTGTTAATATAAGTACTAAAAAGCGTATATTTTAAAATGAAATAATTGTCATGTAAATAGTTAATTCCTTATTTCTAATAATGAGAGGTACGTACCTACCGCGTATAATAATCGTCATTAATCCGTTAATTGTATTTGTTTTCTTAACAAATGTCACTTTGATAATGCTGTTAGGTATGTCCACATTGTCTTTTTCGACTCATATAAAAAGTTTATTGTGTTTAAAGAATACTTACAATTTTTTTTTTGTTCTCATAGAAAAGTATGTCCAGTAAAATAGTTCAGAACATGACTACGCAACCCCGTCACCTGTTTTCTTTTGTGATGGCGGGGACTTCTCCCCTAGAGCCCTCCTGTTGCTACACAATGTAGGAGCTGGATTAAACTCCATATAAAAATCCGAATGTAGTATGAAAAAAAAGGCAAATTCACACTTGACCATTTTTTGATAAGTCCATTATTCGTGTCTTAATTATCGGAGGAGTATGAGGGGGTCAAAAATTTCGTAATTTTTTAGCTCCGATGCACTGTTTCCGAGATATAAGCGTTTTTGTTAATACTTTTCTTGAAATATAATTAAAATTGAAATCCTATCCTACTAATATTATTATATAATATTATAAATGTGAAAGTGTGGACGTTTGGATGTTTGGATGTTTGTTACTCAATCACGCAAAAACGGCTGAATGGATTTGCATGAAATTTGGCTTGCATGTAGCCTTTGACATGGAAAAGAACATAGGCTACCTTTTATCCCGATTCCTTAAGTAGTTCCCGAGGGAAAATTGAAAATTGTTTACGAGTTCAGCCGCGGGTAGACAGCTTTGAAATTTGGTATGCATGTCACCTATGCTATGGAAAAGGACATGTCCTTAATGATCTCTTAAATAGTTCCCTTGGGAAGATTAAAAATTGTTAACGAGCGAAGGTTTAGACCCAATTCTGAAGTCCACGCAGACGAAGTCGCGGAATGTGAAAGTGTGGATGTTTGGATATTTGGATGTTTGTTATTTAATCACGCAAAAACGGCTGAACGGATTTCGATGAAATTTGGCATGCATGTAGCCTTTGACATGGAAAAGAACATAGGCTACCTTTTATCCCGATTCCTTAAGTAGTTCCCGAGGGAAAATAGAAAATCCTATTAATATTATAAATGTGAAATTGTGGATGTTTGGATATTTGGATGTTTGTTACTCAATCACGCAAAAACGGCTGAACGAATTTGGATGAAATTTGGCATGCATGTAGCCTTTGACATGGAACAAAACATAGGCTACCTTTTATCCCGATTCCTTAAGTAGTTACCCAGGGAAAATAGAAAATTGTTCAAAATTAAAATCCACGCAAAGGAAGTTGCGGGCAGAAGCTAGTTCCTTCTAAAAACAGTCGAAAATAAGTCCTGGGCTTCTTACAAAATACGGTGAAATTTTTCCAAGTGCCGCACTCCCTTTGCTACACCCTAACCTTTTTTCTTTTTTAGGATCAATATGGCTTGTATTTAAAAATCCCAATCGATTCTCTAGAAAATTCTCTAAAATCATACGCATCGCGTCTCGCTCTTCGATGCGTTGTTTTTTTTAACTTCAAATTAAACCTACATTATAAACAGGATAAGTGTCGCCTAGATAAGTAGATACCTAAATATTTTTCATATTAATCATAACCTGTTTAGTCGGTTAAATTGGGACATTTATGTTTCTAAACTGGCATTACAACGATTGAAATGAAAAGTTTCGTATAATTTGTCTTATATGGATAAAATACTAAACAATTTTTAAATCTTTGCTGTGATAATAATGTTATTACACTTTATAATCTTTTCAGATGTCTTGTGATACCATTCAACTGCACAAGTCATCATTATTAATTATTTTACGAGAGATACATTCGAAGCACATTGACCTTGAACACTGCGGAGCTGTCCGGCGTAGTGAGCCATTTATGGCTTAGTTTTAGTTGCTTCAAATTGTGCGCGCCGATTGGGTTTCTATGCGTTATTATTCTAAGTATTGAAGTAATCGTATAAAAAGTAAAATTATATTCCGACAAGAATAATGTCTATATCGTAAGAAAATTCACCAATTTCTGCTTAAACAGGACAACCTGGCACACCTGGAACCCCTGGTAGCCCCGGTACACCTGGTACGCCAGGTGGACCAGGTGGACCTGGTGGTCCTTCTGGCCCTGGCACTGGTGGATACTATCCTGGTAGGTGTTATGAAATATTGTATATTTGCAAAATTGCTTTAGAAAATTGTACCTAGATAAATATTCAACGATTCCTACTCACGTTAGAGCTCTTGTAAAATGAGAGCACAGTATCATTAATACGGCTATTATAGAGATAATAATAACGCACTTGGTCCGAATCTAATAACTCCTAAATTTCCAGAGTCAGAGATTGTAGTTAAATTATACAATTGTACATTACATATTTAATAATCGCAGGACAAGGTGGTTACTATCCAGGAACTCCAGGCACGCCGGGATCTCCTGGCTCACCTGGTGGGCCTGGAGGTCCGGGAGGGCCAGGTGGCCCGGGAGGACCTAGTGGTCCTAGTGATGGCTCAGGAACATATTACCCTGGTGAGTAATAATTTTATGGAGAAAATAACGTTCTGATAAGCGGGCTTCGGCCTGACGAAAAAATAGAATATTATTCGTAGATTTTATTATATTAGAAATACATCTTTGTAGAACTTCGCAAACACAAGAAGAAAATACTTTTCATTGAATTTAATCGATACATTTTTAGGCTCGATTTTTGCATATTAACCAGTTTTACAAAGAAAATGGTACATTTATAAGTTATTTATTTATTTATTCATTACGTCCCCCCCATATACGCCCCCCCCCCCCTCCCACCGAGGGGCACGAGCCTAACCTAACTAGTTAGGGCGATTAGGCCATAGTCAAACCACGCTGGCCCAGTGCGGATTGGTTGACTTCACATACACCTTTGAATTACTTCGCAGGTGTACGCAGGTTTCCTCACGATGTTTTCCTTCACCGTAGGAGCGTCAGATAAATGTACCATATGAAGTTCGTGAAACGAAAAACACATTGGTACATGGCAGGATCGATCGCGGGCCTCCCGATTCTACTCGGGGCACAGTCTAGTGCCGAGGCCACAGCGCCACCGACGCTCGTCGGTCAAAATTATACCTTTTTACTAAATTATAGTGATGACCAGAAGGTGGTACAAGAAGTTAATCGTGATTCAAATATTGTCAACATCACTTTCAAAATTTAGGCAATAGAATAAAAAAACATGTTTTTTGAGAGTACATTTATATTACTAAATGAATATGTTGTTGTAACAGAATATCCTGGACAACCTGGCCAGCCAGGCACTCCTGGTTCGCCTGGCCCTCCTGGCACCCCAGGCAGCCCTGGTACACCCGGCGGCCCAGGTGGACCTAGTGGACCGTCCGGTTCCGGCACTGATGGTTATTATCCGGGTATGTTACATGATTTTATTTTATATACATAAATCATGAGAAAACCGACACCTTTTTACTATCGAACCCTTTCAAAGAGGATCCGAGTCGACATTCTGTTATACTATTACCGTGATAGTACTATACTCTTCAAGCCTTTTTATTTGATAGTACTGGAATTGGAAAAGAATTTTTATTTAACAGTCTCTGGCCCTTAGTCCTAGGTCCTACCTAGGTAGGTAGGTAGGTAGGTAACATTTCAATACTAGCATCAAAAATTAGTTGCTACAATAGATTTAATTTATATATGAATACTAGCTGTGCCCTCGAACTTCATTTCGCCATTATAATTGTCAAAAAATTCTTTATCACCTATTGTCAAACCTACCAAATAACCTACACAAAAAAAATACAGAAATTAGTCGAGCCGTTTCAGAGGAGTTCGATAACCTACACTGTGACACGAAATTTTTATATATGTAAAGCCCGATCAGTAAAATGAAAAACCACGCCATATTGCGGAAAACTATTGGAACTAATTTCTTCAAATGGCAACAATCTCTAAGACGTCATATTGTCATTATTGTCATTATTGTCGCACAGACTAGTAAGTAACCATATTATTGTCGTCTGTCAATGTCTGGTGTCGATTGTACGTGCTCAATTTCCTGTTTTGGATATTGTGAGTTATTTTTTCGTTAAAATGCCGATAATTATTAAAAGTGATACTGGCGGCAGTGATAGTAAAACATACATGAATCCAATAAACTCCGATATATCTGAAATTGAACCAGTACAATTGTCATACGAATCTGTTGAGTATTTAGATTGTGAGTTTGATGATTAATAAATATCTAATAATGAAATCGTAAATTTGTATTTTTTTAACCCGACCATAGTTGTACTTTTATGTAGGTTTATTTCACAATGCTTTAGAACATATATATAATGACATGCTCTTGTTAATTAGACTTTATTTCTACAATAGTCTATAATCTAGATATATTATTTTAAAATATTTGTACACTAACCAATTCGTATGCGTATGACTGTACTTAGTGTTGCCATAATCATAGTTAATTTAGCGCCCCCAGAGCAGGTTTTTTATTTTCTTGGTCAGGCTTTATATTAAAAGATATAAACATATTATTATGCACTAAAAATTTATCCCGCAATTTCTTTATGATTTTTAATTAAGGCGCATAGTGGTCCCAATGACCTTGCGTCGATCGTCCCGCACTGATTACATAGGAGTGAGTGAGTGAGGGTGAGGAGAATATTTAAGCAAACCTCTACGCGTAAGATGAATTATTTCAATAAAAAATTAATTAAGGCGAATAAGAAAAATCTAAAAAGACCATCCCCTAGAATATTGTTCACTTTATTTATTGAAATCGAAAGTATACGATTTAACCTAATATTTACGACGCAATTAGGTTTAAAGTTTTAAAATCGAGGCATGTTTGGGTCACATTTTAACCACGTTTTAATTAATTTATCAAAAAATTAAAAAGACCATCCTCTAAAGAATGCGTTGAATAATAACATATCTTTTTTAAAGATTTTTTTATTCAATATTTATGAAGAGAACCGGTTTTTTCTGCAGTGATTTTTTATGTTTGACCTTACTATGCGCCTTAACATGTTAAAGGCACGAAAACGACCATCCGCTGTAGTCAGCATACCGTGAATCAATATTTGGTAGTTTAAAAATACTACTTTTTAGAAAAAACCCTTTTCAAGAAAGCAAAAGGATCTAAGCCTGTATTGCGATTGGTCTTGATTAATATTATAAACAATAATATTAACTGCCTTTTATTTGCACGAGTAGGAATAAAAGTGGCCTTCTTCAGATTTTTTTTGGACAATTATTATGGCGAAACGTAGTTCACGGGCACAGCTAGTATATGTATGTATGCTATCCTTTTAAAAGGTTAATAAAAATTAGCCTATTTAAAATAATTAACATTGAACCTAAAAAACTAAAAATACAACAAAATTAAATTTAAAACTTAAAATTTGCTTTATTTTTGCAACAGGGTATCCTGGACAGCCAGGCCAGCCTGGCACTCCTGGCACAGCCGGCACACCTGGCAGCCCTGGCACACCCGGTGGCCCTGGTGGACCCGGTGGTCCTAGTGGACCGTCCGGGCCTGGCACTGATGGTTATTATCCGGGTATGTATTACTATTAATAGTCATATAACACACATTGTTAGATAAATATTTTTTGGCACTCATTACAATTCGAATACACTACAGTAAGGTTCTTAATATTAATGCGGGCAAAGGCGGTCTTATCGCTAGAAGCGATCTCTTCCACGAATGAAAACATAGAAACAATAAAAAAAAGGAATTAAAACAACAAAAAAATGATGTTGCAAACAAGTACCCGCTACCGGCACAGAACTAAAAGATTACAGTTGAAGCAGCTTACGTTTAAAAATCGCTAGTGATTTGGATTTCCAGGCGGCAAATCATTCCATAACCATAAGAATAACTAATAATACTCGTATTATTAGTTATTCTTATGCATTGATTTACTTACGTTTGGTAGTATATCAATGTTCTTATGCCATAACCGAGAAGACTTGAGTGCTTGTAAATGAATCCCTGTAATATCCCGATCGCGTAAATTGATGTTTTAGTACATTGTCCGACTTGGACCGCAGTTCACGAGAATGATCTGAACTAAGAAATCGGAAGCGCTCTTTTAAATAAGGAGGGGTGTGAGGATCGTATAGGACGTAAAGGAGGATGAGATGAGAATATGCTCCTGACGGCGCAACCCAAGGGGCAGCCACTCAAATTTTTTTCTGTGTTCGGATACATGATCAAACTTGCGTAGATCATAAACAAATTGTTGTTATTGTATTAATTATTTTTGCAAGACATTGATAGGTACGATGTCCTGCATTCGTTCGATGCGTTCAATTTTTTTTAATTCCTTTTTAAATTTTATGAACACAATGCAGCAATGTTAAATGTTGCGCACATTTAACATTGCTGCATAGTGTTCCATCCATGTTATTTATATAGTAAAATTTACGAATGTGAGTTCCACCGTGGCACCAACGTTGAAAAAATAGCTTGAAGGATTAATGATGTAAGCTTCCCCAAGCTTTTGTAAAAGAAAGCATGAAAATTTTTGGTTCCTACGTTTTCGTTCTGGAAATAATCATCATCACAGCTCATATACGTCCCCACCGAGGGGTTCGAGCCTACCCTATGTTAGGGTGATTAGGCCTTAGTCAACCACGCTGGCCCAGTGCGGATTGGTCGACTTCACATACATCATTGAATTTCTTCGCAGATGTATGCAGGTTGCCTCACGATGTTTTCCTTCACCGTAGGAGCGTCAGACAAATGTACATATGAAATTCGAAACGAAAAACACATTGGTACATGGCGGGTCTCGAACCCCGACCCCCCGGTTGGAAGGCAAGTGCCGAAACCACAGCGCCACTGACCTGGAAATAATGTTGACCTATAAAACAAAGCTCGTGGACGACCAGAGACCTCAGTTGATAATAAGAAATTTAAGGTGATCGTTGAAATGAATCCAGCGCAAACCATATCATTTCTTTTAAATCCGGGAGAACTGGTCAAATCCTGTCCCAAACGAAAGCTAATTCAGAATAGATAGATAGATAGATAGATTTGATCCATTAGATTACCACTTTTTCGGAATTTGGACAATTTCTTGCAGGGACGACAATTAAATTCAGATCAATAGGTCCAAACCGCCTTCAAAGATTTTATTGATACTCACTTCCAATTTTTTTTTGTAATTTACAGCTATTACTTATAAAAAAGTGCATAGATAATAATTGTACACACTTCGATTGATTAAATTAAAATAAAATATGACAGTACGAAGTTCGCCGGGTCAGCTAGTTTTATATATTTTCGTTTTACTTTTTCCATATAAAATGCTGGTTTAAAATGTGAGGACATAAAACCTACATCATACCTTGTTCAATAGCCTCACAAACTGCGAAAAAAAAATCTAATTTAATGAAAAATCTAAATGTTATTTACTGCTTAATAATTTAATACAATAAGTTTACCTCGAGCGGGAATAACAGTGAATATGGTCTACATTTTAACAAGGTAAAAAGAGATCAATTCAGATGAAGTTTCGCTCCGATTGAGTCCTGAATGGCCTTTAGGCGCGAAATGGTAAAAAAGCAAAACGGTAAGCGATCGCAAAATGGTAAAGGAGCACAATGGTAAAGGAGCAAAATGGTAAAAGAACAAAACGTCAAAAGCGCACAATGGTAAAAGATCATATTGGTAAGAGAGCAAAATGGTAAAAGCGCAAAATGGTAAAAATTACATTTTATGCACATACATACCTATACTCTTCTGCGCGCGTTATAAGCCTTTTTTTTTTTTTTTGAGGCGGGGGAATCTTTTTACGATTCAACAAGGGGCTGAAAGCTGACAAAGCCGCCCCAAGGATATGCCATTGGACTCGGGTTACCTGGGTAACCCCATACCTGGCTAAACCACCCTCCAGAGCAACTTCTACCTCCGTAGAGACACACTCGGGATCGGCGTTAGCCATTCCCCGAGTGCGCCCCCTGGATTGTAGGCCTGACGCAAGCGCCAGGTCTTACCTCTACGGGGGGGTCGACAAGTGCAATAATTCGACCCCCCAGACGGGCAGGCCAGGGGTAGAAAAGTGTCTCCCGACCGGTTGTCGACCGGCCGGGCCATTTCATCCCCAGCTTGCTTAGGGGAGTTGGTGGCGCGCGTCCAGGAACGCGCGCCTCCTCCTACCCAACCGCCTGCGCCGGAGCGGTGCGGCGAGAGGGTCAAACTCTCGCGCCCGCTCCGCTGCCTCCTTCTGCGAGATCACTTCCTCGCAGAAGGAGGCGACAGCCTCCCACGCCATCGCGCTGGTCAGCATCTCGCGTGCGACGTTGGCCAGCACGACGGGCGCACCCCTACCTAGGCCCAGCGCGGGGGCTAATGCGTCGCGCTGGGGTCGCCAGGCCGGGCACTCCGAGAGGGTGTGTCCGGCCGTGTCGTCGGGAGCGCCGCAGTGGTGGCACTGCAGCGTCTCCTCCCTCCGTGCGACATGGTGCAGATAATGGCCGAAGCAGCCGTGCCCGGTCATCATCTGCACCATCCGGTAGGTGAGGCTGCCCTGCCGGCGCCCAACCCACTCCTCCAACACTGGACGAACGGCCTCGATCGTCCAGTGGCCGGCAGCTGGGTGGGCGAGCGTCTCGGCCCACTGGCGGAGAGCCTCCCTCTGCGCCAGGAGCCTTGTGCGCGCCACCTCCTGCGGGAGGGGGCGCTCCCCCCGACTCCTCGCTGCCACCCGATGTCGGTGCACGGCCGCAAGGACGCGTGCCTCGACATCCCACGGAGGCGAGCCCGCTAGAACGCAGGCCGCCCCGTGAGAGACCGTGGCGCGTTATTAGCCTAGTCTCGCCCGCACCGACGGCGGTGCGAAATTAGTAGGCTGCTAACAACCGTCGGATGCGCGGTAACACAAATAATGCAACCGTCTGTTGCATTATTTGTGTTACAAATGTTACGATCGATTAATTGTCATACGAACTAATTAAGTAGTTTATGCTTATTGAACGTTAGTTTTATTCAAGAAAATTCCGTATGAAATAAAATTCCGGACTTACCAGAATCTCGAATGTTTGCACACTTCAAACCTTTAATAAGTCATCATCGTTTATTTCCGGCAGGCTGAAAGTTCCCCCTGATGCTTTTTGTAACTATGCACGAGAACTCAAGGTAACATTTTTTATCGAGGTAAAAATTTTGAACATCGTTTGGCACAGTAACCTGGCGGCAACATATTTGAACACTTACAAAAGTAAAATTCACCCCATCTTGCTCTTGTTTTCCATATCAATACATGTTAAAACTGTATGTCCGATTCCGAAATTTTTCCACTATTAATTTAACAACCGGGTATTTCGCGCATGTAAAAAAAATGTAAAGCATCATATTGAAACAAAACATTTGTAAATATTCGATATGCTTTTTATTTTCCTAAAACACAATTGGTTGAAATATTTTTACCGTAAGATGCAACCCCAGTCCGATTGCGTTCGCTCTGACGTCATGTAGTCTCGCGCAGCTGCGAAGCAATACTGACTTTACACTTAAAGCTTTAGGTGCATTTTTGAACGCGGCAGAAAAAGTAGGCTATTAACGCGTTAGGTATCAAACATTTTCTTTGGAGTAATTTATCTGTTACGTAGTAACTATTAAGTAATCTGTGGCTGTAGTGTGATGCGAAAATAGGACGCAGCTCAGCATTATGCTGTGGCCTGCAGAGCCACAGCGCTGGTTTTCAGCTGAAACCTTAACAAGAAAAATACTTGCTATGCGTGTACTTACGCAGCTGAACGCATAGTGAGAAAATGTAAAATGCAAAAATAAATAAAATACTAAAGTCAAGCGATGGGATGAATGATACAGTGTGTTAAGTGTGAATGTTTGTATTTGTAAAGATTGTACCTACCTACCTACTATAAATAAATTAATAATTAAAAGGTACTTATTATATTAATATTAAATTCAAGTGTAATCTTAATCTTGTGCATAATCTTGTACATGCTGACGGCCTGGCCTGATTAATAGGTGCTTACGATGTTGAATTATGCTGTCCATAGAAGCATTCCATATCGGCCATTAGCTCAGGTCGGGATGTATTAACTGTGCCTCCTGTGTCTTCAGCATAGCCAGCTGACTGTGTCCTAGTGACAGATCTTTTGCGAACACTTTGGAGCCCTTGATCCACTCTATTGTATTAAATTGGCGTCGTAGTTGGTATAAATCGCGAGTTAGAGACTTAGAGATCTGTTTATTTAGACGCCGACGACAAGCGCGGATCCACCGTTGGGGGCACGATGGGCATGCCCACAACCCTAATAGACTTTGATGTCACGATTTTCACAACGGTCTATTGGGATTATTTGAGATCGATAGACTGACGATAAATCCGATGCCTTAATAAAAAAAAGATGAATCTTGATCGAGGCGTCATATATTTTGGAAATATCTCCTATGTAGGAATGCACTATATCGAACATGAGCGAGTTCATACTCTGTCTCGCACTTGACCGATTTTCGGGTGGCTCTAATCTATGTGACCACAACCTTTTTTGAGGGCTGGATCAGCGCCTGGCCGACGATCATGTCTAGAAGACCGCAGATCCACTTTACGCCTTTCCTCCATTAACTTGATTGTCTGCTATGAGATCTTTCTCTTTTTTGAAGCGCGGTTCCTTGTGGGACGTTATAGAGTCAGGGCCTAGCCGCCTGTACGTTACAGAAAAGCGGTACAGCGCATTTATTTTTTAATAACTCGAAATCAACGCATCGGAGATCGAGACACGATGCGTATAATTTTAAGAGAATCGATTGAGATTTTAATGAAAGCCATGGTTGATCATAAAAAAAGAAATAAATTGTATTCATTAAATTTAATCAAATATTTGTCGAATAGCATATTGAACTTCGTTTCTATCGGGTATCCCACTACACCACAGTGACCACGCGGCTTCCTTTATTACGGCTGGGTTTACATAGCTTTAAGCCAAGTAAAGACAGCTTCTACGACCCTATAATACATGTCCATATCTCTGCAGTCCTCAAGAAGAAGCTCAACTTGTGGAATAACCAAGTTTCAAAAATATATTTGTATAGGTAAAACAAAAAAATTTAAATATTAAAAAATACGGGTTTCTTTATTTTTCATGTCCTTTCATGTAAGCAAAAAAAATATAGGTATCAAAAATTTTAAATTTGTTGTCGATTGCAGGACAAGGTGGTTATCCAGGAAGTCCAGGCACGCCGGGATCCCCTGGCTCACCTGGTGGGCCTGGCGGTCCGGGAGGGCCTGGTGGCCCCGGAGGATCTGGTAGTGACGGCTCAGGAATATATAACCCTGGTAAGACTATTAGTTTTGATAAAATAAAAATGTTACAATGTACTGGCTTGGTACCCACAGTGCATACAATGTGTTGCAATTGAAATGTCAATATTGGTACCTTTCTATCAAATATGGTATCTTAGGCATTTGACACATCGACCAATAAGCAAGTTAAAAAATAAATGAAATTTGGTCGCAAATTGAATAAAAGCAAGAATATTCAACAGGTCGTATAGGCAAACGAAACTGTTCAAATGGGTTTTTGAGACTGTCGGGTAAATATGTATTTATAAAAGGTTTTGGTGACTGACTGAATGACTGAGGTATCAACGTGGAGCCTAAACAACTGGAGCTAGAAGCATAAAATTCGATACAGGAGTTTATTGGCTTAGACAGGCGCGCAAGGATTTTTCAAAAAAGGAAGCTGAGTAATCCCCACCCAAAAAATTAGGAAAAACCGACGATGCCAATGAACTAAAGCAACATGGCGGGCGTAAAATTCTCCTATCAAATCCACTACATATTTTAGTGCACAGACTAGCTACTAAGTAACCAAGTTTGCTTCAGTGTTGCATGTCATTTCAAAGGAAAAGGACATCAGGCACATGAAACCCAAAAGTGTATAAGCATTATTTTGTCACGTATAATTATTTTTTGTTATGTAAATTTATTTTGAAAGTCCTTTATTTCGCTAAAATAAATTATTGAAAATACGAAAGTATTTCTATGAAACGGACATCTTACTTAGCCATTGCCTATGAACAAACATATTTATTTATTCAATTTGTTTTTTTTTTATATCTTTAATGTGGTAAGGCAAAAGAATCAAGTCCATACAGCTAAACTGTTTACTTATGTTAATTTTTTGCTTATTTATTGAACGAACTCATTTTATTGCATATAATAAATTTACAGAAAAATGTAAAATTTTTAAATTAGATGTTGATATGCAACTATAATATTTTAACATCGATATTTAATAAATAAGAGAAATCAAAAAGTTTATAATTCATTCGAGTTACATATATCCCCGACGGGCTTATCGGTGGTTGTTTTTTGTTTTTAAATTTAGCTAGACCATCCGTTTTTTTAACATATCTGGAATAATTTGTAATACTCTCTTTTGGTAATAGGCAGTGGAACAAACTAAACGCGTGCGAAGTCGCGGCTAAAATCTAGTCGTATATAATTTTTCTATCTAAAATTGTCGCAGGCAAAATGACTAACAGGATTTTCTTTATTTCTTTTACTGATCTACGAACTTTGGTCATCTTTACTCTATAACCTATATAGTACGTATATAGTACTGCGATAATATAATAAATAAGTTCATTTTATTTTAATCACATAATTTCTTTGATCATCATCATCATAACAACTCATATACGTCCCCATCAAGGGCTCGAGCATACCCTAAGTTGGGGTGTTTAGGCCATAGTCAACCACGCTGGCCCAGTGCGGATTGGTTGACTTCACCTTTAAATTTCTTCGCAGATGTATGCCTCACGATGCTTTCCTTCACCGTAGCAGCATCAGACAAATTAAATATGAAATTCGAAAAACGAGAAACACATTGGTAGATGGCAATTTCGAATCCCGGACCTCCCCCGATTGGAAGGCAAGTGCCGAGTCCACAGCACCACCGACGCTTTGATAATAATTAATAATTTCTTTGATAATAATTAATAATCATACACCATTGGTTTGATTCATTATTGGGGGGTTTTGGGCCTTCTCCCACCACGCTGGCCCAGTGGGGTGCGCCAGAGCAAACAATATATTTAACAGCACATTCACTAGAAATTGGAATGCAATAAATAAATATACTACCATTTATCTTCGTTAGAATCGAATCCTAAAATAAAAATACTCGTAGCTTCAAAAGATGCAAACCTAGTATCTTTTAATCTCTATAATATTTATTTTGTAAGAGTGTAAGGGGTTCCAATTCCAAATATCATTTACATTGCCCAAGCTAACCTCACCTGTGTGCGCTGCACCTTGCTGATGTTTGATCAACAAATTGTGGGGAGAACCCACAATAACAAGGTTTGAGCAACAAGGTGGGGAGCGCCAAAGCATCGCAGCTTTTCGCCACATCCCCTCTACTTAGTAAGGCTGATGCCCAGTAGTGGGCTTTGTGCCCGCGAACTACGTTTCGCGATATATTTTTTCCCCGTTTTTGCAATTGCAAGTTGCAATTTTTCATTGATGCTCAGCTCCTATTAGTCGTAGCGTGATGTTATATAGTCTATAGCCATCCTCGATAAATGGACTACTCGACAATAAAAGAATTTTGCAATTTGAATCCGTAGTTCCTGAGGTTAGCGCGTTCAACCAAACAAACAAATTCTTTAGCATCCTGTGAAAATAGGTAGAAGAAGTTTGAACATAACACGAATGAAATAAAATATAAATAAAAATTACCTACATTTTTCCTATTTCTTTTTTTTATTTATTGAATCATAGAATCAACCGCACTTTAAGATAATATTATTACAACTTACCTTTGAAACTTAATGCCAATTACAGATTCTGACCTTGTACGTGTGACAGTTAATGTCTTGAGATAGATCTTACAAAAGTATAATTTTTAATTAATAAACAGATAAAAAAATACAATATAAACAAAAAAAACTTTCAACAGCAATCTTAATAGGCTACATACATATGTATAATCCTTTTCTTTCAATTCTCCAGAACAACCCAGCAAACCAGGACATCCAGGGCAGCCAGGACAGCCTGGTCAACCAGGGCAGCCCGGATACCCAGGACAGCCTGGCCAACCAGGATACCCAGGACAGCCAGACCAGCCAGGATACCCAGGACAACCTGGCAAACCAGGACAGCCTGGTCAGCCAGGACAACCAGGTCTACCCGGAAAACCAGGACAACCTGGTCAACCAGAATACCCAGGAAAACCAGGGCAGCCAGGATACCCAGCACAACCAGGGCAGCCAGGATACCCAGGACAGCCTGGTCAATCAGGACAGCCAGGATACCCAGGACAACCTGGCCAACCAGGATACCCAGGACAACCAGGGCAGCCAGGACACCCAGGACAACCCGGCAAACCAGGACAACCCGGCCAACCAGGATACCCAGGACAACCTAACAAACCAGGACAACCAGGATACCCAGGACAACCCGGCAAACCAGGACAGCCAGGTCAACCTGGTCAACCAGGGCAGCCAGGATACCCAGGACAACCCGGCAAACCAGGACAGCCAGGTCAACCTGGACAACCAGGGCAGCCAGGATACCCAGGACAACCCAGCAAACCAGGACATCCAGGGCAGCCAGGACAGCCTGGTCAACCAGGGCAGCCAGGATACCCAGGACAGCCAGGTCAACCAGGGCAGCCAGGATACCCAGGACAACCCGGCAAACCAGGACAACCAGGACAGCCTGGTCAACCAGGGCAGCCAGGATACCCAGGACAATCAGGGCAGCCAGGTCAACCAGGGCAGCCAGGATACCCAGCACAACCAGGGCAGCCAGGATACCCAGCACAACCAGGGCAGCCAGGGTACCCAGCACAACCAGGGCAGCCAGGATACCCAGCACAACCCGGCAAACCAGGACAACCTGGCAAACCAGGACAACCAGGGCAGCCAGGATACCCAGGACAACCCGGCAAACCAGGACAACCAGGATACCCAGGACAACCAGGGCAGCCAGGATACCCAGGGCAGCCAGGATACCCAGGACAACCCGGCAAACCAGGACAGCCAGGTCAACCTGGACAACCAGGGCAGCCAGGATACCCAGGACAACCCGGCAAACCAGGGCAGCCAGGACAGCCAGGTCAACCAGGGCAGCCAGGATACCCAGCACAACCAGGACAGCCAGGATATCCAGGACAGCCTGGTCAACCAGGGCAGCCAGGATACCCAGCACAACCAGGACAGCCAGGATACCCAGGACAGCCTGGTCAACCAGGGCAGCCAGGATACCCAGGACAACCCGGCAAACCAGGACAACCCGGCAAACCAGGACAACCAGGGCAGCCAGGATACCCAGCACAACCAGGGCAGCCAGGATACCCAGGACAACCAGGGCAGCCAGGATACCCAGGACAACCCGGCAAACCAGGACAGCCAGGTCAACCTGGACAACCAGGGCAGCCAGGATACCCAGGACAACCCGGCAAACCAGGGCAGCCAGGACAGCCAGGTCAACCAGGGCAGCCAGGATACCCAGCACAACCAGGACAGCCAGGATATCCAGGACAACCTGGTCAACCAGGGCAGCCAGGATACCCAGCACAACCAGGACAGCCAGGATACCCAGGACAGCCTGGTCAACCAGGGCAGCCAGGTCAACCAGGGCAGCCAGGATACCCAGGACAATCAGGGCAGCCAGGTCAACCAGGGCAGCCAGGATACCCAGCACAACCCGGCAAACCAGGACAACCTGGCAAACCAGGGCAGCCAGGACAGCCGGGTCAACCAGGGCAGCCAGGATACCCAGGACAACCCGGCAAACCAGGTCAGCCAGGTCAACCTGGACAACCAGGGCAGCCAGGATACCCAGGACAACCCGGCAAACCAGGACAGCCAGGTCAACCTGGACAACCAGGGCAGCCAGAATACCCAGGACAACCCGGCAAACCAGGACAACCCGGCAAACCAGGACAACCTGGATACCCAGGGCAACCAGGTCAACCAGGGCAGCCAGGATACCCAGCACAACCAGGGCAGCCAGGATACCCAGGACAACCCGGCAAACCAGGGCAGCCAGGATACCCAGGACAACCCGGCAAACCAGGACAGCCAGGTCAACCTGGACAACCAGGGCAGCCAGGATACCCAGGACAACCCGGCAAACCAGGGCAGCCAGGACAGCCAGGTCAACCAGGGCAGCCAGGATACCCAGCACAACCAGGACAGCCAGGATATCCAGGACAGCCTGGTCAACCAGGGCAGCCAGGATACCCTGCACAACCAGGGCAGCCAGGTTACCCAGGACAGCCGGGTCAACCAGGGCAGCCAGGATACCCAGGACAACCCGGCAAACCAGGACAGCCAGGTCAACCTGGACAACCCGGCAAACCAGGGCAGCCAGGACAGCCAGGTCAACCAGGGCAGCCAGGATACCCAGCACAACCAGGACAGCCAGGATATCCAGGACAGCCTGGTCAACCAGGGCAGCCAGGATACCCAGCACAACCAGAACAGCCAGGATACCCAGGACAACCCGGCAAACCAGGACAACCCGGCAAACCAGGACAACCAGGGCAGCCAGGATACCCAGCACAACCAGGGCAGCCAGGATACCCAGGACAACCAGGGCAGCCAGGATACCCAGGACAACCCGGCAAACCAGGACAGCCAGGTCAACCTGGACAACCAGTGCAGCCAGTATACCCAGGACAACCCGGCAAACCAGGGCAGCCAGGACAGCCAGGTCAACCAGGGCAGCCAGGATACCCAGCACAACCAGGTCAACCAGGGCAGCCAGGATACCCAGCACAACCAGGACAGCCAGGATATCCAGGACAGCCTGGTCAACCAGGGCAGTCAGGATACCCAGCACAACCAGGACAGCCAGGATACCCAGGACAGCCTGGTCAACCAGGGCAGCCAGGTCAACCAGGGCAGCCAGGATACCCAGGACAACCCGGCAAACCAGGACAGCCAGGACAGCCTGGTCAACCAGGGCAGCCAGGATACCCAGGACAATCAGGGCAGCCAGGTCAACCAGGGCAGCCAGGATACCCAGCACAACCCGGCAAACCAGGACAGCCAGGATACCCAGGACAACCCGGCCAACAAGGATACCCAGGACAGCAAAGCAAGCCAGGTCAACCAGGGCAGCCAGGATACCCAGGACAACCCGGCAAACCAGGACAGCCAGGTCAACCTGGACAACCAGGGCAGCCAGGATATCCAGGACAACCCGGCAAACCAGGATCACCCGGCCAACCAGGATACCCAGGACAACCCGGCAAACCAGGATCACCCGGCCAACCAGGATACCCAGCACAACCAGGGCAGCCAGGATACCCAGGACAACCCAGCAAACCAGGACAATCCGGCCAACCAGGATACCCAGGACAGCAAGGCCAGCCAGGTCAACCTGGAAAACCTGGTCAACCAGGGCAGCCAGGATACCCAGGGCAGCCAGGATACCCAGCACAACCAGGGCAGCCAGGATACCCAGGACAACCAGGGCAGCCAGGATACCCAGGACAACCCGGCAAACCAGGAGAGCCTGGCCAACCAGGACAGCCAGGATACCCAGGACAACCCGGCACACCAGGACAGCCTGGTCAACCTGGACAACCAGGACAGCAAGGCCAGCCAGGTCAACCAGGGCAGTCAGGATATCCAGGACAACCCGGCAAACCAGGACAGCCAGGATACCCAGGACAACCCGGCAAACCAGGATACCCAGGACAGCTCGGATACCCTGAACAACCCAGTCAACCAGGTCAGCCAGAACAACCAGAGCCGCCTGGATACCCAGAACAACCAGATGAACAAGGACAGCCAGGATACCCAGGTCAACCAGGCCAGCCAGGACAACCAGGACAGCCTGAATATCCTGGTGAGATACTTTTCCTTATTTTATTATGTATAAGTATACTTTTAATTATAATGGTGTCCCATTTTCAAAAGAGTGAGTTGGCAAACAAGCAGGCTGCTCATCTGATGGTAAATGACTACAGTCCCCTTTAGTACATGTGGTTCCTGTAAGACTTGCAAGCATGCCGCCTTCGTGGTCTAGTGGTTGAGGCTACCGGGTGTTGATCGGGAGGTTCAGGGTTCAATTCCCTGTGGAGGCAGGAATTTGGCTGCTCGGTTTGGTTGGTGGTAGGACTTCTGAACCTGCAGGCTAGCTACCACCACCTTACTATGTTTGTCTCCATAATAACAATGTTAATAGCATTGTTGTTTTCCGACAATTAGAGGTAAGATAGCCAGTTCCTCAGTTGTGAAGGAGTCCAGGTGAGGCTCGATTCCACCTTCGACCTTATCGACACTGCAAGCGCCGTTGCTTGGCGGCAGAAATAGGTTAAATGCAGACTACTCCAATACCGGTTCTCCCCTCTGGTATAGTTGCTATAAGTTGCTATAGTTGGTAAGTGATTGTTCAGACTACAAAACCAAACAAATTTCACTACCTCTATGCCCAACCACGAAAAATCAGCTGTTCCATTCATTTTGATCGAGTATGTGTTATATTTTTGTAGCACATTTAATTTATTGCACTGTTTCTCTGGCGTAATGTAGATATTTTAAGTAGGTAGCTTGTCCAACCAAGTTCAAGCAATGAGAACTCCATCATGCAGCCCGTGTTTAGTTGTATACAATTTGGAGTCACTTTTGCTTCCTTCATATCTCAAAATCTATTTAACATAAACACATCAAATTAGCTTTCTTTATTAAGAGACCCACTAGATAAACAGCTCAAACGGATATTAACGTCCAAAGATCGTCATTTTATTGAAAGTAAGTAAATTAGTCACTTTTTGTGTTTGTTTCTGTTGTGGGTTATTATTTATGTTTAATTAGTTCCTTTGTGCATTTAAGTTTTCATTCATTCAGACAACAATATATATTTAAACAGGACAACCAGGTCAACCAGAACAGCCTGACCAATCAGGGTACCCAGGACAACCCGAAAAACCAGGATACCCAGGACAGCCAGGATACCCAGGACAGCCAGGCCAACCAGGACAGCCAGGTCAACCGGGTCAGCCAGGATACCCAGGGCAACCAAGTCAGCCAGGATACCCAGGGCAACCAGCGCAACCAGGATACCCAGGGCAACCTGGCAAACCAGGACAGCCTGGACAACCAGGACAGCCGGGACAACCCGGCAAACCAGGACAGCCTGGCCAACCAGGATACCCAGGACAACCAGGACAGCCGGGACAACCCGGCAAACCAGGACAGCCTGGCCAACCAGGATACCCAGGACAACCAGGGCAGCCGGGACAACCAGGATACCCGGGGCAACCCAACCAACCAGGACAGCCAGAACAGCCTGAATCCTCGGGTAAGATACCCCCTTAATTTGTAACTGGGTTACTTACATAAAATAAAATAGAAATAGCTATTACAAATAAGGATTCTAAGTAAGGAAAAACAAAATTTTTAATCTTCTTTTCTATAAACAAAAAGTTTTATTATACATCACGGTATATACTATTAGCGTATTATACATTGGCCTGCCTGACTGGCTAATTAGCTTCGTTATTATTTAAACTAAACTCATGAACATATAGTTGGGCTAATAAACAAAAACAAGTACATTTTTTTGCTTTTTTAAAATTCCACCCTTAAAGGGTTGAAATAAGGGTTGAAAGTTTAATTTTTGTTAGAATATCACACTAAAGTTACTACTTACTTACGTATTTTAACGAGTTTTTAAGCATATTTGGTTTTATACTACGGGAAAATATAGAAATTTCACGGAAAAACGCGAAATAACGAAGTTTCGTATAAGCTATCTCCAACTTCCGTATAAGGGAACTATGCTATTACTAGGGTCGTCTTCTTGGGAATCTCCGTCTTACCTATTTCTGCCGCAAAGCAACAGTGCTTGGATTGCTGTGTTCGGGTTTGAAGGGTAAGATATGGCAGTGAAATTAGTGGGTACCGTGACCTTACATCTGATGTCACAAGTTGGCAACGTACACTGTGGTTCTTGGGGGGTTGCAGTTTTGCTGCGAATCTCACAGGAGCCACATATGTAGGTGATTGTTACCATTTAGCATCAGGTGGGCAGTTTGCTTGTTTGCTAACTTAGTTGCAATAAAAAAAATTGAAGCTTATAGGACTGAAATATCGTTTTTATTTGGCGTACCATAACAAAACATTCAACGTATTTTTCTACGTTTTAAAGTAGAACTTTATAGTCTGGATTATTTATTGTAATGCGGGCAAATGAAAAAAAAAACTAATGAATTCACCGAGCGGGTACTGAGTCATTCGTCGTTCGTTTTGCAGAGACATGCGCTATGTTACGACCCAGATGTAGGTAGGTAGCTATTTGTAGCTACTATAGCTACTATTCCTTATTTGATACTCTTCCGCGAATGCAGCTTTTGTCACGCGCTTTAGTAGTTAACTTACTGTAGTTCTCAATAATAAAATGGCACCATTTGGCCCTCCCTTGTTATAAATATAAATAGTACTTATAGTACTGTTATTTTATGCAGATATTTATTCCACAATTTTATTAAACTTAACATATTGTTTCTCTAAATTAACCACTTAAAAATATTATTTATTAATAATAAAAATTATTTCATGAAGGTTAATTCATCTTAAATAAATAATAATCTCATATGAAGACTACCTGTGTCCTACTACTTTTCGCATTAATAATTGACAAAAAAATCTGGAGAGGGCCACCCTTATCACCTAGGGGTAAAAAATAGCCTACACCTATTTTCAGACTTACCAAATATACACAAAAAATTTCATAAAAATCGGTCTAGCCGTTTCGGAGGAGTTTGATAACAAACCCTGGGACACGAGATCTAATAAAAAATTGGTAGTCGAATGGTTTCGAATCCTTGAGAATCAGCTCTTGTTCTTTAAATTATTTTGTTTAAATTCATTAATGAATTTGTCATAATATTTTACAAAATGGATTGAAATTGCAAAAATATTTTATTAGCATACAATAAATTGAAGCTGCCAAAGCAGGGCCCTCCACCTGGGGCCCTATTTTTATATCATTCAGTCATTCAGTCGGGCGTTGAGCGTCGTCTGCGCTCGATTTCTCATGATTTCCGTTTCGTTTTCGACAGAAATCTGAATAATATTACAATTCAAATTCAATATATTTTATTCAAATAGGATTACATTAACACTTTTGCACGTCAAAGAAGCTACGCCATTGGTTTAGGAGTTTGGGAGACCTTATACTGGAAAGAACTAGCAAGAAAACCAGCAAGGGCTATTTTTTTACAAGCTTTTATTTACTTTCACCTGTCCCGTGTCTGTAATGAAATCTTGCAAGCTAAATTTGACCCACTTCCCGCATTCTGATTGAGCTGAAATTTTGCATACACACGTATATCGCGCGACAATGCAATAATAAAAGCTTGCTTAATTTTTTTTTACTTTTAATTTATTACCCCTGTATTCTCTGTCCCCCCTCCTGGGGGGCACAGTCGTAAATTGAGAGCTGACCTCAAAGCAAAAATTTGAGCTTAACTTCCATTACAAGATTAGACGTGTCAGTTCTCTTCTTACTGTGTCATTACAAATACAACAATATTTGTTTACTTAAATAGTTATACAAAACAACACGATTCTTTATCTTCAAATAAATATTCAAATAACCGTTGACTTTATAGTAACCTTTACCTACTCATAAGAGTCTTTTTTATATGCGTATTAAACTTATGAAGTGGCAAATTAGTAACACTTTGTGGAAGCATATTATAAAATGTTAGACATTTCCCCATAAACGAGCCAAACCATTTTTGAAGCCTGTACGTTGAATGAATATCAATATCAGTTTGAATTTCATCAAAAACGAAATCAAAATAAATAACTGAAAATCGAGCGAAGACGCCAGACGAATGATACAAAAATAGAGCCCGAGGCTTTCTACAATCCCTGTGTTCGATTTTTTAAAAGATTTTTTTGTGACCGACAAATGATTTTAAGAAATATTTATTTTTCTGTTTTAGGGGGCGATTCAGTTGGTGAACCAACTGGTACTGGAGTACAGCCACCTTATTATCCTCCACCGAATGGTCAAATGCCGCCGTTCCCAATTTACGTCATACCTTACCCGATACCAATCGTACCTAATCCTGGATCTTGCCCCTGCTACTTATTGAACCCCGGAAAAAATGATACTACGGGGCAATACCAAAACCCTACGCAACCACCGCCAAACCAGGGGGGGCAATATTATGCACCATATGGAATCATCGGTTTTGTCCCGGTTGTCTTCGTTCCCTACTGCCCTGGCAACGCTACAGGAATGAATACGGCACAACAAAATTTTCCTAATGCCGTTCCAGTGCCATATAACTGTGCTCAGTGCCAAGCGAGTAGGGACATATACCGATACATTGGTCGATTAAATGGAGCCCGAAGCACGAATCTCAGTGATCTCAAGGAAATCAAGTCACTCGGTGAACTAGAAAATTTACTAAAGAATCAAATCAAACCCATGAAGAAGAGTCTGCGAAGGATATCGGTACACCCAAAAGTACTGGAAGACGACGTCATTTCGAAAGATGAAAAGAAATCCGAAACTAAAGATGCGCTAAGCGAACAAACTTAATTTATAAGGTGAACTGAAAATAGGTATTAATGATTAAAATTTTGAGACTGTCCGATTAGTTAAATATAAATATTCTTGGACGCTCTCAAAATTAAAAAAAGCATGCGGCTGTTATTATTTATTACTCTCGATAAACGCCGCAAGCTATAACAATTAACTTTGATTAAATTATAATATTACTTTGTAGGTAGCTCATACTTACAACACGAATTTTGTCTCAACATTTATGTATTATTATTATTTTTTGCATTGTAGTCGTTGTATATATTTAATAATGTGATGTATGTAACCAAACGCCACTCCAGTAAAATGATTATGAGACAATAAAACATTTTACAATAAATTTGCATCTTATTTACGATTATTTATAGGGGCGCGTTCAGAACCTTCGTGTTAGGTAAGTACAACTTTTCCCTCTATGCCCGTTCAATACCCTGGTGCGTGACGTTTTGGTCAAACAACCGGACCATTCAAGACTTGACTGTCAAAGCAAGTTACATCAAACAATGAACCATCGAATTTGATAATTGAAAAATGCTTCGACGTTTATGACTGTAAAACTCATAAATGATTGGATGATTTAGGAGCCATAATCTATTAAGTCATCCGTTCAATGACTCAAGAGTATGAACCTCAGATCGAGTTAAATATCAAACGAACAATTTCAAGGTACTGAACGCGTCCCAGTGATAAGTATTTGAGCAGCATTTAACCCGGAAACGATACCTACTATAACTAAAAGTCAATATTTAAAACAATACACCATTTAAAACGAACGAGTAAGTATCCTCCATATGGGGTTGCGCCACTCCATTGTTGTTGTGTGTGACATGAATCGCAATTACACTAGGTTTATCCAATACAATATTGGTTACAAAAAATAAACAACCAATGACCAAACTAATAGTATTCGATAAATATACCGGAAATTGTAAAGTGAAAATCACAACAATTAAGATCTTACCTACTTGTAATCGTTGCATCGAGCTCTTAATCTACTTAAACGTAGGTAGTTATGGAAGAAATTTCACGGATGTTAGCTGGGAGAGCATTCCACATTATTGCAGCGCGTACAGTAAAAGAGTTGTGAAATAACTTCGAATCACACTGAGGGACATCAAGTGGTTTGGGAGTGACACAGGAACGCACAGGACGAGGACCAGGTGGTGTCGCCCCGCCCGCCACCGACGACGTCCGAATGGGGGGTGTAAGTAACACATATACCCAGAGACACATCATACACAGAGAGAAGGATGAGAGAGTAGTTAGATAGCTAGGTATATGCATTACCATCATCCGGCGCGACGGGCGGACGGGACGAAAGTATTCTATGTATGGCAGGTTTTATTAAGTTACAATACAAATCTCATACCTGAGTTATCTTCTATCTTTGTCTCATTTATATCTGCTTCGCATTTAGATACATCTGCACCTGAGATATGAGCATCCCATGTATATCTAATTTCCACTGGATTGTACCGTTCACCTCCTGTGGGTTAAATTTAACTATTAACTAAATACCTTACATCATCAAGTAGTTTCAACTTCTTATCGTTGGTATTCAACGCTAGCAGCCTACGCTGCACAACACAAACACACTTGATTTCCCATGATTTACTACTAAACACCTTGGAGGTACTGCAGACCCGGTGATCGACAACCATCACCGCGGCTCTACTAACCTTATTAGACCCAGAGCTTCTTCTCTGGACGTCTCCAGTCGACTGGGCCTGGAACACTAATTACACCAGGTCTTTCTTGGCGGATCCCGGGCCATTTATTCTGGAGGCCCGGGGCTCGGCTTGTTGCCAGGACCTTACGTCCCGGAACCTCGCCTACCCGATCACCTTCTTGGATCCCGGGCCATTTATTCTGGAGGCCCGGGCTCGGCTTGTTGCCAGGACCTTACGTCTCGGAACCTCGCCTACCCGATCACCTTCTTGGATCCCGGGCCATTTATTCTGGAGGCCCGGGCTCGGCTTGTTGCCAGGACCTCACGTCCCGGCAACCTCGCCTAACCGTGAACTTAGGGGGAAACCAAGTTACACTTATAACAATGAATCACACACATTACTGATCTTCTAACTACAAGATATGCAAGATACTTAGAATTATATGGACGGCACTTCAGAGGCCCAATTCAGCTAATAAGCTACAGCCGAATCGAAACTGAATCGTTGCGATCGACCAATCAGAACGCCACATTATCACGTCATCGAGCAGTTGAAAGGCAATATAAGCGCTCCGATTGGTCGACCGCAACGGTTCAGTTTCGATTCGGCTGTAGTTTATTAGCTGAATTGGGCCTCTGAACTCAGCTTCAGCCACAGCAAACTTTATATTTCACTTTTACATCGAAAACTTTATTCTATTTACAAACTTATTTTGCCATAGGCTAAAGAATCGCTATTAGCCTTACCTTAACTATGATTGGCTGAAGCGTGCGTCACTAGTGTTGCTATTTTATTATTGTCTATTCGCGACCTTCGCGACACTCCCGACGCAAGGAAGAAGAATAGCAGCCAGGTTACTTGTGCATTCTTTGATTTTGTCGAGAGCTCTTACAGCAGCATCTCGACGAGGAGTTCTATCATCAGAACAATCTACCGGTCCAATTGTTTGACCTTCATAATCCAGATCATTGTCTGAACCTTCTAGTTTATCATTATCATCTGAATTTCCACCTATACCCTTTCTTTCCCTTCCATTAATAGCCTCTATGTATTCATTCACATTATTAACAGCATGCATAGTTTTATCAATTAGATGTATGCCTTGATTTGGAGGTGGCAATTGAAATGTATTACTGGAATCATCAATCTTTGAAGCTTCCTTCTGCACATCACGGCAATTTTCTTCACCTTCTTCTATCTCTAGTGGATAGAGATGAGCAATAGATCTGGTAAACACATTATTACCCACTTGAAGTTTAGCGATACGACAGAATCCATTAGTTGCTCTGATTAATGAGACTATTTTGCGTACCTTCCATGTTGTTCTATTTTTGTTGTCATCTTTAATTTGAACGATCTGTCCTATGGCTGGTAGTAACTTTGATGTCACTGTTGGTTCTCTAGGTGAGTGCCAATATCTTTTACGTAGGCTTAGTAAATATCTGTTTGAGAACATTTGTTTAAACTCTTCTAATATTGTGAGTGCTCGTTTCTAGCCTCTGACAATTTACACAAATGCATTTTCGTAAGGAAATCGGAAGGCTTCAGTACGTGTTCTATTTCTGTATCCCCACTGGTAAGTGGTCTCGTGTTTATAACTGCTTCTATTTCCTTGATCATAGTAACTAACTGATTGTATCTGAGTAGATGTTTCTGAAAGGTTATTTTAATACCGTTTTTTACGATTCCAATCAGACTTTCATAAAATCCTCCAAACCAGGGGGCCAACTGAGGAATGAATTTCCACTTTATTTTCTTATCTATTGTTAAGCGGAAAATCATCATCTGTGGTTTGGGACTATGTGTCCGTGCCTATGATTTCTTTTTAGTCTGTGACGTGAGATCATACGGCGCGCACTCGCGCAGTGACTGTGGACAGAGTTACGAGTATCGAATACATACTGTGTTCTGTGATCAAATACTATTTTTTTATAACAAAGATTTATAAGTGTCTCTAATATCTGACTTTCATTAAAGTTTATCATTAAATATGTGTTTTTAATAGTTCAGAAGTGGGATATAACATTGAACTTACAATCACAAACTATTGTATGTGGCGAGTTAACTAATTTGAAAATTTTAGAATATGAACACTGAACCGTTGGCGCCGTGCGTTTTAATATTATATGAGTGAAAATAAGAACTGGTCATGTCGTTATATGTTATTTTTTTTAAGTGACGCAAGTTTTTTTACGGTCAAATGTCTTGGTTGTAGTCGAGGTCGTAGATTTTGATCCTAACTGATAAGCCCTGGAATGCGTTATGTAAACATCACAGGCGTTGTGTAAACATTCGCATGCGTAGTGCAACTTGAAACCTACAGTGTGTTCCGTTCTTGGTGAACTTGGTGAGCTCAGTCCATATTATTTTTCCTATTGACTTTTGTTTGAAAGTGCTATACATGATGGAAAAGAACACTAATCTTACTTAAATTGCACTTACATTTTAAAGTGGGTATGGTAAGGCTTGTAGTTATTTTCGTTGTGGTATCATACATTGTGAATTTGTGATAATTCAATTTGATTATAAGACTGATATTTTAATTTGAACTTTAATGGTTTTAATTTGGTTGTAAAAGTGAAAGGACACTTTTTTATATTATAACTCAACCCTGGGTGGTTCACTTGTGGTGTCGTTCAAATAAACATACTTTCAAATAAAATAACTTAATATGGGGCGTTATAAGAGGAGACATAGATCAGAAAGTAGCAGTAGTTCAAGTTCTGGGAGTGAACGGAAGGTAGACTTGAAAAAGAAGTATAAGAAAAAGTTAAAAAGAAATAATGATCGTATTGAAGCATTGGAAGGTTTAGTCCGAGAGCTGCGGAAGAAAAATAATTATCACCGAGAAAGCTCTGAAGTTGTAGAAGTTCCTGCACCAGTTGTTCGTTATGTCGGTCGAAATGATTTTATTCCGGAGTTTGATCCTCAAACATCTACAGTTTCTATAGAGCACTGGATTCATAATTTAGAAGGCATTTCAAAGATGCATGGCTGGGACGAACGAACATTAATTTGTAATTGCACCTCAAAGTTGTGTGGCTACGCCAAAGGCTGGTATGAACGGCAGACAGTATATGAGATGAGCTGGAGTGAATGGAAAGATAAACTAATCCAGGCATTTCCATTTACAAAGAACAAGTTGTCTCAAATAAGAGAACTTGTTAACAAAATACGGCTACCTTTGGAGAACCCAATTGAATTCTACTACAACAAACTTAATATCGGCATGTCATGTCAGCTCAGTGATGATGTAATTACTCAGGCTATTATTGGTACATTGGGTGATAAACTCCTAGAAGTGGGAGCTCTGTCAGCAGGTTGTCAAGATACCACCTCATTGCTGAAATACTTAGCTAGTTTTATGAATTCAGATAACAGTAGTACTGATATAAAGACACACATTAGCAAGAGTAGCACAAATAGGGTTGTCAAATGTTTCACATGTGGAAAAGATGGGCATAAGGCCTTTGTTTGCCCTCGCTCAACGAAACAAAGAGATGACAGAAAAAAATGTTCATTTTGTGACAAGCTGGGGCATGTCGAAGCAAATTGCTATAAAAAGAAAAATTTGGAGAAATATTGTTCTTTTTGCAGAACTAAAGGGCACATAAAAGAAGAGTGTCGAAGACGTCTTGTGAGGTTACAGGAAACTGTTAAAAAGGTTCAAACAATCAGTTCTGATTTATCAAATGAAAAATATTTTAAGAGAGTGCTAATTAATGAGACTCCAGCAAGTGCTTTTATTGACTTTGGCAGTTCGTGTAACATTCTAAAGCAGAGTGTTTGTAATAAATTAAATTTGGAGATTACTGGTAATGACAATGTTGTGATTAAAGGATATGGTGATGCATTGACCGTGCCAAAAGGCGTTGCTATTGCACATTTAACAGTGGATGGTGTTAAGAAGGAGACAGATTTTTTTTATTGTGGCTGATGAGTTACAAGATTTTGATATTTTAGTAGGGCAACCATATACGGAAGCACCAGAAATTGTAGTAGTCAAGACGTCTACACACTTAAACATTTTTGATAAAGGAATGGTTCTAGGAATTGCAGAGTTATGTGAAAATTTAGAGAAAATACGCCTGATTCCTGATACTGATATAAGTCTAAATCCTGGGGTTAACAAGGTTATGGTGCGAACTGAGCCAATGACCAGCGGTGTTTTAAAAATTAGACACAGTGAGCAAAGCCAGCCTAGGTGTGAGAAGATCATTTTGGGTGAAGAAGTAGAAAGTGAATATGGCCTGGCGGTTATAAAACTGGTTAATATGACGAGTGAAGTCATTCAACTGCAAGGTGAAAAATGTATTGCTCGTGCTAATTTAATGGACCTGTCGAAGAGTGTTGACAAGCCTATAACAGGCGAAGAATTATCAAATGAGCAAAGACTGGCATTGGAATCTCTACTTGGAAAATATAAAGGTTGTTTTTCAGGTGAAGGCATGGAGCTTGGAGACTGCAAAATTGAAATGACGATTAAACTAACTCAAGATAAAGTCATAAATTATAAGCCATATAGGATATCGTTCCATGAAAGAGAGATTGTTAAACAAATTGTTGATGATTTGTTAAAAGCTGGAATAATTGAAAAATCTACTTCACCATACGCAAGTCCTGTGTTATTAGTTAAAAAAAAAGAAGGTGGTCATCGTATGTGTGTCGATTATAGAGGCTTGAATAAAATAACCGAAAAAGAGAGATACCCATTACCTGTTATTCAGGATTTATTGGACAGACTTGTTGATAAGTCTGTGTTTTGTTGCTTAGATCTGGCAAATGGGTACCATCAAATAAAAATTGCAGAATGCTCCAGACCATACACAGGGTTTGTCACACCCGATGGTCATTATCAATACCGCATGACGAGCTTTGGACTATGTAATGCACCAGCCGTTTTCCAAAGGGCCATGAATGAGATACTGGCTCCTGTCATTCACGAATGTGCTGAAGTGTATATCGATGACGTCATCGTGTGGGGTGATGATACTGATGAATGCCTAGCAAATTTAGGTAAGGTGCTTAAATTAATTGATGCAGCAGGTGTAAAGTTAAAGCGTAATAAATGCTTCTTTCTAACTAAGACTGTTGAATATCTTGGTCACATGATATCTGGGGGGGAAATTCGCCCAGCTCCGCGTAAATTAAGTGCTGTAGCAGACTTCAATACTCCACGGAATGTCCATGAACTCAGACAGTTCCTAGGCTTGGCAAGCTATTTTCGCAAATTTATAAATGGTTTTGCGACCATAGCTAGACCCTTAACCTTGTTGACCAAGAAAGGTATTGTCTGGTGTTGGGGACCAGATCAAAGTGAGGCTATGACACATTTAAAGAGCTTGTTAACTTCTGATCCTGTCCTAACAATATATAGCCCAAAACGTGAAACACAAATTCATACAGACGCTTCTAAAGTAGGTCTTGGTGGAATACTTCTTCAAAGGCAAGATAGCGGTGAGTGGAAAGTCGTAGCATACGCAAGCAGGCAAACATCAGCGACTGAAGCTAAGTACCACAGTTTTGAGCTTGAGGCATTGGCGGTTGTGTTTAGCATAGAAAAGTTTAAGGTGTACATATCAGCCACGAACGAAGGTCGTCTGCTTCGCCGACGACACGCTCGTCGCGGCGAGAGCAAAAACGGGGGAGGAGGCGGCCCACCTTGCATCGGTCGGCGCCTCACTGGTCGTCCGATGCATCCGCCTCCTGGGCCTGGACGTGGCCCTCGACAAAACGAGGGCCATGTTATTCCACGCCCCCCGTCGCAGGATCCCACCGGGGCTCCGCGTCCGAGTGGAGAGGGTCCGTATACCGGTCGAGGTGCACTTTAAGTACCTCGGCCTGGTTCTGGACCCCCGATGGAGTTTCGAGGAGCATTTTATGCTCCTCGCTCCACGGCTGTGCGCCGCTGCAGCCGCACTTGGACGGGTCCTCCCTAATGTGGGAGGTCCAGGATCGGCGTGCCGTCGACTGTATCACGGGGTAATACGGTCGATGGCACTCTATGGAGCCCCGGTATGGGCAGAGTGCCTCTCCTCCCGAACGGTGGCCCTCTTGCGACGTCCGCAGAGGGTCATAGCGACCCGGGCCGTGCGAGCTTATCGCACGGTCAGTCACGGCGCGGCCTGCGTTCTAGCGGGCCAAACGCCGTGGCATGTCGATGCACGCGTCCTCGCGGAGGTGTATCGACATCGGGTTGCTACTCGTGAACGGGGGGGACGATCCGCTCCACAGGAAGTGGAGCGGATTCGTACCCTGGCGCAGAGGGAGGCTCTGCGTCAGTGGGGTGTGGCACTCGCCTCCCCAGCTGCCGGCCACCGGACGATCGACGCGATCCGTCCGGTGTTGGAGGAGTGGGTTGGGCGCCGGCAGGGCAGCCTCACGTTCCGCATGGTGCAGGTACTGACCGGGCATGGCTGCTTCGGTCACTACCTGCACCGAGTCGCGCGTCGGGAGGAAACGCCGCGGTGTCACCACTGCGACGCTCCCGACGATACTGCCGAGCACACCTTGTTGGTGTGCCCGGCCTGGCGACCCCAGCGCAGCGAACTTAACGCTGCGCTGGGAGGCGGAGACCTCTCGCTGCCGAGCATGGTCGTGGCCATGCTCCGCGGCGAGGCGGAATGGGAGGCTGTGGCCTCCTTCTGCGAAGAAGTAATTTCGCAGAAGGAGGCTGCGGAGAGGGAGCGGGAGGAAGATCCCCAAGCCGCTCCCCTCCGCCGCAGACGGATAGGCAGGCGAAGGCGGGCATTCGCGCAAGCAATGCCCGTCTAATGACCCTGCCGTGGAGGCCTGCGTGCATGGTTGGCCCCGTGCACGCCGCCGTAAGGCCCTCCGTCTGGGGATTGCTCTGGTGTTCTCGGGCAATCCCCCCTCGGCGATAGCCCGACCGGTGGTCGGGCTTGCCCGGGCGCGCTGGTAGTGGTAGTCGCAGTGTGGACCTTACCATGCGCGCCCACACGGGCAGGGAGAACACCGGGGGGTTTTAGTGGGTCGGCCTGGAACTTCGCCGGGCCAGCCCCACACACGCCTGCCGTCTAGCCAACGGCGGGTACGGTGCGCTTACGCATTTCCCCCAGACAAAAAAAAAAAAAAAAAAAAAAAAGGTGTACATATCAGGGGTCAAGTTCAGTGTAGTTACAGATTGTTCTGCGTTACGGCTCGCATGGTCTAAACGAGACTTGTCTCCTCGAATAGCTAGATGGTGGCTTGATCTCCAAGAGTTTGACTTCGACGTAGAACATAGACCTGGGACGTCAATGACGAAATCCACTACTAGTTAATCATATTGAAGAGATGGATTTCATTAATGCTCTCCAAGATGGTGATGAAGGGATTCAAGAGTTAATTGAGAATTTAAAGTTAGAAGTTAATGCTAATAAAAATAAGAAAAATGGACTGGCTAAGATTTTCAAGGTGGTAAATGGTGTACTTTGCCGAATTACTGAGGAGGGAACAAGGCCAGTATTACCTAAGGATGCTAGATGGCATATCATGAAAATTTTTCATGATGACAATGGGCATTTGGGGCTTGAAAAGTGTGTAGAAGCCATACGGGCTAAATATTGGTTTCCAAAATTGAGGAAAACTGTTGGTAAGTATGTGAACAGCTGTATTGGGTGCCAGTTTACAAAAAACCCACTGGAAAGCAACCAGGGTTAATGCATCCTATTCCTAGGGTCTCTGTTCCGTTTGACACGCTACATGTTGACCATCTGGGACCCTTTTGTAAAAGCAATGGCAAGACTTATGTTTTCGCCATTATTGACGGGTTCACAAAATTTGTCTGGCTGGAGGCGGTGGCAAAGGCGAATTCTAAGGGCGTTATTACGGCACTCAATAAGTTAAGTCAAGTGTTCGGTTATCCGGTGCGAGTGGTGAGTGACAGAGGCACTGCTTTCACTGGAAAAGAATTTAAAGAGTATTGCGAAAAACACGACATCAAGCATGTGTTGAATGCGGTAGCTTCCCCAAGAGCGAATGGGCAAGTTGAGCGCCTAAATCGCACCATCTTAAGTTCGCTTACCGCCTGCATGGGTAACGATCAAAAAGGATGGGATGTGTTTCTTCCCAGGGTACAGTTGGGGGTTAACTCAACTGTTAGTCAAGGTACTGGCAAATCGCCATTAGAACTGCTGTGTGGTATGAGACCTCGACTGTCTGGAGAATTTCAGGGTGCAGTTCATACAATTGCATTCATAAAATTGAAGTTAATGCATCTCAGATGAAGGGCCGATTTGATAAGGGTCGACGGGTATCTAAGCCGATTGCGCTTGGGTCATTAGTTATGATGGAGAGAAGGATTTTGAGACCTGGTTTGACCAGTGGTAAGTTGGTGCCTCGATTTGCAGGCCCTTACAAAGTTACGGCTGTATTGCCTAATGAACGTTATGAAGTCACTTCGGCCGAGAGAGGCAAAAAGGGCTTATAGAAACATTGTCGCCCGTGATAAATTAAAGTTGTGGCACGCCCGATGTGTAAGTTCGTCTGATGAAGGTAGTATTGGTAAGGAGTGATTGTGCCTTGATAGGGCATTTACTTACAATGGCCGTGAGGGGCTCATGCCTATGATAACTGCCGTTAGGGGCAAATAGTTGTCTCTAGCTACCAGAAGGGACTGCTAGTTATACTTGCCGTGAGGGGCTCATGTAATTACTGCCGTCAGGGGCTTATAAAATATCTGCCTGTCGGGGGCTAAAAGGTGTACTTGCCGTCAGGGGCTTACAAAATAACTGCCTGTCGAGGGCTGAAAGTGTACTTGCCGCCAGGGGCTAAAGTGTACGCCGTGTGGGGCCTGTCCTGTAATTTTGGGGCTACTCTTCTTATATCTCATACAGGGTTGTCAATGTTCTCATTGTCAACATTGCCGCTAGGGGCCGTGAAAACTACAGCTGCTGCTCGGGAACGGGTCGTCATTTGGAAGGACTATAGAAGATTTGTGGGAGATCCTTCGGGGACGAAGGATGGCAGGATGGCCGAACTGTTAAGCGGAAAATCATCATCTGTGGTTTGGGACTATGTGTCCGTGCCTATGATTTCTTTTTAGTCTGTGACGTGAGATCATACGGCGCGCACTCGCGCAGTGACTGTGGACAGAGTTACGAGTATCGAATACATACTGTGTTCTGTGATCAAATACTATTTTTTTATAACAAAGATTTATAAGTGTCTCTAATATCTGACTTTCATTAAAGTTTATCATTAAATATGTGTTTTTAATACTATGATGCAATATTCACTATCTAGTATTTCGGACATTAGGTTAAGTGTTGTGCATTATCTGATGTGATTAAGATTATCTATGTGATTAAGGTTCTTCTGCATGACATGGATCTTCTTAATGCTAGCAAGCCATCTTTTACCGTCAGATTTTGAACCACCTCATGATGAATCGCCCTTACGGCCAAACACGTAAATAGGGAAATCCCTCTCTTACAATGTCTGTTCTCCATTATTAATTAGTACTCGAAAATATTCCATTTGAATCTTATTTTCTGTCTCTGTTTCTAAATTTCTATTGTGTTGTCCTTCACACATAGTTTCTTCCTTATCTTTGTCCTTATCATGTTGGATTTCAGAAATAGCACCTACATTATTTTTCGGGGTTGTATCATTCTGAGCATGTTCGGTCAGAACCTTCCCCGACAAAAAGGAAGAAGCAATATTGGGTGGCCATAACGCTGGGTCTTCATTAAGAAAGTCTGGCCCTATTAACCATCTTTGTTTTTCTTCAATTGAACTCATTATTCTTGTAGCTAAAAACATCTGCTGGATTAAGCGCAGAGGGAACATATGTTATTTCTAATTCTTTATTCCTTTTAATTTCTTCAACTCTTCTAGAAAAAAGTGGTCTTCTACCACCATTCAAATACAGTCTCACTATCAATCCAAAGAATTTGTCTACTCATAGTACCCATAAAATATTTTAGTGTAAAATTTATCAAACATATAATATTTAGGACTGCCATCAGCTCAATCGAGGAATCTTTATACTGTTCTGGTCTTTCAATGGAACTAATCTGAATTTTCCAATAAGGAACTGTAAAAACATGGAATACAGGACAATCAAAATTTCCTTTTAGGAAATATCTATCAATTTGTATATATTTCTTATATCATTGATCTTTGTTTTTAATTTCTTTCTATCTTTCAGTCTTTTTTTTTTACTATTTAGAAAGGTACTATGAATTAATCAACATGGATCATACACTGACGCTATCACTTTTAATATACATATTTTTGTGTTTATAGTCGTCTGGAGTATAGTTATTTCTTTAGCATTTACATCAGTTGTGTTGTGGTCTCCGGTTTCTGTATACTAACAGTTTCGTTAATTCTCGTAGGGCACAGTACTCTATTATGATATCCATTTTCACAATGGCGGCATTTCTTCTTAGTGTCACAACTCTGAAAAACATGTCTTCGTCAAAGACAGTTGTAACAGCGGCCTCGTAGTCTAGCTTTTCTTTCAAGTATGGTTTTAAATTTGTTACATTCATCGTTATTGTGGCCTCCGTCACAAAATATGCATGTAGGTTTTTTATTCTCTTCATTGCAGGTATGCCTTTTAATCTCTTTTCTTTATTCCCTCAAAATTTTTCCTGACTTTCATATCGTCGCTTCCGCTGGTTTATGATTTTTCTTCCTGTGTTATTTTCGTTTTTCTCAAGTCTGTACTCTTTAATTTTGTTTCTTGATTGATTTCCATTTCTAATTCTAGTTTTAAATCTTCCTTGGCTTGATTTGGTTTGTTGAAGGTCACGCACATGAAGTGTTTCCACCGTGCATGGTTCTGAAAGCTAAGAACATTTTCTGAATGCAATTCTATCAGCATCTTCTTTAGCTGTAATCATTGTATCCAACTGTTTTCTTATTTCTTCTATAGCATCAGTACTTGTTCTAATTTTAATCTCATAAATCAAATCTGAAGGGAACTTTTCCATAATGAGAAATCTAAGGTGATTGTGATTAATATCTTCTCCTAAAGTTTCCAATATCCGAAGATGTCTTTCCAAATCGTCGAAGACTTTCCTACAATTGGTTATGTTATTATCAGCGGATTCTATTTTATATAATGCAGAGTAGTGTGCATCAATGAGATGTTTCACCTTGCCATATCTTTCCCGAAGGGTGTTTAGGGCAATAAGATAGTTTTTATCGGTTATTTGTAACCCATCTATTGCATTCTTAGGTTCTCCAATTAGTGAAGCTTTTAAATAAAGAAGTTTATTTACATCTGAGATGTTTTTACTATGTACACTCGATTTGAACCTATCAAAGAATGAGTGCCAGTTGAGAATATCCCCATTAAAGGTAGGTAATGCTACCTTTGGGAGTTTACCGGCATCATATGACCTTTCTTTATTACTCAATTCCATTTTTGCAGAATTAACTTATGTTAGTCTTCAGCTCAACTAACACTTCTTCAGCGAGAAGTTGTTTTTCTGACATATCTATTTTCTGATATATCTCTTCTATAGGAGCATCTTCATTTATTTTTAAATATTCAGTCAATTTTTCTTTGAAACTTTTATATTTGAGTTTAATTTATTATATAATATTTGTGCGCCTCAAATCTCATTTGAGGTAAGGGTATTTGGAAGGTCTTTGATTCTTTCAAGATTTTTATCAATATGTTCATATACTAATTGAAGTCTCTTTTTCCGAATTTCTTTCATATTGAATCTTGTAAGTGAATATATTTCTCACATCTATAGGTAAGACTTATGACTTAAGTATCCCTTTGTCAAATATTTATTTTTTTATTATTTATTTTATTGTTATTTAGACTTTATTAAATTTTTATTCAGCTGGTTAACTAGTTTAACTAGTAATAAGTTATTACTAATACAAATTAGAAACTTAACTTATTATTAATCAATCACTTGCAAATATCAAGAACACATACTTACATATACTTGGTTTTCATCTGTGTATAACAAGCACTATAAGTATTTAAATACCAATATTATTAATAAATATATTTATTTGACTGATCACAGTACTTTCCAAGATCATCATCCATCCATAGTTAAGTTATAATAAATTGAACCAGTTAAGTCAAGAATATTATTTTCAGTAGTCTAATTCAAAAGAATAAAATGAGTGGTTCTTTGTTCTTCATTCAATTCCTTTTGTTAGAATTTACCAACAAGGGAACAATAATTGTTTAAATGAAAATCATAAACTTGTTACCACTATTTAAACAACTTCAAAAGAGAGAGTACCTAGATGTAAACTTTTCTTCTTGATTTTTAGTTTATTAAGCAATTAATATTTTTTTTATATAGCTTAGGCCTCTTAAAGATTCATTAAATATGTGGGAATACAACCACTAATAAATCAGTTTCACTTCACATGGGATAACATGTACTTACATTTACTGAATAAAATTTGTTATTTACATGATAGTCGCAGGCTTCCCTTACCAATCAGTGAACCAATAATATTCTCACAAAGTAAGGTAGTGTTTTCTTTCAATTCTTCTATTCTATTCTATCTAACACTGACAGTACATGTAGCTGTACATGTTACTGTCTAAGAAATTGGTTAACCAGTCAGACAAGCCTGTGCAAATATGCAGTTTCATTATCTAAAATCTTTCTAAAATTATAATTTTTGTTTGAATCTGAACCTTTAATAAGTTTATTATATTCTTTGATAAATTAAAGTACCTAAGCAAATATTAAACACACCTTGGCTAGCTCAAGTAAGTTTTAAAAATAAAATACAGTATGACACGCTCAGTGTATTCACACACTATTTATTTTCTCTTTATTTATTCTTTAAAACACTGAGAAAAGGCTTATAAATTAGCTGGTATTTATCTTCTTTCACTCATGTTAAATAAACACATATTTTACCAAATATGTCATATTTTAATAAATGTACAACATTTACTCTTCACCAGTGTTATTTGTAACTTTAGCCAAATTCCCCTTTTTACAAAGGAGAACAAGAACATTCAAAACATACAAAGTGACGCCAGTTTAGGGTCAATAGGAATCATGCCTTGTTGCAACATTATCAAACAATGTGGCTTTATTATTTAGTAAGTTAGTTTTTGGTTTTAGTAAAAAATGTACAACCAATAATATTGCTATCGGTATGGCCGTGCATGCTATAGTGTATTTGTGTGCCTCCTCATCCTCATTCTCACTTGTTTTCAGCAATTCTGGCAAGTGATGAAGTTTGTATTAAGTATGATACAATCACACCATACCCATACCTTGTTAGGTCTTAAAAGTAGGTTTAAGTAATTAAGACAATTAAGGCAAGTGCCCGTGCTTGAATGCAAGCTATGAAACAGCTTCAGATTTTCTTATCCACATAAATTACTTGGCATTTTCTTAACAAATTGTTATACAAATTGCAAAATCACAAAACTCCTTTTGTCGTTTCTTTCTACTTTTTTATTTAAAGCTTTTAGCATAAAATTGCAGGATGGCGCCAGAGTTCATGGAATGGACGGAACTTTAATATAGCGTCGCTCCACATGTACACATACCTATTCATATAACAACAAAGCTTCGCACACATAAACACAAACTGTTGTCAGCCAACACACCACAAATTGATGTTTCCATTAGTGGGAATTTTGAGTTTCAATTGTTTTAACAAATAAACATAAATTCTTTAATAGTTGCAGGTAATGAATGAAACAAAATGAGAATTTCTAATCAGCTAGGCATAACCAAGAGTAATTACATCCCAATTTTATTAAATATTTTGCATTTCATTTCTCATAAGTTTTCTTCATGCGTGACTTGTTGTGTGCCATCTGTTGAGATGTATGTAAGTTTTATACTCCTTTATCTCCAACTTTTCTATGTAGAGGCCGTAACCAGCAAACAAACAAACAATGTTTTTTTCTTTTTTGGAACAAACAATTTTATGGAAGGAAAGGGTATTTATCTCAGAACATGATTCATTTTATTATTTACAACTTCACATATTCAGCTCCATTTTCTTCTATGGAAATTATAGCTCAGTTTTTGCTTTATGTTAATACCAATTTTTTCTAATTCAGAAATCTAAATGCCACATATAATTAGCCCTTCATATCTCAGGTACAGATCTCATGAGGTGATCCCAGCACCTCCACCATGTCGCCCCGCCCGCCACCGACGACGTCCGAATGGGGGGTGTAAGTAACACATATACCCAGAGACACATCATACACAGAGAGAAGGATGAGAGAGTAGTTAGATAGCTAGGTATATGCATTACCATCATCCGGCGCGACGGGCGGACGGGACGAAAGTATTCTATGTATGGCAGGTTTTATTAAGTTACAATACAAATCTCATACCTGAGTTATCTTCTATCTTTGTCTCATTTATATCTGCTTCGCATTTAGATACATCTGCACCTGAGATATGAGCATCCCATGTATATCTAATTTCCACTGGATTGTACCGTTCACCTCCTGTGGGTTAAATTTAACTATTAACTAAATACCTTACATCATCAAGTAGTTTCAACTTCTTATCGTTGGTATTCAACGCTAGCAGCCTACGCTGCACAACACAAACACACTTGATTTCCCATCATGTACTACTAAACACCTTGGAGGTACTGCAGACCCGGTGATCGACAACCATCACCGCGGCTCTACCAACCTTATTAGACCCAGAGCTTCTTCTCTGGACGTCTCCAGTCGACTGGGCCTGGAACACTAATTACACCAGGTCTTTCTTGGCGGATCCCGGGCCATTTATTCTGGAGGCCCGGGGCTCGGCTTGTTGCCAGGACCTTACGTCCCGGAACCTCGCCTACCCGATCACCTTCTTGGATCCCGGGCCATTTATTCTGGAGGCCCGGGCTCGGCTTGTTGCCAGGACCTTACGTCCCGGAACCTCGCCTACCCGATCACCTTCTTGGATCCCGGGCCATTTATTCTGGAGGCCCGGGCTCGGCTTGTTGCCAGGACCTCACGTCCCGGCAACCTCGCCTAACCGTGAACTTAGGGGGAAACCAAGTTACACTTATAACAATGAATCACACACATTACTGATCTTCTAACTACAAGATATGCAAGATACTTAGAATTATATGGACGGCACTTCAGGACTCAGCTTCAGCCACAGCAAACTTTATATTTCACTTTTACATCGAAAACTTTATTCTATTTACAAACTTATTTTGCCATAGTCTAAAGAATCGCTATTAGCCTTACCTTAACTATGATTGGCTGAAGCGTGCGTCACTAGTGTTGCTATTTTATTATTGTCTATTCGCGACCTTCGCGACAGGTGATAATACATGGAAACGGGACCGCAAATAATCAGGGATCAGCCCCCCTAGACAAGATGTCTTTCGATAATCGCAAACGCAATCGCTAAATGGACAATGTATTTTTCTCAGGAAAGCTCTTAGCCAGCATCTCGCATGATGGTAAATTACGACAAGGCTGAAGATGGAAGCGAGATTCACGTCGCGTCATTCTTTTTTACATTTTAATTTTTTATTGCTGCTGCTGCTACAGAAAACGCAAGTCGACTAGTCGACTGAAGCAGTTTAGAGTCTCGACAGTACCGGCACGATAAAATGCGACCGACTCTTGCGACCTTCACGTATAAAGCTGAGTTAGGTTAGGACCTAATTTACAGAGCAGCGAAATAAGCGCTACTCTGTAAATTAGGCCCTAAACTCACTTTTTCGTGAGAGTGAGGGGACACGCGCATGCTGCAGAGAGGGCCCTTAAAATCGTGTAGGTAGATAGTGTAATAAGCGTTTTTATCTCTACTTCCCTCAATATTATAATTTAAAGTATCAACAATATAATCCAGTAATCAAAGTAAACAATAAAACATAGTTAAAACAACAACATAGTATAAAACATCGCAAAATAGGATTGTTCCGTATGCACATTGACGGTTACGTATACCTACGTTAATGAGTATTCAACATAAATTATAAAACATGGATAAAATAAACGTTTAAGTTAAATTATTATTTCAGAATTCACTATTTTTTACTCAAAACGTCCAAAAAACAACTTCCACTGTCGACTATGCTTGGCGTGGACTTTTACCCTCCACCAACCCATGGCCCTACTCAACCAATCGTGGTTATACGGGCCGAAACAACGGGAGATGTGCGCGGAACCTGCGTAATAGCACTCTAGCCGCGCACACTTCTTGACTCCCTACAAGTTATTTAAATCTTCCTCCTGTTTGTCCCTGTGTCCCTCTCCCCTTACGGGTTGGACAACACACGTCACGCCTTCGGTGTCCGCCACCAGGTCGCCGTGTGCCCACCGTTATGGTACCGCTGGTCGTCTATCTTTCGTCTCCTGTTCTTTCTTCGGGCGGTTGCCCTCTTCTTGCTTCGCCTCTTCTATCGAACCCACTCCTAATCGAGTACCACCGTCGCGCGAGACCCGTAACCGCTGGAAATTCGCCTCCGTCCCCACGAGATCGCAGTAATAAACCGGACCCGTCTCAAGCGCTTTCACCTTATCGACCAAGTCCCCTACGCGCCTCACTGTACAACCTACACTTCCATAGTGCGTGATGCATGTCCTCATCCTCGCACTCCCCACAAGGACACCTAGCACTGTCGACCAGTGACATCCTAAACAGCCTACCATTGAAATGACCATGCCCCGTCAGTAGCTGTGAGACTTCGTAGTCCGGCTCGACCCAAGTAAACTTGAGCCGGGCCGCCACTTCCGGGAAGAACCGATACGTCTCCCTCCCCTGTTCCGATGTGCCCCAACGCTCCTGCCAGGAGGCAAGAGCGGACTCAGATGTTCGGAGTCGGGCACTCCGTAGCTCCTCTTTGGTGGCGCGGCCTTCGCGCACTCCGCCTAGTTCGCCTGCCCGGATCACCTCGCCGCCCTGAAGATGGTGTTTAGGGCAGACACCGTCGACCGCGATTTTCCTAAAGTGCAAAAGTTGTGCCTCCTCCATGGCCCCCCTATATAAACGCCTATGCGCATGGAATCGGTCCTTGGCCTCGGCCTCGACGAGCCCCCCGGCCCGGCGAGTCGATTGCCAAGTACGACGCAAAAGGTTGTTACGCCTACGTAGCTTGTCAAGTTGTGGAGATCACCACTCGTGCCCGTGCGACTTCGTACGCACAACACCCAGGGTCTGCTTCGCGGTGCTCCCTACCAAGGTGGTGAACTGAGCACAGATCTCCTGGACGGACCGATTCCACCTTATACTTCCTACCCGCCCATGGATCCCATGCTCAAAACGTGCCCAATCGACCCCACGATCCCGCAGCTTCATCGGCTCCTCCCCAGGCGGTTCAGCGCGAGGAGTGGGCCGACTTGCCACTTCGAATGTTATGAGCCGGTGGTCGCTCTCTATGTGATCTGGCAACACTCGCCATCCTGTCGCCAGGATGCCTCTCGTCAGTGTGACGTCGATGTTGGAGGCACCATTCGCTGTTGCGAATGTAGGTGGCTCGCCCTCTGCGTTCGCCAGCCTAAGTCCTCGAGCCAGGATAAACGCCTCCATGCGCTCACGGCGGTGCGTGACGTCTGGCCCTCTCCCCGTATACTGCCGCGGTTCACAGTACCACATCGGCGAGTGTGCGTTAGAGTCTACCCCTATGATGACTCTCTTCCCGCGAAGGGAATCGAGGACAACGCCGAGATGTTGTAGGTGACTATTGTATTGCTTTGCGTGGACTATGAGAAAGCCTTTGCTTCTATTGAGACCAGCCCCTTAACATGATTGCTCAAAACAGTATAAAACCGATTGTGATGAGATGAGAAAGTGAGATTGAGATGGCGCTATACAGGGTGTAACTGAATACCCCAATAATATTTAAGGGTCATTTGTATCCATCAGAAGTAGAGATGCTGTAGAAAAAATATTAGGGCGAACAAACCTCAGGCGGTTGGGGAGGAGGAGGCGTGCGTTTCTCAACGCACGCCAGCTCCCCTAGCAAGCTGGCGGTTGAAATGGCTCGGCCGGATGACCACCGGCCGAGAGATACTTTTCACCCCTAGCTTGGCCGTCTGGGGGGGTCGAATTTCTCAAGATACTTGTCGACCCCCTCCGTAGAGGTAAGCCCTGGCACCAGGCAACCCTCCAGGGGGCACAATCGGGGAATGGCCAACGCCGATCCCGATTGTGTCCCCACGGAGGTCTAAGTATCTAGAGAGTTTTTAGCCGGTAGTGGGTCTTCTACCCGAGTCCTGCATATCCAAGGGGTGGCCTAGTCAGCTGAATGCCCTTGTCGAATACCGTAAAGACTGTATTTTCTCTCTTGTAAAAAAAAAAAAAAAAAAAAAAAAAAAAAAAAAAGGGCGAACAAACCTACTTTTTTTCCCCATACAAACTAAATAAATTCTTTTTTAGTATTAAGTTACGACAACCCTACGTAAGCGTACGAGGAATACCACGCTCACGTCATACAAACTAAATAAATATTTTTTTGGGTATTAAGTGCCGACAGCCTTACGTAAGCGTAGGAGGAATACTACGCTCACGTCTGTCACGTGTCATTTTGTGTTAAAATTTCTTTTCTCTTAACAGCTGGTTATGGTTGTCACTTAAAAGTTTTTGCTTTCCGTTTAAAATCAAATAACTCTGAAAGTATAGGGATTCCAGATCTCAGACAAGCACCGAAGGTCCATTTAGTATCTAACTTATATGCCCCTTAAATATTATTGGGGTGTTTAGTTCCACCCGGTATATACGCTGCAAGAGCGGTATCTCTGTTTTGATATTGGTTTAATTTTGCTCTAAGCGATCGTGGTATGGCCCCTGGGGGCCCTGGGCCGTACTTAGGTCACTCCAGAGGTGCCAAATACATAGACTATCGATACATACAAGTGTTGCAGTCATTGTACGAAAACGCCAGTCTTGACTGCGACCGTGGAAGATCTAGAGATAATGCTCAAAGACCCCTGTAGAGTTTTCCAACAAGTGCGTCTTAAAAGAACATGGACACGACTAAAATTATGTCGAATTTCCATGTTGTACCCACTTCAACAGGTTGGAGGCTCTATCTGGAAGTTGTTGACCAACATGTTTACCTAAGGCGAATAGTCCGGTATGGTGACTCCAACTACCAGAAAGAGGCTATCTGCCGCACTGTCTCAAGAAGAGTCTTCGTTTAGTGCCTGTTGCCAGTGATGACGTAGGGATGTAAAACATGGCCGCTTACAATGAGCCTTATAGGATGGCTCAAGGTCACTCAAAGGGTAGCGGAGGGATTTTCTACGCGATTGCATCAGAAATGATGAGAAGAAGAACTAGAGTCACCGACATAGCCCAAAAAATTGCAAACCTTAAGTGAAGTGGGTAGGACACGTAGCTCGCAGGACGAACAGCCGTTGGGGCGGAAAGGTCCTCGAGTGGCTGCCGCATACCGAAAGATGGAGCGTTGGTAGGCCCCCCACAAGTTGGACCGACAATCTGGTGAAGGTCGCAAGAAACCGCTGGATGCGGGAGGAGCAGGACCGATCGGTTTGAAGATCCCTGATTCCCTGGTAAAAGCCTATATCCAATAACAGTAGGCGTCTCTTACCTGAAATAATGACGATGATATCCAAAAAATTTAATTAAAATACTACATATGTTTTTTTTAACTGCTGCTTGTCACGCGACTGGAAAAGGCTAATTTTTACAAGCTTTTATTCACTTTCAGCTGTCCCGTTGTCTGTAATGAAATCTTGCAAGTTAAGAACCCACTTCTTCGAAAAAAATTTGCATGCATGTATATCGCGTGACTATACAATATTATGATGACATGGAGCTGATCTGATGCTGGAGCTAGAAGGTGGCCATAGGAACTCCGCAATTAATCGACACAACCACATCGAGTTTGGGCTCATTTGATTCGTATTGACGAGTACTAAAAGTTTTTTTTTAATAATTCATCTTGTTATCACCTAACCTATCAATAACCTTTTTATACTTATCAAGAAACTGTCAAGAACGTAGGTATAGAATTTTAAACTAAAAATTATTAACATTATATCAATTTTCCCGATTTATAGAAGCAAAGACCTCAAGAATATACATATATGTACTTGTAACTTCATGTTTATTATTATAATTATATTTAGGAACTAGCTGTGCCCGCGACTTCGTCCGCGTGGAATAGCAACTTTTATTGAAGTTGATAAAAAGTTGATAAAAAGGCTATGTTATACCTTATATAATTAGCTATCTATTAGTGAAAGTCCCGTCAAAATCGGTCCAGCAGCCGTTCCGGAGATTAGCGGGAACAAACAGACAGACAGACAGACAGACAAAAATTGTTAAATTTGTGTTTTTGTTATTGGTACCCGATATACATTCATACCCATTTAGTAAAAACTTATTATTTTGACATAACAAACATCAGACACGTCAATTTTATTTATTTGTATACAATATATAGATTTAGGATAGGTACATCTATCTAGTATATTAACTATATCTATTGTATGCTATATTTTGTTGAGTAAAATAAAAGTGTTTGCTTTAAAATACTTATTTGTCTGTATAAATTGCAATAAGGTGCGTTAGAGATGTCTCCCTGTTCCACTCGAGTATAACGTAAGCATGGCCGTGACTTAAATGCGGCGTCACGGGTCAGTGCGGCGCTTCGCACTTATGTTTGGTAATGTACTTCTTGTAAAATTGTAATACATACGTAGGTATATTTTGAAGAGCTTGGTAGGTAACGCACGACGCAGTAAAGTTAAACAATATTGATCCGCGGGGCGATCTTGGAGTTAGCATATAAATGCTATACAAGTTTATTTTTTAGTTACGACAAACATTTTGTGTGCTCGTTCAGACAAGCAATCTGAACAACTTTCACTGTGGGACCAACTTCGAAATCGCAAAAAAAATCAGCTGTTCCATACAAATGTTCAACATTCACTGAACCTAAATGTATGGAACAGCTGATTCTTTTTTTGCGATTTCAAAGTTGGTGCCATAGTGAAAGTTGTTCAGTTTGCTTGTCTGAACAAGCACACAAAATTTTTGTCATAACTAAATAATAACCTTGTAGGTATATCTAAAGCTTCTTTTAAGTCGTAATAAAGATCTTAATTTCTGATACACAAAGGTGAAACCTAGAGCTCTTCACTTGAGACAATACTACATAGGTATAAAAATATGAAAACCGACTTCAAAAACACCATAAAGTAAAAAAAACTTATTGTTGAATTTTTTATTGGTACACTAGTGGGGCCCGGCAGACGTTGTCCTGCCCGATTACAGCGCCACCTACTGGGTCCAACTGTACTTTTAAACCTTTCCTGGACCTATTTAAATGCACACAGAAAATTTGGTAAGAATCTGTTGAGCCGTTTTAGTTTTTTTTGCGAGACTAAACACATAGCGTTTCATTTTTATATACAGGGTATAAGTGACGGTGTCCCTTTTCTTTTAACAGTGAGTTCAGACCATGATCCTAATTTGAAAATCAATGAAATTTTCTCCCGAAAAATTCATGTTTTCCGAATTTCTTTTTTAACATTTCCATCATATTGTGCGCGGAATCAGCTTTCTTTTCTAAATTTTGTGGTGTAATATAACTAAGTTAATGTTTACAAATCATATTCTGTCAAAAAACTATAATAAATACACAAAAAATTTACTTTGCAATGTAAATCGTATAACATTTCCATCATACTGCGCGCGGAATCAGCTGTTTAGATCATCGAACGTCAACGCACCGGTGTAAACGGAACAAAAATGACGCGGCGGCGGCGGCGCACCATACATTGCGTAACATGAATAAAAATTAAAAATTAAAACTCCTTTTTTTTCGCTTTATAGGCTTCTCGGGAAAAATAATCATCGGTAAACAATTATTAACATTGGTCTGATCTCACTGTTAAAAGAAAAGGGACACCGTCACTTCTGTTCTGTTGCATTTCACCAGAATATAATTTGAAAATAGGCATTAAGGCTTGCAGTTCTTTAGAGTATAATAGTGAATGTAGAACGCAGAATAGAGGATGAGCAGTAGTCGCCTTCTTGCGCCGTTTGTACGGGAACTGAAGGCTCCGCTCGGTATAAGAAGAAGAAGATGACTTACTTCTTACATTTTTAATGACTTTCCAGAAGATCATCTTTTCGCACCGAGTTCAATATTAAAATGTGATGTTGTAGAAGTAATCTCATATTATATTTTTGTGTTGTTGAAATCGGTTTTTACTTTATGCCAAATATATTTTTTTCAATCTTTTCAGTGAATTTATTACATACCTACGTACTCGTATTTATCCAGATGCAAACATCAGAATAAAAAAAATTAAACAACTTTCGCTATAAATAGTTAGGTATTAAAAGAATTTTTCTCGAACTCATATTTTTCACTAACAGCTCACCTGGATCACTTAAAAGAATATAACAACGCGTCAATATGTTTCCACTTTATTGAAAGAACTATCCCAACTTCTAACCCAAAAGTAACCTTCCACCATCAGCTAATTCATCATCATCATCATCATCAACAGCTCATATAAGTCCCCGCCGAGGGGCTCGAGCCTACCTTAAACTAGGGCGATTAGTCTCGAATGGCCAACGCCGATCCCGATTGTGTCTCCACGGAGGTATAAGTATCTAGAGGGTTTTAGCCGGTAGTGGGTCTTCTACCCGAGTCCTGCATATCCAAGGGGTGGCCTAGTCAGCTCAATTCCCTTGTCGAATACCTTAAAGACTGTATTTTCCCTCTTGAAAAAAAAAAAGGGCGATTAGTCTTAGTTAACCACGCTGACCAAATGCGGATTGGTCGACTTCACACACAATCTGTTAACAAATTCTTTCTTCACAGGTGTGTGCAGATTTCCTCAAGATGTTTTCCTTCACCGTAAAAGCGTCGAATAAACGAAATTTGAAAACACATTGGTACGTGGCGGGGTCCGAACTGCTACCTCCCAATTGGAGGGCAACGGCCTTAGGGCGCTTGCGCACTTATACGTATTCGGTTCGTATTCGATTAATGTTCGGTTTTAATCCGGTTTGGCCGTCCCTAGTGATTGTATGGACGCTTGCGCCCTCATACGTATACGGTTCGTGTTCGATCCGTTAATTCTCACTTCGAGTCGTTTTTAGGTGTGCATCAGGATGGCGGGTCTCCATCATTTATTTATATTATTTGATGAAGTTGTTAATAATGTTTATACACGGTGTTTCATAATAACCAATAAATAAATCAATGCGTATCTAAAACTAATTATTAAATTGTGTTTACCCGTAATGTCATTTAACGCAAAATTTTCACGTAAATCATAGACATGATGATGATACTAAGAAATACATGAAAATTTTCGGTTGAATGACATTACGTATAAACACATTTTAATAATTAGTTTTAGATAACGCATTGATTATTTTTTGGTTATTATGAAACACTGTGTATATGTATTAATAATGATTGTTTAATCGTTTTTTTTTTATATAAAAAGACAATTTATACTGGAAAACATATGTTATAAGTGGAATGCTAAATCGCCTACAGCTTATTCAAATATCAATTAATTAAGCTGGAATTTTTGCTCGTAATTCCTTTCCCATATAACAAACTTTCTTAAGTCCTAGTTCTGTACCCTTTTCTCTATTGAATATTCTGTTTCATTCTTTCGTCCCAAGGTTGCCTGGAGGATATTGATTTTTAGCAATAAAGCCGCCTATTTGTACTGGTCTGTTTTTCTGCAAAATATTTCATACAGCTTTTGTTCTTTTTTTTTAAATATTTTTGTGCCATCAGAATTTAAATAGGTATTAGATTTTTGAAGAAACTGCTTTTAATTTCTGGAGGTAGGTACTAAATTGTGGTTTAATCTGTTACATCAAATAGTTAGTAACTTTAATGTTAGAGCATGATCCCGCCATTTTGATAATGAAAGCCGGATTTTGTTTAAACTAAGTAGGTACCAAAATTATAATGGTTGGTATCAAATAGTACAAAATGAGTACTAAATTGCAGTGGGTTTTTCAAAACAGGAAGTGATCCCGCCATCTTGACGTTTATCGCACAACCGTCTTAAACTGAATCGAATACGGATAAGTGCGCAAACGCTAGGACGTAAATTTCCCGTTCGGTTTTTTCACGTATCGAACACGAACCGAATACGTATAAATGTGTAAGCGCCCTTACGCACTACGCTACCGACGCGACGCGACGCTGCAGCTCACTAACATGAGATAATGACTACCAGACGCAAATATCTGATTCCTAGCTATAGAAAAAAAGCACGAATCAGATTGGACGTACCTATGAAATTTAAGGGATTCCTTCGATTCCTTTCCTGGGATCCTATCACCAGATCCTGACTTGGTGACAATGAGACCACCTCAGGGGTACCTATATGCTCTTTCGATAATCAGCCAACAAATAATGGAATAATCGGTGAATTATATAAAAAATAGATACAGTCGAACATAGAACCTCCTACTTTTTAACCGACTTCAAAAATTATTTTTGTATTCGATAGAGTATACTGCAAGGGTGGTCCCATGATCATGGTCTCATGATAAGTCAGGATCTGATGATGGGATCCCATAGAAAATCGAGGAAAACACAAATTTAATAAGGGATAATAAAATAAATTAGGGTTTTGTCACTAAAAAGATTTCATTCACTAAAAAGTTAAAAATAAAAAATATGTTACAAAAAATAAAAACCGACTTCAAAAACACTGAAAACTTAAAAATAACATAAGAATAGGTACAGACAACATCACACTTCTATATTGAAGTCGGTGACAAATTTTTACACTTTCTAGGAGATCATCGTTTGGCGCCGACTTCAATATACTCGTAGAAGTGTGATGTTGCCTGTACCTATTCTTATGTTATTTTTAAGTTTTCAGTGTTTTTGAAGTCTGTTTTTATTTTTTGTAAAATATTTTTTTTTTTGAAGTCGGTTAATAAATAAAAATGTATTACAAACTTCCTGGCCTATCACCTGAATTATAACTGACTGAGTATATTTTAGAATTATATTTTGCGAATAGGTATAGTTACCTAATATTTTGTTAACGTAATATTACGAACAAAGGCCACGACACACATTGCTACCACAATACGATCTACTAACCGGGCCACAACCATGTATTTGACAAATATTGAAAAAATTACTTAAAATAAATGAATCAAACAATGAAAAAAGGAACAAAACTTGATGTATGTCCAGGTATAAGAGTATACCTTGATTATACACAGCACCAAAAAAATAATCATCATCATCATCATCATCACAGCCCATATACGTCCCCACCGAGGGGCTCGAGCCTACCCTATATTAGGGTGATTAGGCCTTAGTCAACCACGCTGGCCCAGTGCGGATTGGTCGACTTCACATACATCATTGAATTTCTTCGCAGATGTATGCAGGTTGCCTCACGATGTTTTCCTTCACCGTAGGAGCGTCAGACAAATGTACATATGAAATTCGAAACGAAAAACACATTGGTACATGGCGGGTCTCGAACCCCGACCCCCCGATTGGAAGGCAAGTGCCGAGTCCACTGCGCCACCGACGCTCAAAAATAATAAATAATAATAAATAAATAAAACTAATATATGAAAAAAAATATAACACCTTAAAAACGGCTCCGATAACGATTACGTCGGAGGTAGAAGTGTAAACAAAAAAAAAACATTGGGAGGCGTGGTCTATACGTAAACGCGGGGCGCCCCCCGTGCTCCAGTAGCTAGTCTTTATATCTATTTCATCAAAGTCGAAATTATCGACGTAAGCGACAAAAAACAAATCATTTTATTAAAAAATAACTATAATGAATAAAAAAATGCTTCTGTACGATTCTGAATACTGATAATGTCTACTTATTTAAGGAACATTTTAATGAATACCTAATTCCGTTTACTAGTAATCCTGAATTCTCTTATTTTTAAGAGGTAAGTACCTACCTAATTTAAAAAATAAAATGTATCGAGGCAAAATCTTTAAATCGCGTTTCCGGTCCTTGTCGTATCTAGCTAAAGATATAAAGAAACACATAATTGACTTTACAAGTCCGAGCTATTAAGTTTCAATCATAATAAGTCCATGGTTACAAATAGTACAATATCTTTTTTAATAATTTTGTAAAAAAATCGCCTGGAAAATATATATAATCCGGGGCAAATGAATTCTTTGACAATGCTATATTAACCAATTATTTCTAAAATGATTTTTACTACTGTTGTGCCGCCTCATAAATAACATTTCTCCACGTTTTATTAGTTGGTTGGGAGATAATACCCTGGCATCAATTTCAGTAATACACATTTTTAATTGTTGTGCAAAGAAGTAATAATAAAATTAAAAAATTGGTTTACTCTTTTTGGCCAATGCGATATTTACCAAAACTCTTGCTCTAGAAGTGATTACACAACAATTACACGGCGAGTTTTAAAGCACTTACTGATGGTGTTCAAACCACTAAGCAAGCAGGCTATATTGAGTGACATACTAAGTCACACTTAAAGCTTTATTGTACTTCCTAACTGCAGTTAGTAATTACCTACAACATAAGTTACTCGTAGGTACATGTTACGTACTATTACGTTACGATCCGATCGTTGATAGCAACGTTCGTCATTTCAACTAATATGCGTATGCGTGCCACTACTGGACATGTCTCTTCTCAGACGATGAGGAACTACACCAGGGGGGCTACCGCCTAACTCATAGCTATCAATCGCTTCGCTTTCGTGACATTAGAACAATAGTTCTAATCTCACCTATGATATTAAAACTATTGTTCTAACGTCACGAAAGCGATAGCGAGTGATCGATCGCTTTGGGATAGGCGATAAGGCCGCACAGGGGGGGCTACCGCCTAACTCATAGCGATCACCCGCTATCGCTTTCGTGACAGAACAATAGTTCAAATGTCAACTGTGACGCTCAGGAAACACCGCAGCTAGTTCGTTCCAGAACGGTTAGCGCAGAAGTCGAGTGATCGCCAACTGCGCAACGGGTCGCGGGTTCGATTCCCGTGCGGGACAATTATTTTGTATGGCCAACAGAAATTTGTTCCGGCCTGGGCGTATGTGCATGTGATATTCTATGTTTGTAACTGCACTCACGACACAGGAAAAAATCTTAGCGTGGGGCGACGTTTTTTTAAAAAGTAAGAAAGAAAGAGCCTACACGTAGGTATATGGATGGAATGAACGCTAAAACCGAGCTGTGCTAGACGAGATCGGTTCCAGGTAATATGGATGAAATCTACTGTGATGGCAGGTGGTGCGGTGGTAAAAAGGTGAAGAGGGCACCATTGCAAACAGTTCCTCAAAGCACTCTCCGTTAAAGAGCCGATAGAGCACGCAGAGAGAACCAGTCTCCTTTGCTTCAGCGTCTCCGCTGAGGCCCTGATATTGAGATCACCGACGATGCGGAATGCCTTTTGTTGTTATTTTCTGACGTCCAGAGATGTACCCAAAGTTTGCAGAACCTGTGATTAGGTTCTGCAAACTTTGAATTCATCTCTGTTCCAATTTATTTAACTAAATAACAGTTAGACTAAGATAACATGTATCAGAGTAGTCCAAAATTGGAAAATGTAGGGACTGGGCTAGCAAGATTTTCGTTTTGACCTCTGACACCTGCTTCTACCATTTCATATTTATATTATACACGGTTATTTATTTATCACCCTGGAAAATTTAAAGGACGCTTCTGGACACATCCATTATTATATAAAAAATTTAAAAAATCTAAAATTAAAAAATCTAAAAATGCTGCTCTCAACTAGTGCAGCATTTTTTGTTTTTTTTTTAGAAAATTAATATAAAATTAAGTGATTTTTTAGAGTAATTGTATTTATTCATATTTAAATCATTCTAATACCATGTCGTGAAGCGTCCCTTAAATTTTCCAGTGATAAAAAAATAACCGTGTATAACTAAGTAGGTAGGTACAATACATTTCGCTTTAATAATCCACAACACTGTAGTTCCCTCAGTTTTTGGCTGGGGGTTTCTCAGCTTCATGTGGAAATTTTGAAAAACCTATACTATATGTCGGTGGCGCTGTGGACTCAGCACTTGCCTTCCAATCGGGAGGTCCGGGTTCGAGACCGCCATGTACCACTGTGTTTTTCGTTTCGAATTTCATATGTACATTTGTCTGACGCTCCTACGCTGAAGGAAAACATCGTGAGGCAACCTGCATACATCTGCGAAGAAATTCAAAGGTGTATGTGAAGTCGACCAATCCGCACTGGGTCAACGTGGTTTACTAAGGCCTAATCACCCTAACATAGGGTAGGCTCGAGCCCCTCGGTGGGGACGTATATGAGCTGTGATGATGATACTATATGCCAATGAACCCCTATACCGAATTTAATGCTTCTAGCTCCAGTTTTGGGCTCTACATTGATTCCTACCCGGTGTCTCTTACACCACTGGCCAGCACCCTCAATGGTACAAATGAAACTACTTTGGTGCAAAGGAGACATAGTAAACTACTGTCTCGTTTACACCATTATAGTTTGTTTGACATAGTAACTTTGCAACATCTAATACAAATTAAATGTAATTAAATTAAGCTTTAAAATGTTAAATGTGACACGATATTTGTACCTGTTCAATACAATTGCAGTATGTCTAAAACAAATATTTAAATTAAAAACCACAAACACCTTGAAAGCGGCCTTCAAGCAGCCGAGCGGAGTACTCTGTAATGCAAGACATCACCGTAATCATTTCACCGAATTTGTCATAGTTCGCACGCTTCCGGCTGGCAGTAAAAACACACCATGAAGAGCCTATACTGCAGTTACTTATAACTTTACTTACGAAGAACGCAATACCCAACAGTAATCATTTTTATAATTTAACATTAGCACTATTTTTATATCGCTGGAACTTATTAGTAAAATTGGAAGCTATTTTAAGCTGCATCTTAGTTGTGCATCGAGGAACTAATATTAAATGACAATTAACTTAGTTGTGCCTATGGGAAAGATACAACAAAAAAATTCCTAATGGCACAACTAGTTGTGCATACATAGTTGGTCCATGAGGAAAGCGGGACCTAGTCCTCTTACTTTTATTGCGTACTTCGGGTATCCTTGGTAAGGACAATTTGTTCATATTATATGTATTTGTTTCACAAAATAATACAATAAGCGGCCCCTAAAACAGCACTCTAGATATGGATCGTCGAAAATATTTATTATTCATGTATCAAAAACGAATAACCAACTTCAAAAAAGGAGGAGCTTCTCAATTCCATGCGTTTTTTTTTTGTGTTGTTGTGTGATTATGCTGAATTGTTTTCCTAAATCTATACACGGTGTTTCTTAATAACCAATAAATAATTTATCGTTATCTAAAACTAATTATTAAATTGTGTTTACCCGTAATGTCATTCAACCCAAAATTCAAACCACTGGGCCTAGAGATTCCAAATTTGGCACGTAGGTTCCTTATGAGGTGAAGGGGTGCAATAAGAAAGGATTTTTTAAAAAGGGCTCCAAAGTTTGTATGGGGAAACCAGATTACTTGCTCTATTTTAATCGAAACTTCACATGAGTACTCCAATCAATAAATAAGTTAACACCTGTTTCAGGATTTTCCGAATTTCAACCCCTAAAAGGGGGATATGGGGTGTCAAAGTGTGAAAATTGATAATATCAACGCACAGCCCAAACCACTGGGCCTAGTGATTCCAAATTTGGCACGTATGTTCCTATGAGGTGAAGGGGTGCACTAAGAAAGGATTTTTTAAGATTCACCCTCTAAAGGGTTGAAAAAGGGCTCCAAAGTTTGTATGGGGAAACCAGATTACTTGCTCTATTTTAATCGAAACTTCACATGAGTACTCCAATATAAGTTAACACCTGTTTTAGGATTTTCCAAATTTCAACCCCTAAAAGGGGGATATGGGGTGTCAAAGTGTGAAAATTGATAATATTAACGCACAGCCCAAACCACTGGGCCTAGATTCCAAATTTGGCACGTAGGTTCCTTATGAGGTGAAAGGGTGGCACTAAGGATTTTTTAAAATTCACCCTCTAAACTAAAGGGTGGAAAAAGGGCTCCAAAGTTTGTATGGGGTAACCAGATTACTTGCTCTATTTTAATCTATTAAAACTTCATCCAGGAACTGTGCCGGTGCATAGATCTGATATTACTCTGAATACGTGCTCACCCCAAATACCATATGACCGACATGGCGTGGGCATAGCAACCTGCCGTCCGACGACCAACAATGCATTTGCAGCAATATTGTTTGATTCCCGCTCGACTAGACTCATTGGCATTTATTAATATATACTTATACGAAGTATGTCTTACGCCTTACATGCCTACTTGCAATTCTCGTCCTAATGAAAGAGCTATCATGGCCCAAATCAGCTGCTTCCAATATGCTCCTACTGCGATCACGGCAAACTTCTACCCCATAGGAGCCATTAAAAAGTATGTGCTCCCCATAATATGACCGCGCTTGTTTTATTTGGTAGGCCACAAGCTATTCATATTAAATCGCTGTAACTTAGTGTTGGGAATTATGTAACATTTTCATTCACGTGCAATCATTCATTTGTGACAACTATTTTTTTACTAATACTATCCCTAATTTGACCAGTTAAGATTAATCGATTATTATGATATTTGTTTGTTATGGCAAGTCCGTGTCTCTATTACCATCTGTCACTGTTTGGTGAGTTTAGCGATCATTTCAGTGCTTTTTAAAATATTTATACTAAACTTTCTCTAACTTGAAGGCAATCACTAATAGTACAAAAAATTATGAATAAATATTATATGATTTTTAGACAGTACGGATATGTTGGGCACTCTTGCGCCTAAATTGGGCATTCCCCTTTCGTTATTTTTTAAGCTCCGACGCATACTTTGGAGATATTTGTAAAATCTCTAAATTTCTCTACATAATAGGGCTCGGGATGAAAAATGATTTATTAAATATAGGTCTCGGCTATATATTACTTATTATCTTCTATCTATATCTGTATATATAAAAGAAGAAACTGACTGACTGACATATCAACGCACAGCCTAAACCACCGGGTCAAGAGATTTAAAATTTGGCTGGTTCCTTATGAGATGTACTAAGAAAGGATTTTCCAAAATTCACGCCCTAAGGGGTTGAAATGGGGCTCCAAATTTTGTATGGGGGAACAAGATTAGTTGGACTATTTTATTCGAAGCTTCACAGGAGTACTCCTATCAATAAATGAGTCGACACTTGTTTTAGGTTTTTTTCAGAATTTACCCTTTTAAATGGGAGAATGGGGTGTCGAAGGCTGAAAATAATTATGGTTATCCTTTGTATGGTTTATCGGGTCGCTGGATACAAAAACAATAACGATTTCTAAATCCAACCTGGCGGTCGTGAACTACCATCATCGTTTTCTATCTTCTTCTTAATATGGAAAAGAAGAAACTGACTCACATATCAACGTACAGCCCAAACCTTCGGGTCTTAAAGATGCAAAATTAAATAAGTAGGTTTCTTATGAGGTCTAAGGGCTATAACTAAAAATGGATTTTTCAAAAACCACCCTCTAAGAATTTGAAACGGAGGTCCAACATTTGTATGAGGACACAAAATCTGACTATTTTATTCGAAATTTCACAGGAGTACTGTTATCAATAAATGAGTAAACACGTGTTTTAAGTTTTTACAGAATGCAACCTCTAAAAAAGGGAAATGGGATGAGAAAGTCTGAAAATCAACATGGGTATTCTTTTTGTGGTTTATCAAGTCGCTGATTACGAAAACAGCAACAATGTTAAAATCTAACGTGGCAGACGTGAAATATCATCACCCATATAAGGGTTCTATATATTTTTTCATTTTAGTTATGCCATCTCGATCGTCGTCAATCGCGGGCGGCGCGGCGAGACGAAGAGTAGTTATCAGGAATAATTCTGCATCTATAATTAGTACAGTTCAAGGTGCTGCTGGAAGGTGGTTGCCTTACCCCGAATTTGACGCGAGCGAAGCCACGGGCAAAAGCTACTGTTCTATAAATTCACAACGTCTAAGTATATGTAGGTAAAATAGAACGATTACTTGCACAAAAAAATACTTCGATAACTCTACTAAGAAAGTAAAGAGCTCGGAAAACAAACAGTCGCGGGTTCATATCTCGTTTGGTTTGGAATTGGAACACAGTTGTGTTCTGTTCTGTACTTTTTATTAACAAATACGAAACAATAATCGATGGACAATGTTGTATTGAAATTTATTAAAAACTAACATATTGTATTAGCGGTTATAAAAAAATTACAAACAACAAGACAGACAGGCCGGGTCAGTCACACTAGTCCCACTCGCACTACGATTCCTACGAACCTATAAAGTATTTATTTACATGTACTCAAGAGTTGTTAGACATAGGGTGACAATTCATATCGTGTGGACTGCGTCATACCATCTTGCAGAAGGCCGAAGTGCCTACAAACGGACTCATTACCTCCCCAGTACCAATTGTCAATTACAAGACAAAAACACTCGTGGTTTATAAGGTATGAGCGCACGCGAACGCACGCAGAGCGCATCTCCATTCGTAGCGCTACGTATGCGTGGTTTACTCGCTACATTCTACCGTAGAACAATCCCACCGAATTATCCAAGGTAAGTGTTGTTGCACATTTCATTGAACTAGTATTTATTACATTGACTTCATAAGATTAAAATAAATTGGAGTTTCATTATTATACAAGGGTCACAAAAAACTAGTTATTTTTAAAAAGGTTTCTGTTGTACAAATTGAACAAATTTAAACATGGTTAAGTTTAAAGCGCGTAAAACAGCATTTCATACATTTTGATAGAGTAAGGTATTTTTGTATAAAACAGCAGATTTTTTGGCACGATTTCACAATTGGTCCTTTTTACACTTTCATTAAAACGAAATTAAATGTAATAAGTATTTTTTCGTATTTGACCTCATCTTTAGATATTTATTTATTTATTTATCTAGCTTGCTTACATGTACGTACATTATAGATAGTAAAATAATTATGATTCAGATTAAAAAACAATCAATAGCTTCAGTTTAGTATATTTTTACGAGTATTTCAATTATGATTTACATAATTATGTAACCGTAATCAATAATAATCAATTAATCAATAACAGTACAATAAGATTTTTAAAGGATAGCTCTTTTATAAATAAAATAATAAATAAAATAATATTTTGTCAAAAATAAGCCCTTTCCTTTAGTTTGCCATTAATCATAATCTATTTTATAATTTAGTACTTAAAAGTGGCAAAAAACATCCTGTTTTATTACACCAACTATTAGTTGTTTTTTTTATATCCAGCTGGTTCGATTCCCTGTTAGAATTCTTCAAGAATTTCTCAAAAACCTAATGATTCAGTTTTAGTTTTTATTGAGATTATAGTTTCGGATTTGGCCATCCAGGCACACTTATAATAAAAAAAAATAAAAGAAATAATGAATAAGAATTCACTGTATATGAACTATTTATTTTAATGGTTATGGTTATAATAATAATTGTACACCAAACAGAAACATTGTTTACATTTTGATTTTTATCTATTCGAATTGTTACGTATATCATCGTATAGTTATATTAGATTGTTTAAAAATAAATGGCGTTTTTTGAAAAAACGTTTAACCTTTATTTTAACATAACGTTTCTTTTGTTTTTTATGAATGTTATATGTCATTTTAAAGTGCTCGAATTTCTCCTTGGTTAGCTGTTATCATTTATTCATTATTTTACTATAAACATCGTAATTATTAATTTTATGACTTAACATGGAAAATAAGTAATTGCGTATCATCTTCTTGTACGAGTTTAAACTGATCCAGTTTAAACAACAAAGCAACGGAAGCAAGTCGCAACATTAACGGCAGATTACGGCAAAGGTCACCAAATGGACGAAATGCATTTAAAAGTTCGACAACTTCATCCAGCATTAGTCAATAGAAAAGGAGCAATTTTGCTTCACGACAAAGGTGATCGCACAATTGGCCCTATAAAAAATTTACCAGTTGGGGTACGAAACCTTGCTACACCCACCATACTCGCCAGACCTTTCACCCACTGACTACCACTTCTTTAAACATTTGGACTTCTTTTTATAACATAAATGTTTTAGAAACCAAGACGACGCCAAAAATGCCTACAATGATTTCATCGTTTCCAGAACTCCGGAATTTCACAAGATTGGCATATACAAGCTTGTATCTGATTGGTCAAGATGTATTTAATCAAATTGTTCTTATTTTGACTAATAAAGTTTTGTTGTACTTAAAATACACACATTAAAAATTTAAGGTTAGAAACCGCCATTTATTTTTAAACAACCTAATACATTTGAATAACTTTTTTATAGTTTGCGCGACAAAATGTCAGCTGAGAAAAGTTGAGGAAAACATTAATAACCATGTTGCACCTATAAGGCTAGTGTTGTTCTTGAACTATGGTAATGAATCGCTGAATACACTTCACATTTTGTAGGCCAAACTGTTAGCGTGAGAATGGGCCAACAAACAAATAGAGGATTATTTTTTCGAGGGTCAACATAAAGGTTTCCTATGCAATTGTTTTCTCACATCAACCATAATACTGTTCTAAGTGCAAGGTCGAGTTTATCGACTTATACAATACCCAATACTGGTGAAAAATACACCATAGCATAAATTTATTATTTAATTCGTGATTTATTAATTTTCACCATTATTAAACTATATGACATATTATGTGTATAACAACTATCCCGTCTCGTCTGATTAACTAACTTGTTTTAACCCCAACAAGGCTGCCTGGTAGAAATTGCTACCTTAGGAAATATAGCTAGCTATTGGTCTCTGTATTTCTGTGTTATGTACCGTTTGTTAAATGTTCAATGTTTCTTTATATCAATCAATCAAATTATTCAGGATTAATACACAACAATTGCCTTTTCCAGATGGTGTTTGGTGTTCTAGCATGTTTTGTCCTTATTATGGGGTTCGTATGCGCTGCGCCAGCTAATGATGCTACACCAGACAATGCAGCTTCGACTAAAGAATTAGTTCAAGATAATAGTGACTTGCAAGTGGACGCCAGCAATTCATGTAACTTTTAACTCACATTAATGAGCTGGAAATGTAAATTAGATTTTCAGTAGGTACTATACAAAATATTTCGTTTCAGATGGACATCGCTACTCTGGCTGGGGTGGTTACTCTGGTACAGGAAATCACAATACTCACGTAACGGGGTATGGTTTATTAGATGAGAGGTATAGCCCATACAACAATGGTGTAAACGACCTTGGATACAAAGGATATGATAGAGGATACCCAGGATATGGTTACTCTGGAAATTTAGGTTATGACAGCTACGACGGATTTTCAGGATACGGGACTAGTGGTAGTGGAACATATGGAATTAGTCCCATTAGCGGTAACGGTGGATATGGCGGTTTTGGTGGCAATGGTGGAGTGAGCTCCTACTATGGATATAACAATCCATATTATCAAGGGACGAATCATCTAGGACATGGATACTATAACAAAAAAATTGGTTATGGTAATATTTATAGTGGAATTACGCCCAGTCTCGTTACTGGGTACAGGGGGTATACTAGACGATAAGTATCCAAAAGTGGGTATTATCCAATGGTTAGTGTTAAATACAAAACACTGATAAATTAAGATGTGATTATTATTTTGGGTTTTTAGTATTGGTCAAGTTAAAAAATAATGTATTTTCACAAAATGAAAACAGGATTTTTAACATGTTTGTCATGTTACGAATGATAAACAAGTAATAAACACTAATAATAACAGAATGTGACGTTGTCCAGTGTCGCTCTTTATGTAACGGCACCGTGAGACTAAATATTATTTCAAAAGTGCAAAATATTTATTTTAACGTATATTCCAATATTAAAAATAGAAAACTGATTTGAAGGAACTAACATTTTATTTAAATTCTAATTGATAGCTAATAATCTGAGATACTCTCAAATTGTTTTGTTAATTTGCGTGTTTTTTGTGGCTCTAAACCTTAACAGTATTAATATCAAATCATATCAAAGTTAGCCGTGGTAAAATCAGCAAAATTATTTATTAAGTTTTCTAAATTTAAGTAACAACTGTCTCGTTTAATTGCTCTTATTAAATGTTGTACTATTTAATCTTCTGATATACTTATATATATAATATTCTATAAAATTGACGTCATGTGTCGAAAAATTAAAATTTTAGCTACAATAATTTGGGGTAAAATATTTTGGGTGTGTGATGTGTATTCTATAAAAGTTATTTCATAAATTGTTATGCTAGTGCAACAAAAAAAAAGTTATTGAATGGAAGAAATAAAATAGCATCCCTAGTAATATTTGTGTTAGTATAGAATTAAACATTGTAATTATAAGTTCGCATGGTCGTAGTTGTAACACTTTAGTCATTGTCAAATAAAACTACTACAGCACGTAGGTAATTAAATATATAACCAAAGTTACTTCCCAAAGTTATGAATCTAAGTTAAATACATTAATCAATAAAATATGATCTAAATAATTAAAATGGTTTCAATTTCAAATCTTTATTACTAACAATGTGACATCCACGTAATCTTAATAATTACATGATAATTCATTTTTAAAATGTTTAGTAACATTTAGTAAGAACATTAATAGTTAAAATTAATCTAGAAACATCTAGCAATATAAAGACATCATGTGTCTTTTATCCCAGCTTGTCTTCATTAAACTAATCAGAGCCAGATGCACTAGTCTGCTTTTTCATAGATTTTAACGCCCTCTCGCGAAGTTTTTTCTCAAGGTCTTCGTTATTAACTTTGCTATCTTCTTCTTCAGCATCATCGCTGTCAGAAGAATCGTCCTTCTTTTTGGAAGCTTTCTTGTGTTTTTTGTGTTTCTTATGTTTCTTTGAGTGTTTCTTATGCTTTTTAGCCCTCTTAGATTTTTTTGGCTCATCACTGTCTGATTCAGATTCAGATTCTGAAACTTTCTTTCTTGCTTTCTTCTTGGATACCTGGTCACTATCTGAAGATGATTCTTCCTTCTCTCGTTTTTTGGCTTTTTTATCAGTATCTTCACGTGATTTGACTTTCTGTTCCTCAGTATGCTTTTGTTTTGACTTGTCATCACCTTTTTTAATTTTACCTGACTCGGGTGAAAGCTGCTTTTCTTTTTGAGTTTCCGACTTCTTACTGCGTCTTACTTCTTTTTCGGAACTCGATGAATCCCGTTTTGTCACTTTCTTTTTACTGGATTTCTCATCACTTTCTGAACTGTCTTCTTGCGAATCTTCTGAATTCTCGGCTTTCTTTGATTTAGATTGCTTATTATCCACCTTTTCAGACCTTAATCTATCTGTACTAGCATCTTTAACTCGCTTTTTAGTTTTCTTCTCACCATCAGATTCATCTGGAATATTCTTCTGCTTTTTAGAACTCTTATGTTTAACTTCTTCTTCAGAGCTTGAATCAGAGCTTGATGAACGAGCTCTCTTACGTCTCGATTTCTTGGCAGGTTTCTTTTTGGAATTCTTCTTACTTTTCTTTTTCCTTTCTTCCTCTGAATCACTAGAAGACGATTCTTCGGATTCACTATCACTGGAAGAACTCTCTTTCTTAGTTTTCTTAGCTTTTTTAGATGTCACTTTCTCCTTTCTTTTCAGTTTAGCTTTACTCTTTGACTTAGAAATTTCTTCACTGCTCTCACTCACAGACTCTGAGCGCGCTTTACGTTTAGACTTTTTAACGTCTTTAGCTTTTGTGTCATCTTCATTTTGTTCTTTCCCAGAAGCTTCATCGCCAGACCTGTCTGACTTTTTATTACTTTCCATTTCATGTTTTCTTAAAAATGGTGAAGGTGTCCGTGATAGACTCTTAGAATATTCACGTAATGTTGGTATAGGAATAAAGTCATCCCTATCTTCGTCATCAGATGTATGAACAGTTTTAACTTCAGTGTCATTTTGAACAGCAGTTTTATCATTTGCGACAGAAGACTCTCTGCTGGAACTTGATATCACCCTTTCCTTGGAAACTTGTTCTCGTGTTGCAGATGTACGTTCAGTTGACTTCTTACTAACTTTTTCCAGGTTCTCTGTAAAATTATTTTTTGTTATTGCAAGCAAAAACTGATGAAACAAAATCACAGTGATAAAAATAACTTACCCTTGCGTGGGATAGAAACGGACTTCTCCAATCGTTCTTTGATGAGGTCACTGGATCTCTTATCGCGCGATCGTCGATCTCTTGATCTTCTATCCTTAGTGCGGTCTTTTGATCGTCTGTCTCTGCTGTAATAATATCAGCTATTAATCATCTGTATCCATAAAGTAAAAAAATAAAAAACTATTATAAAATTTAACCTCCGTAGTCTAATGATTGAGACCTAATGACCACCTTCTAATCCCGAAATCTAGGTGCTATGTGAGGGCAAAAGTTTTTCTGCTTGGTTTAGTTTGTGGTAGGGCTTGACCAGCTTGTCCTGTAGTACTAAGCTCGAGCACGTTTCATAAGTAATTTAATATCTGCTGAAAATCGTAATAGGTACTCATAGTTTCACGTATGAAGTGTCATGCCAAGCCCCTGCGTAGCGGTGAAACTTAAAATTGATGGGGGACTGATAAACATTATGAAATAATAATTAAGCACACCATAATGGTCAGCCTCATAATTAATATGTAATTCAAAATCGTAAACATAAATTATTATCCATTAAAAATCAGATTCCTTTACGTTTATGGTATTAAATTATTTCAATAGTATGTAGTATCTAAAACTTCCATCGATTTTATATTTGTGACAGCATTTTCTATAAAATTTTAAATGAATAAATCAATACAAGAAAAACTTAAGCTTGGGCAGGATTCGAACCTGCGTCTTGAACGTGTAGATATAAATGTTTTTATGTGGAATAATTGTGTTGAATTTGTGAAACCTATTCACAAATATTCAAAAGATTTTAACGGTTTATTAGGATTTGGTAAAGGTTTATTAGGAACACTCAATTCTCTTATGGTGCAGACGGAGTGTTCCAAAACTTACCAACTTTAGCTAAATAAATAGTTAATATTCTTACTCTGTTTTACGAGTATAACACAAAGTCAATTTGTGAATCAAAAATCTTGACGTAAAACATAATAGTTAGAGAGTAAATTAGAAATATACTTTCTTATCAACATCCCGTTCGAGAGCTCCGTATTTTAGAGTTTATTTACATAACCCGAACTTATATACAAACGGAGGCCACATCAGAAATTGTGAAAATGTCATCACTAAAAATTTTAACACATTTTCTATTTTTGGGCCTGTTTAATTTTAACATTAATAAACTTTATTACATTTCTAAGCAAGAAATGTGTAGGGTGAACATTTTTTTTTTTGTGGGACACATTTTTTGTCTACCCTCATTACGCACTAACTATTTACTGTTTACTCATAGCTTGATTCCTGTCAAACGCAATTTTATGCTAGTGCATTTGTTTAAGCGTTGCAATTATTTATTTAGTTTCGACAATATTTACACATAAACACAATGTGTCGGAATTTGTTGACACACTTACACCTTTTTACTGTTACATTTTCAGTACAAAGTGATAACACCGGTTACTAGACGCTGCAACCAAAACGCAGTCATTATTCATAGAAATAGTTACGACACTGTTACGGTTTATAACTAATCTGTGACTTTTATAAAATTTTGCTACCGAAAATAGTTATACAGGTAAAGAATGTAAAATCCTCCAAGTTCACTAGACTCAGTGGAGCACTATGCCAAGAGACTCATCGGCAATGACACACTCGTTGAGGATAATCTCCAGAACCTCGACCACCGAAGACGCGTTGCTGCTTGCCTCTCGGTTTTTTTATCGGTTACATTTCGGAGAGTGTGCGAAAGTTTTACGTAGATAATTTGATGCCCCTGCCCCTTTGCGCCATCGGTCGACCAGGCGCGGCGAGGGTTTTCACACTAATGTTGTTGATATTATACAGATCAGTATAATCTAGACAACTTTAAGGTTAAAGTGATAAAGCCTCTTTTAGGCCAGCATGTACTACCTTGGGCATAAACAACATAAAAAATATTTTTTTCATAAGTACAAACAATGTTATTTTATCCTAAACAAATTTCTTGCATAGAAATGTAATAAAGTTGATTATTGTTAAAATTAAATAATCTCAGATATAGAAAACGTTTCAAAACTTTAGTGATACCATTTTCACAATTTCTGATGTGGCCTCCGTTTGTATTTAAGTTCGGGTTATGTAAATAAACTCTAAAATACGGAGCTCTCGAACGGGATGTTGTGAAGAAAGTATATTTTTTTATTAATTAATGTAATAATTAATTAATGTAATTAATTAATAATGTTTTACGTCAAGATTTTTGATTCACAAATTAACTCTGTGTTATACTCGTAAAACACAGTAAGAATATTAACTATTTCTTTAGCTATAGTTGGTAAGTTTTGGAACACTCCGTCTGCACCATAAGAGAATTGAGTGTTCCAAATAAACCTTTACCAAATCCTAATAAACCGTTAAAATCTTTTGAATATTTGTGAATAGGTTTCACAAATTCAACACAATTATTCCACATAAAAATGTTAAACATTTATATCTAATATATTTTGAGACCGGAGTTACAGTATTTTCTCTGGTTGGCAGAGTGAGTGTTCCAGTCATTGATTTACTACCAAACGTAGATAGAGCACTTCATACAAAAACGCGCTTGAAATCGGTCACCTAATCGACTATACATTTGTACGCTGTTAAATAGGTAGTTGAATATGCACACCCGAATTAAAATTATACAAAAAAAGTACCGTATTTATCGAATTCAACCTTATTCTTTATTATTACGGCAACTATTTGAAGTACAACCGTGTGCAGTTACATCATTTCATACCTAGCCACATTAAATTTGACATTTTAGTAATTGCTATAAGAAAATATCAACTTTATACTCTCAAACATAATGCTCAAAATTGCTTATCGCGTTGTCGCTCCAACGCATGGAAAAGAACTGCACGAGGCCCGATTGGGCAGTTCTTCACCGGCCCACTTTTCGAACGTTCATGCGTTATCTACGTTTGGTAGTAAATCAATGGTTCCAGTTAATTGACCAGAACTTTCTCCCTCTATATTTCCCAATTTTTTTATCTTCACCATAATCCAGTTAATTGACCAGAACTTTCTCCCTATATATTTCACAATTTTTTTATCTTCACCATAATGTTTTCACAATTATTTCCTAAATTCTTCCTTGATTTCGTAAAAATATTATAACCTTTAAAAAAAGAGCTCTCACACCACACGCACATGCAAATAGGCAACCGAAAACTTATCCAAGCCTAACGAAATTTCAACTATCTTGATCTCTCTTAAACAGTTTTATATAGCTTGCCCTGTTTGTTTATATATTTGTTTGGGTAAAATTTATTAAGTTGAAATTTTACCCCCTTTTGACAGATTTGATCTGCAGGCCTATTACCGATCTCATGGCTATCAAATGATACCATTATGAAATCAAAGTGCAAAACGAAAAATTAGATTTTCAGTCAGATTTTTGATCATTCGTTCATTATATCATGATGACATCATTGAAATTATGCCACAGTGGAGAACGGTATTACCTATTATCGGTATATTATTATTATTAAATGAAGCATTTCATGACTTCTTTATCGCAAAAGTTATACCATGCCATACGATGAAAGATCTATAATAGGCCTGCTTATATTTGGTACACACCTTTAGTTCTAATGACAATACAATTTAAAGTAGTTATATACAGTGAGTAAAAAGTGCTTTGGCTTGACAAAGTAAAAATAGAGATCAGTTGAAATTTCGCTCGGGTGGGATCACAGAGGAAACATTAAGAAGGGGCCTTTATGCAATGTTGTCCTTCATAGGTAAATTTTCTTCTGACAAAACACATTTACAGTCTAAGAAACTCAGCACTAGAGGCGCTGCAATCATTTTGACTTTAGTAAGCGGTATCGAAATATTTTGTTTTTATATGTTTACTCAATAATGAAGTACTGGTTGTTTTATGTACTCGGACGAAAGAAATAAACCCTGTGCCCTCACACCGCATATTGGCTTCACGTGATTTTATAAAGAAAGCGTAAAACAATATAATATATTATTAGTTGGATAATTATATTCATTACCTAGACCTATCTCTCGAACGTCTGTCTCTCGAGCGACGGTCTCTCGATCGCCTGTCGCGGGACCTTCCGGAGCGGCGACGAGACCTCGAGCGCCTTCTCGAACGGGAGCGGCGGCGATCACGGGACCTAGCGTAACAAAATATTTGTCATACTGTCAGATATACTTCTTACATACTAGATACGACCAGGATCGGAAGTGGTCAGATAGTACCGGGACCAAGTTTGCGGTCACCAGTTACTGACGAACTCCTGCACAATCTAAAGACAGAAAAGACAGAGTGGCAATCCCACTATTTACAACGTTTTAACCAAATCAGACACCAAATTTTGGTAAAACGCGATAAGTAAATAGTGCGATTGCCCCTCAGTACGCGTTACTTCCGCAGCAAAACGGTAGAAACAGAACCTGCTCACAGCATGGACAGCGTATGGGAAGGTGTATGTGAAAAGGGAAGAAAGTTCATCCCCTGTATGCTTTACCCTAGTATGTATTAATATTATACAACGTGTTTATGAAATTGAGCAAAACCTAAAATTGTTTTGTTCAGAATAGAGTAGAATCGATTCCACAAATAAAAAATAGGATTTTAAAGAAAAAAAATTTCAACCAAGTTTTTTCCTACCTCTATCGTCTTTATTTCTTATCGGCGGCGCGGTGGCTAAACGGCAATATCGTTACCATAAATAACAACACAAAGAAAGGAAAATATCTTGGTATGTACTTAATCCGCGCAAAAGGACATTGGGCATTTTTTACCCGGTTTTTGAAGAGTCGCGAACAGAAACCAAAATACTTTTAGATCGTGCTGCTTTTATCCAGCTTTCATTTTCTGTGGCTATTTCGATCAACGGGGAAGGGAAATTATCAGTGTTTATATCATACGAATATTTCGTTTATTTTTCTATACTACTCGTAATATTTTAAAGAGGAGATTTGATTGTTTTTTTTTTGCATTGAATACGCTCCGAAACTACTGGACCGATTTGAAAAATTCTTTCACATTTAGAATCCTACATTATTCCTGATGAATGTAGGCTACAAAATTATTTTGCCCGAATGAAAAAATTGAATCCCACGGGAAATCTGGGAGAGTATAGCTGGTATTTGAATAAAAATGACCATCCAGCAAATTCAAAACCTCAATTCGTGGTATTTACCATCTGAATAATACCTGTAATGTCTGCACTACATTATCGGCGATGATCGTTGCTCGTGTGCTCGTCTATAATCGGCACGATCATCGCCCAAGCATCTACACGATCGCCTGTTATAAGCAACACCAGGCGATTCCCTTTGATGCGTGCCCGAAAACCGACAATTCACGGGTCGCAGGCGATCATAGACGATGATCGGCGCGCACAGCCGAGTATGCCCTCTACACAATCCCTGCGTTCCGTTGAACAATAAAATCGATTTTAGCGCGCTCACAAATGTGGTCCGTAGAACCGTTATCGCGTCTACGATAGTCATCGTTGTCATTTCCACCGCCGCCATCTTTGCGCTTACAATGCTACCGAGCATGGTCGCTGTGAACGATCTGTCAGAATTGACAAATGACGGGAAATTCAAATCAATTCGGATTTCCCGCCATTAACAGAAAAGAAAAAGATGTATCTCTAAAGTAAATTTTTCGAAGTCCTACTCTGGTTCGGCACGCAACTACAGATAAAATTGCTTCTTGAACGTCTTCGCTGCTGCTGCTGCTTTCATTTTGCGAATACATGAAATATGGCATGAAATCATCATCGGAATCTGAATCAATTGTATATATAAGGGTTTGTAATAGTTGCTGATATATTTTATTTTCCAAATATTCCACGAACGAACGAAAATAAAAAAAATCACCAAAACACGTAAAGGTTATGTTTTGATTTGAGCGACGTGAGCGTGTCTATTTGCCGTTCCGTTGAAAATAGCGGAATAAACCAAACCGGACCGGCTGTGAGCGCTGTGAGCGCTGTGAGTGCTCATAGCGCTATTATTATTCAACGGAACGCACCCAATCGTGCTCGCGCGTAATCATCTGTATTCGCCGATAATGAAGAGGAGCCATCATGCATTTGGAATGTTGTTTGTTTCTCTCTCTCTCTCTCTCTCTCTCTCTCTCTCGCATAGTCTCGTAAAACGGTCACGTGCGCTTGCGCCAGTTGACAGCGTTGCCAAAATGTTACTTTTAAGACATAAAAAATAACATAAAACCTTAACCACCTCCGTGGTCTAGTGGTTGAGACCACTAAGTGTTGATCGGGAGGTCTAGGGTTCAATTCCCCATGGGGGCAGAAGATCTTCTGCTCGGTTTGGTCGGTGGTAGTGCTTCTGAGCCCGCCTGGCTAGCTACCGTCGTCGCCTTATCTAAGTTTTTCGTTGTAATAACAATAATATTGTTATGTTCCGGCAATTAGAGCTAAGAAAGCCAGTTCCTCAGTTGTTGAGGAGTCCAGGGGAAGCTCGCTTCCACCTTCGGCCACATCTTCACTTACCATCAGGTGAGATGAAGGCCAAGAGCTTCCCTGTCCTATATAAAAAAAAACAATAGTGTAACGCAACGCATCCAAAAAAGTTTTCCATTCATACGACCGGTTGCACCAAATTTACGTATTACGATTTCGTAAAAGTAACAATATAAATACGTAAGAATTACACCATAATCTAGTTTCACTTGTAGTTTAATTTTATCTTTTACGTTTAAAAAGGTTAAAATTTTAATATATGAATATAATTGAATCATATATTTAATAGCGTAACGCCCCAGTTTTAGGTATTAAGTTGTTACTTTTGACGAAATCGTATAACGTAAAACTTGGTGCAACCGGCTCATAGTGTTTTGGCGTACTTGATTGAAACAAATTGACTGACGCGACGACCGCGCGCGAAAAACTCACTTCGTCATCCGTTGTGTGATCTGTTTAACTACCTCCCTGTGCCTTGTGTTTGAATGCAGCAGAATCAAAATGAATCGAAAAATGTTTTTCCTTTATCTTACCTTTATATCTTTTTGATTTTTGCAAGAAAACAAGTAAAAAATATACATAAGTTTTATTATGTTTTTTATACTTTTATGGTCATTTTCGTGTTAATCCCACGACCCACAGATATGCGACATATCCCATTATAATTAATCTAGATGTAATTACCTATACATCTAATAAAATTTTATTTTTGTTCGCCGTGGGTCTTATAGTAAAATGCTCATCACCATCATCATCGCAGCTCATACACGTCCACCGAGGGGCACGAGCCTACCCCAACTAGTTAGGGCGATTAGGCCTTAGTCAAACCACGCTGGCCCAGTGCGGATTGGTTGACATCACATACACCTTTGGATTACTTCGCAGGTGTATGCAGGTTTCCTCGTGTGTTTTCCTTCACCGTAGGAGCGTCAGATAAATGTACATATGAAATTCGTGAAACGAAAAACACATTGGTACAGGGCAGGATCGATCGCGGGCCTCCCGATTCTACTCGGCGCACAAGTCGAGTGCCGAGGCCAAAGCGTCATCGACGCTCCTAAAATGACTCTAAAACGCCGAATGTCCTTTATTTTCATTATATTTCTTTTCTTAAAAAAAAATAGTTGGGGTGTCTGAGGTTTTGGGCTATTTCATTAACACGTTGTATAGTAGGCGGACTTCATATATACATACGCACCGAGCGCGGTTTGTGAGAACGATACGCGTGTATTTGAAGACGAAAATGTATGGCCAATAGCCGCGCGCCTACGTTTTACCGTACATACCGCCAGCTATCACTTGTCATTTATATCTAGCAAAAAAATGGCCACAGATCATTGACGTATACGTAACCTACAGTCTGATTTTTAATTCGACGGAATTCTGACATTTCAGAAGTGTTGCCATCATTGAAAAATTCTCGCTAACAATGGTGAGCATTTTAGAAAAATAAAAAATAAATCTTTCTTGAATTTAAGGTTTCAATTAGAAAAACTAAGACTTAAAAAATGACTGATAATTTTGAAATGGTAATTACATTGTTGAATATCATATTATTGAAGTTACAATACTCGTCATTGTCAAGGAAATTATTTTTCCATTACTGGGATCCCTGTTCAATAATTCATAGGCTGCCAACCTTTATTAGAAAAACCTCTTCGTTTGTAAAATTTTTTCTTCTTCTAAGAGCCAAAATAAGATGTCAAATCTAAAATTAAAAAACTATTTACGCCGCGTCAGGCATCGCGGTCCGAGTTGCGCAAAGTGAAACAATTAATATTAGAGGGCATATCATATTACAGCTGAAAAATGGCAAGAATGCATAAACCATATTTTAAAGAAGAAAATAAAATGTGCCCTCTCAATGATCTGCTGGATAGTGTGTGACTTTTTTTATAATCCGAGTTGATGATGATGACGACAATGATGATATAAGTGATGATGATTAATAAATATTTTTATTTGAGAAATATGTTGTTTTACTCTGTTTTTCCATTAAGCACTTTAAAATGTACATTCTAGTTCTATGTCATAACTTGATCTAATTCTGTTACATATTTTTTGTTATTAAATATTTAAAAAATTCTAAGCAGAAAAGGTTATTGATATCTGCGAACCAATTATGGATCTTTCATCGTATGACATGGTAAAAAAATTGAGAAAAAGAAGTCACGAAATGCTGCATTTCGTATTACCAATCTCCAATGATATCATCACTATGGCATAATTTCAATGTCGTCATCATATTATATAATGAACAAATGATCAAAAATCTGTCCGAAAATCGTATTTTTCGTTTTGCACTATGATATCATATGATATCATTTGCAAAACCATGAGTTCGGTAAATATGCCTGCTGATTTATACAGGGCGTCCCAAGACTATGGGACATAAAGGGAAAGTACCTTAAATATCATGGATAAGATATTTTACTGAAAGAAGACTTTATGTTATTTTTAAAAGTTAGTAATACTGCATTCAAGGATTTTCTAAAAATTACTTGCTTCGTCTGGGAATCGAACCGGCTTAAATTTGTAAAAAATCAGCCGTATTTTTATGATGCCAATCGAAAGAATGGACAAAAAACAATAAGTCCTCTTAAGTAACATAGTATCTTAAAAGAAAGGAATAATAATTTTATTATTCATTTTAATCAAATTAAAAACGTACTTGAAACCGCCGAAGTCAATTGAGTACCTATTTTTTGTCAATTTATTAATTAAATGCTCAAAATGTGATCCTTCTTGTCTTATGCAAATCGTCAATCTTTTAACAAGTTCACTGCCTGTTGATTTTCTTATCATATTATGGTGAAATACTCGACATGATATGGCTCAATTCTGTTAGAAAATCTTTGAATGCAGTATTAATAACTTTTAAAAATAACATAAAGTCTTCTTTCAGCAAAATATCCTAACAACGATATTTAAGGTACTTTCCCTTCATGACCCATAGTCTTGGGACGCCCTGTATATGGATGACATCTGTTAGAATTCCGTCGAATTAAAAATCAGACTATAGACAAGCTGTTGCGAAGAAAAACTGTGTCACGAACGACGCGGGACGGCGCTGGGGTGGGGTGTGGAACTGTATCGTACTCGCTCAATGTAATATTACATGAGAGTGAAAGAGACGGCAATACTAAGATAGCGGTCAAGCGTATTAGTTCTGGAATAATTTTCTTTTGTTTTAATTAAGATATCTTTACTCAGTAAATTCAGTAATACACAAAATATAAAATCAATATTCGTACACGACGACAGTGTTTTCAATTGTGTCGCTAATTTTTCGTATGACATATTTTACGAAAAATTAGCGACACAATCTTCACGACACATCGGCTACGTCGCCTGCGATCGACTAAGCAGCGAAGTGCCAATTGGCACCAACGTAGTGAACAATTTCTTTGTACCGGACAGCGCGTCTAGACGACTATATGTCAATGCCAAAGATAAAGAACGATTGCATATCGCGAAGCAAAATTCCAGTAACGTGAAGCAACTTTATAAACATAAATGGAATAGCACTGATGAATTTCGATCTCTCTTCTTTGTCCATTGTCTGACATTTAGTAAAAAATAAATATCATCAAATAAATCTACTCTAAATCTCTTACTAAATATTTACAAGTCTCTTACTAAATATTCTCTTACAAGTCCCAAAATGTTGGCGTTTTTATTAATTACTACGGGTTATTACTATATTGGTCGTTTTTATGAATTACTATATTGGTCGTATTCACCAAAGAGCCTAAAGTCATCGATGAAACGTTTGCTTTTTAAGTTGCGTCGAGTTGTGATTATAATTTACAGTCACAGAATTTCAATGTTAAAGATTTTTTGATAATAGATAACTCTTCTTACAATGGATCAAGTAACTTATAAATACGATATGAAACGCAACAAACTAACATTATATTGGTGGTCTATAAATCTATTTTACACGACTACAACAAAATAGTCGTCAACCTGCTAAGCATTTAAATTCTTTGACTGTACAGACCTCCTAGAAGAACATAGGCTACTTTAAATCCCGGGTTTTAAAGAGGATCCCTAGCCAATGTGTAATTAAACCGAACTCGCGATATAACTGAATTCCACGCAGACGACGTGGCGGATAAATGCTTGCGAACAAAATATAAAAAATTAATCGAAAAAAATATTAATTTTACCTGTCTCTTGAACGTCGTCGCGATCTTGAGCGGGTTCGTCTACGCCTTTCAAGGGAACGACGACGTTCACGTGACCTGTACAACACCCGATGCCAATCAGCTAAGCAAAATTTGGAACCTATCAGGTGCGACTATATCTAAATAAGCAAACATATATCATCCTTGTGATACAGAATACCATACTTAATTAACAAACAGGATTTTTTTGTAAACAAGTAAACAAAAAGCTTTGAAAGTGGCGTAGAGCTCAACCAAGCTAAAATGACACGCTCCACTGACGCAATTACGCACTCAAGCAAATTAAACATGCCGACACATAAAAATTTCGTTGCACTGCGTCATTCAGTTGCCGGCTTGACTTAAGGCGCTACTTTCCCGTTTTCAAGCAATTTCGATTTACTGTACCGCCACAAATTTTAAACATACAGTTTCTTCAAATCGTCTATGATATTGTTGAACATGTTATCTAAGCATTCTTAAAGACAGAAACATGATTAATAATATTTCACTCGATAGAAGAAAAGTCCAAAGATCGCTCTGGTTAATATTTCAAAACAGCTGTGAATCAGAAAATGCGAAAGTAACTCTGTCTGTCTATTTGTCGCGCTTTCACGCCAGAACTACTGAACCAATATAGATGAAATTTGGTATAGATATAGTTTGAGTCCCAGGAAACTACATAGGATAGCTTTTATCGCAGAAATCACCCCTTAAGGTGGAGAAAAGGGGGGTGGAAGTTTGTATCGGGAATCAATAACCGCTGAACCGATTTAGATGAAATTTGGTATGGAGATAGTTTGAGTTGTGGGGAAGGATAAAGAATCAATAAAGGGTTTTTTTTTCATTCGGTCACAACGCATAAGCGACATTAGAAGCTATGCAATTATCAAGTATATTTTCTTGCCACAAAACAGTCGCAGTGCACAAGTAGATTTTCGGGGAAACCTGGCCTGAAACGGATTTGTTGTAGAACTAGTTATAATTGGGATGATGACTGAATTCTAATTTTCACATCTCGACATAAAATATTAAAAAAGCGTAGAAAAAGATGCAATCATGTGAAATTATAATTAAAATCGGCTTAGAAATACATAAGATACAAGCATTTTAAGCTGTTAATTTTGAAGCGATTAGACAGAGAGATCCGACATCAACCGTGACGTCATCGTTGAGTACGGCCATATAAACTCCATGTAATATGCCGTTTTGCTAGAAAGAGATGGAGAAAAATCTTTAATACCATATATCTTGGTTGTTTTTATAGTTATTCAAAAACCGATTTTTTCTTTCTGTTTTTTATATGAATGAGCTTCTATTAAAGCAAAAAAAAATGTTTAGTCATCTAGCCAATTGCCTGAACGCGCGCAACGGAGCTCCTTGGTCCATAGAATACACCAACGCAGCGCTGCTCCAGAGCTTTGTCAGATTTATTACGTCTAACCAGTCGACCGTACAGATTCATAGTTCACAAAATAGTTACTGCCACACAGACGAAATGTGGTTATTAATAGTTGCACTAACACAACTAAATCAACTAATGAAGCAGTGGGGCGAATCATTGCAGCTTGGACGAACTCTACTGAAGGCATATAAATAATTATTATATAAAAATTACTTTGCAATATGCTACACTAATTTCTTTATGAATAATAAATAGACACGCATTCATTCAGTCTCAGTATAGTCGCCATCACCTAACTTGGCAAGAATTTGACGTCGATTTTGTGATTTAGCGCGTGTACCCTCGTGTGCAGCAAAAATGATCACTGCTTTTCATTTTATTTCCATTCTGGCCAATAATATTTCAGTATTATTATTATTAATAATGTCCACCATTCGAGCCAATATGAGTCATGATATCCCTCATTCTTACCAACATAGGTGCCGGCAACTATACAGGCCTTATTGTAATACAAATTATGACTTGAATTTTAATGTTTTTGTAACTTTTTGTGTATTATGTTGAGCATATTCTCCATGTTTATATATTATTTTCTCTCTGATATTAAATAATAAGGCATTTGCTACAGTTGTAGCGTTGTTTACTCATTACGTCTGGTTCGTATTACAAGTCAATTATGCACCTTAAAAACCACTAACCTCTCCCGTCTCTCTCTTTCCCGGCGTTTACGTTCCCTCTCGCGATCTCTTTCCCGGTCGCGTTCTCTATCCCTCTCGCGACGATCGGCAGACCTGCGACGGCTGCTGCGTCGGCGTGACTTACTTCTAAAATATAATATCATATCCATCATTATATCATGTCTCCCAATTAATACTCAAGAACTTAGCTTAAATCAATTTAAAGTTACAATCGAGAATGTACGTATGAAAAATGCATATTATAAAGTGTCTGATATATGACAGTTAAAAGTGCTTGAGATTGACAACATGTAACAATTCTACTCGGATCACAGTCCAGTGCCGAGGCCACAGCGCCACCGACGTCTTTCTTTGGGTTCAAAATCAATTAAGAGTAATTTGGCACATTTGTATAGCCTGACGTGCAGTTGACTGTACATACAAGGTTTCAAAAATACATTGTTTATCTTAGTTTATTACATATTCAATTAGATTTTTGGTTAATTAGGTTCTTGTATTTTGTTTGACATCAATAAGTGTCTGCAAAGATCTATATTTTATAAAGATTTTTGGGTTTGAGTTTGCACATTAGTCAATACTGCAACAGTCGAATATTAAAATGAACATCACAAATGATGCCTAAGCTACTAAAATCTTTTGTAAAGTACCATAATTAAATAAAACCAACGTAAACGAAAATGTCAATCGATCAACTATTATTGACATGCTCGCCACTTAAAATTTTAAAAAAATAACCACTTTATTGGAGCAAGTATTAGTTAGTTACCTCTCACGACGAGAGCTTCTTCTTGGGCTCACACTAGTCGATGAATCACGGTTCGACCGATAGTGTCGTTTCTTGTGTGATGAGCGCTTCTTAACACTTCCATCTGAAAATAAAACATTAAACTTAATTATTTAGGCCTAAACAGAGCAGGTGGATACTATAATTCCTTAAAAATGTTAAAGCTGCGATAAGAGCGAGAACTGCACTTGTGACTAATAAGTTGTAAGAGTGTACCAAAACAAACAAGGCTAGGGAGATGTCATTTCTGTTTGTATTTGTTGAAATAGACTAAACTAAATTTAGTTTTAGTGCTGTCAAATCGTGTTTATTGTTCGAAAATTTTTACTGAAAACACAATTTGACAACACTAAAACAAAATTTAGATTAGTTTAATCGAATTAGTGAGACAGAATTGCCACCATTGTGGTGGTAAATTATACTCACGCGATGACGCCGACGAAGACCGTCTGTCGCTTGAAGAATGTCGAGGCTTCTCAGCAGGCTTTTGCTCGGCTGGTTTTTCTTCTACTGACCTACAATTTTGAATTAATAACTTCAATGTTCATTACTAATACCCATTGGCTAGCATTACCAAGCCGTATTCTGTCAGATTTATCTGGATTGAGAGTCGTCTCTCTGAAATCGCTGAAAGCACTGATTATGCGCAATTTCGAAATTACGTTCAAAGTAGCATGATGACAGTAAATTCTAATTGGATATCCAAAAGTATCAGTTGTTTGCAGTAGGTAATAATTGGACATTCTTGAACAGTATTTTTCGCGATCTCACATTCGTTCTATCAATGCAATGTAAAAACTGTTCCAGAACTCCCAATAATCACCTACTCTTTACTATATTCATTAAATTGTTTTGCAATGAACTTACTTAGCAGGTGACGCCGTCCTAGATTTTTTCCCCTGTTCCTCCTCCTTTTTCTCCTCCTGGACCGGCTCCGTCTTGTTTTCTTCCTCAACAGACATAGCTGTGGAGTTGTGGTTCACTTCTTCAACTTCTTTCTCCTCTGGTTCTTCTTTCTTCTCTGGTGAGTTTCCATTTTCTAAGATTTTCAAAAAGGGTATTTACATAAAGTTATTGGCATTATTATTAGGATTTAGTTAAATGTTCTATTGCGTTTTTTATAATTTATGCCCAGCAGGCCTATTCGCTAACTACGGTTGATAACTAGAGCTGTCATTTTTGAAAGAAACTTTACTAATTTAGTGATCTTATGTGTTACGGCAGCGTTCATGATAGCAGTAATGGATGTTAAGTTTCATTCAAAAATGATCCATTACTAATTTAGTGATCTTATGTGTTACGGCAGCGTTCATGACAGCAGTAATGGATGTTAAGTTTCATTCAAAAATGACAGTTCTATTTAGCAACCGAAGTTAGAGAATAGGCATGCAGCTTAGCTTTGGGATATTATGGGGTCTATCAATCAATCAATCAGCCTATCGCAGTCCACTGCTGGACATAGCCTCTCCCAATTTGCGCCACGACACTGTCCTCCGCCTTCCGCATCCAGTCCATCCCCGCAGCCTTCCTCAGGCCATCGGTCCGCCTAACTGCAGGACGTCCTACGCTACGTTTGCCAATACGCGGTCTCCACTCTACGACACGCTGCTCCAACGGCCATTGGTCCTTCGACAGATGTAGCCAGCCCACTGCCACTTCAGTTTGTTTATCCTGCAAGCTATGTCGGTGACTCCAGTTCTTTTCCAGATAATTTTATACTTCAAAAATACTCCTAACATAGCTCGCTCCATAGCTCGCTGAGTGACTTTGAATTTGTGAACTAGCCCCACTGAGTATACACATTTCGGCACCGTAAGTCATGACAGGTACAGACGCACTGATCATAGACCTTTGACTTTAGGCACTGCGGTATAGGCGATGAAAAGACTCGACGTAGCTTGCGAAATGCTGCCCATCCCAACTGAATTCTGCGGTTGTCTTCTTTCTCGAAGTTGTGTCTACCCAATTAGATAATTTGTCCCAGATAGACATACACCTGCACAACTTCGACTACCGAACCGTCAATGCAAATCGCCCCGGTACAATATGTTCATTAAACATGACCTTGGTTTTATTCAAGTTCATGCCGAGGTCTACTTGCCCCGAGGTCGAGGATTAATGTAAATATTATGTTGGACACGGCAGCTTGCGCCGAGTCGATTCTCTAACTCAGCACAAAACATATATATCTATGGACTATATAAGTGATGTAACGAATAATCGCATTCGCGAATATTCGCACATCATTGCATTTTCGCAATTGCATTCGCATTCGCAAAGTTCGAACGAATATTTTGCGAATATGAACATCGAAAAAACCTCTAATCACATTCTTACCCCAAACTGTTTTTATTTACGACCAGACGACAAATGAAATAAAACAACCGATCGGCTTTTTCCGGACCAACTCGAAACACTTAATTTGATAATATTGATATTTCATATCTTCAAATAAGTCTAAATAATAAGTAAATAATATAATAAGTAAAAAAGTATTTTGATTTTTTCCCTCAATTTCAATGATGCAGCGCGCCCGTAAATCAGTACAAACTCATGTCTCAAGGTCGTTGGCATTACTCAGCCTCTTGAGAGAGTGAGACGGGCCATTGTTAGGGGCAGGGCCAAACCTTTGCTCTTGTTTTAAAATTGTAAAGGCCCATTCTCACTGAATGAATAAAATGGACATTTGTTTACAAAAACGGACTATTAGCTGTGCTAAATGCTTTTAGCAAGCTAGAAAAATGCACTATTAATAATATGAAACATCCACTTTTTGTCCACTAATATCCTTATACTAGACAATGTGTGAGTGTTAATCACCTTTGTCCATGCTGTTTTTATTAAACACTCTTTATAAAATGTGAAAGCAGAGGGAGCTATTGCAAAACAACCTTTGTAAGCAAATTTCATTGTTGTCTTGATGAGTTTAGCAATTAGCAACCACTATGATCAGAAAAAATTTACAGCTTCTGACTTAAGTTGAAAGCTGATATTCACTACAAGAACTCATTAATTCGATTTAATTTTAAATTTTAATTTATTATTACCTGTTAAAACGATATAGTAAATAAATAAACAATGAGAAAATGTCAAGGCTATTATAATTCAAAGATACAGCCCGCTGAATGTCTAACAACATCCTTTAGCAGGGTCCTGTTGTCACTATTATTGGGGGCATGGAAGCTCACAAAAGGAAAAAAATCAAACAAACGACATGTACTTTCTCTATTACCCAAAGACAGAAAGTTATCCTCGGCGCTCTATCAACGATCGTAAGTTCTTGAACATTACGATACCAGCGAGAGATGCAGTGGAGTTAATTATTTTTCAAACCAAGTATTGATTAATACCATATCGTCATCATTGGTGATTCTTCGCACATGTTCCTCAAAATACGCCAGCACGTCATCGTACAAATTTTAAGAGATCGCCGCTTTCCCTCATCCTTGCGCATGTGATGGCACGTAAAATGAGCCATGATCTAGCAGCCATAGATAGCACAAATGCGTTCGGTGAATTGGCCTTCCGGGTCCCAAACGTATCTCCGTAGAGGGCGGAGAGGCTTCGGGGGATGGTTAAGCCAGATATGGGGACCCGAGTACTATGGCATACAGTACAATGCAGTGGGTGGCCTAGTCAATTTAACCCCTTACCCTCGGCATCGCAACATATAACGGCATCCTTATGTAGTATATTTAGGTTCCTAACTTACAATTTACAGTTTTTAGAATTTTTTCTTAACATGTTCTGTAAGACTTTTCTTACCATGCGTTTCTTAACATGCTTCCTGCCAAATTTCATGATCCTCCTACCGTTTCACCACTCAAAAAATATCCAGAAAACATCATGACACATTCAGATGTAAATTGATAAGCCATTGTTTTATCACGAGTACGACAACGGGTATAATTGATAGATTGCGCGCGCGTATCCTGTGACAAGGACTTATCAGATCACATCAGTTATAAAAATCATGTGGTTTTCTTTAAAAAAATGTTTACCTTTCGCTTCTGGTAGCTTTATCTCTTCCACGTGTGATGTCTTCGATGCGCTCCTTTTCTCACGGCTGCGTCTGCGCGAACGCCTTGGACTGCCTCCATTACGATGTCTGCATTTCACAAAAATTGAAACATTTAGTCATATAAAACCTTTAAAAAATGCAATTTCTGTTATCTGTACATTTGTGGTTAGATTCATATAATCAAACTTCCGGTTTCTGTCTATGTCCACAAATCATTAATCTGCCCTCAGTTCTGGAATGCCGATAAAGGTAAAGATATGTCATACTTTTATTATTTACTTCACGGAATAACATAAACTGTGACAACCCTTTTTAATAGCTATTAAATAAAAACAAGCCGTGCAGTTAGTTCGTTGCAGTGGAGGACAGTCAATCTCTGGTGTACCGATGTTGAGCTGTAGTAAATTTGTAAGGGTTCATTCACAGTGTGACTACACAATTAATCGCGTCTTCCTCCCTCGCTCTCATTCATCTATCTATACTAATATTATAAAGAGGAAAGATTTGATAGTTTGTTTGTACTGAATAGGCTTCGAAACTATACTGAACCGATTTTGATGAAAGTTGGTATAGGGATAGTTCGAGATCAGGGGAAGGACATAGGGTAATTTTCTTATGGGAAAAAAATTCCCACGGGAAAACAAAAATAACGCGGGCGAAGTCGCGAACGGAAAGCTAGTCTATGTATATACAGGGTGTCCCAGAAGCCGACGTCAAGCCGAAAGCAGGTGATAGACTAACTCATATATGTTATCATTTTTGAACTTAAATAATTAGATTTAGCAAGCCTGCACGCTTTTTTGAATACTTTGGAATAAGTTTTCACATAAAGTTTAAACTCATCGCTAGTATTAAATGAACGTTCATTATAAAGTTCAAAAAGTTTAATTCTGCTTTTGTGAATGCCTGGTGTGGCTTATTCACTAAAAGCTAAAGTACCATTAACGGATATAGTCTTTGGAACAAAAATATTTTTAAATTCAGAACAAATTGTATGAAAAAAAAATTGGGTTTTCTTCATCATAACCTATATAATTTAATTTAGTACCAATATTATTTTTCAGCCGTTCTAAGCGACCAGCAGTTTTTGGCACAACAGTGATATTCTGTTTTTCTATGCGTTTATGTTTAAATGGAATGGTAACAATTTGCCCAGAATGGTCAGATTCTAAATTATTAAAAACTCTTTTTGCTAAAGGAACAATATTTGTATAAATATTGTCAATGCATGTGGCAGACGACTGAGTTATTCTGGTTGGCTCCAAAAACAAGTTTACAAGGTTATATGACCAAAACAGATTTTTAATCCTAATAGATAAACTAGAATTTTCTAATAAATTAATATTAAAATCACCACAAACAATGGTTTGTTTCGTGGAACTAAACACTTTTTTCAATACTTCATCCATAGTGTCTTCAAAAAGGTCATATAATCCTGAAGGAGGCCTGTATACACTTAATACAATAATCTGGTCCAGCTCCACGCAGGCTATAACTATTATTCGCTCAATCGAAAGGCTCACAATATCCTTACGATCCTTAAATTTCAGCTTTTTATTTAATATTATTAGAGCCACCACGAATTGCATTTTCTCGACTGAACAAACTACCAACCAAATGATTACTGAAATTAAATATAAACTGATGGCTTTTAAGCCAATGTTCAGTTACACAAAAAATGTCAACATTACTACAGTTTAAAAATAATTCCACTTCCAGATCCTTGCCTGACATTCCTTGAATGTTCTGGTGCACCAGGTTGATAAGATTTACATTATCTTTGTTATTAAATGGGTTTTGCAATACATTATCACTTACAAAGTTTACTGTATCTTTTTTACTTAATGATAAGCAAGAGGATGTCTCTATTGTCTCATTACTTAATTTAAAGAATTGTAAAAATTATCATCAGTACTATTACTGACAGTCGTTTTATTATCACAGGAGTATTGCTTAATAGGAGCAATTTGACTACTGTGAGTGGGCTGCTCAATAAAAACATTGTCAGAGAAAGAGTTTATAGCCATGTGTTTGGCTAAAGTTTTTTTTCCGGATCCGGTCATCGTAACGTAAACATTGCAACTGCACTGCTCCACATAATTTAATAATTTATGCTTTAAAAGCCATTGATTATACTTAAAATTCGTAACACCCGGCGACATAATCTCAAGAACTTTTTAAGTCAATATACAAACACTGTTTACACTGCGGAAATAAGAAGAATTCTGTGAAAAACCATACTACGTGGAAGTTCACAACGAAGATAACGATATTTGAACAATTTAAAACTTGGAGCACCGTGAGTACAATTATTTCACTAATTATATGTAAACAACAATTAACAAAGGTGATATTACTACAGCTGATGCGAAGTGACAGTATTGACATTCGCAACACAACAGACAAGCTCATTGACAAGCCATACTGCCAACCTCAGAACAATCACTACAGCACTGCCAACCTTAAATTTACTAAGACTAGTGTTGCCAACTATCAGAATAAGTTTCCCTTGTAAACGCAAGTGTTACCAGTGCAAAAAAACTCTGTAATTTGGGGAAATTAACTCCTGACTAAAAATATTTTAAGGCGGGAAATTTAAACCTTAATTAAATTAAAATGTCAAGTCCGAAAGAAGCTAACCGCAACGTGACTCTCAGAAAACCTCTAATAAAGGCTGTTTCATTAGAAAACATAAATTGCTCACTTAGCCCATCGCCAACTAATGAAATATTAGGGAAAAGTTTGGATCTGTCTACCAATATATTCACATCTGAAATGGAAGATATGAAATCTGAAATTTTGGCACTAAAAGAGAGTTTGGATAGTACGCAACATGAGCTGGAAAATGTAATAATGGAGAACAATGATCTCAAAAAGCAGATTACATCCATGCATCAAGAGCTTTGTGTTCTCAAGCAGCTTTGCCGCAGCCCCATTACAACCATACGCCACACCTCCCTGTCATCCAGTGCTAAAATCAGTGCAAGGCGTCGGTTAACTGATAGCTTTAAGAGTACACCGAAAATGACCTTACAGTTAAAAAATACACCCACAATTACAAAAGACTCCTCATCTCAAACAACACCCAATATTACGAACGCAGTTGAAATAGCTCAATCTGGGGTGAAAAATATAAGCCTCACGACTAACATGCAAAGAAAACTTCAAATCCTAGGATCGCAACAATGTACAGGGTTAGCATCAAAAATTATTAAACAAAGAAGTAACACGAACTACGATAAATATGTCATTAGCAGCTTTACTAAACCTCAAGCTACCACAGAAGAAATTCTGAAGAATGGCTATACATTGAACCTAGGATCTGACGACAAACTCATACTGCTCGTTGGTGAGAATGATAAGAATCCTATGAAGGTGCTCATTGAACTGAGTTGCTTCCTTAAAAAGTTCTCTAACATATGTGTTTTAGTCTTAAGTGTTATAGAAAATAATTACCTAAATACTTTCCACTTAAATCAGAATATTAAGATATTATGTAATAATTTTAAAAATTGTAAATTTATTGACATTAATCAGAATTTAAAATATAGACCTTATAATAATAACTTAACATTAATTGGTAATAAATTGAATTATATAATTGATTGTACAGATTATGACAAAAAATTCCTATGTTTAAAAACCTATAATAATGTCAGTAAAATAAAATATACAATGAGAAACCGTAAGGAATCAAATACGCGTTACTTACAAAAATCTATTTTAGACTATTATTCCACGGTAAGAGTAGGACCTATGACTAGTAGTGAACACTTCGGTCCGATGATACAGCCTTCACCGCACTCAATACAATTCAATAATTCCTTTCGTTAATAAAAACAATCATCATCATCATCATCACAGCCCATATACGTCCCCACCGAGGGGCTCGAGCCTACCCTATATTAGGGTGATTAGGCCTTAGTCAACCACGCTGGCCCAGTGCGGATTGGTCGACTTCACATACATCATTGAATTTCTTCGCAGATGTATGCAGGTTGCCTCACGATGTTTTCCTTCACCGTAGGAGCGTCAGACAAATGTACATATGAAATTCGAAACGAAAAACACATTGGTACATGGCGGGTCTCGAACCCCGACCCCCCGATTGGAAGGCAAGTGCCGAGTCCACTGCGCCACCGACGCTCTTAATAAAAACAATATGATCATAATACTACATCAAAACATTCAAGGTGTACTAGGTAAACTGGATGAATTTGAAGTTTGTTGTGATGAACTCAAACAGGTTGAATGTAGTGTTGATTTCATTTGCTTATGCGAAACTTTTGTCAAAGCGGGTGAAGAATGTAACTTAAAAATTAAAGACTTCAAAGTTGCTACTGCTTTCAGCAGGAAAAAAGAAAGGCGTGGTGGCACGTGTATATTATCGAACCCCCATTTAGAGTATAGTGAGTTGTCGCTTACAAAAGATCTAGCTACTGAATATGTGTTTGAATGTTGTGGCATAGATGTTCCTCAATACAAACTCATTATTATTTGCATATATCGTCGATCAAGCTCAAAAAATAAAAAAAATGAAATTAATATATTTTTAGAAAAATTAGAAAATTTATTATTTATCTTACGTAGAAAAAGGAATAGGACTATTGTAATAACGGGTGACTTTAACATTAATATTCTTGAATCCGATGACAATACAAATAAATTAAAAGAATTAGCCATGCCATGAGTGTTCGAATTTACAATAACCTACCCCAAAGCATCAAAGAACTTAACTTAAACTTTTTAACAAAACTTTATTTAATTGGCTAGTTACAAATTGTTTTTATTCGGTTACAGATTATTTGACTTATAAGCATAAATAATATTAAAAATGACTGACATTTTATTATAATAATCTAATTAACATGTAAGAGTAATATAATTATTAGGTATAGTAATATAGTAAAATGACATATAATAATAATACAAAATATAATACGAACATTTAAATTATGTAATTGTAAACTGACATTCACATGCCACAAGTTGGTAAGACGTGCTGTTCAGCTACTCATCTTGTTACCATTTTTACCATGCCTTGTGTGAATAAATACTTTGACTTTGAAAAAAAAAAAAAAAAAAAAAAAATAAAATCTTAGCGAAATAGCTAATTGTTTTTTTAAGAACATTGATAGATATAATCTACCATTTGTTAAATAAGCATTATCTCTAACAATTGACAGTTTGTTATAGTCAATAATATGGATTTTATTTGAATAATTTGTCATTAAGTCTAATGTCAAATTAAGTTTATACCTAATATTATTTTCATGTTGTGACAACCTGTTATGGTAGGGAAGGGTAAACATTATTATTTGATTTACACACAAATTATTTAAATGAGAACAAAAAATCTTTAGTGCTTTTTTGTTCAAATTACCCCTATTTCCCAAGATTACTACTAGGTTGTCATTAATGTCAAACTTATAACTATAAATTTTATTTGTAATATCGTGGAAACTTGAGCCAGGCATACAATAATTGATGACACTTAAATTTAACTGATTTGTCAATAATTGGCCCATACTTTTGCCAATGTCATCACAAAAAATAATGCATTTTGGATTAGACTGATACTTCGAATCTCTCCGTCTCTGTCACGTTAGCGTCACTATCTGTCTCTCTCACACTTCGTAAAATGACTCTCCCGGTCTCACTCAAACTAGAATGTTAAAGTTACAGCCTTAAAGCAAACCATGGGTACATTAGAATAAATTTTAAGTACGTAAGAAAAATTTGTTCAAAACTGCCTGTTTTGGAAAAAAAAATATTGTCTGCAATCGTAGAAATTATCTACCAAGTATCATCATCATCATCATCATCATTTCAGCCAAGAGACGCTTACTGCTGGACATAGGCCTCCCCCAGGGATCTCCAAACGGTCCTGCGCCTCCCGCATCCAGCGGCTTCCCGCGACCTTCACCAGATCGTCGGTCCACCTTGTGGGGGGCCTACCAACGCTGCGTCTCCCGGTACGCGGCCGCCACTCAAGGACCTTTCCGCCCCAACGGCCGTCAGTCCTGCGAGCTATGTGTCCTGCCCACTGCCACTTAAGGTTTGCAATTCTTTGGGCTATGTCGGCGACTCTAGTTCTTCTACGGATCTCTTCATTTCTGATGCGATCGCGTAGAGAAACCCCGAGCATAGCCCTCTCCATTGCCCTTTGAGTGACATTGAGCCTTCTGATGAGACTCATTGTAAACGGCCACGTCTCAGTTCCGTACGTCATCACTGGCAACACGCACGAATTGAAGACTTTCGTCTTAAGACACTGCGGTAGATTGGCCGAGAATATGCTGCGTCGCTTCCCGAACGCTGCCCAGCCGAGTTGGATTCGTCGATTTACCTCTTTCTGGAAGTTGGACTTACCGAGCTGGACTATTTCTCCCAGGTAAACATATTCGTCAACAACTTCCAGTGTAGAGCCGCCAACCTTCACAGGAGTGGGTACTACATGAGAATTCACCATAATTTTGGTCTTGTCCATGTTCATTTTAAGACCCACTTGTTGGGAAACTCTACAGAGGTCTTCGAGCATTGTGCCTAGATCTTCCACGGTCTCAGCTATGACCACGATATCATCGGCAAAACGAAGGTGAGTCATGTACTCGCTGTTTATGTTGATGCCGAGTCCTCTCCAGTCCAAAAGCTTAAATACATCCTCCAGCGCAGCTGTGAACAGCTTCGGCGATATAACGTCACCTTGTCTCACACCTCGCTGAAGTTTCCAGTTGAAGGCGGACTGACATAGTGGCGTTTCCGTACAATGACTTCCAACACTTGGATGTACCGGTAGTCTATTTGGCACCTCTGGAGTGACCTAAGCACGGCCCAGGTCTCGACAGAATCGAAGGCTTTCACATAGTCCACAAACGCCAAGCATAGTGGCAGATTATACTCCTCGGTCTTCTGTATAACCTAACCAAGTATCATACCATTTTGGAATCCTTATTGAATGCGCCAACTTTTGCAGTTACTTGCCAAACTCGCATAGTACTTTTTTTTTCAGTACAGCTTGTTAAGCTATGCGAAAAATTTATTTTGAATATTTAATTTAGATAAAAATGGCATTTTCTTCTAATTCGGAGCAGCTGGCTTTAAATTTTAGATTAGAGTATACAGAAACATTATTCAGGATTACAAAACAAAAGAAAATGTTTAGAAAAGTCAAGAGTTGTAGCAACAAGAGTGAAAAAACCGTCACAGGGTGTAAATTATATCGATTTTTTTAAATGTTAGATTTTTTTTTTAATAGATGACTTAGATTTTTTTTTATATTTTTCTGATAACATATACGAGTTAGTCTACCGCCTGCTTTCGGCTTGACGTCGGCTTCTGGGACACCCTGTATATAAAAAACTCGTATCACAATATTTACAAAAACCGTTAAGTGGTTTTGGTGAATTTTGTTGAAATTTGGTTTAGTGTATGTTATTTGGTCCAACATAAAAGACAGGATAGTTTCTTCTCGATTATTTACCTTATATTTATTTTTGCGTTTAACCTTATTATTGTGAAACAAATAGCAGAGCAAAATTTAATATTTGTATACAATCATATTAATTACAGTTTTCTAACAACAATGATCTACGCAACGTTTTGATATAGCAACGAATAAGAGAGATAACAAAGTAACTAAGACTGGAAACAAAAAGTCAATTGGTCAAAAATAAAATAATTCAACTCACTTCCTATCAGAAGAGCGATCACGAGACCTGGACCGCGAGCGGCGACGGTCCCTTGACCGACGACGCGACCGCGACCTTGACCGAGACCTGCGACGATCTTTCTCCTTATCTTTTTGCTGCTCCTCCTGTTAGACATTTTTACAACAATATATAATAAAAAAGTGTTGAAAGATAAAATTAAATCAACATTTAATAATTTCTTTATTCATTCATTACTATGATGTGGAACACCCTATTCCCGGAGACTCACCATCCTTTTCTTTATTTCTTCTTTCTTCTGCTGGGTAAATGCATCCGGTATTCCAGTCTCGCTGGCCTGCGCACTCAGCAACAGTTCCCACAGCTCACCCATGAACAGCCGCGCGTTCTTTCCATTCAGGAATCCCGTCAAATTTATCTGCATTTTCTTTGGACAAGGGAACTGGGAGGCGAGGACACAGGATCGGGAAAGAAAAAAACATATAATTATTACACTTTCCAAAATCACAACTGTCACACCCTAAACTTTCATTGTCCTCATGGTTTATTGCTTGCATTTGCCTTTATTTTTATGCTGATACTTGTATGATAGGAAAATTTGGAATATACCGAACAAGTTTAAAAGCCGTTAAGAGAACCTTTTAGATTTTGACGGTACGTTTGGTAATAGGTTTGCAGATGAAAAGCACGGCAGAATTGACTCTGGTAGGGAAGCTGACATGTTACAATTGTTGAACGATTGATTAGTTGTGATGTTCTTCAGCCGCCGTCGGTGATGAAGACGGAAGCTCGCCGGACGCCCCTGTGCATGTCGGCTGCGACGACGCTCTGCATTCCCGCGACCACTGCTGAAGACACACCAATATTTTCTTTCTTCAATCTTCAACCTCTTGCATCTGTAAGGGTTATGCGAACACAACCACATTATGCTGAACACAAAGCCTAAAGGTGAAACTTCCTTACCTCGAGTCAAATCAATCTCTTAACGGCTTTCACAAATTTCCTTTACTATTTATATACAAGCTTATTATTTTTCTCCATTTATGTAAACTAGGGAACTCCCTGAGTTTATATACTTTTTTATCTATACAGAGTTAGCATTGAAAGTATTTAATTTCCCTGTAAATACCGATTTAGTATGCTAAGACCTCCGTAAGAGTGGAGCCGGCGGGCAGCGGCAGCCAGCAGGCGGCGGCGGGCGGCGGCAGCGACGGCGCGCTAACCGACGAGGACCATAGAAATATCCATACGCAATCAATATACATATGACATTATACTTCAATTGCAGTCTCTTTTCATAAGTTACACGGACTAATGGGATAAATGAAATATTCAATAAAGCAATAACCATAAAAGTCTTAACATGTAAAACAAGTTTAAAGAAACTGCAATGATTACATTTTGTTATAAAATACTTTATTCACAATTAGACAATTCAGTAAAAGAAATACCTTTTCCTCCAGCTGGTTGTTGACGTAATCAATGACCACATCATCTTCTATCTTGAGAATTTCTGTGATCTTCTGGGTGATCCACGGTTTCAGAACATCCAGCTTCACCTTCGACATATCCACCTAGGCCAAAGGACATGATTAGTTTTTGTACAGATTTATTTATTATCAATAAAGTATTCTGCAACTTTCAATACAATGGTTTAAAGGTAATGTTTGTATTAATAACACAATATTCCACATGGTATTTTAATTAAAATGTTTTATTATTTTTTAAACCTGCTGTGTTAAACAATCGCCAAACTTCATTTGCTTCATCAGCTTTTTCTCCTTGTCACTGAAGCGTGTATCTTGCTCTGTGCTTGTCCCCTATGAACCCAAAATATAAAATATATAATTAGCTTGAAAATACCACATAGAAAAAAATCATATCATAACTTGTTAAGGGGTAATAATAATATGTTTCAATATGCAACATGTACACTGGAATAAGTTCTTTTCAATTTACAGTGGATTCAATTATGACCTCTATTCTAACAACGTTTTGGTTGTAGACCTAACACCTACTGAATATAAAGCACACGTCCAAAGGAAGTTAATTTGGTTATAGCCTGACTACCAATGTCTACCAACTTTGGGTAAAGTGACTAGTTTTAATTAATAATTTGCAACAAGTTCCTAGAATTCCCATTAAGCGGGCCTAGCACAGGACATAGAAAAGATCTCTCTCCACCACTTATGTCTTTTTGACAAGAGACAAAATGAGTTACTCCCCTGTATCTAACATGGGGGCAAAGGACAAAATTTATATCTCTGTCAATGACATTGGGATTGGATAATTACTCCATTGTATTAGCATGGCGCTAATAAAATAGAGAAAATTAATCTCTTTTCGACGTTTTTAGTAGAGAATATTACTCTTTGAGCTATTGAGGTGCAGACACAAGGTTTTATACTAATCATTTTTTATTTTAGCATCTATTACCATGTCGCAAGAGTATTTTTATTTTTCAAGGGGCCGTTCGAAAACCCGTGAGGTTTTTACTCGGTAAAAAAGAAAAGGTTAGATATATTGCCAGAAAGAGAAGTTTAACTGGTTTTCAAACGCTAGCAAGTGATTTTCACACTTCACGAGTTTTCAAATGGGTTCTGTCAGTTAAAAACGACTAAAGACTTCTAGTGTTTTACAAAGCGAAATTGCTTTATTTTACAACTGCACAAAACTTTACTTAACATTTGTAAACTTTAACTTCGACTTAAAAACGAAATCAGTAGCCACAGATCACAGAACAGTCAACTGTCAATGTCAGTTAAAATTTAACGCTGACTGAGGGCTTATTCACTTCTGTCAGGAGAAAATTACTCTTCACTAATGCATTCAGTAATACCAGCGGAGTAATTGGTCAGTTACCCTCGGTTTCACTTGGGTGGTTCTCGAATGCTATCGGGTGATCAAACATACCCTAAAATAGGAAAATTCGAAGACTGACTGATTAGAGGTTCTGTGAATGTGTTCCAGTTGCCCAATAGCCTCAGCCATTTTTCTGTAGTAGGTAGTTTTCTCTAATCAAACAATCTAAATATAAAATTAAAAATTTACAAATTGCCTAGACTAGGTGTGTTTTGGACTTTACTTGTTACAAATGATATGGTAGAAACAAATCAGAATCTGCTAAAACTATAACATACGTGTTATTTTTGTATAAACGCCATATTGGGAAGACAACAAGCTCCGCACGGCTCAGTAGCGTGGTGACCGCGCGATCGACGACACGTCACGCACGACTTCCGTATACATTCGCATTCGCAAAACATTTGCATCATTTGATGCGAATGCGAATGTTGAAGTGAATGTTTAAAATGATGCGAATCATTTGCTTATGCGAATGCGAATGCGAACAACCCTTATTGTTACACTGTAATTAATTACGTTGACATGAGTAGAAATAAGGGTGCTGTCTATAATCAGACAACAGTACAAACATTTACATGCATGCAAACAACCCATTCAAATCGTTTGCACTGCTCACGAATGAAGGCACTCAGATCAATTTTGGACCGAGCTTTCGATCTGTGAGTCTGTCAAGCTGACAGTCAATGTTATTGAAAAGAAAAATTGGAGGGAGACATGTGTTGTGCCTCCAGTATCTTTAGGCACTGGCCAGATAGAAAAGACGTAAGCATCCTCGTCTTACGTCTTTTCTGTCTGTCCAGCGCCTTAGCAAGATATACCATTGCTAATACATCCTCATCCTCGGAAGAAGATATGGTGTTGTGTCAAAATTGGACGAAAGAATGCAGAAAGTCACAATGCTGCCTGCTCACGCGTTTCGCGACACCCACCGTTGCATCGCGTTCGTCCAGAACAATGAACTGTCAATGTCAGGTAAAAGTTAATGTTGAATGGGGGCAGTGAGAAATTCACTCCTGTCAGGCGAAAATTACCCTGCCTTACTTTCACTAAAGCGTTCAGAAATATGAGCAGAGTAATTGGTTGGTTACCCTTGGTTTCACTCAGGTTGTTCTTGAACGCCATCGGGTGAAATTCACTCTACCCTGAGTAAATATTACTTGTTTTCAAACTTACCCTAAAATACAAATAAAACTCCCAGGAAACTGATGTTGACTTTGACATTGACAGTTCTGGAGAAAGTGCACTACCTCATTTCTGTTAGCACTCTCATACCGCTTACAAATGCGGACATAAGCAATTTTGGACCGACTTTTAGCGTGCAAATAGCGCACACAAGCACTGATATCAAATTATGGACCGCACTCTAAATAAAGGCATTGCATGGCTGTTTGTTATATGGCAAAAATATGTCTGTTTTTCTTCATTCTTTATAGTAACTATCAGGTATAGCAACAGAATTGTAGTATTTCAATCTGATGTATAAAATTCCTTTAAGAAATGTCATAATTTTATTTTATATGAAAAAAATTTTAGCAAATACCCTTAATTACAAATAATCTCAGGAAACATATTAAGAAACAAACATTGCAATAAATGGATATCCCTATATGTTCCTAAAACCTCAAACACAAAATAGAATTATTATGTATAACTGAAAATGACTTGTCGTAAACAAGAACAATGCGGTTTAGTTTTTATCACAACGAAGTGTAATTATCAGAACAAGTTATAGGAAGTTTACACAAGGTCAAATTTGTACTAACCTATTTTATTTTACTGAAGATAATGTGTAGCCCTTGAGGCTAATCTGACAGTAAATGTTTCATTTAAAGTATAAGTATATTATATGTTTATTATACGTAAGTTATTAAAATATGACTAAAGAAAAATGCTTAGAAGGAAAAATGTTTAGAATCGCAAGGGAAGTCCTAACATATTCCAATGTTTTATATAAGTATTTGAACCTGTACCTACATGATAATATAATTTTTTAATAAAAGCCTTACCGTGTACATCATCATCTTGGTTCGACGCAAAATCAATAGTTGGGAACAAAATGGCTAGGGTTATCCACCCCGCCGTAGCGTCCTGTCCAACGATGCTAAGATACTTTGTAAAACTGTAGTAAGCAAATATTAACAAGCTCAGTTCAATAGTGAAAATTTTGTTGGCTCTGCATTTTGCAAATATTTCAACATAGTAGTCTAGAGATAGAATACAGTTCTCACGGTTCTCACAAAATAAAACGTGATCAATTAATATTAATTTCGTCAGCCATTTAAATGCACAGACCACACATAGAGATACTTTTTTTTTTTTGGCTTGGCATCTAGGACTTTGAGCCATCATAGAGACAAGGATGATATAAAGAAAGGATTGTCAATGTCTAACATTTCTAAAATTAGTTATAACCACGAGCAATAGATGGAGCGAGCTGTATTAAATCTTTGGACTTTATTTCTATGTGAATAAAGACTAAACACTTGAAAGTGCAAAAGTGTGCCGAGAGAGATAGCAATAACTGTACCTTTTATCCCTTTCCCACAGTGTCGCTACTGTTGTATATTTTATTATTTAGTAGTTATGAAATAACTATGATGATTTTTGATTATTGTTGATTTTAATTACTTTTAACGCCCAAAATACCTAAATTGTTTTTTTTTTTGTAATAATTATAACATAAAATAAATTAAATTACCATGTTAGCCTACTATTAATAATTATAACACTATGATTTTACGTCCAGGAAATATTCTAGTGGTAGTATTCAAAAAATGTTATATTGTAACAACGATTCCTTATCAAAGTCAGTGACCACATGGTATGTACTTAACCTAAATATTATCGCAATTTTTAACATTTTTTAATAAAAGTAATTTATATTAGTTGTTTATTGTTTAGTTTACACGATGCGATGTTAAGTTATTAGAAAAAAGGAATTGGTATTAACATTCTGTTCAAGATATTGGCGAAACCACAAAAGTTTTAAATATTGTTGAAACATTTCGACTCACACTGGTGTGTTTTTAATTCTTTTCTTCTTAAAATATTACTCATTCTTTTACTAGGTATGTTTTTAAATATCACGGAGAGATTTTAGTGCTGACTACTGCTGACTCATTTTTGACAAGTTGACATATTTGATTATCTGTTATGTGGCAGTGGGTTCAACATAATATACTGATTGGAAAAACCCATCTATTGTAAGACAATCATTGACATTCATTATTTTTTTAATAATTATTATATTAATAAAACCTATCTTGTATTGAAAAGCAGATATAAAATTAAATAAAAGAACCAACCAGTTTAAAGTCAACGTGTAAATAATACACTTAACACTAATTGTACAAAGGGCGACCTTGTCGCTAAAAGCGATCTCTTCCTCAACAATCGTGATTATTAAGCATAACGATTTTCAAAAGCATCCTTCAGGTTGAATGTTATTGTTTTTAAGAAAATATCACTATTTTGTAGAATTTGCTTAGAGCATTCATTACGGGAGACGGCAAGGCTGGGCGAACCCCTCTGCCAATTTACGCTGACCATATGACCATACACGTTATATAAAACTAGTTGACGCGCGGCCGCTGCCATTTGGTGTCGTTTTCGTGTCGCACTAAGAGCTCCAAAAAAATGGTTAATTCTGCAGTTTCCTCTTGCAAAAGGTGATCCAGCTACTCAAATCTTCGAGATTATGGCGTTTCCTATCACATTTAAGTATAAAATATACATTACCGTGTTTCATTTGTTTACAATTTTGAAGTATTTTTTATGCCGTTACGATAAAAAAATACAATGGTACGATGGTAGCTCAACACAATACACGGGCATTATATTATCTGTGACACGGGCATTATTGCTTAGTGCTGGGACAACGTGAGTGAATGATGCTGATTCATATTTTTATTTATCATTCATTCACTCCGGAGTTTGTTTAACCAGATATAAGATTAAAATAGAAATTCACGTGTAATATGATAGAACAAAAAAATATCAAGAAAATATTATATTATTATTACCTATTCTATTGCTCAACTTTGCTTTGTAGTTTAAAAAATATTTTTCTATACAATATACTTTTTTTTCTTTATTTAATGGCCGTACACCTCATGGTTAAGTCGGCCATACAATATACATACTTACTCTAAACAATTTTTCGACTGCATCTCACTTGATTTTAAGTCTATTAAATAATCTATATTGGTATTTTACAAAATGCAATGTAAGTTTACTCCAGATAGAAAAATGTCAATAACGTCCTCTAAATTTTATGTTGTAGTTGAGGTCATAAGTACAAAAAAATGAATTATTTTTTTGTACTTTTAGTTTTTTGTTTAAAAGGCTGAAAAGATGCAAAATGTTCATAAACTTTCAAGTATATTTTATTCAACTGTACTTCTATTTAATTTTACACGTTGACTGCCAGACAGCATACAAAATAGAAAAACTATTGTTTGCGGTCACTGTTAACCGCGTTTTCGTTTCGTTTCCGCGTTGCATTGCGATTTCATGCCACCTGCTTTATGCAGCAAGTTGTTGGGGACATCAGTAAAGAGCACAAAGCAAGTGATTGTCGTCATCGTCGTCGTCAGAGAAAATTTAAATAATGCAACATCATTATTAACATCACACAATAAAGCATTTTCTTCTTATTTTAGTGGCTTTGAAGTTTGTACGGGCAATGTAAACAAAAACACTTTCAACGTCACGTTATGACAAATGAATAACATATAACATTGCTTACTATATGTAAATAAAAACTTTCATAGTAGTAAACATCTACTAAGCTAAAAAGGTAAAATTAACGCCACATACGTGTAGCAAGGAATTTTATGTTTACTTTAACTCACATTTTTTGGTGCAACTTAAAGGAAAATGCCCAATATCGTCCCAAGCGTTATAACACGTTGGGCCCTATCACAAATGAAAGGTTTTCTAAAATACTAATTTTGTTTGTATGGCAGTAAGTTGCCACCTCGTGCTTTTTACTTGCACGAGATAGCAAATTTCTACCATACAAGCAAAGCTAAACGAAAAAGTGCCTACCTATTAAACATGTTTATAACTATGTAGGTAGATATATAATAAAATCAGAAATTAGTTCTTGGTAGTAACGTAAAACATCTAAGACATTCCCGGTAGACCCCTACCCTCCCACTGCACCCCGCGCTAACTTGTTTCGACGGGTTCAGATAGAAGCGTGGCGCAAGTCAAGTCACACTAGTCATTATTTTGATCGCACTCCGGAGTGTAGTTCTGTTATTTGTTTACTGACTTTTCATGGTACCTTTATTTTACTTTGACCATGACTAATTACTTGATGTATTTTAATGTAAATAAACCAGTTACATTGATCATAGTGTGTGGTATTCTACTAGTCAAGCCCTTTCATTTGATACCCATATTAAGAGAGTTGTGAAAAAATACGTAATCCACCATTTTGTGGCGGCGGCCATCTTGGATCGATAGTCATCAAACATAGCATCCCCGAGAGCTGATAAAAATTATGATTACGCATCGGAGCGCTTACTGTCTTTTGTCTTTCTTTAATTGAAAATATAAAATCGTCCCCCCCCCCCCCCCATCAAAACATTATACCTACGCCTATGACTGAAAATATATATTTATTTTAGTCGATCAGCTAAATAGCAAATGAAATTGCTGTATTTGACACAAAAACTAATTAAAGCATTTTAATAATAATTAGCAGGCCTCGCTTTGTACTAATTTAAGAAACCCTGTCTTTGTTTTATTTTTATTAACTCTAGCCGAACAGGGTATAGTAATAAAAATACAATTTATTGTAACATTTCAATCATTCACTCACGACGACCCAAATAGTTACTCATTCTTTGTGTCACATCACTAGGGACATTAATTCTTTGTGGTGGGGATTGCGTAGATACACGTTAATTTGTCGATGTGTGTGTTTCTTCATTGTAGGGTAATATTTTCATAGTGTGTGTTCGTTAACATTTTCGTAGTGTGCGTAGGGTGTTTACCTCGCCTCCCGCGAAAAGTGGCAGAAAAATTTATACTGCGATTAGTTGCGTACCGCATCCATAGGTTAAATGATCTAAGAGAATTTGTGGTCACAAACTTACGAAAGAGACAAACGGTACAGTTATTTATCTCTCGCTCGGCACGCTTTTTAAGCAAGAGCTCAATCCTGTTTGAGTAATAATAGGGTAGTTGACTCATATCAAAATTTATTAAAATATTGTTTATTTCTAACAGTATTTGGCATAAGGTTCCACAATATACCGATTTTAATAAATAACAATGAATGATTACTGTAAAATTTTAATTTGAAAATGCTAGAAATAATCTTTTTTATCTCACGCTGTTCACGCTCGAGGAAGAGCGAGTGGCGGCACTGCATTCTAGTCTGTGCAGTGACAGCTTTTTTGGCGGCCGGCCGCATGTGACATGTCAGTTGAGTCGAGTCGAAATGTCATGACATGCTTAGAGGTTATGGCAGGCCGGAATAAGATATAATATACAATATTCAAGCAAATAGTGGTTTGCGCGGCGCACCTAATATCGGGGTGCGAAAGCCCGCTTTGTGTTGTGCGAAATCGCGTGTGTGAGTCGTGGTGGCCTATTAGGCATTTGTAGTGCTCCGGTCTCCACCGGTGGATCCACTGCAGATCTTCAGGAGCCGCGACTTCCTTCGAGCTAGCTCAGAAAGTCCACCGGCTACGGAGGAGACTGAAGGAGACAATTGGAGCCAAGGTAAGTAATACCAGCTTTCTATGAGTTGGTAGTCAAATAAAATTCAGCAATACAAGTCGGTGAAACGCCGACGTGGTGGAGTCTACTTGGGGCACCACCATCTCTTGGTAGCAGAGCGTGGTTCTTAGATTTGAGTATTTGATTAGTATTGTACAATTAATATTGTAATCTTGTTGGTTGTCCAAACGGGCAATACATATTAATTGGTTTTGATTGCTGATTTTAAACTGACTACCAGCTCATTTGTGGACCGATCTCCTTAACTAATTGTCATTGTATATGAAAAATTGAGGTTAAATGTCTTTTGTTGTTCTAGTTAAGTTCTAGCATTTACCTATATTTAAATTCTGGTTTGTTTTTTCATATCTTTGTTTGCCCTTGACTATTTTGTTTGTTAAGTTGTAAACTTATACTTGAATTTAATTTGTGTAAAAGATTTTGCTGCTAAATGACTTTGCTGTTGTTGTAATACACTATTTTGCTGTGTTAAGTTTTAGCATTTACATTTGATTTTGTTTTGTTTGCCTTTGAATATTGTGTTTGTTAAGTTATTGACTTAATGCTTGAATTTAATTTGTTTGAAAAATTCTGTTGTTAAATGCCTTGTTGTTCTAGTTAAGTTCTAGCATTTATACTTGATTTTGGTTTGTTTATATATTTTGTTCTGCCTTTGAAGTTCCTCCCGATCTGTTTTGTTGTCTGCGGTTGTCGGTCTGTTTGTCCGTGTATTATTATAGTGTTTATTAATTTTGGTGCAAAATGGTCCCGCCAGTCAGCCCGCTTAGTGGTGCCCGCGCGGGTGCACAAAAGATTTTGAGATGGTTTGCTAGTGCCGTCGCTTTGGTAGACCGACCAGACCGAGAACAGGCCTTGTTAATTCGGCATGAGGGAGTACCGGCTCGCTTGAAGGAATTGGAGCAGCTTTTCGTTGCTCATCAACAATATCTGCTCGACCACCCAGCCGAGGGTGCCGCTGAGTTGCGGGCAGTCGACCAATTTAATGCCGATTATGATCAGTGTTTTGAACAGGCGGATGTGATTATAAACAAGGCTCAGGCAATCCTATCCGCCCGGAGGGGTGAGTCGTGCACGCCCGGGGAGGTCAAGCCTACCCCGGCCGGCTTGCTGGGCAGACTGCCCACTTTAGACATCCCAACCTTTGATGGGAACTTGGCTTCTTGGATGGGGTTCATTAACCTCTTTGATAGCCTGGTTCACTCGAGGGACGACCTGTTCCCTAGCCAGAAATTGGCCTATTTGCTCTCTGCCTTACGGGGAGAGGCTGGTGTACTTGTCCAGCATCTACCTGTCAATGATGACAGTTATGATATTGCAAGGGCGTTGTTGACCGCCCGGTATCAGAATGTTCGCTTGCTAGCGGACACACATGTGGCTGCCATTTTAGGGCTGCCACGAGTATCGCGGGTCTCCTCATTGAGGAAGGAGATTTTGAACCCGCTGCTGAGCGCTATTAACGCGCTCAAACGACTTGATCTACCGGTGGACCAGTGGTCCTTTATTTTGCTCCACCTCATCCTCGATAAGCTTCCCATGGAGATGAAGGGACGCTTCGAACAAAGGTACGGGGGCAATAGTGCCTCGTACCTCCCCCCCTTCTCGGATCTCCTCAGATTTTTGGAGGATGAGTGTCGGATGACCGACCACTTGGATCTGGCTCCTATACCGGGACCGAGTACAGGTCGCTATGAGGCGACCCGGGCAGCGCCACGGAGAGAGCGCCGCCCGTACAAGCAATATACTGCCGTGCGGCACAACTCTCCACAAGGGGAGAGGCCGATGCCTTGCAAGTGTTGCAAGCGGGATGGCCATCGTTTGCCGGCCTGTCCCAAATTTGTTGGCCTACGCACCGAGGGGCGTAGAAATATGGCCAAACAGCGGAATTGGTGCTACCGCTGCCTGGGGGCTCATATGGCCTCGGCTTGCCCCCACCCACGAGATTGTCACTGTTGTGGAGGGGCCCATCACCCCCTTTTGTGCTTCAACAATAGAGACACTCGTGGGGTGGTGAGAGAGAGGGACTCGCACACGGGCGGGGGCCCTCGTAGGTCACCCACATCTCCGAGGAGATCGGAGGGGCGTGCCACCCCTCCGCGGAGATTGGACAGGCGCCCCCCCTCCAGTGAGAGGATTGGGCGCCCCACCCCCCCTACGGGCGGGGGGGATCAACGCGCCGCTTATGAGGCGCCACCGCGGGATTGGGCCGCGGTTATTAGGGAGCCACGCCGGGAGCCGATACGCTTCTCTCCCCCTATGATGGAGAGACCTCGTTTGTCACGGGCTCCCCCAACTTTCGCCCATCATGGGCACCGCCCGGCCCCCCGATGCAGCTTTGGTCGGGGTGTGTACGTGCCGGATTGGGACCCGCTCGAGCGCCTTGAGCGCCCTATTCCTCCGCCGCGCACGCATTTTTCTTCGGACCCCCCTTCCCCCCCGTTGCGGGGAATGCGGGAGGATTTTCACTAAACCAACTGTCGGCTGCAACCCCCCCACAGGAGCAGGTGCTGTTACCAACAGCCTCCGTACAGGTGTGGGGCCCGAGGGGCACCTTTGTTTTAGTTCGCGCCCTTTTGGATACGGGAGCTCAGGGTTGCATTGCCTCCAGCTGGCTGGTCCGGCAGTTGAGTTTGAACACATCTCCATACCTTGAATCGGTACGAGGAATCGGAGACCTGCGGATCCCGGATCCGATCGGTCAGGTTTTGTTCTCCTTCTCCCCCCACTTCTCTTCAGCGCCCAAAATTGGCGCTACCGCGATTGTTTATGAGAAGGTTGTTGGTCAGCTTCCGCAACAGCACGTTTCGCGCGCTGTCGTTGATGCGACATCAGGATTGACTTTGGCTGACCCTTCCTTCCACCGAACCGGTCCGATTCACTTATTGCTCGGTGCCGATGTTCTAGGCCGCGTGTATTGTGGGAAGAGGAGAGAGTTACAGAAGGGTGGGCTGGTAGCCTTATCTACATCGCTTGGGTTTGTAGTGATGGGACCAGTTAGGCATAACCCACCATCTCCATCGGTGGACAGTTACATAACTGTTAGCTCCACCTTATCGGATGTCCTTCAACGGTTTTGGGAGGTGGAAGAGCCACCTACCGCGAAGCGAGTGAACCCCTTGGACGAGGAGTGTGAGTTGTTCTACCAGAACAATACAGGTCGCCTTCACTCGGGACGGCTGATCACTCGCTTGCCCTTTTTGTCAGTTCGCCCCTCACTTGGCAGCTCCCGGCCGTTGGCTGAGAAGCGACTGCTGTCCATGGAGCGTCGTCTGAGTAGGAACTCCGACCTCAAACAGAAGTATGTCGACTTCATGCGAGAATATGAGCAACTGGGGCACATGTCGGTCTCGCGACTGGACTGGCGAAACGAGGAACATAATTTTCTTCCTCACCACGCGGTTTTGAAACCTTCCACTGGGAAGATACGCGTTGTTTTTGATGGGTCAGCTCTTACGTCTACCGGAGTTTCGCTGAATCAATGTCTGCATGCTGGACCGAAGTTGCACCACGAGGTGGGCGATGTATTGACCAACTTCCGTCGCCATGCCGTCGTCTTTGTGACCGATATCCGGATGATGTTTCGGCAGACTGTGATTCACCCGGACGATAGACGATATCAGCTCATATTATGGAGGGAGGATCCCAGAGATCCCATGCTGGTTTACGAGCTGAACACCAATACATACGGTTTGCGTTCGAGCCCCTTTGTGGCAATTCGCTCACTTGTGGAACTCGCTGAACGTGAACGGTTACGATACCCTCGCGCATCCTTGGTTCTCAAGGAGGATGCATTTGTTGATGATATTTGTACGGGCTCCTCTAGTGTCGAGGAAGCCTTGATTTTGCGAGATGAACTAATTGCTCTTCTCGGGGCTGGTGGTTATGAACTGAGGAAGTGGATGTCCAACTCACCTCAGCTTTTGTGTGACTTGCCAGACGACCACCAGCAGGAGCCTCATATTTTTGAGAATGCCAACACTCCAGATTTACTGTCTGTTTTGGGAGTGCAATACAGACCTGTCCAGGACACGTTCACCTATCGATTGGAGCTGCCAAGCCCCAAGGTCTGGACGAAACGGTTGGTTTTGTCTACAGTAGCTCGTACCTTTGACCCAAATGGCTGGATTAGTCCCGTAGTGTTTTGGATGAAGTGCTTCCTACAGGAACTTTGGTCAGCCGAAGTGTCGTGGGATGAGCCCCTCTCGGGCCGTTTGCTGCGAGATTGGGAGTCCTTCATGTTGTCTCTCCCCGACATTAACCGTGTTAGTATCCCTAGACATATACTGCCTAAGGGACGGTTTACGGCCAGCCTTCATGGCTTTTGTGACGCGTCTGAGAGTGGATACGCAGCCGTCGTATATATCCGGACGGTCGATGATAGAGGAGCTGTTAAGCTCCACTTGCTAATTGCTAAGAGTAAGGTTGCTCCACTTCGGACTCGATTAACGATTCCGAAGTTAGAATTGTCTGGAGCTACTCTTCTGGTTCGGTTGATGAACCACGTTGTTGACACCCTGGGACGTAGTGTGGACTTTGAGTCGCTCTTTGCTTGGTCCGACAGTCAGGTTGTCCTGTGTTGGATTAAGAACTCCGTCCACTCCCTGGAAGTATTTGTGGCCAATCGGGTATCCCAAATACAGGCCTCGAAGGCCACGTTGATTTGGCGCCACGTGCCAGGTGAAATAAACCCTGCTGACTGTGCATCACGTGGCAGCGAAGCCCCTCAGCTTATTGACCACACTCTGTGGTGGGGTCCCGACTGGTTGTTACAACCGTCTTGGCCTTCCACACCAGCTGTGGTGAAGGTACCAAATCCGGGCTTGCGTGTTCACGCTGTCGAGACTATGGCGGCTCCAGAGCGGGAATTTTTATTAGACCGCTACAGTTCTCTGGACAAGTTGCTCGGCGTGACCGCTTGGATAAGAAGATTTATACGAAATTGTCGCCGGCCTCAGGACAAAGATTTGTGTCCGGTCCTCTCACCGCAGGAGCGCCAAGATGCTCTTCTGCATTGGGTGCGTATGACCCAGTCTAGAGCGTTTGAACCGGAACTTAAGATTTTCCGTACCGGGACGTCCAAACTGAAGGGACCCTTGGTGCGTTTGACTCCCTTTCTGGATGATAAAGGATTGTTGCGTGTAGGAGGCCGATTGAGGCACGCTAACTTGCCTTATAGATCACGTCATCCCCTGTTGCTCCCCAAGAACGGACCATTGGTGCGATTGTTGATCATTGATCGCCATGTGAAGAATGCTCATGCCGGATGTCAATGCCGGTGCATTGACCGCGCTCCTCCAACGGGAGTTTTGGATTTTGTCAGCGCGAAGAATAATCCGATCTGTTATCTTTCGATGTCTGCCCTGCTATCGTTTACGCCCCGAGACGATGCAGCCCCAAATGGGTGATTTGCCTGCTGATCGTGTGAATGAATCGATGACCTTCTTAGGAGTTGGAACTGATTTTGCGGGACCATTCACTATAAAAACGTCGCGACTCCGTAATGCTAAGACTGAAAAGGCTTACTTGTGTGTGTTTGTTTGTTTGGCCACTAAAGCCGTTCATTTGGAGGTGGTGAGTGCGCTCACCATGGACGCTTTCTTAGCAGCGTTAGGCAGATTTGTCTCCCGCCGGGGACTGCCTTCTCTAATTCGGTCCGATTGTGGGACGAACTTCAAGGGCACTGATAGACATATAAGAGAAGTTTGTGAATTTTTAGATAAAAATAATATTGAGATCGGATCCACACTCTCCCGTAGGGGGGTAACATGGCGATACTCCCCGCCGTCTTGCCCTCACTGGGGAGGGATTTTTGAATCTGTTGTAAAGGCCGCCAAGACTCACCTTCGCCGCGTTATTGGGGAGACTATTCTCACGTTTGAGGAACTCGCGACGGTGTTTCATAAGATTGAGGCGGTTCTCAACTCGCGTCCGTTATGTCCGTTGTCTACCGACGCGAACGATTTGCAGGCCCTCACGCCGGGCCATTTCTTGATAGGCAGACCACTTAACGCCCTGCCCGAGTATCCTTATAGAGATATCAATCCCGGACGCCTTTCGCGGTTTGAGTTGCTCCAGCAGCTTACCCAGAGCTTCTGGCGCCGCTGGCACCTTGAATATTTACACATTTTGCAACAGCGCGTTAAGTGGTCAGATAAGACAAACCCACCGAGGGTTGGAGACCTCGTGTTAGTGAAGGACCCAAACCTGCCACCCTTACGTTGGCGTCGCGGACGCATTGTCCAACTTACTCTAGGGTCTGATGGTGTGCCCAGGTTTGCCGAGGTCCTAGTTGGGGATTCTGTTTTGAAGCGCGCGGTCGCTACTCTTTCTCGCCTCCCCTTAGACTGATTTGGCGGACAGTCCGGGACTGTCCGGAGCGGGGGGATGTTCACGCTCGAGGAAGAGCGAGTGGCGGCACTGCATTCTAGTCTGTGCAGTGACAGCTTTTTTGGCGGCCGGCCGCATGTGACATGTCAGTTGAGTCGAGTCGAAATGTCATGACATGCTTAGAGGTTATGGCAGGCCGGAATAAGATATAATATACAATATTCAAGCAAATAGTGGTTTGCGCGGCGCACCTAATATCGGGGTGCGAAAGCCCGCTTTGTGTTGTGCGAAATCGCGTGTGTGAGTCGTGGTGGCCTATTAGGCATTTGTAGTGCTCCGGTCTCCACCGGTGGATCCACTGCAGATCTTCAGGAGCCGCGACTTCCTTCGAGCTAGCTCAGGAAGTCCACCGGCTACGGAGGAGACGGAAGGAGACAATTGGAGCCAAGGTAAGTAATACCAGCTTTCTATGAGTTGGTAGTCAAATAAAATTCAGCAATACAAGTCGGTGAAACGCCGACGTGGTGGAGTCTACTTGGGGCACCACCACACGCCGTAAACGCTTCGATATCCTGTGGTCAGGGCCGTGACGGCACTCATATAGTAAACAAAGAAATGTCAAATTTGATTCAACAACTCGTCGATTTGCACTATTCTTTCCTAAAACTGGCAAAAAATCGTCCAAGTCTCCGTTATTATATTTGTAAATATCGTAAATTATTTGTATTAATAGCAAAATCAACCATTGATGTTGGATTTGTGAGAGCAGATAGTACAAATCTTCCGAAAATAGACAGATTGATGGTCAGGAGATTCTTTGTGTATCGCTCTAAACAATATAAGTACAGTTTCAATACTGTTATAATGAAGAACAGGTTACAAGTGTACTTGTCAAGATTGTCACGCGGCAGAAGAGAGTTGCAAACATGCATTTTTGGTGTGGTTGCACCATCACAATGAGGAGCTATTTTGTACAGCAGTTGAATGCTATTGGATAGAAATCTATCTCTTAAAAGTCAAATAAATACTAAAAGTATTTACTTCAAGAGAAATGTTGAAAAGAAAACATCAGGATCATGTGTCAAATACCAGTGTAGTACTGCAAGAATTTGTAAATGAACATAAAAAGAGAAAGATTGGCAGTTGTTCATTTGTCCAGCATGAAGAAAATTACTGGGAGGAAAAATATATATACATTCACAGACACAGATTGTGACATATTTCTTAAAAAATAAAAGACCTCTTCAATGAAGAAAGAATAAAGTACATAGAAAACTAAACCACGAATCATCAATACAGAAGTGCTCTTTAGTTCGAGCTTCGTTATAAACAATAACAGCTTCCATGTGCTATAAAGTCAGCCAGTGCATAACACATGATGGTTCTTTTGTTGGGAAATCTTGCAGACACCTACGAGTATAATGAAATGTGGATAAAAGTTGAAAGATGAAGATTTGGGTTGAAATTTAAAAAATGTGACCTCATTTCTGATTAATACCCTGTAATAGTCTATTCAACAAACGGTATCCATAAAATTAGATTAATACAAAATTGTCAAATTGCATTTTACTGAAGAAAATGTTAATTATCAAAGACGGAGAACTGTGAACAGTATGCTTAACTCAAGTATAGATGCAGATGTTTTGTGCTAAAGCAAAACTTATATACTTTTGTGTTGCTAGCAGTATGTAATTTTGAAAACACTCAAAAGGTGACAATATTAGCTATAATAGGTATTTGTTCTAACAATCTGTATGTCAAAAAACTTATTGATCAAATACTGCTATTTTGGAAACTATACTACATTTTTCCTAAATTATATGAAAGTATTACTTCATAATAAATCACTATTATTATTATTTTGACTTTTATTACCTGCGACCTTAAGGCAACATATACAAATTAATAAATTTGATCTAACTCTATTCAACCTATTTGTACTTTTGGAACATATACTATATTTGAGTAACAATGATAAATATGAGCAACAAACCTATAAAATATTATAAATCTTTTAAGGTGTAACGGAAAAATAAAACATGTATTTCAAATTAAAATATTTTGATTCAACTTAAACCTTTACAAGTCATTATTGTCAAATAAACATAGAACATATTTTTTAGTGAAGAACATAATGACTAATCTAGTACAAAAATTTATTATGTCATCTTTAGATGTTAGTTATGTATAAAGTAAAGGAAAAAAAAATTCTTTATATTATTTATTTAATAAGAAGGGTCTTGTAAATTAGGAAGAGCACAGGCTGACAACACAGCAATCACATTTAATATATTTGTATACGGCTTTAAAATGGATAACTTGCATATTCTTGCGTAAGCTGTTCTGAAATTTACCAGCCATGGTGGCCAGCAGGTTTAATCAGTGAAGATATAACATCTTTCAGTTTTACCAAACTGGACCTATTTACTTCTATGGTGCTTTGGTATATGAATACTTGAGTTATTTTGTTAACATAATGTTGTTCTAGTTGACGGGCCACATTTTGATGTTGTGGCTGAGCATGCACTGCCTTGTATTATGTTGCACAACTTTTACTGCCTTATCAATCTCGTTGTCAAGAGGAGAACAGGTTAGTACACAATAGTTCTCATTAAGTAACCACTGAAAGCAACAAATTTTATTTAGGTACTCAGTAAATTCAAGTAAAAGTTGTTTAGATAAATATATTCATTATGAAACTTTGATATTTTTGTTTGTATTACATACTTTTTAATTAATATTCAATTACATCATTATTCAATTGGACATAGGTACATATTCTTTTCTTTGAAACATCATCTAGTGTCAGTGTATAACTTAGATTAAATCAAAAAGGCGTGAATGGTCAAGTTTTCTCTAAGTTTTCTGGTCAAGTTAATGTTTGGTTGGTCGGCTGCAGTCAGTTTTCATTCTAACTGAAAGATAAAAATTTAATTAATTTACATACAGATCTGATTTTACATACAACCTAAAAACTTCTATTTTGTTTAAGTTGAAACTGAAGTACCTACACAGATTGAGTTATTCAGTTATAGTTCTTACATTAACGTGATTTTCGCAAAAATACATTTGAGTTTCAGTAGATAGTTACAGGATTTCTTTAAGCGAGTGTTAACCAAATATTTCGCATGTCTTTATCACTGGGTACGTCTAATCCACAGATTTCCTGGAGTCTTTGAGGTAATTCTATATTTCTGTTCTATTGTCCCGTTCCATATACAGTTTTACTATATTTTGTGATATTTAATAGAAAGCATTGTTTTTGTGAGGTTATTTCGCCCCCGTGCTTTGTTTACTATAAGACTGACGTCATTGCCACAGATAATGAACAGACTATCATGGCTGACCGTGTTTTCGGTCCAAAATTGAAAATCTTAATTTAAAATAGATTTTTTGCACTTTTTAGCCATCGAAAAAAATAATATTCATGTGCTATGGTCTAATACAACAATTATGAACATTTTAAGCCCTACTTTAAAAAAGGGTCAACTAGCCTATTCCATGGGTACTACTAAGCCGCCATGCGTATGCACGTTTTTTTTCGTAGATATGGCAGTTCCAAAGAGAATAGTAATACTATGGGCAGTAGCTTGCTACATAAATATGGATCTGAGGCGCGTTCAGCGCCTCTGGGTGTAGTTGTCCGGTTGTTTTTTAACTCGCTCAAAGGCGTTGAACGGATTGCAGCAACCAAATCTTTAATTAATTTATCTCCCTCTTTCACATGATTTTTTATTTCTCTCTCTTTCTAGTAGATGACATTATAGAATATGGCCGCCAATATCATCCAATCCTCAGACTAAGGAAAAAAGAATAGACATGAAATACCTACGAAAAAAACGTGCATACCTAAATGTGAATCTGGCACAAAGATGGCGGCTTGCTTGCTCATGCGGCAGCCTAACACACAGCACTTACCCATAGTAAATGCAGTATTATGCAAGTTCAACACTTTAAACAAGCACAATTTTCGCCTAATAACAAAATTTTCTTCAAAACACTGAAACAAACAAGTCGCGATGACAACTGATGTACTTGTTGTTCATTGTGAGTACTGTGACAAAACATGGCGACCGGCCGCAGTGAGGTATTCTGTGACGTCGCCAAGATAATGTTGCCATTTTTGGTAATGATAAAACTACTGTTGTCCTTTTTTACTTATGATTATCCTCATAAGTTAAAAAGAGATGCCAATATGTCAGTAACTATGCCGTCGAAATACATCACATTCCTATAACTACGTTCGTTATGCCGAGTCCTCTTTTTTTCTATAGTCTGAGATCCAATCACGTAAGAGTATTTCAGTTATAAACGTCAGAGCGTTTTACAACCATCAAATTCGATTCGATTCGATTCGACACTCAAAAAAGGTCTTGAACAGGCCGGGTTGTCACGCTCGAAGGCATTGAACGGGGTTAGAGCGAAAAGTAGACGTGGGTCGCTACGTTATTTTCAAGAAACGTAACGAAACCGGTTACTTGGTCGGCGTCACCTGTTTCAAAACTAGTTATTTTTGTAACTAGCTATTTTATTCAGCTATTGTGATTGTTTGCATAAATATCTCCACCAACTATACAGTTACACACGAAACGAAAATAAATTAAATCACTATCAAAGTGTTTGTAGCTATACAGTTAAATCAATAAATTAACTTCCCTTCATACTTTATTCAGGCTTTTAGGACTGACTGCATTAAATGTATTTATGGGGAAAAATTATTTTGTAGCCTATTTAAGCCCGGATAATAAATTTTGTAGAAATTTGAGCAGATTTTAAAATTTTCCATATACATTTCCAACCCCTTTTTTGCACCTTAAGGGGGTGAATTCCAATAAACCATAAAACACGTGTTCAATTAAATATTTTTAAGAGCAATTTCAAGTTTTATCAAAATCGTTGCCAATTTAAAGATTTTTCCATACAAACTCGCAACCCCTATTTCATCCCTTTAGGGTTAAAATTTTTAAAAATCCCTTCTTAGTGTCCGTGCACATTTTGAATCAAAATAACTGTCCAAATTTCACGATTCTACCATTAGCGGTTACGGCTGTGCGTGCGATTAGTGTTTACTAGGAAACTATGATTTTAATAACATTTTTTTATAATTTTATAATATTATACACATTGATATTTTTTGTTATATTATATTTTTATGATAGGTAATTGAGTTTATAACCCTATCAAAAATCTTTTTGGATCTAATTTAACATTTAAATACGTCAATTGGGCAACTACTCACACCCAACAATCACAGTAATAACGCTTTTACAAAAATCACTACTTGTAATTTGTCTCGAAACTAGTTATTCGGTTACATGCCGCGTAGCTAGTTTTTGTAACTAGTGACGTGAAATAACGCCCACGTCTAGCGAAAAGTTGTACTTCGCGCGAAGGCCCTGAACGCGCCTCTGTGATGGGCAGTTCCATTGGTTTCCTTATTCAGAGTGTTGTTTAACGCGGCGCGGCGGTATTTATAATTTTAAAACGTCGTATCGTGTCGTGATTCTTTGATAATTTTCAAGCTTTTCTGAAAATTATGGTGAATTTAACTCCATTTATATTAAAATGAGTAATTTTAACTCACCGGAAAGCATTGCAAAAAGAACAGGACCTTCAGACGTATGTATTAATTACTTTTAAAACATTTTTTACATCAATATACTTGAACTTTGTGAAAATTCTTTAGAATAGGTATACAAAGAACTTGCACATTAAATAAGTAGGTTCAAATCTTAGAGCATTCAAATGCTCTAAGGTTTAAATTCACCGCAAAATATCTACCTGATGAACATAACTATTAATAAATTCAACCTAGTTATATGGACCTCTGGTGCCTTCCCTTTCAGTGAACTAATCAAACTAAATGAAACATTAATTTCATTTCAGTACTTATGTGCTTAAATATTTAATATTAAGCGAATAGGTACCTACTAGTTTTTCTGCTCTGCTACTGAAAGACTTGAAACACTTGTGTCGCCTTACTTCAAAATGCTGTGTAAAGTTTGTCATGGTTTAAGCCTGATTCTGTCTCTATTTATTCTTATTAACACAGGTAATTTTGGGGCTCTATTTCTCTGTAGCCTAAACACTTTTTTTTAGCAAATTTCAACATCTAAAGTGTCATTAGATTTGTCTTAAATGTAGGAGTGACAAATGACCAATTTCACCAACCTCAGCTTAGGAAACTCCTTAGAAGTATGCTGTCACTTTTGTCTTTAATTAAAAGAATGTGACAGCATGCCACCTAAGAGTATCCTAAGCTAAGACAAGGTTGGTGAAATTGACAAAATATCTTTATATATAAAAATGAAACGCTGTGTGTTTGTCTCGCAAAAACTATGCAATGGCTGGACCGATTGTTACGAAATTTTCTGTGTATGTTTGAATAGGTCCAAGGAAGGTTTAAACGTAATTTAATTGGACCCGGTAGGTGGTGCTGTGATTGGGCAGGACAACGTCTGCCGGGCCCACTAGTAGTGTATAAAACTTAAGTGTGATCTCAGTCCATTAGGAATAGAGGGAAAGTAGTATATTTTGCAACTAGTGAATATAGGACGGATTTAAAGCGAGGGCCATAGATGGATCACGAGCAAGTGAAGGATTTTAATGACTGAATCATGACCATAGGGAGTGATTCAAGTGTTAGAATCCTGAGCGCTGTGAGTCATTCATGGCCCTCGGTATAAATCTGTTTTATTCTAGAGTTGCATACTATACTTTATACAATGACTACGAGAAAAAGAAAGATTTTAGCGAAAATACACATTTAATATCAAGTATTTTATGGGCAAATAGGTTGTACAGCATTGAAATGGAGGTCAAATATTTCGGAGTGTTCTAAATTCAAAAATCAAAATAGTGATTAAAAGTACTTTAAGCCAAAGTAACCTTTAAGGTGTATGGCATAATAAAGAATTAAAAAAAGTGCTTTTAAAAGAAATAAGCATTTTAAAGAGGGAATGGTATAATATACAGGGTGTCCCAAAAACAATGGATAAACCTGTAACTATAGATGGACTTCATCATGGCCTCCCTTACCACAAATTTTGACCTTAGTGAAAATATCACGATTTCAGACATTTAGATTATTGTTTTTGCATTTTTCGAAAATTTCCAAATGCAATTAGTTTTTATAGTGTCATTTCTACAAATGGAGAGGTTTTTCGATTTCGTTTTTTTCCATTACGCAAGCGATAGTTCAGCTATCAAAAACAAAGACTTAAATTTAACAAACTAGTGTAAAGAATTAAAAAAAATTAAAACTAAGAAAATTAAAAATGAAATTAATTTTCTTTCATGTTTGATCAGCTACAGTGTAAAAAAAATGTAAAAAAACGCTCATCGTGTCCTACATCTTAAAAATTTGCTTAGCTATTCAAGATTCCAAAAAGGTATCATAAGTGTAGGCATTCTGAATATTTTTAAATTCATAATTAGTTGAATAGCAAATAGTATAAAAATTTCAGAAAACTGTTTTTATCGTAATATTTACTCTAAGGTTCTGTGTTAATGTAAAGGTATAATGAGCCTAGGTATTCTGTATTGTTTAATCTCATGGCTACAGTACTCGGGGAAAAAAAACATTTATTTGTATAAAAATCAATTTGATCTTGCGCCCTTATACACGTCCTAGAACTTTTGGCTTTTAATAAAAAAATGTTTAATGCGGTGCACGTAATCTGACGTTTCAATGTAAGCAGTTGCATTTTGTAAAACTCCGCAATCGAGGATACTGGCCTCGCGTACACAAGGTCTTTTAGACACCCCTAATATAAAGGCCATCGGTAAAGGCATTTTCTTCCTGGAATCAGTAGAATAACTTTGAATGAAATAAACAAGAAAAAGGTAAATTTGTTTTATTTTTTTTTGTTAAAACCACTATGGCTACCTAAGATTGGAATAGATTTTCTTACTTTAAAAACGCCTTACTCAATTATATTTATAGTTGCATATGTTTCAATTATCAACAATGGATAAGTTTATAGTGCCATTTCTACATATTGAGCCCGATCTTGCGCCCTTATACACATCCTAGACCTTTTAATAAAAGAATGTTTAATGCGGTGCGTGGAACCCCACGTTTTGATGTAACCATTTTGGACGTGTATAACGTCGCAAGGCCAAATTGATTTTTTTACGGATAAATGTGTTTTTACTGAGTACTTCATACTCTTTAAGTAGTCATGAGATTAAAAATACAGAATATTTAGGCTCATTATACCTTTATATTAACACAGAACCTTAGAGTAATTATAACAACAAAATCAGTTTTTTTAAATTTTTATACTATTTGCTATTCAAGTAGTCATGAAATTAAACATATTCAGAATGCCTAGGCTTATGATACCTTTTTGGAATTTAGAATAGCTAAGCAAGTTTTTATGATAATGGGCATGATGACCGTCCTATATTTTTTTAAACTGTAGCTGATCAAACATGAAAGAAAATAATTTCATTTTGAATTTTCTTTGAGTATAAATTTTTTTTGAACACTTTAAGCCAGTTAATTTAATAATTGAAGTCTTTGTTTTTGATAGCTGAACTAACGCTTGTGAAATGGAAAAAACGAAATCGAAATACCTCTCTATTTGTAGAAATGGCACATTAAAATCTAAACGCACTTGGAAATTTTCGAAAAATTCAAAAACAAATATCTCTGAAACCGTGATATTTTCACTAAGGTCAAAATTTGTGGTAAGGGAGGACATGATGAAGTCCATCTATAGTTACAGGTTTACCAAGTGTATGTACATACGGTCTCCGTACTCGAAAGAAAGCTACAGACCGCCGCGCATTGTGGGCCACAGCTTTGACTGCCTCCATCCACCGTAGCACTTGGTGGAGCGGTACAAGTACTTGGGCTTGTAGATTACAAGTTCTCCGCACGTAAATTACATTTGTAATAAACTAAGATCAGTACTTGTAAAGTTCCAGCACCTGAAGTTTGTACTGGACAGGGTTACTATGTATATGGTATACTATGCACTAGTGGACTCGCTTCTGTCTTATGGACTGGCGAGCTACGGACGTACGTTCAAAACATACTTGGACAAAATAAAAGTTTTACAGATTAGATTTATAAAATTAATTGTCGATAAAAAAACGAAAATTAGATAATACTTTCTGAACAACTTTTCGTAGAATGTAAAATGCTGCCAGTCCACGAGAAGGTAGTGTTACTATTGGCTGTGGAGCAGTTTTGTAATGATGAATTTAAAAATGTAGTTAGTTTTCAGAGGCTAGTGAGAAACAGAGATACTGATAGGTTTGTAGTCCCTAGTTTTACAAATTATTATGGTAAAAGATGTAGAAAGTATTTAGTGCCGAAAATATATAATGATTTACCAACAGACATACGTGAATGTGTAACGAAACAACAATTTAAAAGAAATGTTGGTAATGTCCTTCTATCTAAAGTGAAAAATGCAATAATGTAGTATATAATATCATATATTGATTGATTAGTTTGTGAGTCTAAAGTGTTAAAAGTTCTTAGTATATGTGTAATCGCGTTAAATTAATGTTAAAAATGGAGCTTCGTCTGCCAACGAACCGCATTGTTGTTTGGCAGAAGATTGTAATAAATAAATAGTATATAAGACTTGAAAAAATAAATAAATAAAAAAATCTATTGTTTTAGGGACAGTCTGTATATTTTTTTTATTATAACAATATGAGTATCGAATGGTAGCTAATAAATATATTATTTATTTTCTTTAAAAATGCTAAAAAAAAGGCCGAAAGGGAGCTCCTCGAGATGCCTGTGGACCCCATAAACACGAGGCGCACATCGACCGCAACAAGAGCAGTGGCTGAGGTGTTGTCTCCTCTTGAGGAGAGTGGAAGCGACGACCCAACGCTCACTGTCACCGAGCGCATGGGTCGCGCTTTCCATGTGATAGAGTATGTCGCAGAAAGGTCCTCAAATCTAAAGGGGACCTTCATACAAAAACTAAAACAGGCGGTTAAGAGCCTTCGGGAAGATGCCAAATTGCTTGCAGCGCGCACTGTCTCAGAAGAGACTTCGCGCCTGCATTCCCGACTCGGAGGCGAACTCAAGGTCCAGAGGGAGAAAATTACAGAGCTGGAGGCGAAAATGAAATACCTTATGGAGAACAGACCACCACCTCCCCCTCCAGCTCCAAGCATGGACAGGACTCTAGCTCCTCCTAACATCGAGGAGCTAAAAAGTAGGTTGATGGGGCGCATGGTTGCTCAACTTAACGCCAGGTTCGAGGGTTTAGAGCCTAGGCTCAACCCTGAGCCGCGCCGGCGCCTCTCCCTAAACCACGAAAGAAGGACCAAGGCCACCATGGCCATCGTAGAAACGGAGATTCACGGTGCGTCCGCAGCCCGGAAGCCCACGACACACAGCGCCCCCTCTGCGCTCGAGAACGCGGCTCCCCCGAATAGGCGCAAACCACCGCGAAGGAGAAAATCCGCTGCGGAGAATTCCGCAGTAAAGGAAATACGCCCATTGCCACCGGCCCCACCCAACACGGAGGAGGCCTGGACAACGGTTGTGCGGCGCAGTAAACGGAGCAGAGCCAGAGAGGTTGGCAGACCGGCAGCTAACACCACGCCGAAGCAGCCTCCGTCACCGGCCAAAAAGAAGAGCCCCTCGGCAGCCCAAATTGCGTGCACTGAAGACGGCTGCAGTAGTGCTTTCACTGCAGCCAGGCGCCGAGGAGAAGGGCCACACATACGCCGAGGTGATTGGGGCTGCCAGAGCCAAAATAAACCTCGCGGAGCTGGACATTGAGGGAGTCCAGTTCCGCAGGTCTTTGACTTGACATTAACTAATAAAAAACCTGCATTTTTATTTTTACTGGATTCTGTACTAGGGTCGTCTGTTTAGGTACCTCCGTCTTACTTATTTCTGCCGCAAAGCAGCAGTGCTTGCATTGCTGTGTTCCGGTTTGAAGGGTAAGATATGGCAGTGAAATTACTGGGTACTGTGACTTTACATCTGGTGTCACAAGTTCGCAACGTACACTGTGATTCTTGTGGGGGTTGCAGTTTTGCTGCGAATCTCACAGGAGCTCATGCTCAGCTCAGTCATGTATTATAGGCGACTGTTACCACTTACTACCAGGTGGGCAGTTTGTTCGTTTGCCAACTTTCTGCAATAAAAAAAAATACATATTTTTTACATCAAATGAAACACCTTTTATTTTCATAAGTGTGGGATTATGCTAATATGTAAGTGTGAGTATGTGTTTTGTGTGTGTGTGTGTATGTTAGTATGTGTGTGTGTGTGTGTGTGTGTGTGTGAGAGAGAGAGAGAGTATGTATGTGAGGACATGTATTTTTGCCGAAAGAAATTAGTATTGTTGTCGCATTAGTGCTGATTTTATGTGGGGTACGGTGACCGCCACAGCCTTTCTACGTCTTAAAGGTTCAGTAGAATAAGGCTGTGTAAGTGTAAACTTATGCAATTTTAATGTTGTCATTAAAATGATCAGTTTTCTTACACTAAGTAACTTTGTCATTTTATAGAGATCGTCAGTAGGAAACTTAAAGGGTTTAAAATGCATCACCTTAATTAGGCATCTTTGAGCTCTTTCAGCAGTTAAGAACTTAGTTTTTGAAGCCCAACCCCAAGCAGAAATGCAGTAAATAATTACAGATTGGGCCAAAGCAGTATAAATTTTATTAATTAACGTTGCAGAAGTAATATGTCTAAGTTTTTTGAAAATCCACATCAGTTTTCTTATTCTGTTCAGGCCCCTCTTACCCATTGGGCACACTGGGCACGTGCCCAGGGCCCCCGATCATTGATTTACTACCAAACGTAGATAACGCATGAACGTTCGAAAAGTGGGCCGGTGAAGAACTGCCCAATAGCGATTCGTGCAGTTCTTTTCCATAGCTGTCGGCACGTCAACATGCCGAAGTGCTCATTCAAAAGTTGCGGTAATGATAATAATGTAGAATAAGGTTAAATTCGGTAAATACGGAACTTTCTTTATGGTAATTTTAATTCGGGCTATATATCAGCGAGTACAACTGTATAGTCGATTAGGTGACAGATTTCAAGCGCGTTTTTGTATGAAGCGCTCTATCTACGTTTGGTAGTAAATCAATGCCCCCGATGGACTGGGGCCCCCTAGTCCCTACTCGATTACCAAGCGATAACCGATAGCTACTCTATTTTTGCATTTTACATACTATAGTATATAAGTACTACTCAAACAAAATAACAGCCACCTGTAAAATTGTATGATAAACAAACTAACATTAGGTACTCATTTCTTTGCTGATAATACTCTGTGTTTGTTTATTGCTTTTAAGGTCCCGAACGTTTTTGACGACAAATAAATTAAGTGCGTACCTAATATAAATAAGCTCTATTGAAAATCAATAAAAATAATAGGTGGCTCTTATTTTCTTTTAAATAGATGTTACTGTAAAAGTCCGTATATTGGTAAATCTTAGGTTTTGCCAATAAAGAACATTGTCCACTTTGGACCTGATGATGTCTAGAAATGAAACATGGTGATTTTATAGTGTATATGTTACTGTAAAAGCCCGTATATCAGTAAATCTTAGGTTTTGCCGGTAAATCCTACATGAGCTGGTAACTGTTAGGATTTTAAAAAGAATAGATGATTTTTCGGGCTTTTACCATTAGACTTTGGGATTTGCTAGGTTTTACCAATGACAGTTGGTAAATATTGGTTTTCGGAATAAAACAATGTGTATTCTGTCATTTTTCTTTTCAATTTAACTATGAGTCAGCACCTTACAAATTGTAAATTATCGTTATGATAATACATTTGTTATTGTAATTATTTTTATTTATTTTTGAAAGCTATAGTAACTTATAAAACGTGATTTTAAAACACATTAAAAAAAACAAAATTCAAAAACGAAAATTATTTTCGTACAAATGCCTACGTTGGCTTGTGGTAACTGAATCATTATTTATCTTATTATTTGGTATTTTATAAATTAATTAAAATATTTGACCAATCTAAAAAGTCCCACGTTTAATGCGTCTTGAGAAAACACTAAGGTCAGGAGAATTGAAAAATAGGATTTTTTAAAATGCAAGTATATCTGTCGCGCTGTGCCCCAAAAAAATACACAAATTAGACGTTTCGTAGTCCCTTATTTTCTTTTCTAAAACTTGAACGATTTAATTACTTTTTGTATTTAAGTAAAGGTTTTGGTTATGTTTCTGTGTTTCATCTTTTTGTATATAATCGCGTCTGTTTGCTGGATGTTTGAATACAGCAGAAAATTGGTCAATTTTAAGGTATTTTAAAGGATTAAATCGCCTTTAATAATTAATTTAATAAAAAAGGAGAACGTAGGACCATGCGCATAGCTTTTTTTTTGTAAAAATGGGCAACTATTGCCTCTATCGAGGAAGGAAACAGGGGACTAATGGCCATTTTCACCAACCTCTTCTTAGCTTAGGTGACTCTTAGGTAGCATGTTGTCACATTCTTCTCATCAAAGACAAAAAGTGACAGTCATACGTCTTAGGGGATTCCTAAGTTATGGTTGGTGAAATCGACCATAAGTTTGTATGGTAGGTAAACAGCCCGTATGATTTCCTCTTAAGGCGCATAGTAAGGTCAAACATAAAAAATCACTGCAGAAAAGACCGGTTCTCTTCATAAATATTGAATAAAAAAATCTTTAATTAAGATATGTTATTATTCAACGCATTCTTTAGAGGATGGTCTTTTTAATTTTTTGATAAATTAATTAAAACTTGGTTAAAATGTGACCCAAACATGCCTCGATTTTAAAACTTTGAACCTAATCGCGTCGTAAATATTAGGTTAAATCATATACTTTCGATTTCAATAAATAAAGTGAACAATATTCTAGGGGATGGTCTTTTTAGATTTTTCTTATTCGCCTTAATAATTTTTTTATTGAAATAATTCATCTTACGCGTAAAGGTTTGCTTAAATATTCCCCTCACTCTCACTCACTCACTCCTATGTAATCAGTGCGGGACGATCGACGCAAGGTCATTGGGACCACTATGCGCCTTAAGAATATTTTCAACATTGACCGCGTCTTGGTGGTACGTTCTCGGATTTACCGGGTGTATAATGGTAAAAGTCCGAAATAAACAATGATCACAGAACAGTTCGGACTTTTAACCATTAAGAGTTGGTAAATCTTAGGTTTTACAGGAAAATGTTAGGATTTACCGTAGTTCGGGCTTTTACAGTAAGATATATACAAAACACGTTGAAAATGCCTATACAATTTAAGGGTTTCCGTCGATTTTTATGGGATCCCATCGTCAGGTCCTGACTTTGGTGACCTTGGGACTACCCCAGGAGTAGACTCTATCGAATACAAACAGAATTTAGAAAATCGGTCAAAAATTGGTGGCGTAATCGCGTAACATACACAAAAAAAACAACACGGGGTCGAATTGATAACCTCCTCCTTTTTAAAGTCGGTTAAATATTGCTTTATTATGGTCATAGGGGGCCCATTATCCTAATGTGCCCAGGGCCTCTAATAGGTAAAAGACGGCCCTGATTCTGTTGCTTACATAATCAATGTGTTGATGCCACGAAAGCCTTTGGTCAACAATCAGCCCGAGGTATTTTACAAATTCAACTTTGCTGAGATTAATACACCCGCAGATAGAGGAGTTAGTGTTATTACATGAGTGAATTTTAAGTTGCAAGTTAGGTTTCAGCTGCGTTTTCTTGTTTATTGTGAAACAGATATAGTTTGTTTTAGTAATACTAGCTGTGCCCGCGATCTACGTTTCGCCATCAAAATGCTTAAAACAGTGTTTAGTTTTTCCTCCATTTTATTCCATAATGACACAGAAGATATAATAGTACTACGTACAGAACGGCCACTCACCTCCCCTCACTCATTTCAAATACCTCACCCCACCACGCACTTCGTTGTAGGTGGTTGTAGACATCACTGACACCGCGTTTACACATTCGCGCGAATCGCGAGGCGAATAGCGAGGCGAATAACGAACTAGCTGTTTACATAATATGCGTGTTCGTTATTCGCCTCGCTATTCGTCTCGCTATTCGCCTCTCGATTCGCGCGAATTAGCGCGTTTACACTTTCGCGCGAATCGCGAGGCGAATAACGAACACGCATGTGTAAACAATAAGTTCGCTATTCGCCTCGCCCATTCGCCTCGCGATTCGTGAGTTTGCGTTGGGAGCGGTTTTTTGGACGCGAATCAAAGGGCACGAATAGCGAACACGAACTTACTGTTTACACATTCGCATGCATTTAGTTGGCAGCTAGCGCCCGACTCAACCGAACGTGTAGACAAAATAGAGTGGAGTGGAGAGCGAATTTTAGAATTCCTAGAACTTTATTATAGAGAAGAGCTCATTTGGAACCCAAAACATCGCAATCATAATTACACAAAATAAAAACCGACTTCAAAAACACTGAAACTGTCAAAATAATATAAGAATAGGTACTGACAACCTCAAAATTCTATATTGAAGTCGGTGTCAAATTTTAAGACTTTATAAGAGATCATCGTTTCGTACCGACTTCAATATAAAAGTTTATTTTTTAATTACCAAAAAAAATTTGTGTGCTTGTTCAGACAAGCAAACTTTGAAATCGCAAAAAAAATCAGCTGTTTCGTACAAATGTTCAACTGAATGTTGAACCTAGATGTATGGAACAGCTGTTTTTTTTTTGCAATTTCAAAGTTAATCCCATAGTGAAAGTTGTTCCGTTTGCTTGTCTGAACAAGCACACAAAATTTTTTTGGTAATTAGAAAATAAACTTGTATATTGAAGTCGGTACGAAACGATGATCTCTTATAAAGTCTTAAAATTTGACACCGACTTCAATATAGAATTTTTTATATTATTTTTAACTTTTCAGTGTTTTTGAAGTTGGTTTTTATTTTTTGTAAAATATATTTTTTGAAGTCGGATAAAAATAAAGAAAAGATAAACGATGCATGAAACCGTATATCAACTAGAATGGGATTGGGATATCTCAAAAATTGTATAAATATTAATAGATGTAGCTTCATCTGAATATTTATTTTAGTACATAGTGGTTAATCATATATTTATGTATCTGTGTATGTATGCATATATGCAAGTATTTATGTGTATATACACGGTGTTTCATAATAAACAATAAACATTTTATCGTTATCTAAAACTAATTATTAAATAGTTTTTCCCGTAATGTTATTCAACCCAAAATTTTCATGTATATCATAGTATCATCATTATGTCTATGATTTACATGAAAATTTTTGGTTGAATGACATTACGGGTAAACACAATTAATTAATTAGTTTTAGATAACGATAAAATATTTATTGGTTATTATGAAACACCGTGTATAAACACATTCATACACAATACTTACATAACATTTACACACACACATATATACAATATGTATATGTGAGTGTTATGTGCATGTATGTATGTTTTTTTCTTAATATTATATTATTTGAATATAACAATTATTGTCATTTATTACATTTATTTTCTTATGCCGTCATTTACTTTCTCTCCTTAGCCCAATGGTTGACTGGTAGAGAGCGATGTTTATCGCTAAGTCCGCCATATGTACAAACCGTTTGTAACATTAAAGCTTAAATTATTAAACATTAAAATAAAATGTAACACGCATGCCGCCATTATTTTCACGTCCTCCATGTTCGTGTGCTAATATCAAAATGAATCACCCGCGAATGTGTGAACAGTAGTTCGCGGTGGCACTCGTATACGAATGTTTCGTCGAATGACGAGGCGAATAGCGAACACGAATGTGTAAACGCCACACGAATGTTTCGTCGAATGTTTCGTCGAATGTTTCGTCGAATATTTCGTCGAATGTTTCGTCGAATGGCGAACACGCATGTGTAAATGCGACATGACACTTAAACAAGGATGCGCGCGTTCGCTTCATCGGCGCCGACCGATAACAGAGATAGCGCTATGCGGGTAAAAGAGAAGGCAGTCACTGCACTCCTCGCGTCATTTCGATTCATAACCGCGCACTCAGCCCTACTTGATTCCACGCACACATTTGCGCGTGTACAAACGTCATTTGCTTAAGTAGTAGTAATAGGTAATTGATTTGCGAACGTTGTATGGAGTGTCCGGGGTGTGATAATGATCCAACTTTATTCTGCCTTTCTTGAGCAGCGGCCATTTCGAAATTAATTAATTTCGTAGGTTCGTAATGCTCTAGGTACTCTTTAGGGCCTTTCATTTAATACCAATATTGCTGAGTTTTAAAAGAAACTTTCTCTGCCTTTTTTGTGCGGCGGCCATGTTGAATTTACGTCAATGTTGCTACGTTCATAGTGCTCTACTCATCAAGGCCTTTCATTTGATGCCCATATTGCTGGGTTTGGAAACGAACTTGAATCCGTTTTTTAGCGGCGGCCATTTTGAATTTAGGGCAATTTTCCTAGGTGCATAATGCTCTACGCTTCAACGCCTTTCATTTGATACCCAAATTGCTAGGTTTGGAAACGAACTTTTATCCACCTTTTTTGAGCGGCGGCCATGTTGAATTTATGGCAATGTTGCTAGGTTCATAGTGCTTTATTCATCAAGGCCTTTGATTTGATACCCATATTGCTGGGTTTGGAAACGAACTTTTATCCGTTTTTTAGTCGCGGCCATGTTGAATTTATGTCAATGTTGCTAGGTTCATAGTGCTCTACTCATCAAGGCCTTTCATTTGATATCCATATTGCTGGGTTTGGAATCGGAACTTTTATTCTTTTTTTTTTAGGCCCGGGCATGTTGAATTTATGTCAATGTTGCTAGGTTTATAGTGCTCTACTCATCAAGGCCTTTCATTTGATACCCATATTGCTGGGTTTGGAAACGTACTTTTATCCGTTTTCTTTGAGCGGCGGCCATATTGAATTAAAGGACGATTTTCCTAGGTTCATAATGCTCTACTCTTCAAGGCCTTTCATTTGATACATATATTGCTAGGTTTGGAAACGAACTTTCATCCGGGTTTTTTTAGCGGCGTCTACGTTGAACTTAGGGCAGTTTTTCTAGGTTCATAATGCTCTACGCTTCAAGGCCTTTCATTTGATACCTATATTGCTAGGTTGGGAACCATCTTTTATCCACCTTTTTTGAGCGGCAGCTATGTCGAATTTACGTCAATGTTGCCAGTTTCATAGTGCTCTACTCATCAAGGCCTTTCATTTGATATCCATATTGCTGGGTTTGGCAACGAACTATTTTCGGCAATCATGTCGAATTAGGTCAACGTGGCTAGGTTCAATGTGTTCTACTCTTTAAGCCCTTCGTTCGATATCCATATTCCTTGGGTGAATCCAAAAAAATGTGATCCGTCATTTTAGACATTAGAATCAAGAGTCCCGTACTCTACGCGTAACCCAGAATCATTGCAGTCAGATATTTTTTATTATTAATATTATTCAATTACTTTTAAATGGATGAAAGGGTTTGATTCCTTAGTCATAATGTAAAAACATATAACACCTTTCAAAATACCTTGAAAAGGGTATCTTCACTTTTCAAAATATCTTCACCGATTTTGTGAAAATTGGTCAAGAATTAAACCAACCTACAAATATATTTGTGACGTGATAGGTATATTGTTATAAAAAATGCTCTAAACATTTAATTGGTTGTATGGCTTGATTCTTTTGTCTTACCACCACGGTACTACATAAGAAAAAGACAATTTAAACTTCTTAGTTGGCGAAATCCAGATGGGCACAGAAAATGTTAATTTTTTTTTGCACTTTGTGATAGACTTGTCAAAATAATTTCATGTACGCCATGTTGATTTTCTACGAAAATTTTATATGGTATTTTTCACCAAAAATAAAAAGTGAATTTAAACAAATGAAATTATGCCTAAATGTTCGTCCGGAAAATTCTAAGTATTGTGGTGTAAGCCATATCAAATTCTGTCCAGTAGTTTCGGAGATCTTTCCGGACAAACAGACAAACAATTTTTTTAAAACTATTCTATCGTTTTCTGCTAATGATTTTAAGGCGACCTGTGTATATTTTTTATAAATATTTCGCAATTACAGATTGTTGTACCCCTACGATTTTATTAGAAAAATAAAAAAAAATTATTTTGTTTTTAGTGAATGAAATCTTTTTCATCGTATCTCTTCAACTCCATTGACCCTATCAAGGGATGATGGTATTTGGCGTCCGCCATGTTGGATTTTGATTTCGATGTTATTTTCCTAATCTACGACCCAAAAAACCATGAAAACGACAATAATGTCGATATCACATTTTACCACCCCAGTCGGTGCCAAAGCCAAACGATGATCTCCTAGAAAGTCTTAAAATTTGTCACCGACTTCAATATAGAAGTGTGATGTTGTCTGTGTCTATTCTTATCTTATTTTTAACTTTTCAGTGTTTTTGAAGTCGGTTTTTTTTTGTTAGTATTATTGGAAGTATACATCACATTTGGCAGGTTTTTGTTAATTATTAGTTAGTTATGGTGTTAGTAAGTCACCAAAAAGGACCCATGTATAGGTATTTAAAAATTTACTTAAATAAAATGTTTATTTATAATACATAGATATATTTGTGTTATCTCTGCCAAAGTTTTATGTTGAATTTTGTGATATACTTTGCTAATCTGTTTATAACTGTAGAATTCATACAATAGAGTAGTAATGAGTTCATATTGGTTGGACGAGAAATTTTATCTGGTAACCAGTTGTAAAATGAAGAGTTGTTTTTAGCACAAATTAAAATTGTGATCCGGAGTGCCTTCATCTAGCTATCCCGTATGTATAGTTTAGCTAAGAAAACTGGAGAGCGGTTAAGCGGTTAGCGGTTCCTAGGCGTAATCTAATTATGACACTAGTGGCGCGTTTATCAATTTATCTATTTTTAAAAAAACCATGGCTTGACAGGAATTATTGGTTGTATTTTGCCACAATACCTACACTTCGTAAGGAGGATTGAGTTCCACTCTATTTGCCATTATTGTTTGAGAGATATTTCAGCATTTGCTCGAACATCTTGGGCAAAACACTTCACATAGCTACCGTGACCATTGGTTAGTGCTTCTTTTGCGAGGGTATCTGCTTGATAGTTTTTCAATCTACATACCAGTGAATGTAAATTAATTGTGGGTAAATGTCAAAATTCTTCGCTCTCTGCTTGTATTGTAGGTATCATTGGACAGTCATTAACAGATCAATGAATATTATCCACCTCAATTAGTCATGAATTTAAATAGTAGTGATTTGTGAAATGATTTTTCATATGTAGATGCATGTAGATATAGATTTCATATGCTTCACATAAAGATGGAAAAATTTACTAATGGTGATGATGAATGATGTTTAAATAAAATTAGATACTTACGTCTATTTTGCTACAGGAAGAGGACAATCGAGCTACTCACCCAGTTGCTTTGCAAAAACGGAAACAATCAGGTAATTTAATGTTTTACCGCTATTGTTGTAACATAACTGTTATATTTAAATAGTTTTTATAGTGACAAAGTTGAGTGGGAATGGGGAGTGGAAAGCTAGCCAGGCGGAATGAATCAATCAAACCAAGCAAAAATTTTCAACCCCAAATGAATCGAATGAAATCATGGTAATTTCAAAAATAAATCAACTGCGAAAGTTGCACATTGTTCTACATTTTCAAAATTGTACATTTAACGACTCAGTTGTGGTCAGAATTGTATTTTTAAGAATAAGCCGTTGTTAAATATATTTATTTAAAAACTTTTTTATTTGATAATTTCAGGTTATATTGTCGGGTCAAGGAAACCGATAACATGGAATTCCAGCACGTCTACTAGTTCACTGGCACAGGTACGATAAAGATTGATTCATACCTTTTTTAACCCAATAAAATATTTGAAATCTACCGCAGACGGAGTCGATAATGCCCGCCTGCGGAAATGCGAGACTCGTCTCGCTAAATGAGATAGGTATATCCACAAAAAATACTGGGGATGCCGTCTAATCACATTTTTGACAGACAAAGGGAACTTTTTGCAGTCGCTCTGTGTGTCGAGCGAGATAGATGGATACTACGATTATCTTAAAATGAAATGTATTGTCCGTAAATGTTGAACAAAATTGTGGTCCATTACTCTAAGGCTTTTTTAATTCAGTTAAGCATAGAGCATATTGAAAGTAAAGATAATAATAATTATATTATCTTTACTTTCAATATCCTAAACTGCTTGACTGTGATTGTATGTTGCTCAAACGTACATCTAAAATAAAATATCTAGGAGTTTGGCTAGATCATAGACTCTCTTGGGAGGAACACATTAGGGTTACTTCAAGTAGGGCAAGGAAACTTATTTATGTCTTTAAAAACTTGCGAAACGCAGTCGATACTCCTACTTTAAGAACCATTTACATTGCTCTAGGGCAGTCTATTTTGTCATATTGTATAACAGTTTGGGGTGGATCAAAAAAAACCCATTTGTTACGTTTAGAGAGAGCTCAAAGAGCGGTCTTAAAGGTAATGATTTTTAAACCCATTTATTTTCCTACCTGTGAATTATATGCAATTACTGGATTTTTAACAGTACGACAATTGTTTATTTTGTATGTGTTACTTCGAAAGCAGTCTCAACTTGCATACAACCCTGATAATATATCTAACAAACGTAGATCAGATCTAGTATGTAAACTTGAATTCTGTAGATTAGATCTTGTTAAGCGAAATTTCTTCTACCTCTCTCCTCGTCTTTATAACAGGGTTAACAGGATCTTAAATATATATCCACTTACCATAAAGGAATGTAAGAAACGAGTCACGACGTGGTTACAAAAGCTCTCATATATCGAAACAGAAAACTATTTACTTTAATAAATGAAAACTAAAAAAACTAAAAAAAAAATACGGACTATTCAATAAACAAATATAGATAGTTATTTCTATCTCTTTATTAGATTCAAAAAATTTAAGTTGCAAATTATCACTAAAAATACTTAAAACTTAATTTGAGTACTTAATACGAATAACTTAATAATGAGTACTTAAGACGTACAGAAACCATAAAATATTATGGTTTCTGTACGAGGCACATTGTATATCTGTGTCAGTATTGGTAGATATATTAGTTTAGTTTAGGCAACATGTTAAACATCATTATAATTATCACACAACACACAATTACACTAATAGCATGCATTGAGGCATAGTGCAAGTATAATTTTCGCAAATAAAAAACTAGTTAAAAAAAAAAATAGAGTGTGTGTTTATTGTTATTAATTTGGAAGCTAATTATATTGTGTAACTGGAACGCTGCTCCTATTATCTCCGGAGATGGGCGTTAGTGCTGCGACACAGTTTCTTATAACTAATGCAGTTATTAACGTAATTATAAGTGAATCACTGTATATTGTTCCAAATAAATTATTATTATTATTATACATTTATTTCAAACAGTATCTTAAATTTAAGTCTTTTACAATAAATACATATAAAAACATACTTTATTATTATTATTATTATTATACATAATTGCATTGTCATCAGAACTAAAGGTGTATACTAAATTTCAGCTAAATCGGACACTGGTAGGGGGTCCAATTTACCTTGCAGGATTTGACACAAACAAACAGGGCAAGCTAAAAAAAACCGTTTAAAACGACGACACGGTTAGCGCAAAGGTCGAGTGATCACCGACTGCGCAACGGGTCGCGGGTTCGATTCCCGTACGGGACAAATATTTTGTATGGCCCAGAGAAATTTGTTCCGGTCGAGGCGTATGTGCATGTATTATTCTATGTTTGTAACTGCACCCACGACACAGGAGAAAATCCCAGTGTGGGGCGACGTTTTTTTTTAAAAAAAAAGGAAATTAAGGAATAAGATAAACATAGTTGATTTTCCCTAGCAATAATATTGGCAGTTATGAATATAACCATTGCGATATACACTGCTTTCCACGGCGATGCTGGAGAGAAAGTATTTTACTGTAAAAAACTTCATTTAGATGTTTAAAACAATTTGAATTACATTTGAAGATTGTTTAATATAAATACAGAACGTTTATTTTAAAATTTTATGTTTTATGCTGTTTTGAATTGTTTTAAAAGTCTAAATTATATTTAAAAAGGCACCTTCCTGACGGTGGCACCGCCGTGGGATCATCTGCATAATCATGTCGGTCAGGGGTTCCTAACCTTTTACCCTATGCGCCTCACCCAACATTATGCTAAAATACTACGCCCCCCTAGAGGCCGAAATGGGGAGTCAAGTAAATTAAGCAAACGATGAAATGGAATTAGCGTGTTTAATTTTATTTAAAAGATGGTTGCAACGTGTCGCTGACTTCGCATGGGTGGCACCGTCCGCGTCGCGCGAGTAACAGTTTAATTCTGGAGCTACTCGCTGCGCCCCCCCTTGGTTAACTCTACGCCCCCCAAGTGGGGCGCGCCTCACTGGTTGGGAAACCCTGATGTAGGTAATCTTGGTTTCTCTTCCAAATTTTTTCGAAAGCCGGATACAAATGATTCTATGAATTGACTTGTTCCAGTACCTAACTAGCTCACACTATTTTTTTATAAACATCTAACCAAAAATGTTCTATTGCTTTACTCTGCACACCTTCACCAATTTTATTTGTATTTATTTGACCTTATAACAGTTGATGTTATACCAGGTAGGTCATTATACATTATAAGCTTGTACACGGTGTTTCATAATAACCAATAAATAATCAATTCTTTATCGAAAACTAATTATTAAATTGTGGTTACCCGTAATGTCATTCAACCCAAAATTTTCATACAAATCATAGACATGATGATGATACTATGATATACATGACAATTTTGGGTTTAGATAAGGAACTGATCATTTATTGGTTATTATGAAACATCGTGTATAAGTCCTAGAACATACATTCACTTTACAAAAACTACACGTGGTATTTGGGCAACAAAACGTTAATTGGTATCATGATAGACATTCGTCTATTATTTTTTTTAATTAACAACAATTAACATCTAGGTTCAGTGAGTGTTGAACATTTGTATGGAACAGCTGTTTTTTTTGCGATTTCAAAGTTGGTCCCATAGTGAAAGTTGTTCAGTTAGCTTGTCTGAACAACCACACAAAATTTTTTGGTAATTAAAAAATAAACTTGTAAAGAGTGAGCGCAAGGCAGCCCATTGTGTCTATCAAGAAACTGTCGAATAATACACGACGCACACTGGGGCAAGATGCCCTCACAAGTGGCAAAAACACATATGCCTCATAAGTGGCAAATAATAATATAAGTGGCATAAAAATAATAATAGGGACTAAGGTACAGGACCTTAGTCCCTATTAGATTGTATGATTGATTAGACTGTATCGATAAAATTTCGGTTTCAACCCCAGTAATGGATTCAAATCACTGTACGAGTATACTGTTGTTTTCGTAGGGGTTGCATATTTGCTGCAAATCTCACAAGAACCACATGTACTATATGTGACTGTTACCACTTACCATTAGGTATACTTGTTTGCCAACTTAGTTATTGTAACGGGATAAAATAAAAAGTAGACGTTGCAGAATCACACTGATTTAATTTCGATTTACAATAGGGCAGAGTTCCGTCTTAGAAACAGTAAAACAGAGAAGTGATCTAAATATGAGATGGCGCGGCATTTTATAGTTTCTCCGATAGTAAGGCGCTAGCATGGCTTGGCTCTGATTGGCTGGCTTGGGCTGGCTGGCACATGGCTGCACGTGCTTGGCTCTGATTGGCTGGCTTGGGCTGGCTGTCACATGGCAACACGTGCTTGGCTCTGATTGGCTGGCTTCGGCTGGCTTGCGATTGGCTGAGGCGGTGTGGCGCGTAACAGTCGGCCGTCCTGAAACAATCATTGCTCCCGCAATGGAAAAACACGTGGTTAGCTTTCAAGTAGGTCAATGAGATCTTCGGTTTCAAGCTGGTCATCAGAGCTACTGGCACTGTATGATATAGGGTACTGTGATTTTGTGATAGGGCCTCAAGTATCCGATGCAACCAGGCTAGTAAAGGCCTTGTAGCCTCGGAACCCCTTGATACTGAGGATTCTGTATGTCATTACCCACACCTTAGTAATGATATATGGGCCAGAGTAAATATCATCAAGCTTAGTGCTCACTCTTGTTACACTACTTGTGGGTGCTTGCCGCCAAAGAACTAAATCTCCCTTTCTGTAAATTCGACTAGTTTTCCTTTTTTTTATCGACGTAACGCTTCATCTTATGGCTTTCTAATTTTAATCGCGCACTAGATCTATTATTACGTCTGATTTCAACCGATTCATTATTACTTTCATAACATCAAATCATAGGGCTATACGACTACGTTATACTTTCATTTACAGTATTATTAACACCCCAAATAATGTCAGGTAAGCTATTGGCCCAATTATTAGAAGTCTGGCTAGGATCAATCGCACGTAACGCATTCAGTAAGATCCGGTTCCATTTAACCATTGGCTCGTGGACATGCAACAGATGTCAAAATGTACTTAAATTGCTTGTCAGTTGATTTTTTTTTTAATATCTGCTGGTAAAAGCTTTGCCATGATCACTGACAAGTTTATGAGGGTAACCAAACAAACTAAATATATTTTAAAGGGTTCTTATTGTTTTTTACTGAATTGACCGTGGGTGGGCTCAGCAATAACAAATTTAGAGAAATTATCCTACTTCCTACTAATATTATAAACGTGAAAGTGTGGATGTTTGGATATTTGTTACTCAATCACTCAAAAACGGCTGAACGGATTTGGATGAAATTTGGCATGCATGTAGCCTTTGACATGAAAAAGAACGTGACATAGGCTACCTTTTATCCCGATTCCTTAAGTAGTTCCCGAGGAAAAATTAAAAATTGTTCAAAATTGAAGTCCACGCAGACGAAGTCGCGGGCAGAAGCTAGTCTGTAATAACCAACATATATTGATAACCTTTTGATGTTCTACAAAAGGGGCATATGGTCGACATGAACCATGACCATGGGTTCTGTGGGTTTCGGAATAGGTAACAATGTACCATTTACTCCCTCTTTATTAAATCTATACATTTTTGAAAGCCTACATGACTTATATCATTGTGGTGCATCTGAACTAGTCTATCTGATCAATGCAGACACCACGAGGCGATTACTATACAATGTCTTCCTATAGAGTCTATCATCTGAGAGCACATGCGTCTACGTGTTAAATTTTTTCCCCAGGCCATTTTGTACACTCATGTCAAAATCTTATATTGACAGCCAGCACCTAGCAATACGTGGGATAATGTCACGTTTAGTAAGGGTGGCGCGAACGGCAGTACAGTCAGTTACCACTTTTACATGTATCCCTACTATAATACACTCTAAACCTACACATAGATTCTACTACGGCAAGCGTTTCAAGCTCGTAACTATGGTATATACTTTCCTCTTTACTCGTTGCCCTACTGAAATACATGACAGGCCTAAGGGAATTATCAGTGTATTTTTGTAAAAAAAAATACCTGTGATAATCTCAGTTGGTAAAACAGGGTCATATAAAGCCAGTATTGGCCTTGTACACAAACACAGTTTTAATTGTTGAAAACTATCGACTTGTTCAGTGCCCCATTTCCATAACTGCGTTTTTCTTTGTTAAATCTGTTAAAGGGCGAGCAATAAAATTGCGAAGCTTTTAATAAATTAACGGAAATAGCTACATAGCCCTATAAATTGACGTATTTCATGAACACTACTAGGGGTAGGAAACTGCGACACTGCTAACAATTTTGATTCACCTGGTTGAATGCCATTCGAAGATATCTCATGTCCTAAGTATGTAATTTTGTTTTATAAGAATGAACACTTACTCACATTTCACTTTAAATTTTCCGATCTTCATTTATGAAGAACTTTTTGTAAAATATCTAAACCTGACTGAACATCAAAAGAGGGTAGCAACAAATTGTCTAAGAATGCTAACATTTCATATTTATCGGGAAAGTCATTGTGGGTTTTTGAACTACCGCCTTTTGTGATTGGAATTTCGTATTGAATCTACAACCTTATTAATTATTCGTATAACAACAGACGGTGCGTTATCTAAACCAAACGGAACACGCGTATATTCAAATACCAATGTGGCGTTATAAAGGCTGTTTTGTGGTTATCTGCAGGGTTGATTTTGACCTGATGGTAACTTTGTGCCAAATTAAGACTCGTAAAGAAATTCTTAACGGCTAATTTGGAAACCTAATCATCGATATTAGGCAAGGGTCAACACAAAGTCTACTATCGCCGTTCTTTTTTTTTACGAATTACGGGAGAAGCAAAACATAATTCAGATTCTTGAACTATACCTGCGTCGAGCAATTCAGACACTTTGGATCTAACTACTGACTGTGCGACAAGCTGTAAGGTTGACGGTATATAGGCTGTTCACTTGTTAACTTTATTTTTATGTTTAATAAATCTGTACATCCTAAGTCTTGTGTTTTACTCGCAAAATAATCAGGGAAATTGATTAGTAAAGCAATCAAATAATCATAATCGGTTTTTATTCAATAGATCTGAACTGATTTCCTCTATGTTTGATGCCCCGATTGTGCTAATATTGTCTTGGCTAGTGTGCAATAGATTATTTTGGCTACAAAGGTAGTGCAATAAAATAATGTGGGCTAACCTGAACCTCCGAAGGCGGTGTAGTAGTGCAGCTGGTGGCTCTGCTCTGGTGGTAGACCGCGAATGATGCATGAGACAACTGCGCTGTCTGACAACTTACACCGAAAACACAATGGCGACTTTGTCCTGATAATATTTGGTCATCGAATCCATATTTGCGATGTCTGGGAAATGCACGTATCAACATTTGCTTCCAGTCTTCCCAAGAGTAATCGTATTCATCCAGCCGGTTGTACCATCTTCTTGCTTGACCTCCTTAATCTATCTTGCAGATGAAACGACTTCATGTTTTCGCACCATCCATATGAATTTCGCCAAGTTGATCAATTTTTTTTTGAGCCTTGCTGTCGCAGTAGTATACTCTTCGCTATCCGGGTCAAACTCGGGGATTAGCAAGGCTGCACGGGGTTCTTTTCTTGTAGTGACGGAGGGTGTTTCGTAATTTAAAGAACTCATGGCCTTTTGTACCTCTGATTTCAAAAGCTTGCGTAGGATTTTTCGAGCTGAAGGCGAGGCTGGTGGCGAAACTTTGTCTTCGTTTTCACTAGTTGTCTCGGATGAATCTTCACGCGGAGATTTGCCCCATTCGTGCGGGCGGACCAGGCGGCATACACTCGACGCATTAACTATGTTTTAGGTTTTTTTTAATATTTATCCCACTTCTGATATGTAACGGGATAAAATAAAAAGTAGACGTTGCAGAATCACACTGATTTAATTTCGATTTACAATAGGGCAGAGTTCCGTCTTAGAAACAGTAAAACAGAGAAGTGATCTAAATATGAGATGGCGCGGCATTTTATAGTTTCTCTGATAGTAAGGCGCTAGCACGTGCTTGGCTCTGATTGGCTGGCTTGGGCTGGCTGTCACATGGCAACACGTGCTTGGCTCTGATTGGCTGGCTTCGGCTGGCTTACGATTGGCTGAGGCGGTGTGGAGAATCACGTGGCAACACTCATGTTGTGGTTTGTAACATTTTTTCGAGGTGGGGGAATCTGTTATGGTGCCAAGGGGCTGCATTGACTAGACGCGACGCTCATTTGGGTGTGCCGTATGACTCTGGTCCACCAGTGGCTATTCCGCTGGTGTCCAAGGTTTCGGAGGGTGGTTTAGTCATACGATGATATGGCTATACTTGGCTCAATCACTCTCCGAAACGGTTCCGCCCCCGTTGGTAGAATGGGACATGGCCCACGCCAAGCACCAGCATCATTGCTGGGCACACCGTGAGTACTGTGACTCGTCTCGACAAACATGCCGATACCGCTCGGATGACATTACAAAAAATTATCGCGGGGGTCAGAAAATTGACCTACAGTCTGATTTTTTCGACGGAATTCTGACAGGTTTCAATTCGAAAAACTAAGACTTAAAAAATTACTGATAATTTTAAAATGGTAATTAGATTGTTCAGTATCATTTTATTGAAGTTACAATAATTGTAAAGGAAATTATTTTTCTATTACTGGAATCCCTGTTCAATAATCCATAGGTAGCCAACCTTTTTTTAGAAAAACCTCTTCGTTTGTAAAATTTTTGCTTCTTCTTAAAGCCAATATAACAAGATGTCAAATCTAAAATTAAAAAGATATTTTTGCCGCGTCATGCACCGCTGCATGAGTTGCGCAATATGAAACAATTAATATTGGAAGGCATAAATAATATCACAGCTGAAAAATGGCAAGAATGCATCAACCATATTATTAAAGAAGTGGACAAAATGTGCCCTCTTAATGATCTGATGGATAGTGTGTGTGATTCTTTTATAATCCGAGTTGATGATGATGACGACGAACGATGATATACCGGGTTATTTTTCCAGCAGCAGCCAAATTTTGTGTGCTTGTTTAGACAAGCAAAATGAACAACTTTTACTATGGGACCAAACTCGAAATTGCGAAAAAAAATCAGCTGCTCCATACATTAGGTTCAGTGTATTTTGAACATTTGTATGGAACAGCTGATTTTTTTTCGCAATTTCGAGATTGATCCCATAGTAAAAGATCTTCATTTTGCTTGTTTAAACAAGCATACAAAATTTGGCTCCTGCTGGAAAAATAACCCGGTATTTGATGATGATCAATAAATATTTTTATTTGAGAAATATGTTATTTTACTGTTTTTCCATTTAGCACTTAAAAAATTACATTCTAGCTAGTGTGCATTGCGTGCACAAAACAAATACTATTTACAATGTCATCACTTGATCTAATTCTGTTTCATATTTTTTATAATTAAATATTTTAAAAAAATCTATACAGAAATGGTTATTGATATCTGATTTGCCTATGGTTGACAACTGTCATTATTCCGTCGAATTAAAAATCAGATTATATGTTATGTATGAATACTTATCTATATTATGGTAAATGAGTAAGAAATACATATTCATTAATTAATGTGGTCTTGTGATGTAATAGGTTGGGGAAAAAGTTTCTTCGCATTTTTTAAGAAAATTCAAAACATGTTTTAATATAGTTTATTTACATTTAACTAAAGTATGTAGGTACCATTTTGTTCGATAACTTTTTGCCATCTTGTAGGTAGGGACATGATCCCATTGCTATAGAAATTTTAGGACTTCTGGTCAAAATACCGCGACAAGTGGTTTTGGCAGTCCTCTCGTGATGTTAACCTGACACTGCCTAAAGAATTCTTAAGAGACCGAAACAGGTTGAAATCTGAAGGTGCAAGGTCAGGACTATACGGCGGATGCATTAACACCTCCCAGCCAAACTCTCTTAATTTTTGCTGAGTGGCTAAAGATGTGTGAGGTCTAGCGTTATCATGATGAAAAACCACACCCCTTCTGTTGATTAATTCCGGCCGCTTTCTCTCAACTTCTTGCTTTAATCTCATCAGTTGTTCGCAGTAGAGTTCAGAATCGATGGTCCTGCCTGGTGGTAACAGCTCATAATGAATAATGCCCTTCCAATCCCACCACACACACAGCATCACCTTGTTGCGAGTTAACCCGGGTTTCGCCACAGTCTGTGAAGCCTGACCGACCTTTGACCACGACCTTTTTCGCACGTTCTTGTCGTACGTGATCCACTTTTCATCACCAGTTATCAGCTTCTTCAAAAATGGTTCGGTTTCATTACGTCGTAATAAAGAATCACAAATGAGTACACGGTTCATTAGGTTTCTTTCAGTGAGCTCGTGAGGTACCCAAATGTCGAGCTTTTTTGTGTACCCAGTTTTTTTCAAATGCGCCAAAACTGTTTTGTGGTCAATTCCCAGTTCTTCAGCTACGTCGTAACTACTGACATGCCGATCTTGCTCCACTTTTTCAAAAATGGCATCCATTTTATCTGTAATAGGGCGACCAGAGCGACGTGCATCTTTGACATCAAAATTTCCGGATTGAAAACGCTTAAACCAAATTTGTGCTACTCTCACAGACACTGCACTAGGTCCATAAACATCGCAAATTTTTTTCGCGGCTTGCGTTGCATTTTTACCTTTTTTGTAGTAAAATTTTAAAATGTATCGAATTTCTTCATTAGATTCACTCATCTTGGCGGTACGAAAAACAAATGAAAATCACACATTTTCCTAATTTGAATTTGGAATTATGTTCTTTAAAATTTAAACTTTCAATGATACCAAAACCAGCCAGATACAAATAGTATAGCCAAAGAGATTTTATTACAAGTTTATACATACTATAATGCGAAAAGACTTTTTCCCCAACCTAATATATGACAATAAACCGTATCTAAGTTTTGACAGATAGGTACGAGGGGCGCGGCGAAAAGTTCTGAGCCTAAGGTACTTGTAGGTACTTAAATCAATCTCGCGTGAGTAGTTGAGTGACATCTAATTAGTATATCTATAAGAAAAGTGTTATCTAATCAGGATCATTATAGTCCGAGTAATCGATCTGTAAACATCAGCATGTCTGAGTCATCGCTGCATTACACGAAATTGGAACATCGTGCCGTCATAAAATTCCTCGTAAAAAAGGGAAAAACGGCAATGAAGTTTTTTGAAGAAATATGTGCAGTTTATGCAGAATCTGTACACGTCGTCTGCCACAGTCAAACTTTGGGCAAAACTATTCCAGCAAGGTCGAGAGTTCTTGGAAGATGACCCCCGCCCGGGGCGACCAAACACCGTCGTGATAGAGAAAACATCGCCAAAGTGAAGAAACTTGTACTGGAGGTCCGTCTAATAAAAATATGGCAGATAACAGAAGAGTTGGACATCAGTAAGAAAGAATTGGAGATATCTTACACAATGATTTGCACATAAATAAAATTAGTGCACGTTGGGTTCCAAAAATGTTCACGCCGCTCGATAAACAGTCGAGTTAAAACTTCTATGGAGTTTATCGACTTGTGCAAGGACAATTTGGACGAAATTTGTAACCGTATTGTCACCGTGGATGAAACGTGGATTCGACAATATGATCCGGAATCAAAACAAGAATCAATGCAGTGGATTGAAAAGGGAGAGCAGCCGCCAAAGAAAAGGGTCGAAAAGTCGACTTCGAAACACATGGCACTATTATTTGGGATTCGGAAGGAATTTTCAACATTTATTATCTTCCTAAAAATTACAATAAACGCCGCGTATTATGCAGCACAAAAGTACGCAATCTTATTGTGGAAAAAGAAGAGGGAAAATCAGCAAAGGAATTTTGTTTTTGCAAGACAATGCGCCAGTCCATACGGCGCGAATTGCGAGGCAAGCCCTTCGAGAAACTGGCTTTGATGAAGTGAATCACCCACCCTTCAGTCCAGACCTGGCTCCCAGCGACGTCTTCCTCTTTTAAAATTTGAAAAAAGACCTTCGGGGACGAACATTTGGAGATGATGAAGAAATTAAAGCTCCCCTGAACAAGCATTTTGACTCCAAAGATTCATCTTATTTTTTTAGTGGGATACAAGCTTTTTTAAAAGATGTGAGAAATGCGTTGAAGTAGAGGGAGATTATATAGAAAAATAAATTTAGATTTTTATCTGGCCTTTTAATACATTAGGCTCAGAACTTTTCAGGCATCCCACGTATATGAAAAAACTCATCCGACTTCATAAAAAGGAGTTTCTTAGTTTCTTTCATCTCGCGTTTGGCTGAATCGATTTTGATGCGGTTTTCAGAAAAGTATTTTTTGCATTTCGAAAAAGGATTTGGTATTTTAAATTAACTAAAAAAAAGAAAAAAAAATACAAATAATATAAACGGACTTCAAAAAAACACCAAAGAGTCATAAATAATATAAGAAAACAAACGACATCACAGTTTTTTATTGAAGTCGGTGCCAAGCTTAGAAAATAAGGTGCCAAGCAATGATCACCCGGAGTCTTAGAAATATAAGAACAATCAATATACCTAAGTACTTATATACTCTGTCCATTCGTTTATTTTCTTTTTGACAGTTCGCGACAATTCGAAATTAGTGATACTCTCGCACGTTATCGATTCGATTTTAAATAATAAAATCGATATCATTTAAGAACTTTCAATCGATTTATTGCATTGAAATATTTTAGTATAAATAATAGTTATTCTTTTATTGGTTTTTTAAAATTATATATGAAATAAATAAATGTATGAATAATAAATTATACAATTTAAAATAGGTATGCATATAACTAATATAACGTAAATACCTAGCTAGAGTCTGGCTATCGGTTCTCTGCACTGAATTTTTCTTTAAAATCCGGTCATGGCAACATTTTTGAACTGTCAAGTCATATTATGGTTTAAATTTTTATGCAAATAAATACTTGAGTAAACCCCTAAATTCACGATGTCGAGTTTTTATTGATCTTCACTCTTGTTTGAACTTAAATTCCAAGATATCGACTTAATTCCTTGCATAAATAAATAATTAATCATGGAGTTTTAAAGTGATTTTCTTTACATCGCTTCAAATTTTTTCGTCCATCTATCGCATGTCGCATTACACAAAAACATTAGGTCTTTAATTTCACTACTTCATATAAGTCAGGATTGGTCCATGCGTTAGATCTGACTTTAAATCAGTGTGGCAGTGGTTCTTTTCTGGTGTTGAGCACTGTTTCTTTTCTTAAATTTTTCTTTTTATTATTTTGTTGTAATTATTGCATTTTTGTTTATTTTATTAATTTGTTTCTTTTATTTTTTTTAATTACTTACCTACCTACTTTTTGTTTTTTATTAATTCGTTTTTATTTTTAATTTTCTTTTCATTCATTTCATCGTTATAATTTTCTTTTCAGAAGAAAAAGATTGAAGTTAAGATTAAAAACGCTATTTTAAATACCCTTAAATCGATAATTTTCCGAAAATTTTCACTTAAATGCCTACGATCCGAAAAAAGTTCACTTTCATTGTGATTTACCTGACCACATAGATTTTATTTTCTTGTTATTATTAAATTTCCAAAAACAATACTTACATAAAAGCTTTTTTTTTCATGTGATCGATTTATCATATTTCAAGACCCGTTTATTGTCTGTGGTTGTTTGTTATGCACAGGCACTTCACTAAGTGGGCGTTACCCGTCAATAAAGTACGACATTTCTGTAGTACATTATTCCGAAAATAAAAACGGTAATTCATCGGCGTGAGCTGTCAAAAAGAAAATAAACGAATGGATAGAGTATATGTAGTTAAATTTTGGCACCAACTTGAATATAAAACTGTGTGTTATATTGTTAAAAACTATATAATTATAAAGTACATAATACAAGCAAGAGAGATGTCAAATAACTGAAATAACTAATGTATTTCTTTGATAACCATAGACCACTGTACCTACAACATAATTATAATTCCACTACAACATATTATAATTCTAAAACCTAACATACACTCACTTTACTTCCCTTAAACAATAATTTCAGTTTCCCAAACAACACTTACTTTAAAATAAACAAAATACATTAACAAACAATAAACACAATACGCATCAATGACCATAACGGACTGGCTGTCGTACAACACGACCATATCTAGTAAGATAACCGTCCCCATCAGGTGTCAAAGGCTGCTGCACACCCTTTGATAATCTCGAATCCGTAGTCGTGATGAGAGGTCTTGCTGTCCAAATGACACTCGAATTGAACTTTGCTCGTGATCTCAACACCGAGGATACCAACACTATCGGAGATCTTAAGGGTTACTCCTTAGAACTGAGGCGCCAATGTAAAACGGTCTTTCTTGGCACTGAATGCGCAAACCTGTGTCTTTGAACTGTACTAAGTTCGTTTTCCCCCATTCTGAAACCCGCCCCAAAGAGTCTTCAACATCAGACACAAGTTTTGACCGCCTCTCCGACAGGGCGCTCTGGGGGATATTCTGATGGCTGGTATACCTCGCATCACCCGTGCTGTCATCTGCATAGCAATGCATGTTCTCTATAGACAACATGTCATTGATATGCACAATGAACAGCGTTGAGCGTAAGACCACTTCATTAGGCTCATCGATATAACTATAGCGAAAAGCATTACTTTTGGGCAAACCCAAAATATGAGCTTTGTTGCATCGATACATTCCACCATTCGCAGTTCTTAACCAATACGACTTAGGAACACTAGCTTTATCAATCACCCGCGCCTTTTTCCACACATTACCATCCCGCATACGAACATCTTCACCAACTTCTAATGGCCTTTGATCGCTAGTGTAAAATTTCATAATATCATTTCTTTCCTGCCTTACAACCCCTTATATTTTCATGATTAACACATTCAGGTGCCAACATCTTCGTAGTAGCAGGTAATCTAGTCCTAAGAACTGAGCTTGAACCCATTAATAACTGAGCTTGAGAATAGTTTTCACCCGTAATCGCTGTATTTCTAAAATTCAACAACTCAAGTTGCCACTCAGTACCATCTTCACTAGCTTTTTTGAACTTACTAGGAATTCCAAATCGTGAAAATATACATTTCATTTTTACAATAACTATACAACTCTGCAAATTAGGTAAAGTGACAACTTCTACAAATTTCGAATAATAATCAACTATTAGCAAGTAATGTTTATTATTATATTCAAATATATCAGCAGCCAACATTTGCCATAGCAATTCAGGCACAGGGTGTGGTATTAATGACTCTCGAGGAGCAGCAATACGGTGACATTGGCATGGTTGACAATTTTGAATTACCAGTTCAATCTCAGCAGCCATACCGGGCCACCACATCACTTCTCTCGCTCTTCTCTTACACTTTTCGATACCCATGTGCCCTTCATGTACGCGATCTAACATCTCTCTGCGCAAAGACTTTGGTATTACAATCTTTCTATTTCTAAACAAGATACCCTCAAAGAAATGCAGATCATTTCTCACTAACCAAAACGACCTCGCTTCCCTTTTCACACAGTTTCTAATCAGAGGCCAACCATTAAAATAATATTCAATCACACAAGTCAACTCATTATTATCGTTCCCCGTTTCACTTCGAATTCTATGCAGCATTTCACTAGATGCATCGACATTATTCGACTCATTTTCCACGGCTGCGCGCAACAGTGCATCTGTAATAAACATCTTTTTCCCCGATTTATATATTATATTCAAGCAATAAACCTGTAACCTTAACATCATGCGTTGCAATCTGGGCGGCGTTTCATTTAAAGGTTTTTTAAAAATAGCCTCTAGAGGTTTGTGGCCACTTTCTACAGTCACCTGACTATGCCCATAAATGTACTGATTAAACCTTTCACATCCGAACAAAATGGTCAACAGCTCTTTTTCAATTTGGGTTCAACGCTTTTCTGAGGATGTGAGAGTTCGCGCAGCATATGCTACAGGTTGCCCTCCTTGTAAAATACACGCCCCCAAACCATTGCCACTTGCATCAACCGACACTGTAACCGGTTCATTTGATGAATAGTAACTAAATACAGGCGCATTAGAAATAGTTTTCTTCAAATTTTTAAAAGCCACACTGTGCTTTTGGCACCACTCAAACTCCACATCTTTTTTCACCAAATTCCGCAAAGGTCCGACAAATCTGAATACCCCGTAATGAACCTCGAATGGTAATTCGTTATCCCCAAAAATCTTTCTATACTCTTTTTATCAACTGGAATTGGCATTGCCATTATTGCACTAACTCTGGCGTCATCAGGACGCATACCCACACTGCTAAAAATATGTCCCAAATATTTAATTTCATTTTCTAAGAATATACACTTATTTCTATTAAACTTCACTCCATTGTCCATGACACGTTTCATGACCTCATTCAACCTATCATCATGCTGGGTTTTCGTCTTCCCCCAAATCAGAATATCGTCACAGAAAACAACTCCTGGTATGGAAAATATCTTATACATCTGATGATGAAAAATTTCTGGAGTACAATTAATACCGAACGGCATTCTTAAGAACCGAAACCTCCCAAAAGGTGTAGCAAACGTACAGAGCTTTGAAGTGGGTTCATCATGCCGTAGCATCCAAAACCCATTTTTTGCGTCCAATTTAGAAAAAATACTTAGTTCCTGATAAGTTGCTAGCAATCTCTTCTAATGTCGGTAACTGAAAATGGCAACGCCACGACCACGTTGAAATCGCTGACCTTGACCACGTAACTCTTCGACCACCGGATCCGTAGTAGGGACAGCAACACCAGCCCCGCGACTATACTCCACAGCTTGCCGACTAGCAGTCTCAGCCGCTCGACACCACCTTACTGCTTCGTCGAGTTCTAAATTCTGTTTCGATAACAACCTTTCCCTCATATTTACATCATTTATTCCGCGAATCATTTGCGTTAAAATAAGACTACTACGTAAATTACCAAACTAACAAGTCTTGCTCCTTAATTTCAACGTACTGAAGTATTTATCAAATGTGTCATCTTTTTGATATGTTTCAAAAAACACATGTCTCTCAAAATTTATATTTCTAGCTGGATCACAAAATTGAGAAAACTTATCAAGCAATACCTCATATTTTGTTCTTTGTTCATGCGAAAGCTCTATTTGCTCAAGCACTTCTCTACCAAACTTGCCAATGACATGCAAAAACAAAGCGCACTTCTCACGGCCAGGAGCCACATCTTTTCCCGAAGCCACTAAATAATATTCAAAAGCTGATTTCCACTTACGCCAATTGACCGCAAGACTTCCCACTTCAGCCAAGGGCTCCGGCTGCTGTATCCCCGAATAGATCATCACTGTTGACGGAGTAACATTTGCCTCCGGAGTTTTATCGTCTGCCTTACTGGACTTGCTCATTATTATATAATAATGGCCTTATTCATAAAAATATTTAAGCAATGTTAAGTAATGTTGCTGTCTCTTTTGATGTCCTTTCTTTTGTAATGAGATTGAAAGTGACAGCAACATTATTTAACTTAAACATTGCTTAAATATTTTTATGAATAAGGCCATAAATGCTAAAACTACACCTGACACCATGTTATATTGTTAAAAACAATATACACGGTTATTTTTTTATCACCCTGGAAAATTTAAGGGACGCTTCACGACATGGTATTAGAATGATTTAAATATGAATAAAAAAATAACTCACTTAAGTTTATATAAATTTTCAAAAAAATACAAAAAACGCTGCACTAGTTGAGGGCAGCATTGTTTGAGATTTTTTTTTTAAATAATAATTGATGTGTCCTGAAGCGTCCCTAAAAGGACAATGCCAGAAGTTCTATAGAAGTTTGCCCCACCCCATAGAAATGACACGAATGTGATAAACGACATTTGATAGCTGTAATATTGGTCATTAAATCATAAAAGTTATAAATTCTCTAGATGTTGCGGTTTTTTTTATAATATACTAAAACGAGAACAATTATCTTACGTTTCTCGAACTGCATTTGTTCAGAAAACTGTAATTGCAATAAATTAATAGTTAGGCGCTTTCATAATTCTAATAAATAAATAGTGGCTAGGTACCTATTCGTCCGTTTTACGATAATTAAAGTAGGTAAATATATTATTAATCTTATAGCCCATTATTAATTGTTGAGTTAAATCAATCGATATTGTCGATAAATTATTAAGCCTATTACAATAGATTATCTATTCCCATATAGGTTCCGATCTTGTGGGATATCAGAGATATACCTAATATATTACACTTCATTTCTAGTGGTAAAATAATGTTATTATCGGTTAAGCAGTTTCTTAGTTTATTCATTACAAACAAACTTACCAATCGTTCCTCTTCAAATAATGTAAATGTACATAAATAAAAAAGTGCAATACCGTTTCTAAATCATATCTATCGGTAATAACGAATATGTATATATATCATATATAGATTCCCTATTTGCGACATCTTTTAAATAAGTATTAGTAAAGCAAAACCGTCTTTGTTTCATTCATTTTGTCATTTGTCATAAGTTCACCACACCACAGAGTCATAAGAAAAAGTAAATATCAAACAATATCAATCCAGAATTGGTATTCCTTAATTATGCGTATGCACATAAAAAATTAAGGGAACTAGAATTGTTAAAATCTTATTTATAATCATTAATAACTTACAATCGATATGCGCATAAGATCCATAATGTTAAATAAATGTAAAAAAACCTTTTTAAAAACAAGCTTTTATTTAAATGCGCTAAAAAGAATTAATAAACTTTTACTTATAACGTCATTTCACATTTGACACAATTTATATGACATAAAAGCTTGTCGCGAGATTTACTTGTGTGTAGAAACTTAAAAGTACTTAAAAGAGTACTTTTAAGTGCCTACTCGTATTTTCTTTGAAAATTGTAATGTATAAAATTATTCACATCAAATTATTTAATTTTCTTTTTATCTACAAAAGTAAATCTCGCGACAAGCTTTTATGTCATATAAATTGTGTCAAATGTGAAATGACGTTGTAAGTAAAAGTTTTAGTATAAAAGTTTATTAATTCTTTTTAGCGCATTTAAATAAAAGCTTGTTTTTAAAAAGGTTTTTTACATTTAATTTATTTTTACTTTTTAGTTATCACTGGACACGTTTCTTAGTCTGTTCATCTCATTCAACACATCATTGTTGCAAGGTCGTTTGTCGGAACGTCTATACAGAATTTCAGCTCAATCGGTTTAAGATATCTACTTCAAAATTAATTTTTAGCTTTAGAAGTACGACATATTGGATTTATAGTGACATCACTTAATTTTTCAAGTTATTCTTAGCAAGACCTTTTATTTGATACCCATATTGTAGGAGTGCATTAAAAATAATTGATCCGCCATCTTGGGTATGCCGCCATCTTGGATTTAAAATTACGTCACACAGTCAACCATGCATTGTCATCCAAACTGAACGTGTATACAAAATTTCAGCTCAATCGGTTAAAGATATCTGCTTCAAAATTGAGTTGCAAGATTCCACCCGAACATACATACATACTTACATACATTGCAAGTTAAATAAAAGCTTGTAAAAAGAGAACGATATTTTTCGAAAACTTGATTGATATTTTATTCTGTTTGTACGTTGTACAACAAAACGCATTTGTCATTTCTTCGTTCTTCTCCCAACGGAAATAGTAGGTACATATTATTTTAATATTTATTCAATATCCGCACTTTTTAAAAAGTAATAATGAAATCAGTACGAGATAAAAAATCATATAGATTTTTTCACATATTTCATATTGCTGTAAATGGTGGGTCAGAATCTGGCATTGTCATTTCCCAGGGTGATAAAAAAATAACCGTGTATAATTATAATTATAAAGCAAATAATACAAGCAAGATAGATGTCAAATAACTAAATTTATTCCTTTGATAACCATAGACCACTCTAGCTACAACACTGTGTTTGTATTCTTATATTATTTATAACTTTTTGGTGTTTTTGAAGTCGGTTTTAAAAAATTAAAGCCCACATTTACCAATCATTTACCGAACATGTACCACATTTAAGCTAAACGCACATATAAAAAAATCCTTAATCATTTTATTTAAGCGTTATATTTACCAACTCGTGTTCAAATCCTAAGAATTACGAGTCAAATCCAAGATTTATCACTATTCGGGTTTTTATAGTAACAAATAGATACATTTGACCTTTCGAGTTTCTTGCCTGTTCTTCTCGAGAAGGCCTCCCAATTTCTGAACAGGTGTAGAATAAACTTTTTTTTTTCATTCCTACTTGTATTTGCAGACATCCTGATTATATTCAGGATGTATGCACATACAAGGTTAATATGTTTCCTTTAAATCAGAATGTTTTGCTTTGTTTTGACGCCAATAAGTGCCTGTAAAGGCCTATGTTGAATAAAGATTTTTTAAATTTGAATTTGAACAATGAACGTGAATAAGGTCTTACTCTCCTTTAGAGATTCTTTTGATTGGATTTGATTGGATTGGAGCCTGATGGTCAATGGTAGTACATTATGTTGAAGACGCAGGCTCGAATCTCTCCTACCCGAGGTGGCCTTTTTGCTGTATTGATTGTGTTCATAATATGTATAAGTAAGTAGTTTTCGTATTGAATTGAGATTAAAACAATACACCAAAGTGTACTTTTTATGATTTCAGTTTTACTTTATTTTTTACGTTTTTAACGTCAAAAATACGTCAATTATTGATCGTATGTAGGTACTGGAATATTTAAAGAGAATAACCCATTCCGTATTAGATTTTGACTGTTAGGTACTGTCATGTCACATTGTATGAATATGTGAAACGTAACGTAACTTTGTGCAACCGACCGTAAGTCTAAATTGGTGTTTCAATCCATGTTTATATTTGTAGCATGAATAAAAATTAAAACCTTCGACCAAAAAATATTTGCCAAACAAACATACAGCCTACCTGGTGTTATGATTGCAATTGCAACTATGGAGCCCGCACTGCAGGCACAAACGCATGTTAAGCGAACCCACTATGGAACGTTTGTTTCGCTGTGTGGTCTACTGTGTGGAGGTACTCATAGGCGTAGGTATAACTTCGATAGGGGGGGTCCAGAATAAAACTTCAATTTGCCTAGTGTATACTGATACATGAAAGGAAATGCTCATTTCATCTAGTTGATTTTCAATGGGGGGTGTCCAGCCAGACCCCAAGCCCAATACCTACGCCAATGGAGGTACTCCCTATCTTCAAACTGGAACTTCCTACTTACTTCGATAACGCTACTCCCTAAAGTCTCTCCCAGAAATAAAAATGAGTAAGCAGTTTAAAACTAATATGTCTCTGATTCAAATTTTCTTCTTTTTGTGTTTTTAGCTACATGAAAAACTAGCCTTACTTCCTCGGTTTACATTTGAGAAAGAAGCAGTACAGGTTTGTGCTATTCCAGAATTGTCCACCATCACTGAGTTGAGCGAAATTGATGAAAGTCATGATAAGAAAAGCGTATTCAGTCTAATCAGCACTACCAAAATCAATCGACCTTTTGGAGTGTGTCAAAAGAATTTCAGGAATGACAAAGGATTTCAGTATGAAAGTGATGCACATGGCAGGCCAAGTGTTGGAAGATGTTTGTCACCAATCGCCAGAGATGATGAAAATTCCACGAGTTGTTTGCTGGTTGCTACTATAGGTTCAGACGAATCTGTAATCAATGATACAATAGAAAGGTTAAATAAAAAGAAAGATTTCTTAGGTGATAATATTGTGGATTTATTACTTCAAGAAGCGTTGCAAAAAGATATAAAAAGTAAAGATAAGATTTCAGATAGTGGAATTAATACGGGTGATTACAGGAAGACACAAGAACCAATGGAAGATGAGAACATCGGACAAAAAAAAATCGATCAAAATAATACCGAATTAGCTAGTGAAAAAATACGAGGAAAACTTTGTACAGTCATTAGCAATACAACTACCGACGAATCAAACGATGTGATTTACGAAACACAATTGAACTTTGTCAATAATAGAAAGAGATTAAAAGCAGTCGAAGAAGTGGAAGAAGAACGACCAGTGTTTGATGTAAATGTTCAAGAAGACTTTTTTTCACAACACATAACAAGAAGAGAAAGTGGTGAAATAGTGATAAGTCCAACTTTAGCAAGGAAAATAAATGAAACTAGTTCTGAAAGCGATGACTATTTAAATGATGGCATATTGCAAATGGAAAACAATGAAATAAATAGTAATAATAAGTGTGATAATGTTATTGAACCACATGATATCGAAGTGATTCAGTGTCTTGAGAGTATTTTGGCGGAAGTCTGTAGTAATTTTGAGAAATGTGCTGAACTATTGAACAGTGACATAGTTGTTCATGAAGCACAAAAGACCGTACTTAAGGACACTACAAATATCGAAGTAACTATTGATAATAAACAGCAAGATTCGAGTTTGCAAGGTGTTAAGTTGAAGCGTTCAAGCAAAAGAATCCATAAAACAAAATCAAAAAATAAGAAAAATAAATTAGTCACTCGGCTTGACTCGTGTGATATGGCAACTACTAATGAAGCAACAAAAAACGTAATTTCTAAGAATATGAGTTGTCCTGAATTTAAAGATGGTAAGTCTGATAGTTCTAATACACCTCTTGCTCGAAGAAAACGAAAACTATATTCGCCAACGAGTGGAAATGAAAACATATCAAACTTAAAGTCACAAGAACATCTATGCCAGAGTAATAACTTGCCAACTGTTAAAACGCAAACGCCAAATTATAAAGCTACCAGCTATAAAGATATTGAGAAAGATCGCAAAAGTTTTCGACAACCTCGCACGAGAAAATCTCGTAATAAATCAGAGCAAACACTATCTCCAAAAACCAAGAAAATGAACGACATTTTTGATCAACTGAAAGAACAGGAATCCAATCAAAATGTGATTTTAATTGATAAGGATGACAAAAATTTAGCTGTATATAATTTTACAAGTGACAGTGACGATGAAGATTTTAAAAAGAATACATTTGATGTCAGAAAACGTGTAAGCTCGAACCCGCGTGGTAGCAGGAATGTCACGGCTAACAGTCGTTCTTCTACTGAGAAAAAAGAATTAAAGAAACAGAAACAATTAAAATCAAAAAGAAACCCGCGTCGAAAACAACAGACGTTAACAAAAGTTTTTGACAATAAATCTAATTTAATTGACCAGAAGATGCGAAGTAAGGAGACTCATGAAGATCTGAATTCATCGTTAGAATTGCTTAAACCTGTCAATAGTCCTATTGCAGATCCTATAATTAAACCTAGAGTACCAATAGAAATGGAAATAATGCCTGATCATGCAACTATTAATACAAACACGTCTGACATTTTAGAGAAAACGAAGAGAAATGAAATGTTAGAAGCTCTATTAATTACCAGAGGCAATATTGTAGATACTAATAAATCTGTAAGCCCTTTACCGGAATTAGTATTTGAAACAATACCACATAACATAGATAACGAAAACGATTCCATATCATTGCAAAAGTTGAATAAAATATTCCAAGATCCTTCTAATGCTGGCATAAATCAAAACAATACAACTCAAAACCTTCTCACAGATATGGAAATACAGAATTGCAGTTCACCATTACATATTATGGATGATTTAAATGCTACACATAAAAAAAAACTGTACAGAGAAACCCCAAAATTTGCCAAAAATAAAAATAGTAAGAAACATAAATCGCCAATAATTAATAAAACAGGGAATATAGTTGAAATTGAGAAAAATTGCTGGAACGATATAAATCCTGAATGCCCGAGAAATTTACAACCAAAACAAATAAATCAAATTACTATGCATATCGCCGAAGTGTTAGAAGATCCAAGTGCAATTTATTCTCGTTCTGATAAATCTTTTTCAACAGTTGGCAAAGATCCAATCACAGCACATGGTGATAGCGATGAGACCCCGCCGAATTCAAAATTATTGACGGAGACTATTAAACCGAGAAACTTAGAAATTGAATACCTTGATGAATCTACGAAAACGTATTACCAACAACTCACAAATGTAATTCAACATCAATCAATTACGACACATAATAGTAATAAGGAATTCAAACGTTTGGTATCAAAAGCACAAAGAAATAGCTCGGAAGAAAAGTCTCTAATTTTATCTATTCCGAAATTGTCAATAGACGATATTTCTAAATGGTTACCATCAAGAAGGAATTCATATACAGACTCGAGTTCTTCTAAGCAAACATCGATAAAAAATTCTCAATTAAGTAAGAAAGACAAAAGTTTTTATTTGGATCGAAAATCAAAAAACAATATTCTTATTGACTTAAAATCAGTCGAGTCACAATCAAGAACTCCTATTATCAGTATAGAAAGTGAAATATCAACACCTCCAATATTACAGTGTAAAGAAATAAGAAGTTCAAGAAAACATAATATTGATGAATCTGATACAGAAGAATCTCTTAAAACAGTTAAGACTAAAGAAACAACAAAAACTGGTAAACATAAAAGAAAAAATAAGGATTTTGAAGAACCGTCGACATCTACTAAGTGGTTACGATCTCAAAAACAAAAGAAAGAAACTTGCACAAATTCAGAAAGTGACAGCACACAATTAAATAAAACGTCTAAAAAGTGTATACGATCCTGCAGTGACAGAAAGGATTGGAACATGCAAGTAAAAAAGACACCAATAACGCTTACACGATCTCGGATCGAAAGTGTTGAGAGTTGTAACAAAGCTGAAAGTATTTATAGGCAAGTAAAAATAACACCTAAGAAGTATTCACGATCTTGTAACGAAAGTCAACGAAGTCGTAGTGATAGAGACAGTATCAACATGCAAATAAAAGGCCTATCTGAAACAGATAAAGCCGATGTGCCCAATAAACAAATTCGCAAATCTGTTATTTCGCCAATAAAAATGTTTGATGAGATATTTCCTAATATGAAAACAAATGAGGAAAAATTGGGGCAAATGGAAATCAATACAGAAAATAGTAACACGAGAAAAACAATAGAGCTGTTAACAGAGTCAAGTCTCGATTCCAAAACGACCTATTCGAATAAAATAATGAACCCTAAAATAATACAATTAAAAAGAAAATCGACTAGTCCTGAAATAAGCAGACCGAAAATGATGAAATGGGAAGAAACAGTGGCAAAGGTCTCTGAAAGTGATACCAGTATTTCCACTGTTAATGAATGGTTTAAAAGGAACACGTCGTATCGAAACAGAGGTAGGTTTAATGTAATAAGATACAAGCTAGTAATAAGCTACAGTACTAAATTGTGTATAAGCTTTTTTGTTGTGGACCCAGTACATAATTATCCCATGCCGATGATATCGCCATTATGTACACGGGGCTGCACCGTTGGAGCTCGAATAATTCCCTATTATGGTGTGTCATCGCCCAATTGTCGGTTTTATGAGCGCTTTTCAAAAGAAATCGATGTCAGTGCTTTTCACAAAACGGCCTATTGCTCAGTTCCATCCCGACTGGAATAATGTAGAGTCTTTAAACTTTATGGACTTGCAAGAATCAAAAATCTGTAGACGTCTATATCCAAGTGCCTTACCAAACAGCTTTGAGCAGTAGGCCATATTGTAATATTCGCTGATAAACAATTTGTTCCGAATAGTTCTTTATACAGTGTGTAACAAAAAGCCTGTGAACCCTCAAAGAAGCGTATATATTATTGTTATTACTTATAGGCTTTCCAAAAAAAGAAGTTAGGTATAATTAAAAAAAAAACATTTTTGACGAAATAATATTGTTACTTATAGGCTTTCCAAAAAAGAAGTTATAATTAAAAAAAAAACATTTCTGCTGAAATATATTAGACTGTTTTAAAAAGGGATACATTTGAAAAAAAAATGTTATTAGTTAATATCAGTATTTACAAGTAATCAATATCGGCTTAATTGACTGACGGCACTTTTAAAATATTGATGATAAAACATTTATTTTATTGAAGGATTTTAACAAAAATTACATTACATAATATCCATAGAACACGTATCGTACACACAGATTCTGAACATGCTCCTTAGGGTTTTTCGTTACGCACTGTATACGTGGTCCTTCATTGGCCTTTGTGTACTGGAACGTGAGACCACAAAAGTGTTTTTCTTGACCTTCATCTTTATGATGATAAGTGACTGTAAGGCTGAATATCGAAGCGAGCTTCACCTTTATTTCTTCAACGATTTTGGATATCTTCTTAACAACTGGCTATTTTATCTCTAACTGTCGAAATACATACAAGTAAGTCTACTTGTTTCCGAAAAGGGTAACTGCCCCTCTAGCACGACCACCAAAACACAATATGATAAAGCGGTTTATCGCGGTGAACTGTCAAAATACAATAGGTTTTCATCGTATTTTTACAGTTCACCGCGATAAATCGCTTTATCATATCGTCTTTTGATGGTCGTGTTACGGGGACTGATTAAATATTTTTTTAATCATATTTCCACATAAACAACAAACAAGTATGAAATTATTAATGTAATGAAAGCAAAAGTTCAAATACTTAATTGATTTATTATTCAATGTATTGAAACTAGACGCCACGTTTTGTTTAGGTTTAAAAATATAACACTTATACCAAGCGTACAGAGCAAACTTGATTTCGTGTGTGCTAATATTTAGTACATATAGTATATTTAGTGTCATCATAACAGCTCATTTACGTCCCCATCGAGGGGCTTAAGCCTACCCTTAGTTAGGGTGTTTAGGCCTTAGTCAACCACGCTGGCCCAGCGCGGATTGGTCGACTTCACGTATACACCTTTGAATTTCTTTACAGATATACAGGGTGACAGGAAAAGTCGACGTATTCCTTGAAAAGGGTTATAGTACAGGTCATAAGCAACAAAAAAGCCCAATTAACCAGAGGGCCTATTACCGATCTCATGGTTTTGCAAATGATATCATATGATATAAAAGTGCGAAACGAAAAATACGATTTCCAGTCAGATTTTTTATCATTTGTTCATTATTTAATGATGGTATTATTGAAATTATGCCATAGTGATGATATCATTGGAGATCGGTAATACGAAATGCAGCATTTCATGTCATACGATGAAAGATCTATAATTGGCCTGCAGGTGTCAAAAACAGTTGGTTATCGAGCTACGACGGTTTTAAAATTTTTGAGATTTTTTCTGACTTGTTACCAAAAAAAATTTTTTTTTTAAAACTACACCATTTACAATGACAAATTGATTAATTGCGGAAAGCTGAAAAATGGGCAGTTAATTTAAATTAAAATTGTTGTTAAAAACTTACATAATTTTGGAAATAAGAGGTCTTATTTTTTCTGACTTGTTACCAAAAAAATAATAAAAAAAAACACACCATTTACAATGTCGAATTGATTAATTGCGGAAAGCTGAAAAACGGGCAGTTAATTTAAATTAAAATTGTTGTCAAAAACTTACATAATTTTGGAAATAACAGGTCTTTATTGACAATTAAGTCGATTAATTTTTTTTCTTTCTGAAAATCGACGTCAATTATTGAAAAAAAAATGTATGACAGTTGGCGTAAAAACTACTAGAATAACTTGCTGGTTTCATAAGCTTTTAAAAAAGGTAAAAATATTATTTACTTTTATTAGTAGTTTTTACAGAAATTAGCAAAAAGGTGCGCTGTAGGACAAAATTCATAATTTCATCTTTGAATAAAAATTGTCTGGAAAAGGCAAAAGTACGAAGTAGAAATAAAGGAAATTGCATTTTAATACACAAAAGACTGAAAAATACTAAACAACAAACCAACATAAATAAAAACATTTATAAGTCCTGTTCAAATTGTCTGCCATTGTTACGTATGAATGCACGCAGCCTACGGGCGTACCTCACTCACTGTCACACGCGTTGAAAGTGATGTCTTAATGACTGTTGGATGGATACCGTTGTGCTGTACGCGATGCGGCAAACCAGGCTCTCCATTGTGTTATGCCATGTATTCTTGCCATTTGCTTTGTGGACACAGTAGGATCTGCTCTGAAACTCGGAATAATTTCATCATCGTCTTCGTCAACACCAACATTACCAACGAGCGGTCTACCAAGATCGCGTTGTCGTCGTTGAACTGAGCCCGTTTCTCGAATGCGCTGATAGGATGCACCAAACACGCTAACGTGAGGCAAACGGCGATCAGGAAATCTGATTTGGTACTCTCTGTGCTTCAGCGGCGTTACCATTACAAAAACCATAATAAAACAAAATATCTGCGTATTCTTCGTTTTCGAAAGCAGCCATTTCAAAATAGCGTATCGGTTTATTTGTTATCAAAAGTTTGTCCGTAATCTCAAAAGTAGTTTCAAACTTAACAAACAATTTCAATCAGGAAAACAAATGAATGATGTCGTCGAAACATTTGTAATCCTTAATCAATCATGTTCCAAAACGTCCAAAACCTATGCAACCTCTGTGGTTAGGTCAATCCAAAGAGGTTACAGCTTTTTGGATAGCAAAAATATGTAAGTTTTTGACAACAATTTTTATTTAAATTAACTGCCCATTTTTCAGCTTTCCGCAATTAATCAATTTGTCATTGAATATGGTGTAGTTTTAAAAAATTATGTTTTTTTGGTAACAAGTCGGAAAAAATCTCAAAAATTTTAAAACCGTCGTAGCTCGATAACCAACTGTTTTTGACCCCTGGTTAATTGGGCTTTTTTTGTTGCTTATGACCTATACTATAACCCCTTTCAAGGAATACGTCGACTTTTCCTGTCATCCTGTATGCAGGTTACCTCACGATGTTTTCCTTCACCGGAGGAGCGTCAGACAAATGTACATATTATGAAATTCGAAAACAAAAAACACATTGGTACATGGTGGAATCGAACACCAGACCTCCCGATTGGAAGGCAAGTGCCGAGTCCACAGCGCCACTGACGCTCATATTTATTTTTGGTATATGTATGTGTAGTATTTTCTAAATAAATAAACAGCTCGTAATAACGATACCTTTCTTGTTCATATTCTCATTAATCGGTAGATCCCCAGAATTTTTGTTTTGACATAATTAATTATTAAACAATTTTCTTATCATTTTATTTTAAAGATTTTCTTTTAAACCATGGACTAGAGCAGGAGTATCCAAACTTTGAAGCCCTAAGGCCCATAATGTTTACCTCAGTAAGTTCCAAGGGCCAAAACAGTTTTAATTTTTCTGCCCTAAGCAAACATTAAGCATATCAATAAGCTGTCGCGGGCTGTCTATTGGTTATCGATAAACAGATTACCTTCTTATTTTCCAGCTGAAAATATAAATGTTTCGTACATAGAAACTATTCAGAATATTATGGAGAAACTGGACACATCTATCACGGAGATACACCAGCACACAAGCAAGAGGTAAGAAGTCTCGAGATGAATTATTGGTCATATCATCTTATAATATCCTGTTATGAAATTGTTAAAAAATTTATAGTTAAGTTTTCGTAGCGGAAGAATTTTCCAGTATCGTCAAATTAAAGGTTTCACAAGTCCAATTTACCACCTTTAAAAATGGTATTTAAAGGTTTAAAACCGGCCAAGCGCGAGTTGGACTCGCCCATGAAGGGTTCCGTAGGATTTATGACGTATTAAAAAACTACTTACTAGATCTCGTTCAAACCAATTTTCGGTGGAAGTTTGCATCGTAATGTACATCATATACCGGGTGTAACTGAACACCCCAATAACATTTAAGGGGCATATAAGTTACATACTAAATGGACATTCGGTGCTTGTCTGAGACCTAGAACCCCAAACTTTCAGAGTTATTTGATTTTAAACTGAAAGCAAAAACTTTCAAGTGACAACCATAATCAGCTCTTAACACAAAAGAAATTTAAACATAAAATGACACGTGACAGACGTGAGCGTAGTATTCCTCGTACGCTTACGTAGGGCTTTCGGCACTTAATACCAAAAAATAATCTATTTTGTTTGTATGACGTGAGCGTAGTATTCCTCGTACGCTTACGTAGGGCTGTCGGCAATTAATACCAAAAAATAGTTTATTTAGTTTGTATGGGAAAAAAGTAGGTTTGTTAGACCTAATATTTTTCCTACACAGTCTCTACTTCTGATGGATACATACCCTTAAATGTTATTGGGGTGTTCAGTTACATCCTGTATATTTTTAGTTTTATCATTCTCTTATTTTAGAAGTTACAGGGGGGGGGGGGGCACACATTTTACGACTTTGGACGTGTCTCTCGCGCAAACTATTCAGTTAAGAAAAAAATGATATTAGAAACCTCAATATGAAGACCTATCCATAGATACCCCACACGTATGGGTTTGATGAAAAAAATAATTTTGAGTTCAGTTCTATGTATGGGGAACCCCCAAAATTTATTGCTTTTTTTCTATTTTTGTGCGAAAATCTTAATGCGGTTCACAGAATACATCTACTTACCAAGTTTCAACAGTGTAGTTCTTATAGTTTCGGAGAAAAGTGGCAGTGACATACGGACGGACAGACAGACAGACGTGACGAATCTATAAGGGTTCCGTTTTTTGCCATTTGGCCTCGGAACCCTAAAAATGGTGATTATCCAATTGTATGGGAAAAAAAGTAGGTTTGTTAGACCTAATATTTTTCCTACAGAGTCTCTACTTCTGATGGATACATACCCTTAAATGTTATTGGGGTGTTCAGTTACATCCTGTATATTTTTAGTTTTATCATTCTCTTATTTTAGAAGTTACAGGGGGGGGGGCACACATTTTACGACTTTGGACGTGTCTCTCGCGCAAACTATTCAGTTAAGAAAAAAATGATATTAGAAACCTCAATATGAAGACCTATCCATAGATACCCCACACGTATGGGTTTGATGAAAAAAATAATTTTGAGTTCAGTTCTATGTATGGGGAACCCCCAAAATTTATTGCTTTTTTTTTATTTTTGTGCGAAAATCTTAATGCGGTTCACAGAATACATCTACTTACCAAGTTTCAACAGTGTAGTTCTTATAGTTTCGGAGAAAAGTGGCAGTGACATACGGACGGACAGACAGACAGACGTGACGAATCTATAAGGGTTCCGTTTTTTGCCATTTGGCCTCGGAACCCTAAAAATGGTGATTATCCTATTCATCAGTAACTGAACGCCATCAGTACTATTCCATACTACCTTTGACACTTGTAAGGAGTTTTTAGAGCTATGTGGCGATGATCCAGCAAGTGTTTTCGAAGGAATAGTTACAGGTGATGAAATGTGGGTTTATCACTATGACCCTGAGAGTAAACAGGAGTCTATGCAGCGGCATAAAAAGGGATCAGACCCTACGAAGAAGTTCAAAGTCACTCCATCGGCTGGCAAAATCATGGCCACAGTTTTATGGGATTCTAAAGGAATACTATTAATCGAGTACACAAAAAAAGGTGAAACTATCAACGCAGAAAATACTCAACCGCTTTACGCCGTTTGAGAGAAGCAATAAAAGAAAAAGGAAGAGGAAAGCTGCCAAAGAAAGTGCTGCTTCTGCATGATAACGCGCCGGTTTACACTGCGCGGCTCTCCAAGACTGCTGTACGAGAGTGCGGTTTCGAGGAAATTAACCACCCACCCTACAACCCAGACCTGGTCACCAGTGACTACTTTTTAAAACGATTTGTTGACGATAATGAGCTCAAGTCCGCTGTAAATGAGCATTTTTCGGGCCAAGAAGAAAATTTTTTAAGGGAATAGAAAAACTTATTTCGCGGTCAAACAAATGTATTGATATCATGGAAGCCTATATTTAAAAAAAATCCAAGGTTTTATCTTTTTTCTAACATACCCATACTGAGAATACATTGAACGCCCCTCGTATGTTTTTTGATATAAGTGCACGATACATCAATACATAAGCAAAAATTAACTAAAAATACAATATTTTATTACAAGTTTTGCAGAAGTCGAAACTTAATGAACACTCAATGTTGCCATATGATAAAAAAATCGTATCGAGTAATTAACACTTTTATTTATTTATTACCTAGTTTTACTTAACAAATAAAGGAAAGGATTTATGTTTTACGGAATTCTCGAATTTTCCTCTACATTTTGGTACATATGTACACCTCACAAGGTACACCTCAACTTGTACATACATGTTCGTTAAAATAATTTACTTTGAAAACTCACTTTGTTTTTCATTGAAAAACGATTTGTACAATTTCACATCACAGTACGTCTAGCCATCGGTGGCAGATTGTAAACTATCTCACAATGGGTCGAGCGAAGGAAGGCTCAAACACCTAAATAAAAACCGTTTTCCCCCCGAAGGGTACAAAACGAATATTTAGGTTTCAGCCGTAGCTCGACCCACTTAATTTGCCGCTCATGCGGATGTGTGAAAAAAGTACTTAAGAGAAAAGCTAGTCGGCGATGGCACCCGCACTTACTTCCCTCATTGAAAATGTTAGGTGAATGTAGGGTAGATGCACACTGCAAACAGGTAAAATTCAAAGCGGTAATCTCTCACAGTGGGTCGAGCTACGGCTGAAACCTAAATATTCGTTTTCTACCCTTCGGAGGGAAAACGGTTCTATTTCAACACTCTCAAGGGAATCAAAATTTATAGGGTACTTGCTGTTGAGCTAGAATCATGAAATTTGGCAAGAAGCAAGGTCTTCTAGCAAATATTAAGAAAAATATCTGAAAACCAAAAATATTTATATAGTAAGTTACAGAAGTTTGTACGGAACCCTCGGTGCGCGAGTCCAACTCACTCTTGGCCGGTTTTTCTTATATACTTACAGTCGTTTTTGCCATTTAGGTTCATCCACATGTTCGTAAATGCGCAAGCCCAGCTTGCATCAGAGATGGAACAGAGGCGGCAACAAACTAACGCACTCTCTAAGGAAATACTAGCCAAGTTTTCAGAGGTAGAACAGAGGTAAGTGTTACATTATAGCACTGCTCCTGTGTAATAGCACAGAATAGATTTTGATGCCAACAGAAATTGAGGTTGAATTTTCTTTCGGCGTGTTCTCTTCATCTGATGATGGGGAGAGGGGATAGACGTGCTCGCGCCAGGGCGTATGTGATGGGTATCCTTGGGTTTTAACCGGTAGGTCGCGGACTCTGCATGTGCCTACCCCCAGTGGCTGCGGAGAGTACCTATGCGTAACGCATTTCCCCGCGTTAAGAAAGGTGTTAAAGCTCCAGTACACGTTGGCCGAGCGCGCTCGGCAGATTTTCGTGGTACTGTTTACACGTTGGTCGTGTTCCATTCTGCGTTGGTCGCTAGTTGAAGATGGACGCTAGGGAGATCGCGGCCTAACTAAACATGAATTATTTAATGTATTTAGACAAGTTACTTACTCTGGTTTTATTGTTTTGGGTTCCATATAACGGATTCAATATGATAAAAGTCAATGAACCTAAATATCTCCTCATTACTCCAATCTTTGAAAGCGCGACACTACAGTCTACCCCGACGCGTAGCTATGAACTAAACACTCGGCCAACGTGTGAACGTTGTTTGCGCCAAATCTCTTTGATGTGTGCACGAAAAACCGACACATATCGGGCCGTCGGCGAGTGTTGGCGGCAAACGCCAAATACACACAAAACGGCACAGTACACGTTGGCCGAGCGCGCTCGGTGAGTGCGCTCGGCCAACGTGAACTGGGACCATTAGACAGGCATGTGTGTAGCTTCACTGTGACAGTTCATTCTACACATGGATGATTGGCGTAGTCTACTATTTTGCCACATTTAAGTACTAGTATACCTCTTAATTATAGTTGGGGAGTGTGTACAGTAAGCTCCCATTCAAGCTGTACATTTTCACTATGAAAACCGCCATTATTACGAGCGACATAAGAACGATCCAAAGGTTTTTTTTATAGATTATGGGCCGACACTTGTCCTCATCTTGCCTGATAGTAAGCAAAGGTGGGGACTAAGGTGGAGCGTGCCTACTCATTAAGTGCCGACTCACTCTAGTCCTGAAAAGACCCGGGTTGTAATGAGGTGGGAACACAGAGGACGGCAAAGAATTCCATTCCTTTGCCGTACGCATTAAAAAAGTGGAAGCGAAACGCTTCGTGCGGAGCAGTGGAATTTCTACTACGTAGGGGTGAGTCTTTGCCGTTCTCCCGGTGCCTCGGTAGTAAAAGGGAGATGGTGGAATAAGATCAAACAGCTCTTGGGAATACTCTCCGAAATGTAGCCTGTAAAAAACCGATAAACGGGCCACTGCGCGGCGATGTTCAAGACTCTGGAAATTTGAAATTTTCAGAGTGTCTTCACCGATCAACCTCTTCGCCCGGCGCTCCACCGAGTCAAGGGCTGATAACTGGTACTTAGCAGAGCCGTCCCAAAGGTGGCTGCAGTATTCCATGCACGACCGGAGCTTTGCTTGATAAAGTGTAAGAAGCTGCCCCGGCGTGAAATACCGCCTAACCTTCGAGAGTATGCCAAGCTTTTTAGCTGCAGTAGCCGCCTTAGCCTCAATAGAACTCCCAAAGTTGAGGTTCGGTGAGAGGTCGATGCCCAGTAGGCTTAAATGGTCCGTTAAAGGCAAGGGTACATTTCGGAATGTGGGAACCAAGTTGAACGTTCATGTACCTTGTCAGCTGTTGTGCTGAGGTAGTCAAAAAGCCGAGTCGTCTCCTGATCCCCGCTATGTGATCTATACGTGCTGCTGCTGTTTAACTTTTCTCTTTTTAAACTTTTCCATAATTTGTGAGTGAGTGAGTAAGGCAGGGAAGAACAGAAGTTACACGAGGCGCCACTTCAGCGTCCATGCAGCAAAGACGGAGTTCAGCCCTGAAGGGGGACTGATTTGGAGACCGCGGGAACGCCCGAACCCCCCCGAAGCTGTCTACCGGGTCCTCTCATCCGGTCGCCAACCGCCACGGTAGCGCACCTCGGGATTTTTCGTGAGGCGGCGGGGCAGCCTTTGACGGTTGGCTGGTCCGCTACTTGGGCCCCCTACAACCTACGGTCAGCCAGCAGGGCACTGTGCTTCGGATCCCGCTACCCTCCAAAACCAGCCTCCCAGCACAGAAGAACCGTTGAGCTGAGATCGGCTGCTTAGAGCAGCGCAACTGTGTAGACCTGTTTTCCCCAATAGGGAATATGCATGATTTTTTGGCTCCGGTCGTCTATGTCCAGAGTGTCAAACGGACTACTGTATCAAAAGGACTACTGTCCCAATTCGACTAGTCTCAATTGAAGTGAGAACTTCTTTAGCGGCGTTGTACACTTTTTTTGTAATGGGTAAAAAATGTTAAACTCGCGTCAGGACACGTGACCGTCAGGACGCGTGACCGTCAGGACACGTGACCCTGATCGAAAATTCGTAAGACGGATGGAGAGTAGCCAATTAAAATTGAAATGGCCGCAGGAACTGTCGAGGTGCGGTGAGGGGTCCACGTAAGCCGGCCGAGAACAATAGCGGCTGGCAAAAGTACTGAAAGTCACACGTCACTTAAGACAGTTTTAATCAATTTA